>OZ022264.1:142835087-142855087 GCA_963978885.1 Nemotelus pantherinus
GCCAAAGAGCCGAGGTCAGCCGAGAATCACCGACAGGCGGAGCTCCACAATGTTGGAACTGTGGACAAAAAGGGCTTTTGAGGCGTGACTGCCGAAAGAAATTGAAAACAAGGTATTGCGAAGAATGTGCAAGGCGACAAAGGAACGGGGCTGGTTCAGCGAACGTAGCCGTCTCTTCTTTGGAAGAGGCGGGAAACCAGTAAGAGCCAACCTCATGGGTCGGAGGTTGGCTCATGGAATTGTTGACCCCAGAACCATCATCACAGTCTCTAGGCTCTATCGACACGAGAACGACTTAAGTCTGCGAGGAAAAATCGAAAACAAGCCTTGCAATATCACCATCGATACCGGAGCAATGAAGTCGATTTTGCGGATGGACTTGGTGAAGGCATGGAGACTTGGTAACGTTGGGCGATATGTACTTCGTACAGCAACAGGCGAATCTGCACCAGTTCACGGGGAAATAACTCGTCAAATACAGCTCGGTGATTTGGTGTTCCAGCATCGGTTCCTTGTGGCAGATATAACCGACGAATGTATACTTGGGATGGACTTCCTAGGCCCTCATGGCTTCAGCCTGGATTTGGGAGACAGGGTGATCAAGTGGAAAAACGTTGAAATACCGTTGGTAGGAAACCGGAAGGGAAACGACCGGCTAAGAATCGTCGTCTGCGAAAACACCAAAGTACCAAAGTCATCGGAAAACATCATCTGGGCCAAATTGGATGGTGATCCTGGGGGCCACCAATTCTTCATCATGGAGCCAACGCAAAACCCAGCAGTCAGCAACCTTATGGTGGCAAAAAGCTTAATCACAATTACGGAGGGGAATTACGTTCCTGTAAGGGTGCTGAATTTAGCAGAGCAGGAGAAGAAACTTAAGGAAGGAGAAGTAATCGCTGACTGCCAACCAGTTTCTTCAATTACTTCTTTGGAGATAACCGAAATAGAATCTGAACACAAAAAGATACCCAACAGGAAGATAGGGGAGCTAGCAAAGAACATGCTACAGTCTTCGGAACTAAGCGACGAACAGTACCAACAAGGAGTTCAGCTAATTGAACGCTATGCTGACATCTTATCGACTCGAGAGGACGATTACGGAAGAACAAGGTTGACTACTCATCGAATCGATACACGAGATGCATCACCGATTCGGCAAGCTCCCCGCCGCTTACCACTAGCCAAACAAGCGGAGGTCGCCGATATGATACAGAACATGCAAGAACAAGGGATCATAGAGCCTTTGAATAGCCCTTGGACGTCGCCTGTTGTCTTAGTCAAAAAGAAGGATGGCAGTACACGGTTTTGTGTTGACTATCGACGATTGAATGATGTTACGAAAAAGGATAGCTACCCATTGCCGAGAATGGATGACATTATGGACACTTTAGCCAGTGCGAATTGGTTTTCAACGTTGGACTTGAAGAGTGGATACTGGCAGGTCGAAATCGAGAGAAGTGACCGTGAAAAGACAGCCTTTTCCGTGGGAAATGGGCTCTGGCAGTTTGTTGTAATGCCGTTCGGACTCTGTAATGCTCCTGCGACCTTTGAACGACTCATGGAGCGAGTACTGCTTGGACTAAGTTGGAAGACATGTTTGGTGTACCTGGATGACATAATTGTCATCGGCAGAACGTTCAAGGAACACTTGAAAAACCTGGAGGACGTATTCGAAAGGTTGCGAGCGGCTAACTTGAAGCTAAGTCCCAAAAAGTGCAACCTGTTCTGCAGTGAAGTGAAATACCTTGGACATGTGGTTTCTACTGGAGGAATAAAAACCGACCCTGCAAAAATTGAATCCGTTAAAAGCTGGCCAGTACCTAAGGATAAGCATCAACTTCGGAGTTTTCTGGGATTGGCAACATACTATCGAAGGTTTGTGAAGGATTTTGCTACCATCGCCAAAAGTTTACACCAGCTGACGGAGAAAAATCAGCCGTTTAACTGGACCCACCAGTGCCAAGCAGCGTTTGAGAAGCTTAAACAGGAGCTATGTGAAGCACCGATGCTAGCATATCCTGAGCCGCAGAAAACTTTCATCGTAGACACTGATGCAAGTAATACAGGTATAGGTGCCGTGTTATCGCAGCAAATTAATGGGCAAGAACGGGTTATTGCTTACTTTAGCCGGGTGCTATCCAAACCAGAGCGAAACTACTGTGTCACCCGAAGAGAGCTGTTGGCAATAGTCGAGGCCACTAAGCATTTTCACAAATACCTGTACGGTCAAAGCTTCGTATTGAGGACCGATCACGCCGCTCTGAGATGGCTGCTCAACTTCAAGAACCCCGAAGGACAAGTGGCACGATGGATTGAAAGGTTGCAAACATACAACTTTAACATAGTCCATCGAAAAGGTACTATGCACGGAAATGCTGATGCCCTCTCCAGACGTCCATGCAAGCCGGAATGCAAGCACTGTCATCGGTTAGAAGAAAAGGTAGTCGATGCCGAGGTTAAGTGGATATCCGTTTCACCAGCAAGAGGATGGTCGCAATCGGAACTACTGGACGAACAACTGGCGGATGGAGATCTCTGAGAAATCATAGCCTGGAAGGAGTCTGCACATCGGCCTGAATGGCAAAGCATATCGAGTCGAAGTCCTACGCTAAAGAGCTACTGGGCACAATGGAACTCCCTGCATCTTGAAGGAGGCCTACTAAAAAGGAAATGGGAAACCGCGGATGGGTCAGCGCATCGAATGCAGGTTGTACTTCCTCGGAGCAAAGTTAAGGATGTTTTGCAGGAAGTACACGAGGGAACGTCAGGAGGCCACCTGGGCATAAACAAAACACTTAATAAAATAAGAGAACGATTTTATTGGGTGCATGCGCGGGAAGATGTGGAGGACTGGTGTAGGAAATGTGCAGCCTGTGCATCTGTGAAGGGACCCAGGAGAAAGCCTAGAGGTGAGCTGAAGACATATAACGTTGGAACCCCTTTCGAAAGGATCGCCATCGATGTGGCAGGACCGTTTCCGGTGTCGCAACAAGGAAATCGCTACGTGCTGGTAGTATCCGACTATTTCACCAAATGGACAGAAGTTTATGCTATTCCAAATCAGGAAGCATCTACAGTGGCGGAGCAAATCGTGATCAACTGGGTTAGTAGGTACGGAGTCCCAAACGAGCTACATTCCGATCAAGGTCGAAATTTCGAATCCCAAGTGTTTACTGAGTTCTGCGATGCGTTGGGCATAAAGAAGACGAGAACTACTCCACTGCACCCACAGTCCGATGGAATGGTCGAAAGGTTCAATAAAACCTTGATCGAGCACTTGGCCAAAGTGGTAGAAGACCATCAGCATGATTGGGATCGTCATATCCCATTCTTCCTGATGGCTTATCGAACGGCGACGCATACTACAACTGGAGAATCACCGTCACGTATCGTATTTGGACGAAATATTCGACTTCCGGCTGATGTTAAATTCGGAATACCACCAGAAGATCCGACGACAACAACGGAGTACGTTTCGGAGCTGCGGCAACGGTTAGACTCCATTCACGAGGTAGTTAGGGGCCGCATAAACCTAAACACGGACCGGATGAAAACGCGATATGACCTGAAGGCAAACTCGGCCGGATTTCAAGAAAAGGATTTAGTCTGGCTGTACAACCCCCGCCGGCGGAAAGGCCTGAGCCCGAAACTACAGCCAAAATGGGAAGGACCATACCGCATCATTAAACGGCTCAATGATGTTGTTTACCGAATACAGCAGCATCGAAAACACCGGTCGAAAATGAAGGTTGTGCACCTAGACCGACTTGCCCCGTACCATGGAAATAACGCAATGGATGACGACGAATCTGTTCGGGACGAACAGGTCTAAGGAGGGGGTAATGTTGCATGCACGCCAAACGAACCGTATGACGTTTTCGCGGCACCGGAAAATGCGAGAAACGGATAGAAAATATTCAACATACACCTCATACATGTATTTCATACATGTAAATTCAAACAACTAAAACAAAACGTAAAATCCTCTAGAAACCAGTTTGAGAATCTGCGAGAAATATATGTCTGATACATGTGCCTCGTACATGCAATTTGTCAACAAGTCGCAGACAGAGTCCTCTGGAAAGCAAAAGCGGAACATTCCGGAGCCACAAATCGTGATCTCACATGGCAACGGTAACGAACGTTCACAATAGCTTTCCAGAAGCCAGATCAGGAGGCTTCGAGAGCCCGAGACACATTTAGCACAACTATAAATACCACCGCGAGAGGAGCTGGGGATCAGTTGATAGATAGCGAAGACAGCGTAAAGGCGCGATACGGCAGTTTAGTGTATCCGGGCGCGAATAATTAAAAGCGATAAAGTGCGAGTAATTATAGTGCGATTATTATATTGAGAAAAGTGTTAAATTGCAACGCGAGATTATAGTAGTGCGAATATAAAGTGTAAATAATTAATAGTGTTTTTAATAAAAGTGTTATTAGTGTTTTGATAAAAGTAACTGTTTTATTTCACGAATGTGAAGAATATCGAACCCACAAAAGGTGTTCAACGGTAGATCACAACAATATATATATATATATATATATATATATATATATATATATATATATATATATATATATATATATATATATATATATATATATATATATATATATATATATATACATATACACGGTGTGTCCCACGGAAATCAGAACTTTTTCAAAATATCCTATATACATAACGCCATCTATTACTGACTATATGCGTTGGAAATGTTCATCCTTCCCGAACATTCCAGTCCAACATTCATGACATTTGGTTCAGTAAAAGCCGAGATATCGCGTTCAAAGTGACAGTGAGTTTGTGTCATCGGTCGAAAAATGAACTTCGAACAAAGAGCGAATATTAAATTCTGTTTTAAACTCGGTAAAACTTTTACCGAAACGTTTAATTTGATGAAAGAAGTTTATGGTGATAATTGTTTGTCCCGTACCAGAGTGTATGAGTGGTTTAAGCGGTTCCAGGCAGGTCGTGAGGACATACAGGACGACGAACATCCAGGTCCCTCAAAAACCATTGTTACTGAAAGTAACATTGAAAAAGTACGTGAATTCATAAAAAATGAGCCGAAATCTTCATTGAGATACATGGAAATGGAACTGAATGTGTCCAAAAATTCAGTTCATCGCATTTTGACCGATCATTTGAATCTAAGGAAGATCTGTGCACGATTTGTTCCACACAAATTGACCGACGACCAAAAAATGCTTCGAATCCAACATTGCTGTGACTTGATTAAAGAGTTAAAAAAGGATCAAAACTTCAAATATTCCATCGTGACTGGTGACGAAACGTGGTGTTTTCAATATGATCCGGAAACCAAGCGTCAAAGTTCTGAATGGAAGCACCCAAAACAAAAGGACCCAAAACAAAAGGACAAAAGGACAAAAAGGACCTTAAAAATTCATTCGACATGCTAATTGAACGTGCAAAACGTTGTATCGCAGCGGAAGGAGACTATTTTGAATAAAATGGAAGTTATTTGCAGAAATAATGAGTGTTTGCTTTTATTTCGAAAAAGTTCCGATTTCCGTGGGACACACCGTGTATATATATATATATATAAATATATATATATATATATATATATATATATATATATATATATATATATATATATATATATATAAATATAAATATATATATATATATATATATATATATATATATATATATATATATATATATATATATATATATATATAAATTTCAGTGACAAAATGTCAGGAACGCGCAATCCGATTGAACTGAAATTTACAGGACACATTGGTGTATATGCCGAATAGTGCCAGGTATCACAAAAAGTTAATAATCTTTGACTTCTTGGTGCCGGCGGCCATTTTAGTTTTTTTTTGAATATACCTATTATTCCGTACACAAATAATTTCTGCAAAAATAAGGTGACAAAATATATTTTGAACGTGTTTTACAAGTGAATCGGATAATGTTTTGGAATTTTTTAACCCCGCGTGTGCGCTGGGCAGTGCTGCCAACTAAAAATCCGGCGAGTAAGTAGATTTCCCACAGAAAAGTAAGTAGAACAGCAAAAACGGTAAGTAGAAAAATAGTTTTCATTTTCTTTAAATATCGGGCATAATTTTTTTATTAAAACAAGTCAGATACATTTTATTTATTATTATTTTTTAAAAGTACACATGTTTCGGAAAAATTTCTTAATTAAAACTAAAAAAAAAAAAAAAAAAAAAAAAAACTTTGTTCTATCCCTTATACCAGCAAACCAGTTGTCTGGGAAGCACTATATAAAAAAAAATTATATCAGGCGTCACTTTAAAGTCTAATTTGAATTATTCATTTTCAACAGAGCTTTTACTTGCCGGCAGCCTCTAATTATTTCATTACAAAAATAATTTCTAGTTTTAGTTTTAATTAGACTGTCATGAGAAAATATTAACTCAGCGCAAGCAAAAAAGAGTGGAAGCATTAATATATTGAATATAAAAGCACACAATGCATCAAATGCACCCTGATCAACTATTGTAATATTGACTTTATATGAGTCCAAAATTCTTCTGTGTTCTCTGAATTCCAATCACTTTCTTCTAAAGAACAATCACATTAAGATTTTGTAATAATCCGGAACTAAATTGAATTGAATTGGTCAGCTAAACTGGATACAACACATTCTAGTGAAAGCCATCCTGTTTGCAAAGGGAAGAGAAATCGAAGTAGTTTCATATCAAAAAGTTTTTGCAATGACTTGAAGTTCGAAAGGCGCTTGGAACTTCTCAGATAATTACATAGGTCTCTCGCCAAATTTCCCATATATCCTGGTAGCTTTTCACATGCTTAAAAAGCACAGATATGGAACCAGTGGCAGGCACATTTCCTTGTGTTTAAATATCAGGAGCCTCATCTATAATGAGTGAAAATTTAGACTTATTTAAAATTCCAGCCAATTTTTCCACATAATTTGCCCCCAAAACATTCATCAGAATAACAGTAAACTTCGAACGACCGCACCTATGTAAATCGTTTAAGAATTTCAGAGTCCAATGCCATTGCACTTAGAAACCGCGGAAAATACTCCATCAAAGTAAATGATCAATTGTGCTCTGCCAAAAAGAGAACAGAACAAACTTTTGCTTGCATACCGTTTTCCATTTGAAAGTGGTTCCTTCACCGTAAGTTGTTTCCATACTGTACTACTACGTACTATATGTGAATGCGTTTTTTCGTGCTTGTGAAGTGCCGCTTGTTCCGTTTGGCAATATATAGATGATGCAAGCAAATTTTGCAAAGAGCATATGAATTACCTCTTGTACTTTTTGACACACAACAGAAAACTACCTCTCACTGATCCCGATAGTTCTGCTCATACCTTTGTCTCTTGTCTTTGATTATATGTTGCTGAGCTAGGCGACTCCCTGTCGTTTCCAATAGCACACGCCACAGTTGATGACGACCTGGTTATTCGAGAAATATAACGTTCCATCTAGACACTGTCAATTCAAGAATGAGTTTTCTTTGGTTTTCTTAAATACATACTGATCAACTAGGTTTGTCATAATGTTAAATGTCTATATCCAAAACGGTGGTTCCCGGAGAACACAGGATTTATTTCACTTTATATTTCTCATGCTATGCTTTTTAGAGTCGTGTTGTGCGAAAGCTTTAAAGTTTTGAGCTACATATTTGTATTGAAAATTTGAGTTAGAATTAGAAATCATAAATTTAATCTAACTAACTGTTTTGTAGCAAATACATAGAGGAAAGAAACAAACAACAAAAGTTTGTTTCTTTCAACAAAACAAAAGTAACTCACCTAGAGCAAATCTAAGTAGATTAGTAAGTAGATAGGTTATAGAAGGAAAAAGTAAGTAGATCGAGAAGCATAGTAAGTAGGTTTGTTATGAAGGGCAAAAGTAAGTAGATATACTTACTTTTAGCTAGAGTTGGCAGCACTGGCGCTGGGTGCCTTAAAAGAGAACGGGAAAACGTGAAAATTTTCAAATTGCGATAACTTTTGACAGAGCTATTTAATCATTACGAAATTTTAAGAATTTATCGGTAAAGTTTAGTTGTAGTATTGTGTAGCTTTTAATGTGCGTGCTGGCAACCCTGTAGCAAGGGCAGGCACTGAAAGTGAGAACCTCCAAATAATCGTCTCTCTTGAAAAAATGCCGTTTCTTCAAAAAAAGCAACTCATATGTAAATCTTGTGCTTTGTTTACATAGACAAAAAAAATTGATATGGAATAACGGGCACGCATGGTAACCCTTGCCCAATTTACCTATATTTTTAGCATCAATAACTTCTGTTCATGGAAACTCACGATCCAATGAGCAGAATTAATTGAAACTTGCAGACTGTATTGATTTTAAATAGGAACAGGTCTGATAGAAGTGATTTTGAAATGCGGGTGATTTTACCAGTGGTGCCATCTTGAAAAATCACTAAAAAAGATAAATGCTTTCAGCCTAATAAATTCTGATTGAATCGTTCGATATTGACGAAATTCATACAGTAGCTGGACCTGACTTCAGACCACGTTTGGTAAAAATTTAACAGAAAAACTCGGTTGGAGCTGCCAGCTATGATAATTTTGGTGTCATAAATTTGAAAAAATAAATATTTGGAAGTGAAAACATTCAAACCATCGAATATCCTAAAAAATGTCCGTTTCTTTCAATAAAACCAATCCGTATACAAATCTTATGCTTTATCTACACGCTCAAAGTAAAACTTTGGAAATTCCATGTCAGACAAGAACGGTAACCCTTTCCCAGTTAACCTATATTTTTAGCAGCGAAAATTTCTGTTCACGGGAACTGACGAATCAATAATCAGAAACAATTGAAATTTACAGAATGCATTGGACTTAAGTAGGACCAGGTCTGATAGAAGCTGTTTTGAATTGTAGGCAACTCTGTGCTTGTGGTGCCATCTTGAAAAATTACAAAGAAAAAAACTGCCTATTTGTCCTATGAAATGTGAGTAAGTTACCAGATTTTCATGAAATTGACACAGTAGCTGAACCCAACTCTAAACTCTGCTTCCTAAAAATTTGGTTAAAAACCTCGATTGGCGCTGCCAGCTATGGTAATTTTTGTGTCTTTGGTTTTGACAATTCGCTCAGGAAAATAAAATTTTTGCCCTATAACTTCCAGTGCAGTCATGAAATCAATACGAATTTCATACAATTAATGAAACCTATCATAAACATTATTCAGGCCAAATTTTATTGAAAATCCACGATAGCTATATTCGGTTTTGTGTTTAATTGCAATATCTATATTAAGCGATTTTATCGTAGAATTTTCAAATGGTAATGATATTGTAGTGACAATAAACAGCAAATATTAAGTTTTCGATTATTTGAAAAAACTTGCTGCAGGTAACCCTAAATTTCTTTATACTCCCATAACTTTGAATGTTATATAACAACGCGAAGCAGATGTGATATCAAAATTTTCAAAATTTTGTGAAATAAGCAACTGATAACAAATAGATTTAACCCGTAATTTGCTCTCATAAACGTTGAAATTCATGCCAGTGGTAATATCTTAAACCTTCTACCATATGAGTTATAATGCAATCTTGAAACCAAAGTTAAAAGTGGCGTTTGAAACAGGAATATGCACTCAAAACCTGCACGATTCTTCTACTGTTCTTCGAACATTAGTGTTTCTAGCGGTTCAGGTGCGCTAGAGTTTTTTGATTTATTATTATTTGGCCAGATTATTAACCCGCCTCAGTACATAATTTAAGTAACAAAGGTAGGGTTCTGCACTGGCGTTTTATTTATTTCGGTCACTTGATCACAGGATACCTATCTTCAGATTGGGATAATACCGACTGCGCAAAAAAAATAATAATATAAACACTTGATGTTTATAAAAACAATTTTTGTTCGATAGAAATTCAGATCAAACTTGTTCGCTCAGCTTCTTATAGTTACCTGAAAGGTCTCCGTTAACGTAACTCGCAAGGTGTATATATATATATATATATATATATCTATATATATATATATATATATATAAACATATTTTTATGTATATATATATATATATATATATATATATATATATAAGTATGTATATATATAAATATATATATATATATATATATATATATATATATATATATATATATATATATATATATATATATATATATATATATATATATATATATATATATATATATATATATATATATATATATATGTATATATATAAATATATATATATATATATATATATATATATATATATATAAATATATATATATATATATATATATGTATATATAGATATATACAAACATATATATATATTTATATATATATATATATATATATATATATATATATATATATATATATATATATATATATATATATGTATATATAGATATATACAAACATATATATATATATATATAATTTTAAACATATATAGATTTATATATATAAAGAAATAAGTATATATATCTACATATACAATATATATATATATATATATATATATATATATATATATATCTATATGTATATATATATATATATATATATATATATATATATATATATATATATATATATATATATATATATATATAAATATATATGTATTTATATATATGTATATATATATATATATATATATATATATATATATATATATATATATATATATATATATATATATTGTATATATATAAATATAAATATATATATAAAAAACTATATATATATATATATATATATATATATATATATATATATATATATATATATATATAGATATATATATATATATATATATATACATATATATTTTTATATCTTTATATATATATATATATATCTTTATATATACATATATATTTATATATATTTTCATATATATATCTATATATAATTATTAACATATATATAAAGAAATATGTACGTATATATATATATATATATATATATATATATATATATATATATATATATATATATATATATATATATATATATATATATATAGATATAGATATATATATATATATATATATATATATATATATATATATATATATATATATATATATATATATAAATATATATATATATATATATATATATATATATATATATATATATATAAATATATATATATATATATAAACAAAGCAAAATTGTGGCTGAAAAAAACTGAATTGGGAAAAAAAAGAAGAAAAACGACCTGTTATCGAACGAGTGGTGAATAACTTCAAATTAGTTATTTTTGAAAGAAAAGTGAGGAACGTCGAAAATTAAAGAGGCAACGAAGATGTCTTTGGGGCGTATAATGCAACGAAAAGTGGAATTGTAAAAACTACTCAGGAGTTGGCGAACAAGGAAATTTACTTCGAGCCGTGAATGTTCGTTAGTTGGTGTCGGAGGCAAAAGATGTGAAGCAGCCAAGTATGCAGATGATCAAGCTTGCGAACGTTTAAAGGAATACACATAATATTGGGGAAAATTCAGCTAAGTACCTTTTGATTATATGAGTAAATTTTTCAATCGACAAGCAACAGAATTATTATTCGAATACTTCCGTATCATACCTAACGTATAGAAGCATGAGAAGATGAAAATATAACTAATTGAATTCGAAACTATTTGAATTTATGCATCAGAATAATTTATTACAATTTTCTTCTTATTATTTAAAATATTCTCATTTATGTATCGCTATTGTGCGCTATTGGTGTGGACTATTGAATTACTTTAATCAGTTGGAATAAATATCGTATTTCTAGTTTAGATTGGTAAAGAAAAAAAAAACTATTGGTGTGGACTATTGAATTACTTTAATCAGTTGGAATAAATATCATATTTCTAGTTTATATTGGTAAAGAAAAAAAAACAATTTTTTGTCATGATTGGTGTAAACCGATCCCGGCCGGGTTTGGAGAATTAAAAGAAAAGAATTTATATTAACTATGTTATTTACTTTTGAATTACTCAACTATTGAATTGCCTTGTTTCCGTTTCTTTCGTTGTAAGGATCATTAAGTTTCATAACATATATATACAGATACCTTTATCTCATAATTGTGGGTTAGATATTTTCTTATCCTGTTTTTTTATCTTCATCTACTTTTATTGCATCTTCTTGAATATTATGATGCTTAAATAAATTTGTTAAAAAGAAGAAAAAAAATAATGATTTCACCTCACCATTGTCTGTCCTTGCATGTTTTGTGATGTAAAATGTGATGTCCGCGTGCCGTAGCACCAAAAGACTCCTTCTTTGCCAAAGGAATAAACTAAAGGACCCACGCCAGACTGCGTTAGCCGGGAAAATAAGGCACGCTGGGCTAGGTAAAAAAAGGAGTGCTTTAAAGAATAAAAAAATATGCTGCATTGACGGCGGCTCGGTTGAGAGGCCGCGGTGCAACAAATGGCGCCCAAACCGTATCGGCAATATGGTTGGATCGTTCTTATCTGCTTTCGCGAATAGCTTTGCTTTTACTCTTGCTTTATCAAGCTATGTTACAAGTAGTTCATTGATTATCAATCAGGTCGAGCGGACGTCAATGCAGCATTGGCGCCCCTCTTGTGCTACTGTGTCTGTTTTAAATGTAAAATAAAACTTGTTTTTACAACAGTTAATAAATACAGATTGCGATGGTTGTCGAGATGATTAGTCAGAGAGAATTACAAAATATCTCCTAATGATAGGATAGTTTTATGTATATATGAAAACTGTACTGATTTCGTTTGATGATTATCGCGAATAAATTCCTTGCTGGCATGTCTTAACAGCTTAGTTTCGGTCTGTGTCCACCCATTGAGGTGTTGTTCGGTTAGAACTCGTTGAGCCAGACTTGACGCAAATAGTTGTGTGATCATCTCGGAGACAATCATAACAATCTGAAGTCCTATATATTTCCTTTCCCATATAATCATTTTGTGTTGAACCTTTAATCCTACTCCCGTCCTATCTCATGTCCCACTCCTGATGGTGAAGGGTAGGAATCATAATTTTTTTTTTTTTTTTTTTTTTATGCTGAAACTCTTCATTTGTTAAGAAAAGAGAATTTTTCAAGTGATTGATACAAGTTTTCATTTTATTTTCCTTCTTAAAATACATTAAGTTTATTCAAATTTTTTATTTTTTTTTCCTCTCGAACTGTTGAGATCATCACATTTGCTCTGCGAAATATTACGTTTCATTTTTGCAGCTAGATTGGTCCCATTACTGTGTAGAATCTTGTGTTACTTTTTGAAGCAAGCATTTTCCTGTTTGAATTTTGGTTTATTCAACATCAGGCGTAATGCGGCGTAGAACTAATAGCTGGGATCCCAGCTATACGCCCTTCCAACACCAACTGGAACGCCTGAGCTTATCTCCTTCGGTCGCACAAGCCACTCAAATGGTCAATACTAATCGTCTAGAAAAAAAACAAAAACAAGAAAAAAGATCCATCAATCAACCGCACTTGGTGGATCATATAGTTGATTCTGGTAGTCAGGAACCTCCAAGGGTAGCGTTTCGGGAACCTACAGTAAACAATAATGGTTTAGGGGCGAATTTGCCGATGTCCAAATGGAACCTTACCTTTGATGGCTCCAATTCTGGGTTGCCTGCTAGACAATTTATGTTTAGAGTCTTGTCGTTGGCTGAAGATTATAAGGTTGCGTTTAAAACTTTGGCAACCGACTTTCATTTATTGTTAAAGGGGCCGGCCTCTGATTGGTATTGGCGATTTCGGGAGTTGAATTACCCTCTTTTATGGGGCCACTTGCGCCAGGAGTTTCTGGAACGGTTTAGCTCGTGTCACTCAGATGTAGATGTTCGGCGAATGTTGGATGCACGAATTCAGAAACCTGGGGAAGTGTTTCAGGATTTTTATGATGCACTGGAAGGCATTTCCTTACAATTAACTGTGCCACTGTCTGATCTAGATTTCCAATGTGTAGTATTTCGCAATATGGCGCCAGCACTCAGAGCTCATTTAGCTGGAGTTGACTTTCGGTCTACGAGGGATTTAGTTAAACGTTGCTGCATAGTGGAGGCTGAGTGGAAACTTTTGGGGTGGAATGCAGATCGCGATACTCATCGTCGACCCCGTGCGGTACATGAGCTACGTGTACAGGAGGATTCAGAGGACCGTGGTTGCTCAGACTTTTGAACCATACCATCTCGACATCCCATTTGGTACCAAGGTCTAGCAGCAACAGAGGCACCCACCAGACCGAGAATCGAAGCATTGCAAACCAGTTCCAACCCCGTTCTAGCTAGGAGTCAACGAGCTGATGGACAAGCAAGTTATCGAGTATGTTGGAACTGCAAAGATTTGGGGCATGGATTTATTGACTGTCAAGAGCCAGTACAGCGAGTTTTCTGTTTCGGTTGTGGTAGAGAGGGAGTAGTAAAACCTAAATGTCCTAGATGCCAGTCGGGAAACTTCGGGAGGAATGCGGTTCCAGCGGAGAGGTCGCGCATTCCTGGCATCTCTCCGGCAACCCGACCAGTTATGACCGAGGCCGCTACCAACGTGGACCCGGAGTTGAGACGGCGACTGTAAATAAAGAAACAAATCGACCAAGTTCATCAAATTCAACAGATTCGCAACCCTCTTTATCATCAACTAACTGTTAATTGGAGGAAACCTTCAGGAGGCGTAGGCGTTCGGCAGGGCGGTTCGTACGGTCGTGGCGTTACTTTACCCAGAGGCAGTTTTTGAAACGAGCTTGTGTGAAGTCGATCGTGTCCACACCTGGCGACAATCGGCCTTTTGCGGATATTTATATTAAGGGGCGAAGACTCACAGGCCTACTAGATAGCGGGGCCAGTGTTAGTATTCTGGGTGCAGGAGCACTTGAACTAGTCAATGAGCTGGGTTTGTATGTACACTGCATGCAGACTGCAGTTCGAACTGCTTCTGGTCAGAAGGCGTCCGTACTTGGATATATTAGCACGTTGGTACAGTTCAATAATAAAACTAGAATGATACGCTTCTTGTTATGCCCCAGTTTGACCAACCAAGTCTATCTTGGCATAGACTTCTGGGATGCATTTAAAATTGTTCCACATTGTTCCGCTATTGAAACTCAAGTTGCAGACTCATGTTTCCACCAATTGTCTCCAGCAGATAAGCAGAAGCTAGAGCTCGTCATACATCAGTTTCCGTCCTTTAATAAAACAGGTTTGGGCAGAACAAATATTCTGTCGCACGCCATCGACACAGGAGAAGCCCAACCTATTAAACAACGTCATTATGCAGTTTCACCTGTCGTGCAGAAACTGATGTATGATGAGTTAGATCGCATGTTGTCTCTGGGGGTAATTGAAGAAAGCAGAAGAGCTTGGAGTTCGCCAGTCACCATAGTCAGGAAGCCAGGTAAAGTGCGGTTATGTTTAGACGCCAGGAGACTGAATGAGGTCACCGTCAAAGACGCTTATCCCTTGCCACTAATTGAAGGGTTATTGGCTCGTCTTCAGTCCACACGATTTATAACAAGCCTTGACTTGAAAGATGCATTTTGGCAAATTCCGCTAGAGGAGAAATCGCGAGAAAAAACCGCTTTTTGCGTCCCAGGTCGTCCCCTGTATCATTTCACCGTTATGCCGTTTGGGCTGTGCAATGCCCCTCAAACAATGTGCAGGCTGATGCATAAGGCAATTCCACATGAATTGCATGATAGGGTGTTCGTCTATCTGGATGATTTGCTCGTAACCAGTTCAACGTTTGATGAGCACTTGGCGCTACTTACCAAAGTGGCCAGTTTGTTAACATCAGCAAATCTGACGATCAACGTTGAAAAAAGCAAATTCATCCAAAAGGAGATTAAATACCTCGGTTATGTAATCGGTGATGGTGTCCTTAAAACCGACCCAGAGAAAGTGTCAAGCATCCTAGCCTACTCACAGCCCAAATCGGTTAAGGACGTGAGACGATTCATGGGGATGGCAGGCTGGTATCGACGGTTTATACCCAATTTCGCGGCAATAACTTCTTCGCTTACGGATTTGCTAAAGGGCAAACGTAAGTTCACGTGGACGAAGGCAGCTGATGATGCCTTCAATCAAACGAAACAACTTCTAGTGTCTGCGCCAGTGCTGGTAAATCCGGACTTCTCGCGGCACTTTTACATTCAATGCGACGCGAGTGCCACTGGCATTGGCAGTGTCCTTTTCCAAAAGGATGATGATGGTGGGGAACATCCCATTGCATTTATGTCTACGAAGCTGAATGCCGCGCAACGCAATTACAGTGTAACGGAACTGGAGTGCTTGGCGGCAGTGCACAGTGTGAAGCGTTTTCGGGCATACATCGAGGGGCTACCTTTCACCGTTATCACGGATCATGCCAGCTTGAAGTGGTTGATGAATCAAAGAGACCTGTCTGGCAGGCTAGCGCGGTGGAGCCTAAAATTACAGGGATACAATTTCACCATCGAGCATCGGATAGGTTCTCAGAATGTGGTACCGGATGCACTGTCGAGGGCGTGCGCTTCTGAGAATGAACCAGTCTGTGCGGTAGTATGCATGCCCGAGCATCACCAGTGGGGAAGTAGTATTCCAAAAAGTTTTTTTGAAGAACCTGAGTATAAACGGTTAATTGCAAAAGTTAAAGAGAATCCTGACAAATTCGAAAATCTGATTATCAGCGACGAGGTTATATATATATCGTGTGGTTTGAAGAAGAATGAAGACCTGGATATTCCAAGTGTTAAGATATGGGTACCTGATGCCTACAAACAGGTCCTGTTAGAGCGTGTGCATTACAGTCCGTTGGGATCTCATTGTGGTGTTCGGAAAACGGTAGAGCTATTGCAAAGATACTAATATTGGCCGAGACTGCGACAAGATGTGGCGGATTATATTTCAGGTTGCGCAGTATGCAAACAAATGAAGAGCTCCAACACCATCATGAGACCTCCTATGGGCGCGGCTAGAGTTACAGATCGTCCTGTACAGCGTTTGTTTATAGATTTTATGGGCCCTTATCCAAGGTCCAAATCTGGAAATACCCAACTATTGGTTGTACTGGACCATTACACCAAGTTTGTATGGCTTCAGGCTTTACCCAAAGCTACTACTGAGAGTGTCATTAAGTTCTTAATTCAAAATATATTCCTCACGTTTGGTGTTCCTGAGACAGTTCACTCTGACAATGGAGTGCAATTCACATCCAAAGCTTTCTCGGATTTTCTGGTAAATTATGGAGTTGAACACATCCGTAATCCTATATATTCGCCACAGTCTAATGCATCCGAGAGAGTAAATCAGTCGATACTCACAGCTATTCGAGCCTATATAGGAGAAGATCATCGAAAGTGGGATTAATTTTTGGCGGAGTCGTGCGCAGCATTCCGCAATGTCGTACACGAGGCCACCGGGTTTTCACCCCATTTTCTGATGTTTGGATATCATCATATCCGGCATGGCTCCGAGTACGCTTTATTAAAGAGCCTGAATGCTTTTGAGGATGGTGAGGTGCTACTTCGCTCCAATAATGACAGGTTGCGAATGGTGCACGACCGAGTCAGGAGTAAACTTGCAGAGGCATACGCTAAGGGAGCAAATCGATATAATTTGAGGTCTCGGGAAAAGAAACTGGAATTGGGGCAGGCTGTGTGGGTGCGGAACCATACTCTGAGTCGTGCAGCTGATCGGTTTGCTGCTAAGCTGGCGCCGAAGTTTTTAAAAGCAACTGTCACACGAAAAATTGGTCAAGTATCCTACGAGCTGGTAGATGAAAAGGGTAAAGTGCTGGGGATATATCATGCGAAAGATATAAAAATATGAGATGAACTAAAAACAAAGAAAAAAAAAACACCCAATTAATGAATAGTGCCCGGCAATGTGAGACCTCTCAGGGTCTGGGTCGTCCCCACGATTGTTGTGACCCGATCTTTCCACATCTGTCATTATTGGCAGATGAGCTGACCAGATTCAGCTGTTCAGCGAAAGCTCCTGGAATTTCCCATCAATTTATGGCAGCAAAGATGGCGTCTCATGTTTTTACGAACAGGCCTGGTGATGCCCTAATAGTGCGGGAAATAGCGTTCAAAAGGGGAAATTTGGAAAGGAACCGCTCTTGCAGTTCACTGAAAAATTTCTGAACAAAGAAACGAGGGCTTTTGGGTTCTTTTTGGTTTGGAACTCTGAAAAGTGAGGGTCGTGCTCGTGGTTGAGAGGCAATAATTGAAATTAAGTTTGAAAAATTATTTGAACCTAACATTGGAAAAAAATATTTGAAAGTAAATTTGAAAAGTACTTGAAAGTGAATTTCAAAAGATTGTGTGAAAACAAAGCAAAATTGTGGCTGAAAAAAACTGAATTGGGAAAAAAAAGAAGAAAAACGACCTGTTATCGAACGAGTGGTGAATAACTTCAAATTAGTTATTTTTGAAAGAAAAGTGAGGAACGTCGAAAATTAAAGAGGCAACGAAGATGTCTTTGGGGCGTATAATGCAACGAAAAGTGGAATTGTAAAAACTACTCAGGAGTTGGCGAACAAGGAAATTTTCTTCGAGCCGTGAATGTTCGTTAGTTGGTGTCGGAGGCAAAAGATGTGAAGCAGCCAAGTATGCAGATGATCGAGCTTGCGAACGTTTAAAGGAATACACATAATATTGGGGAAAATTCAGCTAAGTACATTTTGATTATATGAGTAAATTTTTCAATCGACAAGCAACAGAATTATTATTCGAATACTTCCGTATCATACCTAACGTATAGGAGCATGAGAAGATGAAAATATAACTAATTGAATTCGAAACTATTTGAATTTATGCATCAGAATAATTTATTACAATTTTCTTCTTATTATTTAAAATATTCTCATTTATGTATCGCTATTGTTACTGTTGGTGTGGACTATTGAATTACTTTAATCAGTTGGAATAAATATCGTATTTCTAGTTTAGATTGGTAAAGAAAAAAAAACTATTGGTGTGGACTATTGAATTACTTTAATCAGTTGGAATAAATATCGTATTTCTAGTTTAGATTGGTAAAGAAAAAAAAAACAATTTTTTGTCATGATTGGTGTAAACCGATCCCGGCCGGGTTTGGGGAATTAAAAGAAAAGAATTTATATTAACTATGTTATTTACTTTTGAATTACTCAATTATTGAATCGCCTTGTTTCCGTTTCTTTTGTTGTAAGGATCATTAAGTTTCATAACATATATATACAGATACCTTTATCTCATAATTGTGGGTTAGATATTTTCTTATCCTGTTTTTACTAATGTTCGAAGAAGAACATTAGTATTAAAATCACTTTGGCCAAAAATTCATATTTCTATATATATATATATATATATCATCAAAAATTTTCAGTGAAAAAATCTCAGGAACGCGCCATCCGATTGAAGTGAAATTTTCAGGACACATTGGTGTATATGCAGAATAGTGCCAGGTCTCAGAAAAAGTTAAAAATCTTTAACCCTTTGGCGCCGGCGGCCATTTTAGTGATATTTTTATTATACCTATTATTCCGTACACAAATAATTTTTGCAAAAATAAAGTTGACGACATAAATTTCGAACGTGTTTCACATGTGAATCGGATAATGCTTTGGAATTTTTTAACCCCATGTGTGCGCTGGGTGCCTAAAAAGAGAACGGAAAAATTTGAAAATTTTTAAATTGCGATAACTTTTGACAAAGCTATTCAATCATTACAAAACTTTCAGGACATATTGGTATTATTTAGTTGTAGATTTGTGTAGCTTTTGCTGAGCGTGCTGGCAACCCTGTAGCTAGGGCAGGTACTGAAAGTGAAAACCTCAAAATCATCGTTTCTCTTGAAAAAATGCCGCTTCTTCAAAAAAAAGCCATTCATATGTAAATCTCATGCTTTTTTTACATAGACAAAAAATAAAATTTGATATGGTATAACGGGTACGCCTGGTAACCCTTGACCAAGTTACCTATATTTTTAGCATCAAAAACTTCTGTTCACGGAAACTCACGATCCAATGAGCAGAATTAATTGAAATTTGCAGCATGTATTGGTCTTTAATAGGA
>OZ022264.1:142860087-142885087 GCA_963978885.1 Nemotelus pantherinus
TGGCCTGACCTTGTCGTTGCGTATGAATACTTGCGAGCTAGCTGCGAGGTCCTTGCTGACGAACACCTTGTTCTGTGAGTGGTGCGCGGTGTCGTGCGGGACTAGTTCCTGCATGTACGTTCGAAGATCTTGTAGGGAGTCAGTGTCGTTGATGCTTGAGCTGCTCTTGGTAAAGGACTCACCTGGTAGTCGTAGGGTTGTTCCGTATACCATGTCTGCTGGTGTTGACGAAATATCCTCTTTAAGTGCTGATCGTATACCTAGTAGGACGAAGGGTAGCACTTTTACCCAATTGCCGCTGCCGTGGCATTTAATGGCCGTTTTTACCATGCTGTGCCATCGCTTGATCATACCGTTAGCTGCTGGATAGTACGGCGTTGTCCGGAAATGAGTACATCCCAATAGTCGTGTAAGTTTGCCGAAACCTTGACTTTGGAATAGAAAATAGATCTGTTGTTATATGAGCTTGAACGCCAAATCTGCTGACCCAAGCATTGATAAAAGCTTCAGCGACGGTGGTTGCTGTGATCGTTACGAAAGGTATGGTCTCTGACCACCATGTGTAATGGTCGATGATTGCCTGACAGTATCTATAACCGTCGCTTGGCGGCAGAAGTCCCACGATGTCGATGTTTAAGTGAGGAAACCTTGCGCCTGGGGGTGCGTAGCGTTGCACTGGTAATTTCGTGTGGCACCCAACCTTGTTGCGTTGGCAAGCTTCGAACAAAATTGTTGACACCACAGTTCATTGATGGCCAGAAGAACCGGTCGGTCACCAGTTTCTTTGTTGCTCGTATCCCTGGAGGAGCCAGACTATGAAATTTCATGATTAGCGGAACTCGTAGCTTCTTTGGAATGTATGGCCGAATCTTATTTGAAGATATGACACAGTAGAAAGGCTTGTCGGTCCCAATGAATTGTTGTTTGCGCCATTCGAGAGGTTTATATTCTTGAAGACGTAGCTTCCGGAGCTCGTCGTCTTCATGTTGAGCTGCAGCGAGAGAATCAGAACTAATTTGGGAAATAGTACTTACTCGTGACAAGCAATCAGCAATGAAGTTCTCTGTGCCCGAAATATGCTGAAGTTCCACGCTTAACTGTGAAATGTAGTCTGGCTGGCGTTGTTGTCTCGGCGAAGCCTTGACTGGATTTTGTCGAAATGCGTACATCAGTGTTTGATGGTCGGTAAATATTGAAAAGACTCTGCCCTCGAGCATATGCCGAAAATGACGGGTAGCCTAATAAATCGCCAGAAGCTCCTGATCGTAGGTGCTGTACATCTGTTGGGCTTTAGTAAGCCTTCGTGAGAAGAAACCTAGGGGCTCACTGCCGAAGGTACTCGATTGCTGCAGTACTGCACCAATTCCGCCCTCAGAAGCATCTACTTTGAGTGACCAGAACGCGTTGATATCTGGGTGTGCCAAGGTTGGAGCCGAAACCAGATCCTTTTTACTTTGCTTGAATGCTGCCATCAATGAAATCGTTTCCAATGAATTTCTATCTTGTCTTTCCGCTTGTTACTAGGGATCAGTTCTTGGAAGACTCTTTGTTTTTGGGCCGCATGCGAGAGGAAGCGCCTGTAAAAATTCACCATACCCAAAAAAGATTTTAACTGGCTTACCGTTTCGGCAAAGGAATTTCGGCAACCCCTTCTGTCTTCTCTGGTAAAGGTTGTAAGCCACCGCACGAGACCAAGTGTCCAAGAAAGCGAACTACAGGTTGTCCAAATTAGCACTTGTCAACATTGATGACCAGGCCGTACTTTTTCAGATGCTAGAAGACCTCGGTTAGAAACACCCAAATATCGTCAAAATAAGAAAAAACTTAGTCAATCCCCTGGAGTACTTCGTGGATGAATCTCTGGAACGTTTGTCAAGCATTGCATAATCGAAACGTCATGCATTCAGAAAGTCCGTATGGGGTTATTATGGCCGTTTTGGGAATATCGTCTATATCTATGGGAATTTGGTGGAACGCTTTTTTAAGGTCAAGGACAGAAAACACTTTCATTCCATGCAAGGAGGCTGAACAATCCTGGAGAAATCCTATAAGATACCGGCATGGTGTGGTAATAGCGTTTAGTCCCCACAAGGACGCCAGTCTCCGTTGGGCTTGCAAACCATGTTTAACGGACTGCTCCAAGCCCTTTTTGATGGTCTGCATACACCCTGCTCCACTAATAGGTTAAATTCGGCTTTTGCAGCAGCGAGGTTTTCGGGTGACAGTTGGCGAGCATTCGCTCGTATTGGTGGGCCTGTCGCTATAATATGGTGCGTAGTAGTGCAAAAATTCACATTGCGAGATGCAGCAAATGTTAGCTCACGAAACTTTGATAGCAGTTCACCATATGGGCCCGTTTGATCGAATAGCGAGGGTGCCTTAATACGTGCTTCGTCTATCTTTACCGCACGCATAAGCGTTGGTACATGCAACTTGCGGCCAATGAGTCGTCGTCCACGCATATCCACCAAAATTCTGTGATATGATAGCAAATCTGCACCTATGATTGGTGATGTCACGTTTGCCACGGTGAAAGTCAATTTGAATGGTCGTTGTAGTCCAATACTCAGTATTAGGCATCGTTTGCCAAATTTGCGTAATTTCGAGCCATTGGTGGCGACAAGAGATGTATCCGAGTTTTCGTTTAGGCGTTTTCGTTTAGTTTGAGGAATGACAGAAATGCCAGCACCGGTATCTACTAGGAATGAGCGGGAGGTCATGCGATCGAATACTTGGAGGCTTGCTATTTTACGCGGGCCCATTGCCTATTCCCACGAGGAGATTGTTAGTTTTTTGAACAACTACACGGGGATCTGTAGTTTTTCACGGGATTCCCGTGCTTCCGATGATACCAACAGAGTGAGTAACTGGAATTGGTTTGCTGATTCCTATTGCGACTAGAACCATTACCATCTCACGATGATCGTGCTTCGTAGCGTGAGCTCGAACGCGATCGACTACGTTCTCGGC
The DNA here is from genome assembly GCA_963978885.1 of Nemotelus pantherinus. Taxonomy (NCBI): domain Eukaryota; kingdom Metazoa; phylum Arthropoda; class Insecta; order Diptera; family Stratiomyidae; genus Nemotelus; species Nemotelus pantherinus. The sequence goes on from OZ022264.1 coordinate 142,863,058, forward strand.
GAGCTGGGAACTTGGTTCTGAAATCAAGTGGATTAAAACGTTCTAAAAGGGCATTAATTCTAGCGTTTAATTCACTTATAGCAGCCACCGTTAGTGTTGACAACACAGCGTTAATGCCAAGGGCCGTAGAAAACTGAGTGATTTCGTGTTCACGGTCAGCTATGCCGGCCAGCTCCGAAAGGGCGATGTCATTGGCTGTCAAGATCGTTTGCAAATTTGGGATAAGTCACGTTAACCAAATCTGCTTTAGCATTTCTTCAGGAAAAGAGGTACCGGTGAACGAGCATAACCGATTGAGAAGCTGGGATGGCCTTCGATCCCCTAGCTCAACCTTGGAAAAAAAGTTTATGAATTCGTTGCTGTGGCGAGTCACCAAAAGCTGCAATAATAGCCCGTTTCAAAGTAAAGTTTGTTTCGTCTACCGGCGAATTGACAATATAGTCTCGAACTTGGTGCATCACCCGCGGCTCTAACCCACTCTTTAAAAACTAATATTTAGACGAGTCATTCGAAATACGGCTATTCGCAAAAATAGCTTCGACTTGCGAGAACCATAGTTCTATGTCGTCCCTCTAAAATGGAGGAATTCGGACCGTGATTCTACTTACTTCATTTCCCGCTGCATGGTCATCGTGTCATTCTCACCAGGCACACTTACTTTGTCACCAAGGGGGGTCGGAGTAGGATTCGACATGGTTTTTGCAGCTCGATTTCGTCTACCGAAGGATAAGGACGCCAGGTTTCATTTAATATTGTCGGCACAAGTTACTACCTCGCAGTTCCCTGACCTGAACTTACGAACTGTCGATTTAAGCTTGTGTGGTGGTCGCGCGTCGTTTGACACCCCGCAAATGATCGCGATACAACCGGTAGGCGAAAGACATGACGTGAATAACTAGAACGGCCGAAAGAAGCAATTCCACGCATTCACTCGGTACGGATAGCGATGAATTTACCACCATAGTGTTCTTAATGTCTCCCACAACGAGAAGCTTGCTCTTCTGACCACCCATTTGCCTAAAGAACTAAAAATGGATGGCACAGGACTAAAAAGACGATCGTGAATGTGGTCATCGGACGCCTCACGTTACAACTTCACTATACATATATATATATACATATATATATATATATATATATATATATATATATATATATATATATATATATAAATATATATATATATATATATATATATATATATATATATATATATATATATATATATATATATATATATACATATATATATATATATATATATATATATATATATATATATATATATATATATATATATATATATATATATATTGATATATAAATTCCCGTACATATAGAACACAACTATCTACTGGTCTGCCATCTTGAAAAGCTAGCCTTACACAACCTTTCTGTACACGTACAATCTCTTTGTTAAATCTGAAATCACTAGCGTAATTTTGCCTTTTCTAACTTAATTCCGCGCGTACTCGCTTTCCTTGACCTTCCACCACTCCACCACCAATCATTCTGACTCGAATCTAACTTTCTTATTCTCTACCAACTATTTTGTCATATTTTTCCATAAATTCTTGATCGGATTCATCGGAATCAGACATTTTAGTCACTGATTTTGACTGATAATCTTCCGCACTTAAAAAGTTCACAAAACAATACGATTCTTGAAGAGTAGCGAAATTCAAACACATCGGTCCACATCCAAATGGAAGAATAGATCCAAACAACCGGCTGGCGGCAAACTCCAACCTCAAAACATATTTTTTTCCTCCCGTTCACTGAATCGCTGTAGCTCCGAATACTGGCATTGTTCGTCGCTGTTGTGCAAGCGAGCATTGTACGAGTCGTTTTGGTAGTTCTCCTGCAGCAACCTGTCGTTCTTTCGTCGTTCGGCGTCCAGTAATTGTTTCAGGTCGTCAATGGTTTTGGTGAGTTCTTCGCATCGAACTTCTAACTTCTCCATATTGAGCGACAGTACGATTGAATGTTTTTTATTAGACGTACTCTCGACGATCAACCGGTGGTTGGGTTCCTCCATGTTTTGAATTTTTGAATGCTCATAGCTTCTGAGACAAAAAATCACGGACTTCTCGAAATGCCTCGGCTTGCTTTAGAAGATACTCGATTTCCTGGGGCTCAACTAGTATGGTTGTTCCGCGTGGACTCCGATTTTGTGCATTAAGTCAAATCTGCATTCACTGCACGCAACTGCATACGTCGTTCAAGAACGCAGCTATGAACTACAATAAACAGTCGATATGTCGGCTAATAAACAGCTGTCTTTTCATAGAGTAAAATTGAGTCAATGCCTAGTTCCGTTCCGTGAATTCAGTGAACCATCTCATCTTTTGAGAAATACCTAGCTACTTTCTTACATCTTACATCTACCTACGCCAAGTACACGACACGAGGCTGATATCACAAGTCCTGGCATCACTGCCCTGCCATCCCTGCTGAAGTGAGTGGTGGATACGCGGTTCAGGCAGCCTTTCCCGCGAAGGGATGAACTTTTTTTTTGTTTATATATATATATATATATATATATATATATATATATATATATATATATATATATATATATATATATATATATATATATATATATATATATATATATTTATATATATACATATATATATATATATATATATATATATATATATATATATATATATATATATATATATATATATATATATATATATTTATATATATACATATATATATATATATATATATATATATATATATATATATATATATATATATATATATACATATACATATACATATATATATATATACATATACATATACATATATATATATATATATATATATATATATATACATATATTTATATATATATCATCAAATTCTACGGGCGATCCACCTTGATCAGTATCGGAGAATCCCAATAACTTTGAGTACACCCCATACTCGTCACAGCTTTTATTGTTGCAATCGTTGCTGTAAAACCCAAATCCAAAATGAAACAGCATGTAAAGAGGTAAATGCTCGTCTTATGGTTGATTATCTGCAATTTCGTGTCTGTGTAGCAAAAACTTTTGCTATTGTTATGACGAAATATCTAGCAGAGCAAACAAACATGTCTCTTTAAATGTTTATTAGCTAAGTGCGGCAGCGTTAAGAAAACTAAGCAGCAAATTGTCGAAATAGAATGAGTTTTTTTTAACCATCTTACTTTTTAGTTATGGAAGCTCGCAAAGTGATTAACTGTTGATGAAAAATGATGAACTATTTTCACAAAATGATACGGTCTCTTTGGTTTGCGTTAATAATGTGATTATTATTTACCATTTTTTTACAGTGTTATATAAGCTGAAAAAGTATATGCTATCAGTTGTATCCAAATAAGTTTTACGATTTTAAAACACTTTCATTGAAAACAATTAACAATTCTCACAATAAAAATTCTTATGAGCACGTCCCTTTGAAAAATTGCATATAACTAGAGGAAAACATACTGTGAACCTCACTTGAAAGCTGTAATCTTATGTTTTTGCTCTGCTAGTGGTCATATTCAGAAAAGCTGCATTGTGTACTTAGTGGAGAATAGTGACAGTTCTAGAATTTCTGATGGTAGAGTTACTTTGAAAGCGGTTGCTAAGAGTGTAAATACTCATATATCCAATGGGATATATACAATTTTAAGATAAAACTACCGAACTTTCGTGCAAATACTTGTTTTGTTGCAAAAACTGTGTTCTAAAAGATATTTAGTATTTTATTGATTCCCTAAGTGGTAGTGCCGGGGATTGTTTTTGTGATCTGGTTTAAGGTTTTGATAATCAGTGAATCCCTCAAATAAGGTAAGAGTGAAAGTTTTAAGTTTTTTGCTAGCGCTGGTTTCAATCCAACGTAAATAATCCACCAATCCTTTTTTTAGGGTAAAATTTATGGGCACATGTCAGAGAAAATCAATATTTTCCAATAAAATATAGAAGCTTGATACTAAGATTAAGTTAACAAAAAGTGTTATTTTAAGAAGAACTAGTTTTTACTAATATTATATAAATATATATATATATATATATATATATATATATATATATATATATATATATATATATATATATATATATATATATATATATATATATATATATATATATATATATATATATATATATATATATATACATATCTATATATATATTTATATGTATAGATCTATATATATATATATATATATATATATATATATATATATATATATATATATATATATATATATACATATATATATATTATATATATATATATATATATATATATATATATATATATATATATATATATATATATATATATATATATATATAATATATATATATATATATATAATATATATATATATATATATATATATATATATATATATATATATATATATATATATATATATATATATATATATATATATATATATATATATGTATATATATATATGCATATATATATATATATATATATATATATATATATATATATATATATATATACATATATATATATATATATATATATATATATATATATATATATATATATATATATATATATATATATATGTATATATATATGCATATATATATATACATATATATATATATATATATATATATATATATATATATATATATATATATATATATATATATATATATATATATATATATATATATATATAAATATCTACATATATGTATACATATATATATATATATATATATATATATATATATATATATATATATATATATATATATATATATATATATATACATGTATACATGTATATATATTTATATATATATAAATATATATATATCTATATATATATATATATATATATATATATATATATATATATATATATATATATATATATATATATATATATATATATATATATATATATATATATATATATATATATATGACTATATGACTGAGCACCCATCTACTTCCGCGTCGCAAGATGCGCTGGCTGTCAGTGATGCGATCGTATCTCCCACCGCACCTGTCGGTCCTGCACCTTCTCTTCCTTTTGGAATGTGCACTCGAAGTCAGAAGCAGCAAATTTCAACTCAGGCCCAGCTGCAACAGCCTTCTAATCAAGCACAGCCTGTTCGTACTTTTGCGAAGCCGATGCCACATACGGATCTTCAAATAATTAATTCACCGAGTATACAAGTTCAGCCGAAAACTCTTTCCAAGCCTCAGGTTCAACGTAAGTGACAAACGCCGCATCGTGTCGTTAATCTCCACGCGCCCAACATCCAGATGCGTTCGGATGGTAAGTCTGAGCCTGTCACTGTTCCTGATAACCAGGTTGTTACTTTGTGCGATGCTCCGCCAATACCTGTGGCATTGCCTCCTCTCCAAATTTTCGTCAGTCGGGTAACTTACGGAGTTTCTGCAGAGGATATAACAAATTTCGTCACATCTTGGCTTGGTTTTTCGCCTAGCATCTTATCATGTGTTAAACTCACGCCTGATAACTTATCGGATAGAGCTATTGCCTCTTTTAAAGTCATCGTATCTGCTGGCTTGAATATCGTACTTGCGCCGGAGTTTTGGCCAGCTGGCATCCTTGCTAAAGAATTTCAACAACGGCAACGGAAAAATTTTCTGAACAACGCCAAACGAGTTTTACACGCCTAACTAGTAGATCTACTTCACTTTGTATCTTCTACCAGAATGTTCGTGGTTTGAGGACTAAACTTAAGGAAGTTCTGCTCGCGTCTACTTTAGACTTACATCACGTTATCTGTTTCACTGAGACATGGCTTAATGACAATATTTTGAACAGAGAATTCCTTCCATGTTATACTGTTTTCTGGAGAGATCGTGATCGGGTTGCTTCTTGCAAAGCCGATGGTGGAGGTGTCTTCATTGCTATCCATAACACTCTTCGTGGAACAATCTGTGCCGAGTTTGTTCCTTCTCCTCCTGTTGAGTGTATTGTTGTACGTGCTATCCTTTCCCCATCTTCCGACCTACTTGTCTGCTGTGTTTATATACCATGTAACTTGTCTGTCGCTGCCTACGAACGTTTTTACGCTGAGCTTTCCAGCTTCGTCCTCTCTCAATTTCCTTTAACTCCCCTCCTAATTTTAGGTGACTTTAACATACCCACTGTGGAGTGGGACACCAAAAACCTTAGTTTACTATCCAACAACCACCTCTCTGTTGCGACTTCGTCCTTTCTTTCACTTTGTTCTTGTTCCCAAATTAACCACCTTCGTAACACTAACAACAGAATCCTCGACTTAGTCCTTACTAACGTTCCTTTAGACTCCCTTTCTCTCTCTCCTGCTCCTTTTGCTTATATGCAACCTGATCCTCATCACCCTCCTCTCCTGCTTGATGTTGACCTGAACTTCCAGGTAAAGAATAAATGTCCTTCTTTTCAGCGTTACAATTTCTTCAAAGCTAACTTTCAAAAAATGTCCTCTGAAATCATTCTTATCAATTGGTTTCATTTTTCAAAGGATTGGATGTTGATTGTGCATTGTCCGAGTTCTACTCTTTCTTTTCTAACCTTATCTTTCGTTTTACTCCTATTAAACGTCCTCTCAAACCTAATGATGTCCCTTCGTTCACTTTGAAAGTCTCTGATGCTCTGAAAGCTAAGGATAAAGCTCGTGAAAAGCTGAAAAAGACGGGTTCACCCTCTGACCTTCAGGAATTCCGTAGTTTGCGTTCTGACGCTAAAAAAGTGCTCAAGCAGGCAATGCGTGTTTACTTTTCGAACATCGAGGCTTCAATCTGTTCCAATCAATCTAAATCCTTTTGGTCCTACATCCGTTCCCTCAAATCCAATACTTCAGTTCCTGATTCTATGTCTCTTGATGATGTTACTGCTTCCACTCCTCAGGCTATTTGTGATTTGTTTGCTTCCTTGTTTTCCTCCTCCTTTAAAAAAAACCCACTAAATACCTCTATAGCTCCCACGGTCTCTCGTACCTCTCCTGCATTACCTATGTTTAGTACCAATCCTTTGGAAGTTCAAATCCTTTTGCATACCTTAAATTCGAATGCCAGTTCCGGTCCTGATGGTATTCCTAATATCCTTGTCAAATCCCTCTCATCCTCGCTCTGTGTTCCTTTAGCTATCCTTTTCAACATTAGCCTTACATCTGGTGTATTCCCTTCTTTATGGAAATCTGCCAATATTTTCCCAATCTTCAAATGTGGTGATCCTTCCGTTGTTTCCAACTATCGTCCTATATCCCTCCTCTGCTCTTTTAGTAAAATCCTTGAACGTCTTGTCTACAATAGAATTTATCCTTCCCTACAGCCCTTACTTGCTCCTGAGCAGCATGGTTTCTTCAAGGGCCACTCTACATCGACCAATCTCATGGAGTTCACTAATTTTGTAGCCTTTGCCTTCGATTGTCAACATCAAGTTGATGTAATCTACACAGACTTTTCGAAGGCTTTTGATTCAGTGAACCATAATCTGCTGCTCCTTAAACTTAATGGTTTTGGTGTTTTTGGTCCCCTCATCTCCTGGTTTTCCTCTTATCTTCATAGTCGTCCCTGCAGAGTTACTTTTAATGGTTCCATTTCTTCTCCTAGTTTTCCCACATCTGGAGTTCCTCAAGGTTCTATTCTTGGCCCCTTACTTTTTATCTTGTTTGTCAATGACTTTCATTCTGTAATCAATTATTCTTGTCTTTTATATGCGGATGACTTAAAATTATACAGAGCAATCAGGTCCGCGAACGATTTTCACCAGTTGCAAGCTGATTTGTTTGCTCTTAATCTCTGGTGTCAAGACAACTTTTTGCCTCTGAACATTTCGAAGTGCCACCAGATGTCTTTCGCAAATAAAAATACTCCACATGTGTTCTCTTATTATTTGTCTGGTATTTCCCTGTCAGTTGTCCAGCCTTTTAGAGACCTGGGTGTGGTGTTTGATTCGAAATTAAGATTTGATATTCATGTTATGAATATGACGTTCAGGGCCTCTAGGATTGCTGGATTTGTTTTGCGTTCTTCCTATATGTTTACCAACATTTCCTCCTGTATTCATTTATATGTCTCCTTAGTACGCAGTATTCTAGAATATGCGTGATAAATCTGATCTCCGCGCTTTCAGTACTTATCTGATGCTATTGAATCTATTCAGCGCAGGTTCACTCGCTCACTTCTTTTTAAATTAAATATCCCCTATTGTCCCTACTCCTCTCGTCTTTCCCTCCTTCGTATGTCCTCGTTGCAATCACGGAGGTTGTTCCTCGATGAGTGTTTCTTCTTCAAACTTTGCCAAGGCATTTTCTTGACAGATCTCGGTTCACAGATAACCAGACGTGTATCCAGCCGTCCAAGTCGTTCTTCTGAAGTTTTATCTGTTCCTTTTGCACGTACGGAAGTCTACTTCCATTCGCCTTTGCTGCGCCTACCCAGAACGCACAACACCCTTAAGCTTGGTCCTCTCCCTCAATATTTTTTACAATTCAAGCATGCATTAAAAATGTTACCTTGAATTGCTACTTACCGTAGTCCTAATTTTAGTTTTTAGTTTTCTAATTTTAGTTTTTAGTTTTCTAATTTTTAATTATTTTAGTTATTTCTTTTCCTTTTTCATATATCTTTTTTTGTTAATTTTGCTTTCTTGTTGCTGTAATTGGAATTATGTCTGTAGCGCAAGGGATTAATAAATAAATATATAAATAAATAAATATATATATATATATATATATATATATATATATATATATATATAAATATATATATATATATATATATATATATATATATATATATATATATATATATATATATATATATATATATATATATATATATTTATAAATATATATAAATAAATAAATAAATATATATATATATATATATATATATATATATATATATACATTTATATATATATATATATATATATATATATATATATATATATATATATATATATCTATATATATATATATATATTTATATATATATATATATATATATATATATATATATATATATATATATATATATATATATATGTATATATATATATATATATATAGATATATATGTATATATATGTATATATATATATATATATATATATATATATATATATATATATATATATATATATATATATATATATATATCAGTGGCGAGGGGTGAATTATTTATAGAGGGAAGCCGATTAAAAAAAATCTGACATATAAGTGTAATAACGATGTATGTCATAAATACCTAGAACTTGCTTTTACTAAATGAGCAGCTGCTTAAGAGATTCCAGCTAAAAAAATGATAGTCACATATTGGTCAACGAATCAGAGAGCAGTATTTAAAAGGACACTTTCAATATACCTGAAACCATTTGTCTCTATTTAAGTACTGTATTTCAAGTATAGCAAAAGTGGCCCTTAAAGAGCTGTTCTGAGCCTCCAAAACATGATATTTAAAAAAATAAAAGTGAAAAAGTAAAATAAAGTAATACAATTCATTCAATTAAATTTTAGAAAAAAGTTTTTTTGAAATAAAACAACATTAATAAGTACCGACCAAAATTAAAAATGTCATTCCTTGACATAACGTATCAATTCTTTATTTATTTATACTCTAAAGCAATCCTTCGGTTTTTTCTTACGAAATGGGCGAGCACATTTTCGTAAAATTTAGGGTTATTTCTTACATTTAGGAGCAACTGTTTTTCGATGGATATAAGTGCTAAATTCGACAGCCTATCTTCATTTTGAGAATTTCTTAAATAAGTATGTATCCTCTTTGAAGCAGAAAATGATCTTTCTACGGAAGCAACAGAGACCGGAAGTGTTAGAAAAGCTTTACACATTGTCGAAACTTGGGGAAATACATCTTTTAAGATGTCATTTTTTAAATGAGTATATACTCCGCAAACATCCAACATGTTTAAGGATGGAGTAGTGTAAACAACTTTCAACTCATTCTTCAAGGAAGTAAATTCAACAAATCCAGGAAACATTTGAATTAAGGCAGAGAGTTTTTCATCGGGAAAGGATTGCGTAAATGATTCATATTTGGACTTACACAGTAAATCTAAAAATGATAATTCACCGAATGAGCTGTAGCGGCTTTTAATTTGGCTGACAATATTGTCTTTAATTTCGATGAAAAGCCGTCGATAATAAGTCTTCGAATCGATATCTAAGTCAAACCTTCGCCGTTTTCGTGGCAACTGAGCAAACTCTTGAACTTTATCAAAAATTGAATCGAATTCATTCATAAAGTGCAGACTTATCCAAGACTCAAACAAATTAATTTCTATCATGGCTGCTTTCACATCGATTTGTTTGCTTTGTAACAATGCAAAAAGAATATCAGTTTTTTCGAAAATTTCCGAGAAAGTATGAAGAAAGAAACAGAACTCCATATCTTCCATTTTTCGACACAGACTTTCTGCCTGAGAAAGCGAATCATTGTCCCAGTTTTTTGGATCGATTAACATAGTGCTGAAAGTATCTATCATATCTAGTCTCGAATTGAAAATTACATTTATTTTACGCGAATGATAATGCCAACGAGTTTCCGAAACGCCTGGTAAACGCCGATCAGATATTTCTTTTAGAAGGTTAGAACGTTTGGTTGATTTGCTAAAAAACACACAATGCTGTTCCCGTAGCCGAAAAATATTTTCAATTCAGGTATATTCTCCAATGATCGGGATAATACTAAATTTAAGATGTGAGCGTAGCAAGGAATAAAAACAGCCATTGGACAAACTTCGCGAATTTTGGTTTGGACACCGCCGTGCTCTCCTGACATTACTGCAGCGCCATCGTATGATTGTCCTATTAATTTTTCTTTGCAATCATATTTTACAAGAATCTGCAGGGCTTGGCACGATAATTCTTCTGCAGTACGATTAGCGCTAACATTTAAAAAACCTAAGAATCTCTCTTCAACTCCGGTTTCTGACAAATACCGTAAAACGACACTGAGTTGTTCCCTGTGACTCACATCTGAAGTTTCATCGATCATGATTGCCACGAATTGAGCTCTGTGAATTTGACCTTTTATTTCTTGTTTCAACACTTCGGCGACACTAGTAATCAAATCGTTTTGAATATCGCTCGAAAGACCTTAAAATACCACATTTTGTGAGGATGCGGATTGATCCAAATGTGATTCCAGCAAGGTATCGTATTTGCTTAAGAAAAACAAAGTCTCAATATAATTGCCTCGATTGTTTGATGCAGATTTTTCATCATGGCCACGAAAAGCCAATTCCTGCTTGCCCAAAAATACAACTGTGTCTATAAAGCGCCTCATTAAATTCCGGTTTTTATCAACTTTTTTATTGTATACTTCATATGTTTGGCCTAAAGAGATTTCAATTCGGTTCGCGCCAAACTCATGCAATGATAAACAACTGCGAATATGTTTTTCGGTTTGGATATGTTTTTTCGACGAATTTACAAAATTGTTCATGTCTGAAAAACCTGTAAGGCTCCAAACACTATTTGACCTAGAAAACAAAAGGCAAGGGCAGCAAAACATTTTATTTAATTTGCAGCTACCGGTTAGGCATGAATATTTTTCATAAAGTGATTCATTAAAATGTTTGAAAAATCCATCTTTACGTTTATAATCTATTTTTAATAATGGTTTGGCGCGACCTAATTCAATAACTACTTTTTTCTGCTGAAAAGACATTCTATTAAAATTGTGTTCCTCTTTCAACAAAAAATCTGTCAAACAACATTCAACGCAAATTAGAGCCATCTCGAGTTTTCAAATATTAACCAAAAATAAAAGCCTACTTTTTCTAAACGCTTACTCAACTTATTTGCTGTCCTTTAAGCACATGCAACAAAATCCCACTAGAGCAAAATGAAATTAAATATTACCGAACAAATAAAATTTGCCACTAGAACAAATGATCATTCAACAAAGAAAAATTACGAACACTGTATTTAACACGCGATTAATGATAAACAAATGCAAGCACTGTACAATATCGCAAAAGACAAGCCATTAACTATTTTCATCGCTCATTTGCTTTACAAAATAAAAAACACAAATATTTATTGGGAATTTTTTTATGTATACCTAAATTGAATATATGTTTGTTCAGATTTTTAAAGACAAATTTTTTTCTATTAACTGACTTGATTTTTGGAAAATACCATAATTTCTTAAGCGGCCCCTAGACGGCTAATATTATGGTGACAATATATTGAACAATATTATTGCTGGGCGCCCCAGACGATGCAATATTTTTGAGCAATATTTAGTTTTCGTTCGATATGTCAGTAGCTTTTGACATTTTTGGCTCTATTATTCCAAAGGCTGTTTATGCCACTAGTGACGATATACAACTGAGGCAATATTGAACAATACTGACCACAGACGAAGCAATATATTCTATGTTGCACAATCAAAATCAAAACCTTTTTAATTCACTAAATATATTGCACAATCCTTCAATATGATCCATAGACGATCAATATTATTGTACAATACTACATATTGTGCAATAATATTGGTCGTCTAGGGGCCGCTTTAAAGAATTTCCACCCACGCTGATGGTCCTAGTCACTAAGCTACGTACATGTTTTTCTTCTATTTTATGTCGTTCATTCGTATTCTTATCAATCATAGCCGTCACCTGTTCACAGTCAAGTCATTACCCAAAAGTGCATTTTGCTGGGATATCAATATGCGCAGGCCGTTTGAGTCATAATGCTAAATACATGCTTTCCTTCTTGTCTCTTTTACCAAGCATTCGTATTTTTGGTTTTAAAAGGCACAACTCTAGTGCTGCCTTATCAAATTTAATTGAAATAAGAGTGAAAGAGTACTTGTAAGCAATTGACACGAATTTATTTCTTAATTTATTTATTTTTACCAAGTGAAGTTCATATTCATATTCATGTCTCAAACGTATTGCATTCGATTGATTCTTATTATGTAAGCAATCCAACTTCCTAGCAAAATTAAACTCCACATGAAAATAGCACAATGGCAATACTGAAAGAACCGATCAAAGCAAGTTTTCATTCATGAACCGCCAGTAAGCCAATTCATCCCGGCTTATTTTTCGTCTCTCAAAGCGAGACATCGCAAACGTTTCAGCAAACGATGAACAGAGACACATCCGAGTCATTAGACATTTGATAAAAGCATGCAGTGACCATCATATATGAACTCGCAAGCCGGAAAATTTCGGCTTATGAATTGGAATGTTTACGTTACTGTAGCGTAGAACGTTTAAAATGTACATAGTAAGTAAGGTGCATGCATGTTGTTCAAATTCTTAGGCACGTCAATATTTTCAAAAGGGAAGCCGGGAGGAATCCGGTTGAATGGACTCTTCGCCACTGATATATGTATATATATATATAGATTTATATGTATATATATATATACATATATATATATATATATATATATATATATATATATATATATATATATATATATATATATATATAGATATATATATATATATATATATATATATATATATATATATATATAAATATATATATATATATATATATATATATATATATATATATATATATATATATATATATATATATATATAAAAACTAGTGTTTGGTGGGGCTTCCTTCGGAGGAAATTACAGCTTTCAATCGATTCAATCAATTCAACTATTTTTGTATGAAACATTTAATTCATTGGAAGTTGTTTGGGGATATTAAAAAGCAACCACTCTTTCACAATCTGCGCTGTATGTTTGGGGTCATTGTCTTTTTGGAAGACCGAAGACGGCCTTTGTCCCAATTTTCGCGCTGATTGTTTTAAATTAGCTTTAAGTATGTCTAAATATTCAGCACGATCCATAATACCATCGATAACAACTAAATTCCCCACCCCCGCCCCCGACAAGCATCCCCAAACAAGAACACTTTCACCCCCATGCTTTACCGTACCAATTAAATTTTGCTTTTTGAGGCCTTCGTTTGGTTTTCTCCACACTCGTTGCCTACCGTCATGTCCGAAAATATTAAACTTGCTCTCGTCGCTAAACAAGACGCTTTTCCAAAAAATTTCCTCCTTGCCTTCAGGGAGTTTTGCATATTCGAGTCGTTTACCTTCATTTGTTTTACAAATGAATGGTTTTTTCCAAGGTGTCCTGCTAAAATATACGTTGCTGTGGAGCACTCTGCGCATAGTAATTTTGACGACGTGCGAGGATTATTTTGTATTTCTGCGAGTATCCTTCTCTCTTCACGGTCGGTCAGCTTTCGCGGTCTTCCACTCCTGGGTTTGCTTTCAAATGACTTTGTCCTCTGGTAATTTAAAATTACAGTTTGAACACTTGACCGCGGTTTTTTGACTGTTTCACTAATTTCACGATAAGATCGCCCTTCTTTTCTAAGGCTCACAATAAATTTTCTAACGTCATCAGAGATTTCTTTCCTAATCGGACCCATGATGTTTTTAAACAAATTGACAATTACTTGTCAACACGCTGTCAGCTCTTGGATCTAATACAAATATCACCATTCAATGAAAACATGCGCGACGAAAATAATTAAAACACACATTAAGCTGTACGTAGACTTCTGTTTCATTTTGGGTGCGAAGATTTCACTTATATCCCTCTTCTTATTGCTTCCATAGAAATAGTTCAAATATTTACTTATATGTAAGCGTAAATTGAATGAATACATGTTTTTGCTGTGAATGCTTAGAATTAGGATTATACAAACTGAGAGAAATGCTCAGATATTGGGGGATACGTAGACTTTTGTTCATGACTGTATATATATATATATATATATATATATATATATATATATATATATACTTATCTATATATATATATATATATATCTATATATATATATATATATGTAAATATATATATATATATATATATATATATATATATATATATATATATATATATATATATATATATATAAATATATATATATATATATATATATATATATATATATATATATATATATATATATATATATATATATATATATAAATATATATATATATATATATATATATATATATATTTATATATCTATATAAATATATATATATATATATATATATATATATATATATATATATATATATATATGTAAATATATATATATATATATATATATATATATATATATATATATATATATATATATATATATATATATATATATATATATATATATATATATATATATATATATATATATATATAAATATATATGTTGTAGGCTTCCTAGCAGTTGATGTGAGAATGAATTTTATTGTGCCATGTACTTAATTTATATGAATTTCATGATGCTGATTCTACAAAATTTACAGTGAATAAAAACAATGAAAGGAATGTGCAAAAACCATGAGAATTTAGATTTGATGGAATACAGAGAGTCAAGTGTCTGTCTGAGAATGTGCATTTGGCATTGAAGATGCATGCAATGTATGATATTAGAAACTATGTTTAGTCTAATCTATTTGTGTACATGAATGAAGTACTAACGTGAACTATGTTATTACATTATACAAAAATATGATATGGACATAATGCTTAGAGCAATAACATGTTTATGAAATACTTATGCTAATTTAGAACAATGCTTATGATATGTATGTGTTAGCATTGAACATCTTCCGCCACCTTGAATTCTTCCGAGAGAATTTCAATATTAGTTGATGTTTGCTGAGCTGTGTGTGTGCTATGAGGCATTTTGTGGATGATGCAAACCTTTCGAAAAATATAGACACCGATGATGAGCATGATAGCCAAGCTGATATAATTTATCGTGTAGTTATGGATGTCATGAGATGAAATTGTGTCTGGTAGTTGAGCCGATAATTGCTGGTGAAGTTCTTGTTGTAGGTTTTGAACAATTTTGTCAGAATTGTTAGTATTCCAGTTTATTTCAGTGGTCTGCGATTTGATAAAATGAGGAATGAAGTCGGAGAGATTCATCACTGGAACAAATGAGAAGTTCATGCCATCTAAAACCTCAGAATGCCCCGTCAATATAATAGCATTGTGGTTGAGAGTGCATCCAGGATTGAGTCTAAGGATCCCGCTTCCTTCGATTACTTTATGATGGATGGTATGATCACAAACAACGTCTAATGTTAGTTGATTCGAGGTAACGAAGATCCAACTATTGGGAGATTCTAGCTGAATCCAGTGATTGTGTGATGAAGTCATCTGAATATCGCACATGGCTGGAATGCCTGTTTGGTGAATCAGAAGTGATACTTCGCATTTGTTGACGTCTGATTGTGTTGTATAAATAGGATGAGCTTGATTACATATAATATATTTCATTTCAAAATGATGGCATTTGGTTCTTTCAAGCTCCGATAGTGGGTAATATCTATCGCGGTGAAAAGTGACAGCAAGATAGTCGGTTGATGGCTTTATTTGTATTGATGTGTTGTGGTACTTGACTGGCACTGGATGTATTTTTAATAGTTGATAGGGATCCGAGTCTAGTAGAGGAATTTGAATGTCGAAAATCACATTATCTTGCGTGGTTCGTGTTCGAACCGTAGCGATTTTGTAGAGACTAAGTGGTGAGGTTGATGTGATAGGCACAAGTTTGTTTGCCGGTAAATGCTCTCTCATCAGTTGAATTTGTTTCTGCAACTGGGCAACATTAAGCAGCGAAGGACTGATTTGCCCATGATATGTGTTTGTTACAACTTGCAGCAAAGTTGTTTGGATGTTCAATAAATGATTTAGTACCAATGATGTTTGAATGGTTACTGAACTAAAAATTTGATTTACTTCTTCGACCTTTTGTATGGTATTTTGAAGCAGTTCTAGTTGTTGCTCGATGAATTTGAACTGGTGGTGAATCTCATTTGCGGATTTCTTGAACAGGTTTAATGTTCCATCAATTATATTGGTTTGATTTTTTAGTAAGTGAAGTAGATAATTTTCATTATTTTTCACCTTAGCTATGTCTTCTTCGTATTTTCGGGCGAATTCTTCATCTAGGATGCCAAAGAGGAAATGTGCTGCTGAGCCGACAATGTTTAATGGTGCTCTTTTCCTTCTTTCTGGCTTGCTGGAGTGCTGATACAAAAGCGCATTTCTATCTTGGATCTCGTTTTGTAGTTGTTGAAACTGTGTTATTATTGTATTGCAGTATTGAGTTGTGTTAAACAATGTTTGTTGTGTTAAACAATGTTGCATGCAATGTATGATATTAGAAACTATGTTTAGTCTAATCTATTTGTGTACATGAATGAAGTACTAACGTGAACTATGTTATTACATTATACAAAAATATGATATGGACATAATGCTTAGAGCAATAACATGTTTATGAAATACTTATGCTAATTTAGAACAATGCTTATGATATGTATGTGTTAGCATTGAACATATATATATATATATATATATATATATATATATATATATATATATATATATATATATATATATATATATATATATATATATATATATATATATATATATATATATATATATATATATATATATATATATTTCTATATATATATATATGTATTATATATATATATATATATATATATATAAATATACATATATATACAGTAAGACCCCGTTTAACGCGTAGGATACGTTCTATCAAAGTAGAGCGTATTGCGAAACAGCGCTAAACGAGGCTATCTTAACATGTAAATAATGGGGTTAGGGGAAGATGGATAGAAAATTGGTTAGGTTTTAAATTTAATAATTGTTTTTACTAATGTTCGACTAATGTTATACTACTACTAATGTTATATATATATATATATATATATATATATATATATATATATATATATATATATATATATATATACATATAGATATATATATATATTTATATATATATATATATATATATATATATATATATATATATATATATATATATATATATATATATATATATATATATCTATATATATATATCTATATATATCAGCAAAATGATTAAGGGGGATAATCTCTTGAGTGGCCGATCCGATTGAGCTGAAATTTTCAGAGAACGTAGATGTATATAGTAGGTAGGTCTTTGACTTTCTCAAATTCAGATATCCTAAACTTTTTGACGGCGGTGCGTGTTTTAGTGAATTTTGAGGAACTCCTATATTTCCAAGCAGTGTAAGGTTTTGTTTAAGAAAAGTATTGATAATGAAAACTAGTTATGTTCTAAGCTTGTGTATGATAAAAAATTGGAATTTTTGAGCCGTGTCTGGTTGCAGGGTGCCTAAAAGTAGGCAAGGAATTTTTTTCAAATTTTGATTTGTCATTACTTGTAAGAGAAACAATGGATCATCGTAAAAATTACAGAGCGTATTGATGTTGACTAAAATTTGGCACATATAGATTTTCAGCATAAAGCGGGTAACCCTGAAGCTGTGGCAGGCTGCTGAAAAAAAATCCTTCAAATCATTGACCTTCCTGAAAAATTTTTGATTTTTGACAAAAATTTCAAATCTTTGATAAATTTTAACCTTTGTCCTTTATCTGAAGAAAAAATTTTCAAAATTCCGAGTTGCATAAGAACGGCAACCCATTACCAAATTACCTCTATTTTCAGCACTCGAAAGTTCTGTTCACGAGAACTGACGACCGGATAATCCGATCATAATGAAATTTACAGGATATATTGGTATTAGCTAGGACCAGGTCTGATAGAAGTGATTTTGAAATCCACGCAACTCTGTGGCAGTGGTATCATCTTGAAAAACTACTGAGAAAAAAAACTTCTTTTTGGCCTATAACTTCCGATTCAGCCATCAGATTTTAACAAAATTTACACAATATTTGGATGTTACTTTATGTAACATTTGTAAAAATTAGTATTGGGCTGGCAGCTGTGGTATTTTTTGTCTCACAAATCTTACAAATTTGCTCAGCAAAATAAAGCTTTTTTCCCTATAACTTCCGGTCCAGTGTAGAAATCAAAACGAAGTTCATGCAGTTAATGGACCTTAATGTGAAAGAAATGTCGTAGGAATTTCGTACAAAAATCATGAAAGGGCTGCCAGCTATGACCATTTTTGTCATTTTATGGAATTTCTTTACTGAGCGATTATGTCATTAGATTTCCAATTGAAAATGATCCTGCAATGAAAATTTACAGCAAATATTAACGTTTTAAAAATTTGAAAAGTTTTGAGGGTGGCAGCCCTAAAATTCTTTTCACCCGTATACCTTCCAGCGCAGTGATTCAATCGAAACGAAATTTACTGGTTGGATTTAACTTAACGTGAAGCAGATTTGGTATGTATTTTGCTTTGCTGCTGACACAGGCTAACCAGCAATGTGCCATTTCCGTTAATATTGCACCAACAGATGCTTCAAATTACGTTCTCATATGCAAAGCATTTGCAATAAAAATAAGGAATTAATTTTTAAATTTTCCGAGTTTTGAACATTTTTCGGATGGCAGCCTCAAACAACGTTTAACCGCTGAAACTTTCGATGAAATCCTGCGATGAGAACGAAATTCAAAGGATAAGTTGATTTAAGTATGAGCTTGTTATGGTAAACTTATTGCTGCTTCGTTCGGAAAGTGTTACCAGCACTGAACATTTTCATCATTTGTGTTATAGTTGAGTTTTGTTGCTTTGGATAAGGAATGGGTGATGTGATTCTACAAAACAGTGTATTACGTCTTTCCACACTTTTTTGTCACTTAAAGACAATTTCTTCGAAAAATAATTTTCTAGCAGTTCAGGTGCGCTAGAGTTTTTTTTATAATAAAAATAAAACCAAACATTTATTCCTTACAAAAATAAAAACAATATTAACGAATATACTTTTTAAAACAAATAAAATTTTCATTTAGTCAGATCATTCAATCTATTCTGTGTTTCCAATTTTCTGCCTTTTTGCCAAGAAGGCATTTAATGTAGTTTGCGTTTTCCTTTTGCGTTCTGTTAGAAGTTGTTGATAAGTGGGTAAACCATCTATGCCCCGTCTTGCTTTTGAACTCTTGTTAAAATTTGGAACATTTTCAACAAATTGGTCCATCATTTCATTTATAGTGGACGAACTCCTTTTTACAAACACCATCGAAAGTTTTTTTTGCTCTTCTTCGAAATCACTACTATCAAAATTTTTGATTTCTTCTTGGTCAGTTAATGCTTTGAGTTCATAATTAGAAAGACTAGCTGCGGTTTCTTGAACTATTTCTTCAACGTCTTCCACAATTACCTCATCTAAACCGGTTTGTCTCGGTAATTTCACTATTTCTTCCACTATTTCATCCATATCGACAGAGTGTCCAGTGTCTTCGCTCTTACTTAAATCTGGCCAAATGTTCTTCCATACTCCTTTCAAAGATCTTTCTGTTATTTAATTCCAAGAAAGGTTTATGTTTTCTACAGCATTCATGATATTGTAGTTTTTCCGAAATTCTCTTATTGATTGCTTCTCTTCTCCGTCTGTTTTTTCAAACATCTGCTTAAATATTCGCCGCAAGTAAAAACGTCTTGGTCCATTGGTTGGATTAAGGCAGTTGTGCTAGGCGGCAAAAAAAACACTTCGACTGTTTAACGGACGGGCAGAAATGTTCAGTGAACCAACCCTGGAAAATTTTGATAGCTATCCATGATTTTTTATTAGACTCCCAGATTACGGGTAAAGTTGATTTAGATATGCCTTTCATAGCTCTTGGGTTTTTGGAGTGGTAGTAGATTTTTTTTTTGGAGTGGTAGTTATGGTTTTAATTTGAAATCTCCGCTTGCGTTACCACCCAGTAGAAGTGTTAAGTGATCTTTTGTGGCTTTAAATCCTGGTGCTCGTTTCTCTTCACGGGATAGAAATGTTCGTTTTGGCATTCTCTTTGAAAACAGGCCTGTTTCATCAACATTAAAATCCAATTCCTTGTTCAATTATTGTTTTTAATGTCGCTGGGAATTCAGCCGCCGCTTTCGTATCACTACTTTCTGCTTCCCCTGTAGCCTTTATGTTATGAAGATTATTTCGATGTTTAAATCTATTACACCATCCTTGACTAGTAACGAAAGTTTCACTTATGTCACTTGCCTCGGCCTGAATGTAATTAAGAATTCTTCTAGATTGGCTTAACGGCATATTGCGTTCAATTTTGACGTCAATCCTTATAGACAGTCGTTTTTTTATTTCCTTTATAATGTTATTTCTTGAAGGGGTAATTCTAGTTGCAGAGCTTGACGTAGTTGCAGTTGACAATGACAGTATTTTTTCTTTATTCTTAAGAATTGTCCTTATTGTTGAAGTTTCCAAATTCAATGCAGCACTAATTTGAGATTGACGTTCAGCGGAATCTAATCTTCTAATCACTTGCATTTTAGTTTCCAGTGAAATGCTTTTTCTGGTTGCTTACTTTTCTTGTTTTTCATTATCACCCATGATAAAAACCAAAGATCATTAAATTTGTCACTGTATTAATTGTTATAGTATTATATAAATTTATACTTACAATAATGTCAACAAATGTTTCAAATGATCAAATGCGTCCGTACTGCACTGCATCAAACCAAAAACACAACTACACTGTTTCGGATATGTTATGTACATATTTGGAAACCTAACGTTGCGCACAGTTTTGGGGAATGCCCGGGCTGAAAAACAAGAGCGCTAAACCGAAACAGCGCTAAACGAAACAGCGTTAAGCGGGGTCTTATTGTATATGTATATATATCATCACAAAATTTTAGAAACGGGCATCCGATTGAACTAAAATTTTTAGGTTACATTGGTGTATATGCAAAATAGTACCAAATTTAACAAAAAATTAATAGTTTTTAACTCTTTGGCGCCGGCGGCCATTTTTGTAATTTTTTAAACATACCTATTTATCTGTCAACAAATAACTTTCGCAAAAATAAAGTTTATGAAATTAATTTTGAACGTATTTCAAATATGAGTATGATAATGTTTTTGAATTTTTTTACCCTTTGTGTGCGCTAAGCGCCTAAAATGAGACTGAAAAAATTTGAAAACTTTCGAATTGCGGTAACTTTTGACCAGATTATCAGATGATTGTAAAACTTACAGGAC
>OZ022264.1:142890087-143027587 GCA_963978885.1 Nemotelus pantherinus
CCAAGCGGCAATTGGAAAGGGTGCGCTCCGACAACGAGAACTGCGAGAAAATGCACTTGCGAATGCGCGTGCAATGGGCCAATGCACCCGCCAGCATATTACCAATCCCAATAGGACTTGGTGGACAACGGAATTCGCAGATACCGCAGCAGCGGTTAGAAATCCCTCTAGGGAAAGGTTTCGTGGTGAGTCGACAGGGCTTGGGAGCTCTCTTCTTCTGGCAACCAAGGTGAGACACGCACGCGTTGGCGCAAGCTCCTTCTTTTGTAACCAATTTTCTTTTTCTGATTGGAATCCGACTGAACGTGACGAGGGACGAGGATTTATCCTGAGCTATTGGTCGACAGCCGAGTGGTGGGTAAAATCCAAGGATTATTGAGGAAGAAAGATCGTACGGAAAAAAGCTTCGACAATATTCAAGTGGTGCGGAGCACCTAAAGGAACACGGCTCACAGCAAGCGAGCGACGGCGTACAACAGCAACTTGAGCCGCAGCGAATATCATTGGGCCAGCATCGACGGCAGTATTTGTCATACGGGGAAGCACCGGTTTGGTTGGAATCGTACGAGCGAGTGGTGGCGACGCATTGGTTGTGAATAAGGTGAAGTGAACTTGTCGCACGTGATATCGCAGATAAACGTTAACTCACGGCAGCAGTAGAGCGACGCTTCGGGGAACCACCCATTTGGTGGAGATTGTACGAGCGAGTTAGAGCGAATAATATTCAAGGTAGGCTAAGTTTCCTTACTGTTATTGTATTAAGAGGAAGTAGAGTAGGTAACGCGGCGCCGTCGATAGATAAAGAAGTGGAATTAATTTGCGATCAATAAAACGTTGTTAATATTGTCAATTGCTGGTGTTACCTTGTGCCCTTCTGGCAGGACGAATCAGTGATTATCGAGTGGCTATCGCGAAGATTTAAAATCGTAAAAGTAAGTACACCGCCGTCGATTTCTCGCTTAGAGACGGTGGCTTAAGAGACGGTTCCGGTTACGAATTTGTAAAGCGAGTGGCGCCTGTAAACGACCCACACCCGTTTCCACGGGAGTTAGCCGACCGGAACTGTCCCCTTCGCCCTCCATCGGGAGGCGGATGCAACGTTGCTCGAATTAAAGTTGTAATTAATTGGCGCCCAACGTTCTAGGGGGTATGAATTGGATCGGTACGTGAATCGGAATATTGAAAAATTGGAAGATATTTTGAAACCGTGAATATTAATTAAGAACGGGAATTGATTATTGCATGACAAATTCACATATTATCGCATATGAAATTGTTTGAATATCATTTTTTTACAAACATCTAACATAGAATACATTTATTATATCTAATTTTATCCGGTATTTAATACCTGGATGATACGCATTTTTAAGTTTGTTTTTGGTTCTACCATCGGTGCGTAATGATGATATTATAAGAGTGTAAGATTTGCATGATCTGCAGGGTACGAAATATAATATCAAGCGTGACATTGGTGGGAAAAGACATCTTGCGGTGTGGCTTTTAGTGTGTGTGGATTTAGTTGACTAGTTCGGAAGACCTAGTACTGCGGTAGACGTAGTGTAACTAACATTAGGCAGTTGGTATTTTCGAGTGTTAGTTTTTGAATTTCGTATTGTCAAGGGTCTGTAGCGGTAGAGGCTAAGAAGATTGCGTCAATATTTCCATATCGGTAACGTCAAGGTTGAAAGAATTTACGGCCGCCTGTTCAGTGCGGTGTGTATAACGTATGCGCGAAGTTGGGGAAAGGAAAAACTACAAAATACAATAGCTCTGGATACTTAATAATCCAGTCAACTATCGTGCAAAAGAAGATAACAGACAAACATTGTAACTTCATTGAGTTTTGTATATCAAGGAGGATTTCACAGCTTATTAAATTTTGGGAAAAAATTATAAATCTAATCTCATATCATTCTTTAAGAATCCTTTGTTATTGCATTTCAATGCGGAACGCATCGTAAAAACAAACCTATTATTCTCTGTTCATTTCGTTTTCAGTTAACTGAAGCATTCCATCAGCCCATCTGCATTTGGTGAAACTCAATCTGTTTCTCGTCGAAAATCGTTATTCAGGTTGTGCTAGGGGGTAGATTGTGTCCGAATCGTGATTCTTGTGGATTCATTACAGCCAAAACCAAATTTTCTTAATTTAGATTGTGCTTGCTGAATTTGGGTGGAACAGAGCGGGGTGTCAAAAGAGAATTGCTAGCGTACTTTGTTTTAAAAGTAAAAGGGGAGAAGTAAAGAAATGTCGACCGTGAGTGCGGTGAAGAAAATCTCCGTGGACCGTCTCAGTAAAGACGAGCTCTCTTATGAGCTCGCGATTCGAGGCCTAGAGGCGGACACGGTAGATTCGATGCGGAAGGTGCTGCGGGGGGCGTTAAGAAGTGAGATGTTGTTGGGGGAGTCTTTTGCGTCGATCTCGTACCCTTTCACTTTTGTCGAAGATCAGGCGGCACTGGTTGCGAAATTAGAAGAGGTTGGATCGTTAGTAGGATCTTTTCGGGAGATTTCAACTCGGGAGATTTTTTAAAGTTAAAGGGGAAAATATGTTTTGGGCTACGACGTCTAGGCTATATGAAAGGGGTAATGGCCGAGGAAATTGATTTTATGAGGCAGACAAAGGGCCAACTTCTAATCGCCATGGGGGATCTGTTGTATAAAGCTGGTGGAGAATTGGCAGAGGAATCGGACGAGGATTGGTTCTTGAATACTCCAAGCTCACCAGCCCCGAGTACGCCGGTGTTCCAGCCTCAAAAGCCGTTAGATCTCCACAAGTGGGGGTTGAAATTTAGTGGGGAATCGCCATATTCGGTGAGCGCGTTCCTCGAACGGGCGGAAGAGCTTAGGGAGGCAAAGGGTCTAACAAAAGCGCAGCTGTTCCGGTCGGCCGTAGACCTTTTTGAAGGAAAAGCTCTAATTTGGTTTCGAGCGAACCGCGCAATCTGCCAGAGTTGGGAGGGCCTGGTGAAGGAATTACGAGCCCAATTCCTTCCCGCAGATTACGATGATAGGCTGCTGGATGAAATTAGACGTCGTACACAGGGCAACACGGAGTCAATCGGTGTATTTGTGGTGGTGATGGAGGGTTTGTTCCGTCGATTGAGTGACCAACCGAGCGAAGCGGAGAAGTTGAAAATACTCCGTAAAAATATTGCTCCCTTTTACCAGACTCAGCTGGCTCTGGTGAAATTCGAATCGATTGGAGAACTGGTGACGCTGGGGCGTTCATTGGAGGCGACGAGAGTGTCCGTGGAGTCATTTGTGCCACCTACTCCAAGAAGGACTCCGAGGGTTTTGGAACCGGAACTGGCGTATTTGGAGACGCAAAACGTAGCCGCAATGGAAGTACCGGGCGTATCGAGAAGCATCACATGCTGGAATTGCCGGAAGTTGGGCCATACTTCTAGGGAGTGCGACCAGGCTAGAAGATGTTTCGGGTGTGGTAGGGTAGGAGCTAGGAGAGCAGATTGTCCGAACTGTCGAGGCGGAGGACGAAGGTGTAATGCCCCAATGGGTAACCAGAATAGCAGCCAAAATGGGTCGTTGGGAGATCGTCGCCAGCGAAACGGCAGTCGGGCATAGTTAGCGACGAACTAAGCCCAGTGTCAATGCCGGAAGTCGCGAGGGAGAACCAAATAAGTTATGTGCTGGATCAGCTTAAGGGAGATAGCCGACCGTACTTAGAAGTTTCAGTGAATGGTCAGACATTCCTTGGCCTAGTCGATTCGGAAGCGTCCAAATCGGTGATTGGAGGACAAAGTTGGGAGCTAATTAAACGACTGGGGATTGAACTGGAAAAAGAAAACCGGAGGGACATACGGCTGGCTAACGGAGTTAGTTGTAGGGTAGAAGGAGTGGCCTGGTGCCCGATCATGGTGCAGAGTAGGCAAAAATGGATGGAGATATTGGTGGCACCTTCGATTTCTCATCTTATTTTGGGAGTAGACTTTCTGCGGCTATTCAGGATCGTGCTGAATGTGGCGAAGGAGCAGTGGGAGATGGTCGCGTCGGTGGAGGGGCTCAAGTCCGAGCAGCTGATCGGCAGGAGTCGATTGACACATGGGGAGGAAGTGGAGCTGGAGGCACTGCTCGAAGAAGAGTTCCGGATGATGGGGGAAGGAATAGGTTGCACCGATAGGGTAGAGCACGTCATACGAACCGATTCCAATCCGATCAAACAGCGCTACTATCCCGTATCGCCGGCAGTACAAAAGCATATTGACGCCGAACTAAATGAAATGCTTGAGGCGGGGATAGTGGAACCGTCGTGCAGCCCGTGGGCTTCGCCGATTGTTTTGATTAAGAAAAAGGATGGGTCGTTCCGGTTTTGTGTGGACTACCGGAAGCTCAACAAGGTGTCGGAAAGAGATGCCTATCCTCTGCCCTTCGTCACTGCAACTCTGGATAAATTAAGAGATGCGAAATATTTATCTTCCCTGGACATTAAATCCGCGTATTGGCAAGTGCCGATGGCGGAAAATTCAAAGGAGCTCACCGCCTTCACCGTTCCCCACAGAGGGCTGTTCCAATTCCGTAGGATGCCTTTTGGGTTACAAAATGCACCGGCAACTTGGCAACGACTCATTGACAAGGTTTTGGGACCCGATTTGGAGCCATTTGTGTTCACATACCTGGATGACATTGTGGTGGTCACCCAGGACATCGCGAAACACCTGGGGATCCTGAAAAAAGTCCTCAGTAGATTGCGCCAGGCTGGTCTGAGGGTCTCTCGGGAGAAGTGCGAATTCTGCCGCACTCGTCTTCGTTATCTGGGTTATGTTGTGGACGAGAACGGGCTGAGTGTAGATCCAGATAAGGTAAAGGCGGTGATGGACATTCCTCGTCCAAAGGGGGTAAAGGAGGTACGGCAATTCTTGGGGATGGTATCGTGGTATCGGAGATTTATTCCGGATTTTGCGACGTTGATGTCACCAATCACGAACCTCCTCAAGAAGAACCGGAAGTTCTTATGGACTGAGGAATGCGAGGAGACTTTCTTCCGAGCGAAGACGAAGCTAGCGACAGCACCAATACTTACTTGTCCGGACTACACTCTGCCATTTACCGTCCAGACAGACGCCTCAGGTAGCGGAGTGGGGGCGGTATTGACACAAGAGCACCCCGAGGGCGAGAAAGTAATATGCTACCTCAGCCGCGCCCTGACTAGTGCCGAACAGAAGTACTCCGCCACGGAGCGGGAATGTCTCGTGGTCGTATGGGCCATTGAAAAGTTGAGGCCATACGTGGAGGGTACTAAGTTCAGGGTAGTCACAGATCATCACTCTCTGGTCTGGCTCCACAATCTAAAAGACCCCAGTGGCCGTCTAGCTCGGTGGGCGGTGAGGTTGCAGCAGTACGATTACGATGTCGTCCATCGCAAAGGTAAGGAGCATCTGGTCCCAGATGCTCTCTCACGGTCCATCGAGGTGGCGGACGTGCGAGGAGGCGAAATCAAGAACGATCGTTGGTATGAGAAAATGAAGAAGGAAGTAGAAGAGGATCCAGATCGGTTCCCAAATTGGCGGATCAGTAATGGCCATCTATGGAAACATGTGGAAGGGCGATACCCAGAACTCCAGTCCGACATTGCCTGGAAGAGGGTAGTTCCGTCCGCGGAACGCTCAACAGCTTTGTTTCAGTGCCATGACGCGCCCACAGCAGGTCATTTGGGGGTACGAAAGACATTAGACCGACTGGGTCAGAGTTACTACTGGCCGAAGATGGCTGCGGATGTACAAAAGTATGTCAGGCGTTGCAAGGTTTGCCAGTCGGTGAAAGTGGAGCGAAAGCAACCAACTGGACATATGTTATCGAGGGTTGGGGAAATAACATCGCCCTGGGAGATGATCTGTGTGGATCTAGTAGGTCCGCTACCCCGTTCGTCGCACGGATACATGTATATTTTGACGGTGGTAGATTATGCTACAAAATTTCCGCTAATATTTCCTGTGAGGAAGGCAACGGGAACAACTGTAAAGCGTATTCTTGAGGAGCATGTGCTGTTTGTGTTTGGAGTCCCACGAGTGCTGGTGTGCGACAATGGAGTGCAATTCCGCTCAAAGGAATTCTCAAGGATGGCCGAGACTCACGGGATAACGCTGCGATTCACGGCACTCTACCATCCACAGGCGAATCCCGCGGAAAGGGTGAACCAAAACATCAAGCAACTGTTACGGTCATACGTATCCGAAAACCACAGAGATTGGGATAAAGTGATTCCACAAATCGGCTGCGCTCTAAGAACATGTACCCATGAAGATATGAAAGTTACGCCATACTTCTTGAACTTTGGGAAAGAAATGGTTATTCATCCGGGAACTCTAAGCAGGCCGGAGGCACACGGTAAAGGGGACACGGACGTAAATGGGGCTCAGAAGGCAGAAAGACTGCAGGTGGTCCTGGAAGAGGTGCGAGAACGATTGAGGAAAGCGGCGGTTAAAGCGAAGTCAAGGTACGATCTCCGCCGGCGAGACGAGAAGTTCCTACCGAAAGATCTGGTGTGGCGGCGTAATTTCGTTCTATCTGATGCCTCCAAATTTTTTTCGGCCAAATTAGCACCGGAATATGTGGGACCGTTTACTGTGCGGAAACAAGTATCCGGTTGGACCTATGCATTGGAAGACGCCGACGGAAAAGATATGGGGGTTTGGCACTCCAAAGACCTGAAACGATATGTGGCGTAAAGGGTCAACACCCGATTAAAGCACGGAGATAAGAAGACGATATCGACCTGGCAGAACTTAGGAATAGAATAGTAGGAATTAGTTGTAGTCGAGTTGGTAAACAGGGCAATAATCTGAATTAGGTAAATACTAAGGTGGCGGGATTAAGTAATGACACTCTATTAAAACTTGGTGGTGGTTAAATGTAATTGAATAGGATTGAATCTGGAATTAATAGGTAGATATTCTCTACCATAACGTGGTGGAGGGTAAATTTAAGTCCATTGGTAGGGTTAGAACAATAGCAAACGTCTAATTTATATAGGTCGTATTAGAACAATGTTACCTTTTAACCGATGTGTATTTAAGCCAATTTCAGCGGAACGATGAATGTCACTAATCCTCTGTGGACTGTTGGTACGGGTTCTTCCCAGACAGCTGTGCGTTTTTTTGGTTGTTTTTTTCTTTCCTTCCTCCTGTTCTTCCTTTTTCTGTACTTTTCTTCCGCATTTCGACAAGATCCTAAAACATTAAGACCATGTTGGAAAGGAGATAATATGGATTTAGTATGAAACGCCACAACATTGCTGATTATCGCTTCAAATAGTTTAGCAACACATGGAAGTTTTGCGATGGGACGATAATTGCCTACAACATTTCTATCGCCTTTTTTATGAATAGGTGTAACAATTGCGTGTTTCCAACCACTAGGAAAAATACCGAGCGACAGAGAAAGGTTAAATAGGTAGGGAAGGATAGGAGACAGGGAGGAGATACAATATTTTAAGATAGCGCTAGAAATGCCGTCAGGGCCTGGTGTCAAATTATTGTCCAACTTCCTAGAAAACGTTAAAATGGTATCTTCGTCTTTAAACAAGTCTTTCATTCCCAAAGAAGAAGTTGGGATCATTGTCAAGTTGTCATTATAATTATTACTATTAGTAGAAGGTTCCGTATTATATGCGGTACAGAAATTATTAGCGAAAATATTGCTAATAGTTAATGGATCGGAAATGGCCATGTCGTCTGAGTTAAACGTGGTGGGATACCCATCATGGTATCTCTTGGAATTAATAAAATTCCAAAACCTTCTAGGCTGCTGTTGAAAAGTAGAATTAAAATTTCTAAGGTGAATTTGGTAAGAACTTTCGACCTTGGAGTAATAAATATTCTTCAACTCTACAAATATCAAAAAGTCAGAACCAGAACGAGACGAGCAATATCTTTTCCAAGCTTTAGATTTTAAATTTTTTATATGGCGTATTACCTTCGATTTCCATGGAACTTTATTGCAATTGTTAGGGAAAGAGACTGGTACAAACTGGGTAAAGCATCCAAAAAGAATTGAATGAAAATTGTACACTGCCTTATTAATGTCTTTTTCTTACAACACAGTGGACCAATCACACCCTGCGATGAGATCATATACCAGGAGAAAAAATCCAGATACCAGGAGAAAAGGTTGGGGCTAATGTGAAGCCGTCGTCAGATAAGTTCCAAGTAATTCTGGGTAGGTTGAAGTCACCCATGAGGATGAGTTCATCTTTTCCATCTAATAGGTCACATAAATGATGAGTGGCGTTAAGCACTTCCTCATAACAAATCGATGCTGAATTAGGAGGGATATATAGAACTGCTAAATAGAGTTGCGACATTCCCAGGTCCACACGAGCACAGACAAGTTCCAAGCTATCGGTGTTTGGTATGATTACTTCTGATACGCGATCCGAACTGCGCACGGCAAGCAATACGCCCCCACCTACCGGGGCGTCGAGTAAAAGTCCATGACGATCTTTACGGAAGACAGAAAACCGTGAATCAAATAGTTCTATATTCAAGATCTTCGCGCAGAGCCAAGTTTCAGTTAAAGCTACGAAGGCGCTTCAAAGGCCAGAAACTGGGCTGTGTGTTGGTATTAAAGGAGCAATCCGGAACGGTGACCTTAAACGATGACACCCGAAGATGCTGACCAATATTCGCAACCGAAATGGAGTCAGAAGGTAAAAAATTTTTAGTGTGGTGTAGGATGTGAATGATATTATTTTTCACATCGTCGGGGGTAGTAGTTGGAGCAAGCCTTGATAAGAATAACACCAGAGGCTTCACCACACCATTGAGCTTGCAACTAAAAGTTTCAGTTCCGGATCTAGCATGAACTGGGCGAGCGCTGTTTGTTTCGTGTGTGAGGAAGTTCGCATTTCCTTCTTTATCTGATTTCTCAGATCCTTCTGTACCAATGATTTTCGTTGTTTCTACCTCTTTTTCACCTGCCGAGGAGTTGTCGATTGATTCAGACTGCTTGCGTCTTATCCCCCTTTCTTTATTTGATGCTTTTCTGGCACCTGTGATTGGGCTGCTATGGTCTAAGCTATCAGCCTGACCAGAGGAAGAATTCCTGGGTTTTGTATTTTCACGAGCGCCGTGAGGATTTTCTAAAACGTCAGTCTGGCAACTAGAAGTGCGGCGAACAATATTTAAAGATGACGTAGCGCAGCCACTCAGAGTCGAAAAGATTCTATCAACTTTGTCATTAAGTGACTGTAGGTGATTATCAGATGTAGGTGGCAAAAACTGTACATTCGGTTGTTCCAGTGGTTGCAAATCTATTATGGATTCATTCAACAGTCCAGTTTTGCATTCTAGGTTCTTAATTCTACCAAGAATAGCGTCGTACTTATCATTTAAACTAAAGATGCTGTCTTTAATGTATCTTATGTCGTCCAGATGCGACCTGATGTCAATCAAAGTTTCGAAAAATGGTGAGAGATCTGAAGATATGCCGTGTACTGGGCCAGCGATGGTGGAGCTATCATCCTTTAGAGCTTCGCTGGTAGTACATACTTGTTGGATGTTAGCGTTGGTTATATTAAGCAACCTCAAGACGTGACACGGTTTTATTTCGCTGCACTCCTGACAGGTAAATGTCGAAGATGCCTGTGGTCTGCGTGCTGATTTGACGCAAGCAAAATGAAACGACCTCCCGCAGATTCCATCGCATGCGAATGACTTGTTATCTAATGGCTTATCGCAATACCCACAGGCCACGGGGCATTGAGAGGCGGAGCTGCCTACTTCCATTTTCGAATATCAAGCCGAACAGTATGCTTGACGATGCTATAAAAGCTTATAAAAGCAGAAAGTAATTGAGCAGCCAAAAGCGCGTAAAAAGTCGGTGCGCCAAGAGATATGCAAATTTATCAAGCTCGGTGAGTAATTAAAGCACAAAACGGAGCTGGACACATTCACTGCTAAGATTTATGTTTTTTGGGTGAATAGCGCCAAGAGATATGCACAATTGTCAAGCTCGGTACATTATCAAAGCACACAACGGAACTGGAAACATTCACTGCTAAGTTTTAAGTCTTTCGGGTGAAGAAAAATTTCAAACAAAGAGACACAAGTGTTTGATGATTCCCGATTACACCAGACGAAGATCACAAAAGATGTAAATGAAATGAAGACACAATCAATGAGCACGCACTTGACTATGAAAATTTTCAGTTATATATATCATATCTAACTTAACCAGATAAATCAGTCGAAAAAATAGAAATATACGAGACAAATGAGCAGAATTAATTGAAATTTGTGGAATGTATTGGCCTTAAATAGGACCAGGTCTGATAGAAGTGATTTTGAAATGCGAGCGATTCTGTGCAAGTGGTGCCATCTTGAAAATTCACTAAAAAAGATAACTTATTCAATCGTTCGATTTTGACGAAATTCACACAGTAGCTGAACTGAAACCTCGTTTGGTAGAAATGTGTTTGAAAAATTCGGTTGGAGCTGCAGCCTATCATAATTTTGGTGTCTTAAATTTGAAAAAATAAAAATTTGGAATTGAAAGCATTCAAACCATCGAATATCATAAAGAATGTCCGTTTCTTACAATAAAACAAATCTGTATACAAATCTTATGCTTTATCTACACGTTCAAAGTAAAACTTTGGAAATTTTCTGTCGGATAAGAACGGTAGGCCTCTCCCAGTTAACCTATATTTTTAGCATCAAAAGCTTCTGTTCACGGGAACTCACGACCCAATAATCAGATACAGCTGAAATTTACAGAATGCATTGGACTTAAATAGAACCAGGTCTTATGAAAGCGATTTTGAATTGTGGGCATTTCTGTGCATGTGGTGCCATCTTGAAAAATTACAAAGAAAAAAAAACTGCTTTTTGTTTCATGAAATTGACACAGTAGCTGAACCTTAATTTAAACCGCATTTGGTAGAAATTTGGTTGAAAAATTCGATTGGTGCTGCCAGTTTTGGTAATTTCTGTATATTTGGTTTTGAAAATTCGCTCACGAAAATAAAGCATCTTGCCTTATAACTTCCAATGCAGTCATGAAATCAATACGAATTTCATACAATCAATGGAACTTTATATAGGCATTATTCAGGCCGAATCTGGTTGAAAAGCCACGATCTTCTGCCAGCTATTATTGGTTTTAAGTTTATTTGCAACATCTTTGTTAAGCGATTTAATCGTAAAATTTTCAAATGGTAATGATATTGTTGCGACAATAAACAGCAAATATTAAATTTTTGATTATTTGAAAAAAATTCGCAGCTGGTAGCCCTAAATTTCTTTATACTCCTATAACTTCGAATGCAGTTATTGGATCGAGATGAAATTTGCAGGGTAGGTTAAGTTCAATGTGAAGCAGATGCGATATATTTTTCGCTCTGATGCTGACAAATGTTGCCAGCACGAGTCGGTTGCGTTACTTTTGTATCAATAAATGCTTACAGTTAGTATTCTTACCGAAAACATTTACAATGAAAATAAATAACCTATATTTCACCACCAACTTCAGTTACAGTGCTGCAGGCACTGCGCATTTTCCCTCATTGATGCTATATGAGATACTGCTTTCAAAGTTTTGTGAAATAAGCAACTGTTAACGAATATAATTAGCAACTGTTTTGCTCTCATGAACTTTGAAATTCATGCCGGTGGTAATATCTGGAACCTTTCCGCCATATGAGTTATAAAAGTAAAACGTAGCGTTCGAGATAGTTTGGCCGTAATAAGCAGCTCGTGTGGTAGGGCATGCACTCAAAACCTGCACGATTTTTCTTCTGTTCTTCGAACATAAGTGTTTCCAGCGGTTCTGAGGCGCTAGAATTTTTGCTAATGTTCGAAGAACATTAGTATTAAACTCGTTTCACCAAAAATTCATATTTCTTTATATATATATATATATATATATATATATATATATATATATATATATATATATATATATATATATATATATATATATATATATATATATATATATATATATATATATATATATATATATATATATATATATATATATATATATATATATATATATATATATATATATATATATATATATATATATATGGCCCTCCAGGTTGGGGGTTGGGCGAGGCGCTGACAACGCATCCCCGTAAAAAATCAATTGTCACGGAACCAGGAGATCAGCCTCGGATCGGACTGACTAAACGGCAACGACTTCGGCAACGAAATATGGATTACTCTTTCGGATCTTGGAACGTTAGATCGCTATATAGAGCAGGGGCACTTCGAGAGCTTCTTAATGAGGCTTCAGCATTCAACATCAACATTTTGGCGATTCAAGAAACTAGATGGCTTGGCAGCGAAATTAATGAGATGCGAACGCACACATTGTTTACCAGCGGAAAAATTTCGGGAAGTCGAGAGTTTGGAGTTGCATTTATAGTAGACAATAAATTCAAACAATGCGTCACCAATTTCAAACCAATAAATGAGCGACTATGTGCGATCCGCATAAAAACAAAATTTTTTAATGTTTGGTTGGTGAACTGCCATGCTCCAACCGAAGACAAGGACGACGCAGTGAAGGACGACTTTTACAGCACCTTAGAACGCACCGTTGACGCACTGCCCTCGAATGACGTGAAAATTGTTCTAGGTGACTTCAATGCAAAAATCGGCCGCGAGAAGGCTCAAAGAGGAACCACAGGAGGACACAGCCTTCATCCAATTACGAACGAAAACGGGCAGCGTCTGATTGACTTCGCAGCTAGCAGGAACCTTCTTGTAAGCTCAACATACTTCCCACATCGAGACATACACAAACGAACGTGGGCATC
This sequence comes from Nemotelus pantherinus, assembly GCA_963978885.1. NCBI lineage: Eukaryota > Metazoa > Arthropoda > Insecta > Diptera > Stratiomyidae > Nemotelus > Nemotelus pantherinus. The sequence goes on from OZ022264.1 coordinate 142,902,872, forward strand.
ACCAGATGGTCTCACATACAATCAAATAGACCTCGTTCTCGTAGAAAAAAGGGTGGCCACCAGCATTCTTGATGTTCGAACACTACGTGGCGCGAACTGTGACTCCGATCATTACCTTATAAGAGCGAAATACCGATGTCGTATTTCGAGGTGTGAAAAGCACTCAAAATCACGAATTCCGAAATACGACCTAGAAAAACTCAAGGAAAACTCGGTAGCTACTACATACATGTCGACGCTCGAAAATCTACTCCAAGATATCCCTCTGTCGGGAGAACACGACGCAGATATCGAAACCATGTGGACAAAGGTAAAAGAAGGAATCAAAACAGTAGCAGAAAAGACCTTAGGACATAAACGCCAAAACCCTCGGAATGACTGGTTTGATAATGAGTGTCAAGATGCTATTAAAAAGAGAAATGAGGCTTACAAAGAGTTAATCCAACGACCAACACGCGCTAAAACCGAAAACTATAACATCCTCCGCCGACAGGCAAAAAAAATGTGTCGCCAAAAGAAACGCCAACTTACCAACAACAAGATCCAGAAACTGAACGAAAACATGACCTATAATGATCTACGAGCTGCGTATTCCTCAATCAAACAGCTACGCGAGGGATACAAACCGCGAACGAGCCTTTGTAAGGATGAAAGTGGATCCATCATCAGTAACTCGGTCGAGATTAAAGAAAGATGGGCACGGTATTTTAAACAGCTGCTTAATCCCGCGCCGACGACAAACTCAGCAGATCCAAATATCCCAGAAGCAGTTCAGGACATTAACATCTCTCCACCAACATTCGAAGAAGTTCAGGCAGCCATACGTTACCTTCGAATAAACAAAGCTCCGGGAATAGATGGAATACCTCCCGAATTACTCAGAAATGGTGGAACTCTTCTTTACAACATTCTCCACCAATTAATATTAAAAATTTGGGCAGCAGAACAGTTGCCAAATGATTGGCGAAAAAGTATTATATGCCCCATTTACAAAAAAGGAGACAAATTAAGTTGCGAAAACTACAGAGGCATCGCTTTATTATGCTCGTCCTATAAAGTTTTGTCCAAAATTATTGAACGTAAAATGAAGCCCTTCTATGATAACATCATAGGAGAGTATCAAGGCGGCTTCAGGTCCGGACGATCTACGATAGATCAAATATTCTCAGTCAAACAGGTGCTTGAAAAATGCTGGGAGTATAATATCGACGTGCACCAGGTCTTCGTAGATTTCAAGCAAGCATACGATAGTGTAGACAGAAATACACTTTACCGAATCATGCTTGACTTGGGAATTCCAACAAAACTCGTCCGCATGTCTAAGGTGACAATGATGAACGCCGAATCTCAGGTCAAAGTCAACAGTGACCTATGCAACAGCTTCCACACCAACTCAGGCTTAAAGCAAGGAGATGGACTTGCCCCGATGCTATTCAACCTTGCTCTGGAACACGTCATCAGAAGAATACCAGCTGATACAACAGGCACACTACTGTTCAAGTCCACGCAAATAGTAGCATTCGCCGATGACGTCAACATTATGGCACGGACCATACCAGAAGCAAAGGAAGCTTTCCTAAGTTTGGAGTCAGAAGCCAAAAAAATAAATCTACGGGTCAACGAAGATAAAACCAAACTAATGACCCAAACAAGAAAAATGGCGCCAATCAGACAAAACTTGACCTTAGGAGACTACAACATCGAAAATGTAGATAGCTTCATCTACTTAGGAGTCCACCTTGATAAATAAGGCAGTGAAAAGGACGAAATTTTACGGCGAATAAATGCAGCAAACAAGGCGTACTATTCCATACTCCCCATAATCATGTCTACGAACGTGCACAGGAATAATAAGCTTCGCATATACAAAACACTCGTTAAACCTGTGCTTCTCTATGGAAGCGAAGCCTGGACTTTGACTACGGACTCCGAAAAGGCGCTGGACGTATTTGAGCGCAAAGTGCTACGACGAATCTTTGGCCCCATACAAGAAGGGACAGAGTGGAGAATGCGATACAACAATGAGTTGTACCATATATACGACGACCCACCTGTATCCACATGCATTAAATTACGAAAATTACAATGGGCCGGCCACGTCGAAAGGATGGAGGCCAAAAGACTACCTAAAAGAACGTTGGAAGGCAAAGCACAAGGGAAGCGTCCAGTTGGTAAGCCGAGGAAACATTGGCAAGACACGATAGACGCAGACAGCAGGTCAATACTGGGGTTCAATAATTGGAGAACCAGGTCGCAGGATCGAGACGATTGGAGGCGAACATTACTGGAGGCCAAGGCCTGATTTGGGCTGTCGCGCCATCGATGATGATGATATATATATATATATATATATATATATATATATATATATATATATATATACATATATATATATATATATATATATATATATATATATATATATATATATATATATATATATATATATATATATATATACATATATATATATATATATATATATATATATATATATATATATATATATATATATATATATATATATATACATATATATATATATATGTATATATATATATATATATATATATATATATATATATATATATATATATATATATATATATTTTTTTTTTTTTTTTTTTTTTTTGTTTTTTTTATTTATTGACAATTTCATCAACGGAATGATTACTACAAAAAAAAAAAACAATATTTACACATGTAATTATGAAAGACAATTAATCGGTCGTTTAAGCCGACACTTGAACATATCAACAGTATAATTAAAGTCGAACATTTGATACGCTGAGTTAAAGCTTCGGGCTTTTGCGCAGGTTGGTTCATTCAATCCATAATTGGTTTTATGAAACGGGATGGATAAGGCGCTATGATGTCTACGTTCACCGTGGCAAACACGAAAGTTAAGTTTTGATAACAAGAACTCAGAGTTCACGTTTCCAGTGAGTAACTTCGCAGCGAGTAGAGCCTTGAAATTTTGACGTCAAGTTTCCAGAGTGTCCATGGTCAATAATTGCAAGCGGTTTTCATAAGGAGGTAAACGAATAGGATCAGACCAGCGGAAAGAACTAAGAACAAAAATTAAAAATCTCTTTTGGACAGACTCAATGCAATCTATGTGCTCCTTATAATACGGAGACCACATCAGGGACCCATATTCTAGGATAGGGCGAACCAGAGAGCAGAACAGGATTTTAGTCAGAAAAATGTCATTGAATTCTTTAGATCGTCGTTTTAAGAAGCCAAGTGCACAGTTGGCTTTTATTATTATTGAGTCAATGTGGTCATTAAAAGTGAAAGCGGAGTTTAATAGTACTCCTAGGTCACGAAATTTCATGGAGCGAGTTAAAAGAGAATCCTTTAAAGTGTAGTTGAAATTAATCGGAGATGATTTGTGGGAGAATGAGATAACTAAGCATTTTTCAACGTTTAGTGAAAGTCGGTTTAGAGTGCACCAATTAGCGAAGTTTGACACGTTGCGTTGCAGGATCGTACAGTCATTAAGTGATGATATTGTATTAATAAGATTTAACCCAGTCTATAAACTTATTAGGGAACTCAAGAAGATGCAATTTACATATAAGAATGTCATGATCCAGCTTATCGAAAGCTTTCGTGAGGTCGGTGTAAATGCAGTCAACTTGTTTACCTTCTTCAATCGCAGGGATGACTAAGTTCGCAAGTTCTAAAAGGTTAGTGGTGGTAGATTTACCTTTAATAAAACCATGTTGGTAAGGTGAGATTAAAGACTTAGAGTGAAAAGATAATACCTCGGTAATTATGGCTTCAAAAAGCTTGGCGACGCATGGTAATTTGGCGATTGGCCTATAGTTGTGCACGACTTCTTTGCTGCCTTTTTTGTGGATAGGAGTAAGTGAAGAATATTTCCATAAGTTTGGGAAAATACCGGACGAAATCGGTAGATTAAAAAGATTAGCTAATAATGGTGCGAGGATATTAGCGCAACGTTTAAGCACTACGGTCGGTAATCCATCAGGACAGGGGTGAAAATTATTCTCAAGATGAGATATATGTCTTAAGATAGTGGGAATGTCGATGTAAAGGTCTTTCATTCCCAACGTCGTTTTAGGGGAGTCTATTAGGTAATTGAAATTAAGTTTATTGAAATCGGAGAGAGGTAGTCCATAAGCGGATTGGAAGTAATCTGCAAATAAGTTACTGATTGCTTGCGAGTTATTAATGACCATGCCGTCAGATATAAACGAGCTAGGGTATCCGTCATGATACCTTTTTGAGTTTACAAAATTCCAAAAACGATTGGGATGGCTTATGAAAGACTGCCTTAGCTCGTCCATATAGTTGGAGTAGGCAGATGAGGTTTCAGATACGAATCTATTTCGTAATTCCTCATAAACTTTATAATCATCCTCTAGACGCGACGAGCTGTACACTTTCCAGGCCTTGATTTTCAAATTTTTGAGATTTATTAAATCTGTATTGATCCATGGAAAGCGTTTCAAAGGTACAGAGTTACTCAAAGGTACACAGCAAGCAAAGCAACCGAATAAGATAGAATGAAAGTTTGTGGCTGCAACGTTTACGTTAGATTCATTCACAACCGAAGACCAGTCGCATTCGGTCATTACTTCACTCAGCGTATCAAAGTCAACTTTCTTGAAGTTAAAGTTAAAAAGATTTACAAAATTAGGCTCCGCTAGTATATCGTCATTAATTTGAAAATTGATATGATGAGCTGGATGGTGTAAAGATTCATTAAGTAGAGGAGATGAACATCGTTCAATAGAGACATCAGATGAGTTCGTAGAAAAAATCAGATCCAAAAGTCGTCCGTTTGTGTTGTGGATGCCATTGATCTGCTTTAGTCCAGTTGAAAGAATTGCGTCGATGAAGTAGCTTTCTCGTCGGTTATTGGACGAAGGAAGATAGTGTTCACTATCGTTAGAAATTCGCCACTCCAGATGCGGTAAATTGAAATCTCCCATAAGAATGAGATCGTCGGACGGTTCCATTATGCGGCATATATATTCGGTTAGGCTATACGCCAAGTCATATGTTGAGTTTGATGCGGACGGTGGGATGTACAGTATTGCCACGAAAATTCTTCTTAGATGAAGGTTTAGTGAGATACATACGTATTCCAGATCAAGAGTGTCAGGTATATCAAGTCGAGATACTGGCAGTTATTTACGTACAGCAAGCAGAACACCACCGCCGACAGGAGCATCTGGACAATTAAGATGGCGATCACGACGAAAAACAGCAAAGTTACTGTTGAATAGTTCAGCATCGTTGATGCTTTCACATAGCCAGGTTTCGGTAAAGCCAATGATGTCGAAATTAGATACTGCAGAATTGACGTATAAATCATTAATTTTAGAGCGCATGCCACCTATGTTGGCGTAGTACGCCGAGATTTCTTTTGCCCGTTTTTACTAATGTTCGAAGAACATTAGTATTAAAATCGATTCGGCCAAAAATTCATATTTCCATATATATATATATATATATATATATATATATATATATATATATATATATATATATATATATATATATATATATATATATATATATATATATATATATATATATATATATATATATATATATATATATATATATATATATATATATATATATATATATATATATATATATATATATATATATATATATATATATATATATCATCAAAAAATTTCAGTGAGATAATCTCGGGAACGCGCCATCCGATTGAGCTGAAACTTTCAGGATACATTGGTGTATATGCAGAATAGGTCCAGGTCTCTTTAAATGTCAGTTATTGTTAACCTTTTGGCGCTGGCGGCCATTTAAGTGATATTTTTAATATACCTATTATTTCGTGCACAAATAATTTTCGCAAAAAAAAAGTTAACGAAATAAATTTCTAACGTGTTTTACATGTGAATCGGATAATGCTTTGGAATTTTTTAACCCCATGTGTGCGCTGGGTGCCTAAAAAGAGGACGGGAAAATTTGAAAATTTTTAAATTTCGATAACTTTTGACAGAGCTATTCAATCATTACGAAATTTTCAGGACACCTTGATATTATTTAATTGTAGATTTGTGTAGCTTTCAATGAGCGTGCTGACAACCCTGTAGCTAGGGCAGGCACTGAAAGTGAAAACCTCCAAATCATCTTTTCTCTTGAAAAAATGCCGTTTCTTCAAAAAAAAGCCACTGATATGTAAATCTTGTGCTTTGTTTACATAACCAAAAAAAAAATATATGGTATAACGGGCACGCCTGGTAACCCTTGCCCAATTTACCTATATTTTTAGCATCAAAAACTTCTGTTCACGGAAACTCACGATCCGATGAGCAAAATTATTTGAAATTCACAGAATGTATTGGTCTTAGACAGGACCAGGTCTGATAGAAGTGATTTTGAAATGCGGGCGTTTCTGTGCCAGTGGTGCCATCTTGAAAAACCACTAAAAAAGATAACTGTTTTTAGCCCTATAAATTCTGATTTAATCGTTCGATTTTGACGAAACTCACACAGTTGCTGGACCTTACTTCAAGCCACGTTTGGTAGAAATTTGGTTTAAAAATTCGGTTGGAGCTGCCAGCTATGATAATTTTGGTGTCTTCATTTTGAAAAAAAAAAATTTGGAAGTGAAAACATTCAAACCATCGAATATTCAAAAAAATGTCCGTTTCTTACAATAAAACCAATCTGTATATAAATTTCATGTTTTATTTACACGTTCAAAATAAAACTTTGGAAATTTCATGTCAGACAAGAACGGTAACCCTCTCCCAGTTAACCTATATTTTTAGCATCAAAAATTTATGTTCACGGAAACTCACGAACCAATAATCAGATACAGCTAAAATTTACAGAATGCATTGGACTTAAGTAAGACAAGATTCGATAGAAGCGATTTTGAATTGTGGGCAAGTCTGTGCCAGTGGTGCCATCTTGAAAAATTACAAAGAAAAAAAACTGCTTTTTGCCCTATGAAATGTGAATAGGTTACCAGATTTTCATGAAATTGACACAGTAGCTAAACCTAACTCTAATCTCTGTTTGGTGGAAATTTGGTTGAAAAATTTGATTGGTGCTGCCAGCTATGGTAATTTTTGTGTCTTTGGTTTTGAAAAATCGCTCAGGAAAATAAAACTTTTTGCACTATAACTTCCAGTGCAGTCATGAAATCAATACGAATTTCATACAATTAATGAAACCTGTCATAAACATTATTCAGGCCAAGTTTGGTTGAAAAGCCACAATACGGTTGCCAGCTATTGTTGGTTTTGTGTTTAATTGCAATATCTTTATTAAGCGGTTTTATCGTAGAATTTTCAAATGGTAATGATATTGTAGTGACAATAAACAGCAAATATTAAGCTTTCGATCATTTGAAAAAACTCGCTGCAGGTAACCCTAAATTTCTTTATACTCCTATAACTTTGAATGTAATTAAACAACGTGAAGCTTTGATACTGGCGAAAGGTTGCCAGCACGAGTCGGGTGTGCTACTTTTGTATCAATAAATGCTTACAGTTAGTATACATACCGGAAACATTTACAATGAAAATAAATAACCGATGTTACAATTCGCAAAGTTCTGCAAATTTTTCGGATCACAGCCCCAAACACCAACTTCAGTTACAGTGCTGCAGGCACTGAGATGCTGCACTTATATGAGATGCTGCTTTCAAAATTATATGAAATAAGCAACTGATAACAAATATAATTAACCCGTATTTTGCTCTCATAAATTTAATCGAACATTAAATTCATGCCAGTGGTAATATCTGAAACCTTCCACCATATTAGTTATAGTGCATTCTTGAGACGAAAGTAAAACGTGGCATTTGAAACAGTTTGGCCGTAATAAGCAGCACATGTGGTGGAATATGCACTCAAAACCTGCACGATTCTTCTACTGTTCTTCGAACATTAGTGTTTCTAGCGGTTCAGGTGCGCTAGAGTTTTTGAATTAAGGCTTGATGTAATTAACTCTTGATGTTGATGTTTGGGAACAAATTCCCTGATGATACACGATGGAGGCCAGTAGCTGCTACATGAAATAGTGTTGAAGCACCACTCAGGCAAGATTAAATGTGAGGAAACTGGTCACATTTATGGGCTCAAAAATAATAAAGGAGCTTTACGGATGCGTAGAAAACTCAGAGTAATTAGATTTGTCAACTTCAAGCAAGAGCAAGATGGGGACAATTATCTGAGAGAACAATTGATGCTCTTTTTGCCATGGAGAAATGAAGTAGCAGACTTGCTCAATGTTGATAGAAAAAAGGCATACAAAAATAACTTATCAACTATAAGGCAGAATAGGGTAAAATATTTCTTTGAAGACCATAGTCTCCATATTGAGACTGATTACGCTGCTCCGACTGTAAATCAGGAATATATGTTTAACGACGATGGGTCACTGATTGCTTCCTTTATTGCTGGACATATTTGATAACAGAACAAACGAAGGGGGTATTTAAGTAGATGCTGGCATTCCAGTCAATGAATGTCTTGCACAAAATTAAATGTGGTCTGGTAATTCGCGAGTTTGTCTCTGCAAGCGCTGGAGTAGGGAAAACCGTTTTAATTAAAGCAATCAATCAATAGGTCTGCTTTCGTACTTTCAGCAAGGTGCAGCAGTAACAGAATTTGGCAGCTGGCTTCTTTTTGCTGCAAAATTTGGCTTGCATTTGGCTTGCAGCAAAAGTACGGAAACGACTTGCTGTGAATCTATTTTAATATATTATAATAGATTCAAGTACGGAAACAGACCTAGTATATACTGAAATATTTCAATAGCGTTGCTGCAAGCAATCCACAAAGCTTAAAACCTGTTATGTGGGCCAACTGGAAAATCAGCATTTGTGAGCGATGGTCTTACATTGCATTCTGCGTTTGTACTTCCTTTTAATCAATATAAAGGAAAAATGCTTAAGCTTTCCGCATATATTCGAAATACTCTCTTCTCAAAACTTCGCGATGTTAAGCTTACTATCATAGATGAAGTAAGTATGATTGGTAGTCACACGTTTGCAATGGTCGATAAAAGATTGCGCCAGATTTTCTCAAACGCAGAGTTTTTTGATAGAAAGAGCATGTTGCTCTTTGGGGATTGTAGCGAATATTGATGGTTGAGAGAGTGGCCTTAGCACAACTTAGAACCAGACCGAAGTCCAGAACCAAGAGTGCTAAGGTCAGACAAGTGGAGTGGCTAATGTCATTCAAGAGGCAAAACGCAAAAAAAAAAAAAATTGCCCCGAGAGCAGGGTGCCCTAGAAATGGCCGTGGAGGCCCCTCGTCCACATTAGCGGAGCACCCTTTAACCAACCCCGACGGATGCTGGGGTGCCGCTTTGCTAGCTCGCTGCGGCTGGGGTCTGTTCATGAAAAATGGGGATGGTTTGCTCTCAAAGGAACGGGATGCTACGTGATATTCATCCGTCATGAATTCGTAGCCGCAAACTGGTATATAGAAAATACCCAGGGACAAAAGGGGGCATAGTTCCGTAAAGGAAACCACCCAGGCTCTGCAACATGGGCTGACTAAGCAGACCCAGTGCTCGTGACAAAACACGGAGCCAAAAATTGAAAATCTAAAACGGGAAAACAGGAAAACGCGCTACCTCTCCTTTCAGTGGAGCCCGGGTGAGGTAGACAGCCCCAGGCCCCCGATGGTAGTGGAGCCCTGACCCCGATGGTCTAGGGTCCTCCACCCTCTGATACTGGCCATATATTTCAAAATTCAAAAAGCCAACAAGAAAACACTGAAACTACTTGTTTGGCCAGTATCCCTCCCTTAAAAGGAATGCTGAAAAATACCGAAAAATTCAGGAAAACTACTAATCCATCATAGGCCAGTCAGGCCACGCGCAGACCCTGAAAAGAAGAATGAACTTCCCGGGCTTTCGCCCAATAAGAAGGCCAAGGGTTTAAACTTTATAAATGCATTATTATTTGTATAACTTTACAGTAAATCACTTCAATCGTATTGTTCAAATATAAGTTATCTTCTCATACAACTCTCACTATTATCTAGCAAATTTTCTTTTGCATGAACATGGTTAATTCGTCATTGCTAAGTCCAGAAATTAATGCAGTAATGTTGTTGTGTCTATCCAAAAGCTTTTGGGTACATATCACTTTTCACATATCTTTGTGATCGAAAAAAATAACTAATTACTAATGCTTCTCGTTTAAATTTGAATTATGATGTACGAATTATCAACCTTCTTGTACCAATCTATATAAGATTTAAGTTGCATTTCATTTGCTGATTGATGATTTGTTTTACATACTTATTGTGGATTGGAGTTACCACAGGGAAATGCGCTATCTAAAACAAAAAACATATGCTAGCTGTCCCTTCTGTACGTTCATTAATAAATATTATTTACTTTATACACTTTCGCTTATCACAGAACATTTGTGTACAATTCGTTTAAATTTGTCTTTAGCTTAGGTCTCGAATCACACATAATTGCAATTATGGGAAGGTACTGTTCTTTATTTTTCTTTGTTTGTTTTATTTTTTTGTTTTTTTTTTTGTTTTTCTATAATTTATATTTTTAACCATGTAAAAATCTGTTTGGCCACTAGTAAATTGGACTGTTCAAACAGTAGAACGAACATTAATTGAACTTCCGACTGAATCGAGTTGAGTTGAGAATTGAAGAGGATTTTAAGTGAAACAAGAAAATGCGTTACGTTAACGTCACGTTCTCTATATTATATTATGTCAAACAACCAAACCAACTTCTCGCATAGGTGTAGAAATACTTAATATAATCGTTATTGGGAAGATTCTAACTCGGTAAATTATAGTTTCAACAACAACTATCTGTGACGGTATATCATTATTCAAAGCGAAACATCGATCTTTTAAGGTATCCGAATTTCTTCCAACAAATAAGACCGTCCACCGACCTCCTCATACTTCTCTAACGTTCTTACTACCGAAACTAAAATGCATAGCAATATAAAAAACTCTAGCGCACCTGAACCGCTAGAAAACTAATTTTCGAAGAAATTGTCTTTGAGTGACAAAAAAGTGTGGAAAGACGTAATACACTGTTTTGTAGAATCATATCAACCATTCCTTATCCAAAGCAACAAAACTCAACTCTAACACAAATGATGTAAATGTTCAGTGCTGGCAACACTTTCCGAACGAAGCAGTAATAAGTTTACCATAACAAGCTCATACTCAAATCAACTTATCCTTTGAATTTCGTTCTCATCGCAGGATTTCATCGAAAGTTTCAGCGGTTAAACGTTGTTTGAGGCTGCCATCCGAAAAACGTTCAAAACTCGGAAAATTTAAAAATTGATTCCTTATTTTTATTGCAAATGCTTTGCATATGAGAACGTAATTTGAAGCATTTGTTGGTGCAATATTTACGGAAATGGCTAATGCTGGTTAGCCTGTGTCAGCAGCAAAGCAAAATACATACAAAATCTGCTTTACGTTAAGTTAAACCCAACCAGTAAATTTCGTTTCGATTGAATCACTGCGCTGGAAGTTATACGGGTGAAAAGAATTTTAGGGTTACCACCCTCAAAACTTTTCAAATTTTTAAAGCGTTAATATTTGTGGTTAATTATCATTGCAGGATCATTTCCTTTTGCAAATCTAATGACATAATCGCTCTGTAAAGAAATTTCACGAAATTGCAAAAATGATCATAGCTGGCAGCCCTTTCATGATTTTGGTACGAAATTTCTACGACATTTGGTTCACTTTAAGGTCCATTTACTGCGTGATCTTCGTTTTGATTTCTGCACTGGACCGGAAGTTATAGGGAAAAAAGCTTTATTTTGCTGAGCAAAGTTGCAAGATTTAGGAGACAAAAATCACCATAGCTGGCAACTCTATTCTAATTTTTCAACCAAATTTATATCAAATGTTATCTAAGGTAAGATCCAAGTACTGTATGAATCTTGTCCAAATCTGATGGCTGAATTGGAAGTTATAGGCCTAAAACCAGTTTTTTTTCTCACCTATTTTTCAATATGGCACCACTGCCACAGGGTTGCTCGCATTTCAAAATTGCTTTAATCAGACCTGGTCCTAGATAATACCAACATATCCTGTAAATTTAATTATGATCGGATTATCCGGTCGTCAGTTCTCGTGAACAGAACTTTTGAGTGCTGAAAATAGAGGTAATTTGGTGATGGGTTGCCGTTCTTGTGCAAAACGGAATTTTGAAAATTTTATCTTGAGATGAAGGACAAAGGATAAAATTTATCAAAGATTTGAATTTTTTGTCAAAAATCAAAAATTTTTGAGGAAGGTCATTGATTTGAAGGATTTTTTTTCAGCACCCTGCCACAGCTACAGTGTTACCCACTTTATGCTGAAAATTTCTACGTGCTAAATTTTAGTCAACATCAATACGCTTTGTAATTTTCATGATGATCCATTGTTTTTCTTACAAGTAATGACAAATCAAAATTTGAAAAAAAATCCTTGCCTACTTTTAGGCACTCTGCACCCACACGCGGCTCAAAATTTCCGATTATTTATCATAAACAAGCTAAGAACATAATTAGTTTTCATTTCCAATACTTTTCTTTAACAAAAATTTACACTGCTTGGAAATATAGGAGTTCCTCAAAATTCACTAAAACGCTCGCCGCCGCCAAAATGTTTAGGATATCTGAATTTGAGAAAATCGTGGACCTACCTACTATATACACCTACGTTCTCCGAAAATTTCAGCTTAATCGGATCGGCCACTCCAGAGATTATCTCCCTTAATCATTTTGCTGATATATATATATATATATATATATATATATATATATATATATATATATATATATATATATATATATATATATATATATATATATATATATATAAAGAAATATGAATTTTCGGCGAAACGAGTTTAATACTATTGTTCTTCGAACATTAGTAAAAATGAGAAAAGAGGACGATTTTGGTTTAAAGTTTAAACGGTTGTACAATTTAATAAATCGCTTTATAATTAAGTTATTTCTCGATAAATTTAACTCGATCTGCTAAGGTTTTCGGCTTCCTCGCTAAATACAACATATATATTTCATTTCAACTTGTTTTTCTTTAACGGACAAAAGTGTCCTATAAGTAATAAGCTAGGTGTGTTTTGCTTGTATTGTTATCTAGCTTCAAAGGTATCCGTGTGTAGTTTTTACTAATGTTCGAAGAAGAACACTTTGAATCACTTTGGCCAAAAATTCATATTTCTATATATATATATATATATATATATATATGTATATATATATATATATATATATATATATATATATATATATATATATATATCATCAAAAACGTTCAGTGAAAAAATCTCAGGAACGCGCCATCCGATTGAGCTGAAATTTTCAGGACACATTGGTGTATATGCAGAATAGTGCCAGGTCTCAAAAATCTTTAACCCTTTGGCGCCGGCGACCATTTTAGTGATATTTTCAATATACCTATTATTCCGTACACAAATAAGTTTTGCAAAAATAAAGTTAACAAAATAAATTTCGAACGTGTTTTACATGTGAATCTGATAATGTTTTGGAATTTTTTAACCCCATGTGTGCGCTGGGTGCCTAAAAGGAGATCGGGAAAAATTGAAAATTTTTAAATTGCGATAACTTTTGACAGAGCTATTTAATCATTACCAAATTTTCAGAACATATTGAAATTAATTAGTTGTAAATTTGTGTAGCTTTTGATGAGCGAGCTGGCAACCAAATTATCGTCTCTCTTGAAAAAATGCCGTTTCTTCAAAAAAAAGGCACTCATATGTAAATTTCGTGAAATTTCGTGCTTTGTTTACATAGACAAAAAATAAAATTTGATATGGTATTACGGGCACGTCTGGTAACCCTTGCCCAATTTACCTATATTTTTAGCATCAAAAACTTCTGTTCACGGAAACTCACGATCCGATGAGCAGAATTAATTGAAATTTGCAGACTGTATTGGTCTTAACTAGGACCAGGTCTGATAGAAGTAGTTTTGAAATGCGGGCGATTCTGTGCCAGTGGTGCAATCTTGAAAAATCACTAAAATAAGATAACTGTTTTTAGCCCTATAAATCCTGATTGAATCGTTCGATTTTGACGAAATGCACACAGTAGCTGGACCTTACTTTAAACCACGTTTGGTAAAAAATTTTTTTGAAAAATTCGGTTGGAGCTGCCAGCTATGATAATTTTGGTGTCTTAAATTTGAAAAAAATAAAAATTTGGGAATGAAAACATTCAAATCATCGAATATCCTAAAAATTTCCGTTTCTTACAATAAAAACAATCTGTATACAAATCTTATGCTTTATCTACACGTTCAAAGTAAAACTTTGGAAATCTCATGTCGGACGAGAACGGTAACCCTCTCCCAGTTAACCTATATTTTTAGCATCAAAAACTTCTGTTCACGGGAATTCACGAACCAATAATCAGATACCATTGAAATTTACAGAATGTATTGAATTTAAGTAGAACCAGGTCTGATAGAAGCGATTTTGAATTGGGGGCAACTCTGTTCCAGTGGTGCCATCTTGAAAAATTAGAACGAAAAAAAACTGCTTTTTGCCCTATAAAATGTGAATTAGTAACTTGATTTTCATGAAATTGACACATTAGCTGCACCTTACTCTAAACTGTGTTTGATAGAAATTTGGTTGAAAAAATCGATTGGTGCTGCCAGCTATGGTAATTTTTGTGTCTTTGGTTTTGAGAATTCGCTCAGGAAAATAAAACTTTTTGCCCTATAGCTTCCAGTGCAGTCATGAAATCAATACGAATTTCATACAATTAATGGAACCTATTATAAGCATTATTCAGGCCAAATTTGGTTGAAAAGCCACGATAGGGTTGCCAGCTATTGTTGGTTTTGTGTTTGTTTGCAATATCTTTATTAAGCGGTTTTAGCGTAGAATTTTCAATTGGTAATGATATTGTAGTGACAATAAACAGCAAATATTAAGCTTTCGATTATTTGAAAAAACTTGCTGTAGGTAACCCTAAATTTCTTTATACTCCTATAACTTCGAATGTAATATAACAACGTGAAGCAGATGTGATATATTCTTGGCTTTGATACTGGCAGAAGGTTGCCAGCACGAGTCGGTTGTGCTACTTGTATCAATAAATGCTCACAGTTAGTATTCATACCGGAAACATTTACAATGAAAATAAATAACCGTTGTTTCAATTCCTAAAGTTCTGCAAATTTTTCGGATCGCAGCCCCAAACACCAACTTCAGTTACAGTGCTGCAGGCACTGATCATTTTCTTCATTGATGTTATATGAGATGCTGCTTTCAAAGTTTGGTGAAATAAGCAACTGATAACGAATATAATTAACAAGTGTTTTTCTTTCATAAACTTTGAAACCCATGCCAGTGGTAATATCTGAAACCTTCTACCATATGAGTTATAATGCATTCTTGAGACCAAAGTAAAACGTGGCATTTGAAACAGTTTGGCTGTAATAAGCAGCTCATGTGGTGGAATATGCACTCAAAACCTGCACGATTCTTCTACTGTTCTTCGAACATTAGTGTTTCTAGCGGTTCAGGTGCGCTAGAGTTTTTTTTTCTCTATTTGTTTCGTTATTAAATTATTACGTCAGGCAATTCTGAACTTATTCCGTAAAAATATTTAGTTTATTCTATATCTATTTCTTATTGTGTAATCGTATGAAGAATCATTATATCCTCTTGTAATCTATATTATAATTAATACATACATCTACTTTAGTATCATTCCATGTTGTAAACTCGCTGTCGTCTTCGGATGAGATGCGAATTAAATGGTATCGGATCGTTGTTCGTTTGCATCTTGAACAAATACTCCTGCGCCCGATTTTCCGTACCTCGGTTATGTCCTGGTCATTGTATGTATGTGGTTTTGTGTGGTTTGTGAGTTTAGTTCATCTATTTCCAGCTAACTGTTTTCGCGCGTTTTGTTTGCCAGTTCTGTTTTTGTTTCCTTTCGTTAATAAGGTAAGATAATAATAGACATGAACTATACGCAAGTTAAATCTTTGCATACGTTCTAATTTCATTGTGTTTTCTTAAATGGGTTAGTCATAGGGTTTTAGATTATATGTAAATATTTAATCGATTTAAAAGTTGATTAATCCAACCCTCTCAGACTGCCTGTGAAGCAGGATACGGGGGCTGAGATGAGCTGTCATTACCGTATGTTGATCGTGGGCCAGTTGTCAAAACCATTAGCGCCATCAACAACGTCGCAACCCCGCGTATATGCGAACACGACGTTGCCCGTAATAATAAACGCCACATCAAAAAAATAACACACTTTCAGCTTACCAATGACTGTCTATTCTGACTGGGTATCTAAGGCAATCCGCACACGGGTCGTTGAGCTATCGTCGTAGATGCGATATTTCTACGCTTGGTCGTCACAACCTATGTAAATCAATGGGTGACCGCTAACGGAGCGTTAGCCTATCGTGAAGAGAGAGAAGCGTAGTTGGTTCACGTTGAGTGCGTCTCAAGCGTAGTGCATTGCAGGCCTCAAGTCGAATGAGTAGTCGTTTTTGCAAGCGCGATGGATGACGGCAACGTACGATTCGTGGGGGAGGTGGAAAAATGCCCCGAATGGTATGATTTTACGACGCATACTGACGTTTTCTTGACGACCCGTGTGTGGACATGATACGAGGATGACGACACTCGTTTTCTCGCGAGCTTGACAAGTGTCAAACGCATCTCCCACGTATCGCATGGCTAACGACTCGTGTGCGGAGTGCCTTTCTGTTTTAAAGCCACTGTCAAGCGACATCGCTGTAGCTCCAGCCTTGAGATAATATACACGTTCATGGGCAAATATATTTGATCGTTCCTTCTCGCCCAAATGTTATTTCCAGGTTTAACGCAGGAAAACCAATCCATCGATGTTTTTCACTCATACCCGTTTCAATTCAGCACTTATGGGTACCTCACACGCACCATATTTCTAGATTTGTATCACTGCGCGCCTCGAAACTCTTGTATAACGGTCGCAATCGCTTGATGCCTAGAGCACTGTTAGATCGTCGCTTCTATTTAGATTTGTCACGATAGTATTCAGCAAAGCATCACTGAACCCTCAAATATTGTTGCCAATAAATTTCAACACTAATTTCACTACGTATGACACATCCAACCAAACATTCCCCACAAAACTACTCAGACCAATTTAGGATTTCTGATCATACACGATCGATTATTATTGCAACACGAACATATGTCGATTCGTCATTATATTTGTTGCAGGAAAATTTGCAGTGCTAATCAGATGGAATTGAAGCTTAAGGTGCACACAAATATCACTTTCGAATTTCACTAATTGCCAACACACCATTTTACTCCCAAACGGGTAATCTTCGCCCCCAAAGCTCTCGCCGCCACGACGTCTGGCCTTTGCCACGAATTTCATCCGACTGTCCAGATCTCCTCGCTGCAAGCCCACAGCCCAGCTCCAGCCTCGAAATTTTTCACAAACAAATTACCGTTAATACGGTAAATTCGTTTGTGAAATTGCAATTTTAACGCGACATCGCTTGTATTTCGATTTCTCGAAAACAAGGTGCCATTAAGAGGTCATGTTGTAGAGGACTTCTGATACATTACGTATCAGAAATCGTTTGCCGTGAATTTTAGAAAAAATCCAAATTGGCAAATGCTACAACACAGGTCTTTCCACGAGGGCAAGTGCGTGGAAAGAGCTGAAGGATGGATGTAATTTGTGAAGGCAATGACGTGAACAGGTGATCATGTCGTTTACTATCCAATCCTTTATACATATCGCGTGAACAAGTGAGCGAATTAAGGGGGAAAGTTTAATTAAGGAAATATCGTGAACACGTATACTGGGTTAATGATGAAAGTATCTTAGGTAGAGGAAATGGTGAACGAGGTGAACATCTCTAGATACTTTCTAATTGGGGCAGGAGTGACACCTAAAATAGGCGCAAATGGACGATCTCCAAATAAAATTTGGAAACTGATCGTGAACTTGTGAACTCAGTGGGTATATCACTAAGTGATGTCTTTCGCGTGAAAGACGCCCACTGATCGTCCATTTTGATCGGCCAGCTGGTAATAAGCACCGCCGATCTTCTTTATTACCTTACTAGGTAAGAACTTCCGGTCCAGCTTTGCATTGTAGTGCGCGGCTGCGTCACTTTGCCGGAAGTTGCGCCTGTAGACCACTTCGCCAGGCTGGTATGAAACCAACCTGGAACGAAGGTTATAGGCCTTTGCATTTCGAGACTGGGCTTGGGTAGTGAGTTCGCGGATTTTCTGGCGTAGGAGTGCCAGGTGGTCAGGGGGTGGCAGAGTCGTATTGGGGTCATCCAGAAGGTGGAGTTGCCGCAGCAGATGGTAAGTGCGGCCATGAGTGACTATTGGTTGCCCGAAGACTGCCTGATAGGGCGAAGTCCCTATCGTCGCGTGAGGTGCTGAGCGCAATGCGCAAGTTATTTCCGAGAGCTTGGCATCCCACTCCTTTTGAGCAGGATCAATATAAGACCGAATTGCTGCCAGTATGGATCGGTTAAGACGTTCCGAGGCGTTAGATTGAGGGGAATATACGGGGGTGAAGGTGTGTCCGATACCGAATTCCTCTAAAAAGGTTTGGAATACAGAAGAAAGAAATTGCACACCATTATCAGTCACGACACTTTCCGGGACTAGAACAAGGTGGAATACCCTCCTCTTTAGGATGTCGATGACTGCTTTTGCAGTGAACTTTCGAAGCGGCTCGATATATGGGAACCGCGAGAGATGGTCCAGGACGATGAGAGCTCCAATGTTGCCAGACTTGGACCTAGGGTAGGGGCCGATAATATCGATGTACAAGCGCTGGAATATGCGCTCGGGAACGGACTGCAGCGTCATTGGTGGTCGAAGGGTGTGTGAGCTGAAGAACAGTAGAAGAATCGTGCAGATTTTGAGTGCATATTCTACCACGCTAGCTGCTTATTACAGCCAAACTAATTCAAACGCCAGGTTTTACTTTGGTCTTATAACTAATAGATATTACCAGTGGCATGAATTTTAAAGTTTATGAGAGCAACACTTGTTAATTATATTCGCTCTCAGTTGCTTATTTCACAAAAATTTTCAAAGCAGCATCTCATAAAACATCAATGAAGGAAATTTCTCAGTGCCTGCAGCACTGTAACTGAAGTTGGTGTTTGGGGCTGCGATCCGAAAAATTTGCAGAACTTTGGGAATTGAAACATTGATTATTTATTTTCATTGTAAATGTTCCCGGTATGAATACTAACTGTAAGCATTTATTGATACATAAGTAGCACAACCGACTCGTGCTGGCAACCTTTTGCCAGTATCAAAGCCAATAATATATCACATCTGCTCCCCCTGGTATATTACATTCGAAGTTATAGGAGTAAAAAGAATTTTAGGGTTACATGCAGCAAGTTTTTTCAAATAATCGAAAACTTAATATTTCCTGTTTATTGTCACTACAATATCATTACCATTTGAAAATTCTACGATAAAACCGCTTAGTAAAAATATTGCAATTAAATACTAAACCAACAATAGCTGGCAACCCTATCGTGGCTTTTCAACAATATTTGGCCTGAATAATGTCTATAATAGGTTCCATTAATAGTATGAAATTCGTATTGATTTCATGACTGCACTGGAAGTTATAGGGCAAAAAGTTTTATTTTCCTGAGTGAATTTTCAAAACAAAAGACACAAAGATTACCAAAGCTGGCAGCACCAATCAAATTTTTGAACCAAATTTCTACCAAACAGTAAGGTTCAGCTACTGTGTCAATTTCATGAAAATCTGGTAATTTATTCACATTTCATAGGGCAAAAAGCAGTTTTTTTCCTTTGTAATTTTTCAAGATGGCACCACTGGCACAGAGTTGCCCACAATTCAAAATCGCTTCTATCAGACCTGGTTCTACTTAAGTCCAATGCATTCTGTAAATTTAAGTTTTACCTGATTATTGGTTCGTGAGTTCCCGTGAACAGCAGTTTTTGATGCTAAAAATATAGGTTAACTGGGAAAGGGTTACCGTTCTTGTCCGACATGAAATTTCCAATGTTTTACTTTGAAAATGTAGATTAAGCATAAGATTTGTGTACAGATTGGTTTTATTGTAAGAAAAGGACATTTTTGAGGATATTCGATGGTTTGAATGTTTTCACTTCCAAATTTTCATTTTTTCAAATTTAAGACACCAAAATTATCATAGCTGGTAGCTCCAACCGAATTTTTCAACCAAATTTCTATCAAACATGGCTTGAAGTAAGGTCCAGCTATTGTGTGAATTTTGTCAAAATCGAACGATTCAATCAGAATTTATAGGGCTAAAAGCAATTATCTTTTTTAGTGATTTTTCAAGATGGCACCACTGGCACAGAATCACCCACATATCAAAATCACTTCTATCAGACCTGGTCCTATTAAAGATCAATACATTCTGTAAATTTCAATTAATTCTGCTCATTGGATCGTGAGTTTCCGTGAACAGAAGTTTTTGATGCTAAAAATATAGACAAATTGGGCAAGGGTTACCAGGCGTGCTCGTAATACCATATCTTTTTTTTTTGTTTTGGTTATGTAAACAAAACACAAGATCTACATATGAATGGCTTTTTTTTGAAGAAACGGCATTTTTTCAAGAGAGATGATGATTTGAAGGTTTTCACTTTCAGTGCCTGTCCTAGCTACAGGGTTACCAGCATGCTCATTTAAAGCTACACAAATCTACAACTAAATAATACCATTATGTTCTGAAAATTTCGTAATGATTAAATAGCTCTGTCAAAAGTTATCTCAATTTAAAAATTGTCAAATTTTCCCGTTCTCTTTTTAGGCACCCAGCGCACACATAGTGTTAAAAAATTCCAAAGTATTATCCGATTCACATGTAAAACACGTTCAAAATTTATGTCGTTAACTTTATTTATGCGAAAATTATTTGTGTACGAAATAATAGGTATATTAAAAATGTCACTAAAATGGCCGCCGGCGCCAAAGGGTTAACAATAATTGACATTTAGTGAGACGTGGACCTATTCTGCATATACACCAATGTATCCTGAAAGTTTCAGCTCAATCGGATGGCGCGTTCTCGAGATTATCTCACTGAAATTTTTTGCTGATATATATATATATATATATATATATATATATATATATATATATATATATATATATATACATATATATATATATATATATATATATATATATATATATATATATATATATATATATATATATATATATATATATATATATATATATGGAAATATGAATTTTTGGCCGAATCGATTTTAATACTAATGTTCTTCGAACATTAGTAAAAACTCTAGCGCACCTAACCGCTATAAAACTAATTTTCGAAGAAATTGTCTTTGAGTGACAAAAAAATGTGGAAAGACGTAATACACTTTTTTGTAAAATCATATCAACCATTCCTTGTTCAAAGCAACAGAACTCAACTATAACACAAATGATGAAAATGTTCAGCACTGGCAACATTTTCCCAACGAAGCAGCAATAAGTTTACCTTCACAAGCTCATACTTAAATCAACTTATCCTTTGAATTTCGTTCTCATCGGAGGATTTCGTCGAAAGCTTTAGCGGTTAACGTTGTTTGAGGCTGCCATCCAAAAAATGTTCAAAACTCGGAAAATTTAAAAATTGCTTTCTTAGTTTTATTGCAAATGTTTTGCATATGAGTTTGTGATTTGAAGCATCTGTTGACGCAATAGTTTCGAAAATGGCTAAAGCTGGTAAGCCTGTGTCAGCAGCAAAGCAAAATATATACCAAATCTGCTTCACGTTAAACTAAACCCAACCAATAAATTTCGTTTCGATTGAATCACTGCGCTAGAAGTTATACGGGTGAAAAATTTTTAGGGTTACCACCCTCAAAATTTTTTAAATTTTTGAAGCGCTAATATTTGTTGTTAATTTTCATTACAGGATCGTTCCCATTTGCAAATCTAATGACATAATCGCGCAGTAAAGAAATTCCAAAAAATTACAAAAATAGTCATAGCTGGCAGCCCTTTCACGATTTTTGCACGAAATTCGTACAACATTTGGTTGACATCAAAATCTATTTACTGCATAAACTTTATTTTGATATCATGGCATGGATATCATGGCCGGAAGTTATAGGGGGAAAAGCTTTATTTTGCTGAGCAAATTTGCAAGATTTAGCAGACAAAAATCACCATAGCTGGAAACCCTATTCTAGTTTTTCAGCCAAATTTTCACCAAATGTTACCTTAACTAAAATCTAAATATTGTGTGAATTTTGTTTCAATTTGATGGCTGAATCGGAAGCTATAGGCCAAAAAGCTGTTTTTTGTCTCAGTGATTTTTCAAGATGGCATTACTGCCATAGCGTTGCCCACATTTCAAAATAACTTCTATCAGACCTGGTCCTGACTAATACCAATATGTCCTGTAAATTTCATTATGATCCGATAATCTGGTCATCAGTTCTCGTGAACAGAACTTTCGAGTGCTGAAAATAGAGGTAATTTAGTGATGGGCTGCCGTTCTTGTGCAAATCGGAATTTTCAAAATTTCAATTTGAAATGATGGACAAAGGTCAAAATTTATCAATGATTTGAAATTTTTGTCAAAAATCAAAAAATTTTCAGCAGGGTCAATGATTTGAAGCAATTTTTTTCAGAAACAGGGTTACAGGGTTACCCACACAACCTACAGGGTTACCCACACAACCTTGAAAACCCATATATGCTAAGTCCTAGTCAACATCAATACGCTCTGCAATTATTACGAGGATCTAATGTTTTTGCCAGAAGTAATGACATATCAAAATTTGAAAAAATCCTTGTCTACTTTTATGCATGCTGCACCTACACACGGCTCAAAATTTCCCATTCTTTACCATAAACAAGCTAAAGACATAATAAGTTTTTATTTCTTATACTTTTTTTAACAAAAATTTACACTTCTTGGATATATAAGAGTACCTCAAAATTCACTAAAACGCACGCCGCTGCCAAAAGGTTTCGGATATCTGAATTTTAGCAAAACATGAACCTGCCTATTGTGTACATCTACGTCCTTCGAAAACTTCAGCTCAATCGGATCGGCCACTCCAGAGATTATCTCTCCTTATCATTTTGCTGATATATATATATATATATATATATATATATATATATATATATATATATATATATATATATATAAATATATATATGTATATATATATATATATATATATATATATATATATATATATATATCTATATATATATATATATATATATATATATATATATATATATATATATATATATATATATATATATATATATATATATATATCTATATATATATATATATATATATATATATATATATATATATATATATATATATATATATATATATATATATATATATATATATATACATACATATAAAGAAATATGAATTTTCGGCGAAACGAGTTTAATACTAATTTCCCTCGAAAATTAGTAAAAATTCACCAACAGAGAATACAGAGCATTTCAAGTACTACCGGACCGCATCATTTGCATATGTCACCTCACCAAGGCCACAAAAAATACCATCAGAGATCTCCAGCTCATCGAGATTGTCCAAGCACTTAAAGGCGGAGGAGTTATCACTTTCATAATATCCAGGGGTGTGTTCAATGTGCATGCTATAGCTGCTATTAGCTGCTAATTTAGCAGCTCTGGCTATCCAATGTCACGAAATAGCTACTTTCTGATGCTTGCTATTTGACAGTCGGGCTGTCCAAGATTCCGGAATAGCTGCTAAGGTAGCAGCTATTCGCTGCTCGTAGTCTGGAGGAAAGCTAGAAAGTAGCTAAGGCAAAATGGCCGTGCTTACACAGCTGACATGTAGTTTAAACGTTATTTTCAATTGGAAATTGAAATGAAAAGAAGTTTTTGCGCTTTTGTGACACAGGAGATGAGGAATAAATTTGAAAATAGTGACAGCATAAATTATATACGGGCTTTTAAACACTTAAACTCAACTCGAGTTTTAAGTTGGCTTGTACACAGCGCAGCTCATCTTGAGTTTTTAGAAGTTTTATATATATATATATATATATATATATATATATATATATATATATATATATATATATATATATATATATATATATATATATATATATATATATATATATATATATATATATATATATATGTATATATATATATATATATATATATATATATATATATATATATATATATATATATATATATATGTATATATATATATATATATATATATATATATATATATATATAAATATATAAATATAAAGAAATATGATTTTCGGCGAAACGAGTTTAATACTCCTTTTCTTCGAAAATTAGTAAAAACAAAGAGTAACAAATAAATTAATAAATGGCAATCAATAAATAAACATTGACATAAAAGCTATAGCTTAAGATTAAGGGTACGGATGGCATGGAAAAGAGAGGACTTGAAGGATGATTTGGAAATCGTAGGGGAATATAAATTGCTTATTCTGTTGAATACTCTGCAGCATCTATTTACTGGCTCATTAGCTCCATATGTGGTCGAATGAGAATATTCTTTAAGGAAACGATTGGACCTGGTGTTCCTCACAGGGATATTTATCGAAATTTTATTATTCAGGAATTCAACATTAATAGCGCCTCTAATGACGTCGAATGTGAAGCAGGCCGATATCACCATTCTTCTGGAGACTAGTGTCGATAGGTTTAAATGACCCATTCGAAACTCATAAGGGGGTAGGCTATTAAAATCATAAGGGTTGTATAGCTCTCGCAAGGCTAAAAGTAAAAATTGCTTTTGTATTGACTCGAGTCTGTCACTGTGAGTTTCAAAAGCAAGATTCCAGCTTATGCAAGCGTATTCGAGAATAGGACGTACGAGTGAAGTGTATAAAGATCTTGTGACCCACAGACTACGAAATTCTTTGGCTCGTCTTTTTGAAGCCAAGTTGTTTGTTTGCATGAGAAAGTATTTTATCGTAGTGTAAAGTGAAGCGGAATTTATCATCTAAGATAACACCGAGGTCAACAATGTTATCAACTCGAGTAAGCACATTATTACCGAAGAAGTACGTATTGTGTGTTACCGTGCATTTTCTGGAAAAACTAATGACCTGGCATTTATTAATGTTGAGAGAGAGCTTGTTTACATTGCACCAATGATCAAGGGAATCAAGTTTGGATTGGAGAAAGAGGGCATCCGATTTCGATTCAATGGTGAGATGAAGTTTGAGGTCGTTTGCATAGAGTAAATGAGGTATGCCTGCTAGGACGTCAGATAGGTCGGAAATAAATATATTGAAGAGAAGTGGACCAAGATGGCTACCTTGGGGTACACCAGAGGTAGCACTAACGTTTTTCGATAAAAATCCTTGAAATTTTACACATTGTGTTCGACCGCAATAGTAGGAAGTCAGCCAGCTGAGTAGAGACCCGGTAATACCGAATTTCTGTAGCTTAAGAATTAAGGTTGAATGGTCAACTCTGTCAAATGCCTTACTGAAGCCTGTGTAGACTGCGTCAATTCGGTAACCTTTTTCCATTTTGCATAGGACGTCTGAGATTAGGATTGTCAAATTCGTGGTAGTTAAGCGACCTTTTCTAAAGTCATGCTTTTGCTAGTTCAGACAGGAATCAACTAGCGGAGACAATTTGTCGTATACTATCTTTTCGAAAAGTTTCGGAATCGAAAACAAAATGGCAATGCCCCTATAATTTTCAATACAGCGTCGATCACCATTCTTGAATATGGGTGTGACATAAGAAAGCTTCCAGCTGGATGGAAAAACTCCTGACGAAAGTGATCTATTAAAAAAAATATGCAAAGGAGCTATAAGCTGCTCTATACACTTGCATAAAAAGAGCGGAGGAAGAAGATCGGGCCCAGGACCTTTGTTGCAGTTGAGTTCCAAAATAATTTTACGTATTTCATCGCGGGAGACTTCTTGGACCCCGTTATCTGTTAGAAAAATTTTGTTAAAAGTTAGAAAAATTTTAAGCCAGAGATATCGGCTGCTTTGGCCATGGGCTTGAGCCATACAACTTTGGTGTAATGGTCCTAGACCACAAACAAATGAGTGCTCCCTGATTTTGAACGTGTGCATGGCAAGTATTCTGCTCCCTCAAATGCTTATAGGGAGACTCTTGAAATGTCGATTCCGGAAAGCATCCACCAACCGATGCTACTTGGGCATCGAAAGAGGCAGCTCTTGACAGATCATCTGGGACGACGTTGAGGTTCCCCTTCCGCTGTTATATCTTAAAATCAGACCCCTGTAGCTTCAAGCTCCAGCAAGCCAATCATCTAAACATATCCTGTTGTTGCATCAGCTATTAAGGCTGGCATGATCTGTGATGATAGTGAAGGGCAGCCCCTCCACGTATGCCCTCAGCCTCTTAACACTTTGCACCGCAGCTTAGCATTCCAATTTGGTTACACTGTAGTTGCGTCGCACCACGTTAAGTTTCAGTGACATATACGCCATGGAGTGCTCCCCACCATCATCATCCTTCTAGAATAAGACACTTCCAATACCCAATGTACTAGTGTCACATTGAATATAAAAGTTCCTTCTGAAATCTGGATTGGCTAACCTTGGATCGGAGACCACCAGTTTCTAAGCTTCATTGAAGGCATTGTTGAACGCTTGCCTTTTAGCAAATCCGTGAGGGAAGCGGTGATGGAAGCAAAATTGGGGGTAAAACGTCTGTAGGATCCCGCCATTCTCATGAACCATCTCACGTCTTTAACCGTTCGGGGCTGTGGATATGTCAGAATACCTGACACTTTCTCCGGTTCGATTCATAAAATCCCATCACCAACCACGAAGCCAAGGTACTTGATCTTGGGCAAGCTTGCTTTTTCAACATTGGTGGTCAAGTTGGCGTCTCTGAGCTGTCTCGCAACAGCGATCAAGAACTCCACATGTTCATCAAATGTTGAGGTTGTAACGAGCAAGTCATCCAAGTTAACCACCACCTTGTCCTGCAGCTCGTGTGGTTTGATTCTGTGCATCAACGGACACATAGTCTGCGGAGCATTGCATAGACCAAACAGCATGACTGTGAAACGATACAAAAGTCTACTAGGGACGGTAAAGGCATGCTTTGTCTAATGGAATCTGCCAGAAAGCGTCCTTTAGGTCCAAACAAATGATTAATGGGGTATCTTATAGACGTGCCAACAGTCCCTCCATGAGAGGTTATGCGTATGCATCCTTTAAGGTGACCTCATTCAGACGTCGGGCATCGATATATTAACGCACCTTGCCAGGCTTCCTCATCAAGGTGACGGGGGAGCTCCACGCGCTATGGTATTTTTCTATCACTCCCAGTGGCAACATACGATCAAGTTCATCATTCATCAGCTTCTGTATAACTGGTGACATGGCAAAGTGTCATTGTTTCATGGGCTGAGCGGAACCATTGTCGACCTTAGGTGACACGAATTTGGTTTTACCCAGGCCCTCCTTGTTATATGAAAGAAACTGATGTATGACAAAGTTGAGTAGTTGCTGCTTCTGAGCGGTCAATTGGTGGAAACCAGGGCACGCAAGCTCTGTAAGGCCCGCGACCGAGTGACATTTTGTCGTAGCGATTTTTTAGCGTAGTTTGAGACGGAAAGACCAAAAGCCGCATCCATTAGCTCTGGCCATTGAGTCGCACTAGGGTGCCAGCATATCCCAAAACCGGACTCCTTTGACCCGAAGCTGTCTGAACGTGGATCTGCATAGTATTCATATGCAGGCCCAAGTCCGAGAGCAGATCCAAAGAACAGGCGCCGAGTAATGCTGACACTAGCCCCACTGTCGAGTTACCCCATGAACTTTCGTCCCTTGATGATGATTTCAGCGAAAAGGCGGTTATCACCAATAATGGTGACTATCAACTAAAAGATGGCACGTTTCAAAAAAATCCTTGCGGCAAAGTACCTCCAGGATCTATGGAAGCGCCTGGACGAGGACATCTACAGACAAGCAGATGGAAATGAATTGATGCAAGTGGGCCCATCATACGAGTCGCTGATAGACAGGTCTTCCGGGGCATATGCGTTAGATTGGGTGATGAATGTTGATGTATGTATATGGTTTTAAATAGTTCATCTGGAGTGGAGCAGAAATTCAGCGCGATGAGTTTAGTCAAAAGAAACTAGAAGCTGCGGGCTGGTTTCAAGTTGGGGATCACCTTCCCACTAACATAACTTTTGCATTTAGGACACTTAGGCTTCAAAACTCCTTCTGCGTTACACTCAAAACAGAATATTTTCTTAACGGGCACCCAACAGTCCATAAAAGAATGTCCCAAGTCCTTACAATTCCAGCAAATGCGAAACTGTCCTCGATGACTGCTAAACTGTGGACCTGTTATTTGAAATCGTTTCGTCATGATTTCATGCACTTGATTTGGAGTCTCGAATTGAGTCGAATCAAACTCACTTGTTTCCCTATAATTAATGCCACTACAGGTGCAATCATCGCAGCGTGCTGGTGGTAAGCGACGTCGGGGCTCTGCACGCTCTGCGATCTCATCATTAAAGCATAACTCATTAGCTCTTTATGGACGAAGAGTCATTAGCTCTATATGGACGACCGACTCGTCAACGTTCTGTTTCTAATTTATGCCACACAGCCTCAATGCGATTGCATTTCCAGACGAGGTCACGAGTCGACGTGAAATCGAAACCTGCCAGATGCTCCTGAAGACGGGTATTCATGTTTCTAAACAGAATGCATTGCAAGTCGACATCCACTAAAAGAACTTGTAACTGAAGAGCCAGTGCCTCAATTGCTTCATAAAATTCAATGAAAAAATCATTCGGCGGTGCCACCGAGCGTCTATAGCACGTCTATAGCACGCCAAACGTTCGAGAAATTCTGAGCGAAGCTTACTCCACATCAGGCTCCCATAAAAATCCCGCAACTGCTAATACCAATTCGCCACCATACCTTTCAGTAGCAGTAACAGGTCTCGTACCAATTCATTACCCGATACCCCATAATCAGAAGCCATAGTGGAGACGTAAAACAAGAACTGCGGAGCGTCTATATCCTTCGAGACACCATCGACAATCAAACCCCATTTTGCAATAGGGATCAATGTCCGCTGATGTTTGGCGTTTCGCCCTTCCTCTCGAAAGGTTACCCGCGGCTCCAAAACATTAGGACCCCTAGTAACAGTAGATGACAAATGGGCTGTTCCAACTTGCGAGGCCTGCACCGCAGATGTGGGTGGCAAAACCATGTGCCCTTAACCGACTTGTGCGGAGTGCTGGAGGCGGAAAAACTGAGGCGTCCTAGCTCTCGGCAAATATGAGAATAACTAGGATCCCAACTCGCCGCTCTGCGACGCATTTCGAAACAATTCTTTCGAGTATTTCGTGAACTGCTCACAAGGTTTACTTTCATGCAAACTACACCGTATAGCAAGTGGACTCAGCCACAATCTAGTCCCATCGAACTTCTCTACAAGAAACAAAAGGCTCGAGGTGCTGTAAAAATCATAAATGCTTGCCATCTTGGCCAAGCGACTTCGCGAGCGAAGGATGTTTAAGCAACTTTCACCCGAACGGTTCTTTTTGCTTCGCCTCAAGCTGAAAATCCATTAGTAACAGTGAATAGAGGCGTCCTTCTGTCCAACACTCTTCAACAAAAAGTAGCACGAGAACGGGCCCCAATGTTGCACTGATGACCGCTCGACCAAAATGAAATTTAAGAAAAGCAAATAAAACTACGAAAAGAGAGAAAGAAACCCTAGCGCATCAGAACCGCTAGAAACACTAATGTTCGAAGAACAGTTGAGGATTTGTACAGATTTTGAGAGTGTATTCTACCACTACTTACTTTTCCCACTTAAAACTAATACACCCTAAGTAATAATAGGATCTAAGCTTATTATAATTTCGGTGATTTCATCGAAACTTACAGCGATAGAAAGGAAAATACTTAATGCAAGCAATTATTGGAACGAAAATAACAAAAAAGGTCTAGTGCTGTTAGCTCTTTGCTAGCACCGTAGCAAAAAATATGTCACATCTTTCTTACGTTGAAGTCAACCTGCTGTGCGAACTTCGTATTGACTCAATGACTGCATTGGAAGTCATAGGGATGCAAAGAAATTTAAGACTACAATTCGCAGAAGTTTTCAAATTCAAAAACCACCAGAGCTGGCAACCCTATCATTGTTTTGAAATTGAATTTCTACTGAACATTGCCTACAATAAATTTTATTTGCCATTTGAATTTCGTTATGATTCAATGACTTTACTGGAAGCTATAGGGCAAAGAGCTTTATTTTCCTCAGGAATTTTTGAGATTTAAGACACTAAAATAACCCTAGCTGGCAGCTCCAACCGAATTTTTCAACCAAATTTGTAAAACACGTGGTTTAAAATAAGGTTCAGCTACTGTGTGAATTTCGTTAATATTAAATGACTGAATCAGAATTTATAGGGCCAAAAGCAGTTATTTTTCTAAGTGATTTTTCAAAATGGCACCACTGGCACAAAAATGCCCGCATTTCAAAATCACTTCTACCAAACCCGGTCCTCTTTATGACCAATGCATTCTGTGACTTTCAACTATTTCTGATTATCGGATCGTGAGTTTCCGTGAACATAAGTTTTTGATGATAAAAATATAGGTTCATTGCGAAAGGGTTACCGGACGTGCCCGTTGTAAGATTTCAAATTTTTTACTTTGGCTGTGTAGACACAGCATAAGATTTATATAAGAGTGGCTTTTTTCCTAGAAACGACATTTTTTCCAGAGAGTCGATGGTTTGAAGGTTTTTTAATTTCAGCGCCTGCCCTAGCTACAGGGTTACCAACATGCTCATCAAAAGTTACACAGATTTGCAACTAAATAATATCAATATGCTCTGAAAGTTTCATTACGATTGAAAAGTTTTGTCAAAAGTTATTGAAGTTTAAAAATTTTTAGATTTTCTCGTTCTGGTTTACGGCACCTTGCGCACACATGGGGTAAAAAATTCCAAAACACAATCCGATTCACATTCAAAACACGTCTGAAATTATAAATAATAATAGATATAATACATAATAGATATATTAAAAATATCACTAAAATGGCCGCCGGCGTCAAAAGGTTAAAGATAATTGACATATCGTGAGACCTGGAACTATCCTGTATATACACCAATGTATCCTGAAAGCTTCAGCTCAATCAGATGGCGCCTTCTCGAGAAATAATCACTGAATTTTTTTGATGATATATACCCGTACATTTATATGGAAATATGAACTTTTGGCCGAATCGATTTTAATACTAATGTTCTTCGAACATTTGTAAAAAAAATTAATTTAATTTAAATCCATTATCAATAATCTGATATACTGCCAACTATGGCCAAAAAGAAGAAAAAAAACTCTAGCGCACCTGAACCGCTAGAAACACTAATGTTCGAAGAACAGTAGAAGAATCGTGCAGGTTTTGAGTGCATATTCCACCACATGTGCTGCTTATTACGGCCAAACTGTTTCAAATGCCACGTTTTACTTTGGTTTCGAGAATGCATTATAACTCATATGGTGGAAGGTTTCAGATATTACCACTGGCATGAATTTCAAAGTTTATGAGAGCAAAACACGGGTTAATTATATTCGTTATCAGTTGCTTATTTCACATAATTTTGAAAGCAGCATCTCATATAACATCAATGAAGGAAATCCTCAGTGCATGCAGCACTGTAACTGAAATTGGTGTTTGGGGCTGCGATCCGAAAAATTTGCAGAGCTTTGGGAATTGAAACATTGATTATTTATTTTCATTGTAAATGTTTCCGGTATGAATACTAACTGTGAGCATTTATTGATACAAGTAGCACAACCGACTCGTGCTGCCAACCTTCTGCCAGTATCAAAGCCAAGAATATATCACATCTGCTTCACGTTGTTATATTACATTCGAAGTTATAGGAGTATTAAGAAATTTAGGGTAACCTGCAGCGAGTTTTTTCAAATAATCGAAAACTTAATATTTGCTGTTTATTGTCACTACTATATCATTACCATTTGAAAATTCTACGATAAAACCGCTTAATAAAGATATTGCAATTAAACACAAAACCAACAATAGCTGGCAACCGTATTGTGGCTTTTCAACCAAATTTGACCTGAATAATTTTTATGATAGGTTTCATTAAATGTATGAAATTCGTATTGATTTCATGACTGCACTGGAAGTTATAGGGCAAAAGGTTTTATTTTCCTGAGCGAATTTTCAAAACCAAAGACACAAAAATTACCATAGCTGGCAGCACCAATCGAACTTTTCAACCAAATTTCTATCAAGCATAGTTTAGGTTAAGGTCCAGCTACTGTGTCAATTTCATGAAAATCTGAGAACTTATTCACGTTTCATAGGGCAAAAAGCAGTTTTTTTCCTTTGTAATTTTTCAAGATGGCACCACTGGCACAGAGTTGCCTACAAATCAAAATCGCTTCTATCAGACCTGGTTCTGCTTAAGTCCAATGCATTCTGCAAATTTCAATTGTATCTGGTTATTGATTCGTGAGTTCCCGTGAAGTTTAAGACACCAAAATTTTCATAGCTGGCAGATCCAACCGAATTTTTCAAACGTGGGTTAAAGTTAGGTCCAGCTACTGTGTGAATTTCGTCAAAATCGAACGATTTAATCAAAATTTATAGGGCTAAAAGCAATTTTCTTTTTTAGTGATTTTTGAAGATGGCACCACTGGCACAGAATCGCCTGCATTTCAAAATCACTTCTATCAGACCTGGTCCTATTTAAGAACAATACATTCTGCAAATTTCAATTTATTTTGCTTCTCGGATCGTGAGTTTCCGTGAACAGAAGTTTTTGATGTTAAAAATGTAAGTAAATTGGGCAAGGGTTACCAGACGTGCCCGTTATGTCATATCAATTTTTTTTTGTCTATGTAAACAAAGCACAAGATTTACATATGAGTGGCTTTTTTTGGAGAAGCGGCATTTTTTCAAGAAACACGATGATTTGGAGGTTTTCAATTTCAGTGCCTGCTCTAGCTAGTGGGTTGCCAGCACGCTCATTAAAAGCTACACAGATCTACAAATTAATAATACCACTTTGTATTGAAAATTTCTTAAAAAAATTCCAAAACATTATCCGATTCACATGTAAAACACGTTCGAAATTTATTTCGTCAACTTTATTTTTGCAAAAATTATTTGTATACGGAATAAAAGGCATATTCAAAATATCACTTAAAAGGCCGCCGCCGCCAAAGGGTTCAAAATTATTAACTTTTTGTGAAAGCTGCCACTATTCTGCATATACATTAATGTGTCCTGAAAATTTCAGTTCAATCGGATGGCGCGTTCCTGAGATTTTTGGACTGAAATTTTTTGATGATGTATACATATATATATATATATATATATATATATATATATATATATATATATATATATATATATATATATATATATATATATATAGAAATATAAATATATATATATATATATATATATATATATATATATATATATACATATATATATATATATATATATATATATATATATATATATGTATATATATATATATATATATATATATATATATATATATATATATATATATATATATACATACATATATATAGAGAGATATGAATTTTTCGCCAAAGTGATTTTATTACTTATGCTCTTCTTCGAACATTAGTAAAAACGCGAACATTTCAACAAGTATTGAGAAATCAGCTCAACATAAGAAAACATCGCTTTTCGCAGTTCCAGCCAAAAGAAGCTGTGCACTTTGCAACAGAAATCATTCATAACACAATTGTAACGAAGAACACAATTACTAATGTTCGAAGAACATTAGTAGTAAAATCGCTTCACCGAAAATTCGTCATATATATATATATATATATATATATATATAGATAATATATATATATATATATATATATATATATATATATATATATATATATATATATATATATATATATATAGATATATATATATATATATATATATATATATATATATATATATATATATATATATATATATAGATAATATATATATATATATATATATATATATATATATATATATATATATATATATATATAGATAATATATATATATATATAGATATATATATTTATATACATATATATATACATAGATATATATATATATATATATATATATATATATATATATATATATATATATATTTATATATATATATATATATATATATATATATATATATATATATATATATATATATATACATATATATATATATATACATATATATATATATATATATATATATACATATATATATATATATATATATGTAATATATATACATAACTGTAAGCATTTATCAATAAATGCTTACAGTTAGTATTCATACCGGAAACATTTACAATGAAAATAAATAACCAATGTTTCAATTCCCAAAGTTCTGCAAATTTTTGGGATCGCAGTCCCAAACACCAACTTCAGTTACAGTGCTGAAAGCACTGAGCATTTTCTTCATTGATGTTATATGAGATGCTGCTTTCACAATTTTGTGAAATAAGCAACTGATAACGAATATAATTAATCCGTGTTTCGCTCTCATAAACGTTAAAATTCATGCCAGTGGTAATATCTGAAACCTTCTTCCATATGAGTTATAGTGCATCCTTGGGACCAAAGTAAAACGTGGCATTTGAAACAGTTTGGCCGTAATAAGCAGCTCATGTGGTGGAATATGCACTCAAAACCTGCACGATTCTTCTACTGTTCTTCGCACATTAGTGTTTCTAGCGGTTCAGATGCGCTAGAGTTTCGTTTCTAAAAGCTTCTTATGACTGAAATCGGTCTTCCAGGAACTTAAGAAACTGCTTCATTGTCAACAAATCCTTTGGATTTTCGAGCGATTGTTCGAACATTACGTGAGTATTCTTGTCCAGTCTGCTGATCATCAGATGCACTATGAAAGAATCAGAAGCTTCTATGGACAGCCCCAGAATTTTCAATCTAAACAGGCATTCATTTGTTACATCATGTAGATTTTTACTAATTTTCGAAGAAAATTAGTATTTTACTCGTTTCGTCGAAAATTCATAGTTCTTTATATAAATAGGGTAATTCCATTGGAAATTGACCAATTTTCAGATAATATTTGAACAACTTGTTGGAAAGGAAAAGGTGTAAGTATTCTAGCAAATATTCTTGCAAGGAACATCCTGACCAAAAAGGATAAAAAGGATCATTACAGTGTCTTTTACCCTTGAATATTTCAAAATGCACACCTTTGATTTTCTTCATTTTTTGATATATTGTAAACAGTTATATAAACTACAAATGTGTGAAATTTCAAAGTGGAGCTCGTAAAAATACAGTCGTGAGAAATTTTTCAAAGTGTGGAGTACTGTAACCGCTGAAGAAAATTTAAAGAAAATGGTACCGAAACAAGGTAAAACTTACAAAACATGGTACAAAACAATTTTATGTTTTCAAAATACAGTAGAACGCCAATTATCCGAATTAATTAGGACCAGGGTCAATTCGGATAATCGAAAATTTGGATAATCGGACATAGACTGGTAATAAAGAAAAACGAGCTGTCACACATAGAATAAACTTTATTAAGTTAAACAAACACAGATCTACAATATCATGTCACTTGAACATCTCGATCAAAGTAAGTTGCCTCGACGTTGGAGCTCATTTCCGTGCGGCAAGGTCACGCAGGCGCCGGACGGCAAGAAGTTGAACACTGTCGCATTTGGGTTGCCGTTCCACCCACTTGAGAGCGTTATCGAAACACATAAACGCCTCGCTGTGAGATGGTACGCGTTGGTCTTGTGCCTCTTCCCCTTTGTTCTCATTGTCGTCCTCTTCATTATCCTGTTCGTCCATGGCACTCGCTGCAATTTCATCATCTGTCTGTATCTGGAACCCTTGATAATTTTTATCACAGTGCAACCACTCTTCCATATCAGCGACATCACACGCCGAACATCCCGCGATTTCATTAGCCATGTTTACAAACTCTTCCACTGACGGTAATTTCTGTTCGTCTTCATTAACTTCAGCGGTTGATTCTCGTTCCTTCGCCTGCTTTTCTTACTCAAGTGGCTCTTTTGTTGATTTGCCGTTTATTTTATTCCACGCTCGTTTCAGTGAAACACTTTTAACCATGTTCCAGGAATCTGCAATAATGTAGCAACAGTCTTTCAAGTTGATTTTTTTGTACAAATCCAAAACCCGTTCTTCATCGTTCTCTTCAGCCAGAAGCAATTTACGAAGCAGCTGTTGCCTGAAAAAACGTTTCGTGCACTCAATAACACCCTGGTTCATGGACTGCAGCAGACTTGTGACGTTGGGTGGTAAAAAGAGACACTTAAGTTTCCCTTCTTCTCTCACAAGAAGCTCAAGTGATGGATGCGTTGGTGCATTGTCAATAATTAACAAAACTTTTCCCTTTTTTCCTGTTTCCTTTTTAAACTTTTTTGTTTCAGGAATAAAGGTTTTATCATTCCACTCCAAAAAAATACTGCTGTCCATCCATGCACTCTTCTGATTTGTGTAGGTCACTGGTAACTTGGCTACGTTCTTAAAAGCCCTCGGCTTCTTGGCTTTACCAATCAATAATAGAGGATAGCGATGGGTACCAGTAAAGTAAGCGCAGACCATTATGGTGACGCGATCTTTACTGACTTTGTGGCCGGGAGCACTCTGTTCTCTCTTAGATGCTAGGGTTTTTCTCGGCAAAGCTTTCCAATTCAA
This sequence comes from Nemotelus pantherinus, assembly GCA_963978885.1. NCBI lineage: Eukaryota > Metazoa > Arthropoda > Insecta > Diptera > Stratiomyidae > Nemotelus > Nemotelus pantherinus. Next base: position 142,939,680 of record OZ022264.1, read on the forward strand.
ACCAGTCTCATCAGCATTGCAAACAAAATCAGGGTCGTTGTTTTCAGTTTCTTTTTAAAGGTGTTCAAAAATTTAGTAGCAGCTTCACTATCAGCAGAAAGTTTTTCACCAGCAGTATCCAGTTCCCAAATGCCATGCCTATTTTTGAAATTGCGGATCCATCCAGTGCTAGCCTTGAAACCAGCTACACCAATTTTTTCACTGAACATTCGCGCCTTTTCACATAAAATCGGTCCTGAAATCGATTGTCCAATAGATCGTTGCTGCAGAAACCACGTAAAGACAGTATTTTCAAGTTGTTCATTCTTTGCCTTTTTCATTAATATTTCGTGACTAAAATCCATCAGCAGTTTCCAACGCAGTCATAAAACTAAAAATTTTTTCACTATGATTTTTAATACCAGTTATTGTAGCCGCCCCGACACTAAATCTATCCGCCAGTACCTTTCCCGCCACACCTTTTTTTAACTGATTGATTATTTCCACTTTGTTACTAATGTTCGAGGAACATTAGTATTAAAATCGATTCGGCAAAAAATTCATATTTCCATATATATAAATATATATATATATATATATATATATCATCAAAAAATTTCAGTGAGATAATCTCGAGAACGCGCCTTCCGATTGAGCTGAAACTTTCAGGATACATTGGTGTATATGCAAAATAGGTCCACGTCTCACCAAATATCAATTATTGTTAACCCTTTGGCGCCGGCGGCCAATTTAGTGATATTTTTCATATACCTATTATTTCGTACACAAATAATTTTCGCATAAATAAAGTTAACGAAATAAATTTCGAACGTGTTTTACATGTGAATCGGATAATGCTTTGGAATTTTTTAACACTATGTGTGCGCTGGGTGCCTAAAAAGAGAACGGGAAAATTTGAAAATTTTTAATTTGCGATAGCTTTTGAGAGGGCTATTCAATCATTACGAAATTTTCGGAACATATTGGTATTATTTAGTTGTAGATTTGTGTAGCTTTTAATGAGTGTGCTGGCAACCCTGTAGCAAGGACAGGCACTGAAAGTGAAAACCTCCAAATCATCGTCTCTCTTGAAAAAATGCCGTTTCTTCAAAAAAAGCCATTCATATGTAAATCTTGTGCTTTTTTAACATAACCAAAAAAAAAGATACGGTATTACGGGCACGCCTGGTAACCCTTGTCCAATTTAAAAGTAAAGCAATCCCACGACAACCCTTGTACGGGTCTAGGGGTTGAAGCTGGTAGAGAGCTTCATTACAATTTTATTAATCATTGTGGATACGAGTGTGGAGTGATTAGTTCCACGACTCACTTTACCCCTGATTTAAATCAGGTACCTAATTAGAGCTAGGTGAACTCAAAGCTTGGTGCGCGGACCCTCGTCCGAACCTGGATTCGAACCAGGGACCCCACACGCAAGAAGCCAGTGCTCTACCCACTAGGCTACTCAAGCTCTTCTTGTCCAATTTACCTATATTTTTAGCATCAAAAACTTCTGTTCACGGAAACTCACGATCCGATAAGCAGAAATAATTGAAATTTACAGAATGTATTGGTCTTAAATAGGACCAGGTCTGATAGAAGTGATTTTGATATGTGAGCGATTCTGTGCCAGTGGTGCCATCTTGAAAAATCACTTAAAAAGATAATTGCTTTTAGCCCTATAAATTCTGATAGAATCGTTCGATTTTAACAAAATTCACACAATAGCTGAACCTTACTTTAAACCATGTTTGGTAGAAATTTGAACGAAAAATTCGGTTGGAGCTGCCAGCTATGATAATTTTGGTGTCTTAAATTTGAAAAAATGAAAATTTGGAAGTGAAAACATTCAAACCATCGAATATCCTCAAAAATGTCCGTTTCTTACAATAAAACCAATCTGTATACAAACCTAATGCTTAATCTACACTTTCAAAGTAAAACATGGGAAATTTCATGTCGGACAAGAACGGTAACCCTTTCCCAGTTAACCTATATGGTTAGCATCAAAAACTTCTGTTCACGTGAACTCACGAACTAATAATCAGATACAACTGAAATTGACAGAATGCATTGGACTTAAGTAGAACCAGGTCTGATAGAAGCGATTTTGAATTGTGGGCAACTCTGTGCCAGTGGTGCCATCTTGAAAAATTACATAGAAAAAAAACTGCTTTTTGCCCTATGAAATGTGAATAAGTAACCCGATTTTCATGAAATTGACTCAATAGCTGAACGTTACTCTAAGCTCTGTTTGATATAAATTTGGTTGAAAAATTCGGTTAGTGCTGCCAGCTATGGTAATTTTTGTGTCTTTGGTTTTGAAAATTCACTCAGGAAAATAAAACTTGTTGCCCTATAACTTCCAGTGCAGTCATGAAATCAATACGAATTTCATACTATTAATGGAACCTATTATAGACATTATTCAGGCCAAATATTGTTGAAAAGCCACGATAGGGTGTCCAGCAATTGTTGGTTTTGTGTTTAATTGCAATATCTTTACTAAGCAGTTTTATCGTAGAATTTTCAAATGGTAATGATATTGTAGTGACAATAAACAGGAAATATTAAGTTTTCGATTATTTGAAAAAACTCGCTGCAGGTAATCCTAAAATTCTTTATACTCCTATAACTTCGAATGTAATATACCAGGGGGAGCAGATGTAATGTATTATTGGCTTTGATACTGGCAAAAGGTTGCCAGCACGAGTCGGTTGTGCTACTTATGTATCAATAAATGCTTACAGTTAGTATTCATACCGGGAACATTTACAATGAAAATAAATAACCAATGCTTCGATTCCCAAAGTTCTGCAAATTTTTTGGAACGCAGCCCCAAACACCAACTTCAGTTACAGTGCTGCAGGCACTGAGCATTTTCTTCATTGATGTTTTATCAGATGCTGCTTTGAAAATTTTTGTGAAATAAGCAACTGAGAGCGAATATAATTAACAAGTGTTGCGCTCATAAACTTTAAAATTCATGCCACTGGTAATATCTGAAACCTTTCCACCATATGAGTTATAAGACCAAAGTAAAACCTGGCGTTTGAATTAGTTTGGCTGTAATAAGAATAGAATATGCACTCAAAATCTGCCCGATTCTTCTACTGTTCTTCAAACATTAGTGTTTCTAGCGGTTCAGGTGCGCTAGAGTTTTTTTTTAGTTAGAGGGTGATACGTTTCCGCTTTGCACTCAATTTGGTAAGGAGAGGGAGGAGCTCACTGACAGTAATTCAGTGCTATTGAGTTGAAAAAAAAACAAACGTTCCAAAGTTCCGTTTCACGGAAGCCGCATAACGCAAAACATGTATGTACATAGTGTCTTGCCTCTAGCTTTCAACTATAACAGTTGAAATATATCTGGAATCCAGCGAGTTCCAACTTGTTGCAACAAAACAAAACAAAAATTACTTGGTTTTATACGCTTAGGACCGATTCGGATAATTGGCGATTCGGTTAATCGGCGTTCGGATAATCGGCGTTCTACTGTAGATTTAAAAACTGTTTGCAATGTTGTTTTAAGCCCACAGAAGATTCTAATCCAGTTTCTAAAGTAGAACGATATGTATAATTCCATTGCTCATAACTAATACCACTCACGCAATTTTCATCAAATTTTTTTCACAAGTACTTAGAATAACGGCTGATCCAGGGCAATCCTGGCAGCTACCAAAATACCAATCTGTTTGTGGAGGAGAGCATATCATCACAGATAAAAAGTTCTTATAATAAGCCAAGCGTATATCGGAACCCTTTGTTAGAGAAAATATTTTTTTGATCCTTTAATCATACATTTGTTGCTTATATAACTGTTTACAATATATCAAAAAATGAAGAAAATCGAAGGTGTGCATTTTGAAATATTCAAGGATAAAAGACACTGTAATGATCCTTTTTATCCTTTTGGCCAGGATGTTTCTAGCAATATTTTTACACTACACTTTTTCCTTTCCAACAAGCTATATTTGAAGTCTCTACGTAAAGTAGAATATTTTATACAATTTTTTGAATGCAACACGAACCAACGTTTCTCAAACACTTCAAGAGGCCATATTTCTGCAAATATACCATATATTCCAAAAAAAATTTATAAACACACATAACTCGGCTATTTGTATCCACAGTGAAAATTGCATTGAAATCTGACGATAGCGATATAAGACCGTTGGTCGATTTGTCCCTATATATATATATATATCATCAAAATGGTTAATAGAGATAATCTCTGGAGTGGCCGATTCGATTGAAGTGAAATTTTCGGAGGACGTAGATGTATATGTAGGTAGGTTTTTTGATTTGCTAGAATTTAGATATACTAAACATTTTGGCAGCGGCGAGCGTTTTCGTGAATTTTCAGGCACTCCTATATTTCCAAGCAGTGTATCTCTTTGTTAAAATAAATGTTTGGAAATGAGAACTTATTGTGTTTTCAGCTTGTTTATGATAAAAAATTAGAAATTTGGAGCCGTGTGTGGGTGCAGCGTCCCTCAAAATTAGACAAGGATTTTTTTTTTTCAAATTTTGATTTGTCATTACTTGTAAGAAAAACAATGGATCATCGTGAAAATTACATAGCGTATTAATGTTGACTAAAATTTAACACATTTGGATTTTCAACATACAGCGAGTAACCCTGTAGCTGTGGCAGGCTGCTGAAAAAAATCCTTCAAATCATTGAACTTCCTGAAAATTTTTTGATTTTTGACAAAAAATTTCAAATTTTTGATAAATTTTATCTTTTGTGCTTCATGTCAAGCTAAAATTTTCAAAATTCTGATTTGCACAAGAACGGCAACCCATCACCAAATTACCTCTATTTTTAGCACTCGAAAGTTCTGTTCACGAGAACTGACGACCGGATAATTCGAGCTTAATGAAATTTACAGGACGTGTTAGTATTAGCTAGGACCAAGTTTGATAGAAGCGATTTTGAAATGCGGGCAACAATTAGCAGAAGATTGTTGCACTACAACAACTCTGTCGAGCCATCGTCAGTGCAGCATATTTTAATTTAATTTAAGGACTCGTAAAATAATTCACCCTGCATGCCTTTACCCCGCCGACTAGCTCAGTCTGGTCGTGGGCGTTTGGGCTACGAATCCTTCGAGCTACGGCATGCACACAAAACAAACACAATCACATTCGGTCTAAGGGAAAGGATAACAAAAGGTTCCATGTGAGAATCATTACTTATCACTCGGTAAATTACTCGGACATAATTATACTACTTTAGGTTGGATTGTAATAAATTTGTATTTTTCTTCATGAAAAAAAAAATGATGAACAACAACAAATGTTTGATAAAAAAAAACAACAGAATGAGTTGATTCTCCAAAAGAATTATAATATTTTTTTATAAAGGAATTAAATGTCTAAGCTTAATGATGGTTTTGGGTGGGTTTAAATATCCACACAATTCCGATCGGAATCGGTTTACACCGATCTTAACAAGTCAAATAATGAAATTTTAGTTCAAAACTCATAGAAATAATAATTCAAATAAATAAAATAAATGTAGAAATCAAACACATGCAAAAAGAATATCAATAACATGCCACCCACACCAAAGATTTTTTTTTCTTTAGAACCGAACAACTATTTTTAATTCATAATTTCACTACGTATCAATTTTATATAATTGCTTTCGGTTTACTTTTTTTCTATAACTTTACTTTAATCAAATTATCATTGAAATATAATAGTAGAATGATGCAGAATATCCAAACTTTCCATTTAGCATACAGAATCTTTGCTTTCAGAATTTTAAATCGTAGTTCAATCAATAAACAATCAAATGTTTAATTCAACTCAGCAATGATCATTCAGAATTTTAAAGAAAATCAGTTTCAAATCGTTCTTCATGCAATATTTTAAATCCGTTAGACGGTACTTAACCAGCACGACCAATAGTTGACTCCAGCTCGCCACGGATTCATCGATTCCCGATTCAAACTGTGGTTTATGATTTATTTCACTTCGTTCTCGTAATGCACTTCTTTTCATCTCCAATCTGGTCTAGAATTTATTTTTTTATGCTTCAAATACCACTACTCGTCCGCCTTATGTGAGCTCCGATATCTTCAGGGACATATTCGTCTTAAGGATGTTCACCCAAATTATGTGATCGCGCGATGTTTCTTTGGTTCTCCCGTGTCTTCACAAATTATTTAAGTTCCTTCCTTCAGAAACTTCTTTAACTACTAAATTTTAGTCAAATGTAACTTTTTTGATCACACTAACAATCGTTTTCACTATTCGGAGCGTATGTCCGTTCTCCTTGCTAGCCACCCAAAGAAAAAAAACTCTTGTTTCGAGATACTGAAAAATTTTTCAAAAGTACCGAAATTTTCAAAGTACCGACATTTTCCGGCACTTTTCCTTCTTAGCTATTTTCCAAAACTTTAGGGCACTACCATTTCCAGCTGTACAGTCACTGTTCACAAACATCAGCTGATAAATCAATTTATCAGCCATATTGTGGAACGTCTGGACTGTCAGTGGATGAATAAACGTCACCGTCCGCGACGTCGCGACTCAGGTTCGAAGTATTTTTATTTATTTTTGTTTACAAATAAATTTGTGTTTTTTTTTCAGCATCGCATCATTCGTGGGGACGACTCCGACCCTGGGATGTCTCAAAAGCCGGGCTACAAGAAATATCTAACCTTGTTGCTCTCATCAGACCATTTCACCCATGATTCGTTACACCTTCAAATCTTTGGCGTGGAAAACGCCCAAAATCTTGCCTTTTGCATCCTCAACCTCATACGATACTTGTCCCATCTTCCGCCTTATCGTTGCCTTAAAAAACTTCGGGGCAAGTTTGGCAGCGAATCGATCAGCAGCACAGCTAAGTTGGTGATTTCGCACCCACACTTCCTGTCCTGGAGTGAAGTCCTTTTGGCGACTACGCAAATTGTACTGATGCGCTCCTTTAGCATAGGCGTCAGCCAATTTCGCCTTAACGTGGCTATGGGCCAACCGCAAACGGTCACAATTTGAAGCTAATTGAACCTCTCCGTCCTCAAAGGCTTGTAAGGATTTCAATACTGCATATTCGGAACCATGATGTATAGGTTGATAGCCGAACATGAGGAAATGAGGTGAAAATCCTGTAGACTCATGTACCACATTGCGAAATGCGGCACACGACTCTGCCAGGTTAGCATCCCAATTCCGATGGTCGTCTCCTATGTACGCCCGAATCGCAGCGAGAACGGAGCGGTTGACCCTTTCTGAAGCGTTAGCCTGAGGTGAATAATAGGGTGTGAGGCAATGTTTCACTCCATACTTCGCCAGAAACTGCGAAAAAACCTTTGACGTGAATTGGACACCATTGTCTGTGTGAAGGGTTTCCGGTACACTAAAGGTAAGGAAGATGTTTTCCTTCAGAAATTTCACGACTAGTTCCGCTGTTGCCTTAGGCAGTGCCTTGAACCAAACAAACTTTGTATAGTGATCAAGCACCACCAGCAACTGGGTGTTTCCAAGTTTTGAACGGGGATATGGGCCCATAAAGTCCACAAACAGACGCTGCAAAGGCCGGTCGGTAACTCTAGCGGCACCCATGGGTGGTCTCATTGTAGCATTCGATGATTTAATTTGTTTGCAGGTTTGACATTTGTTCACATAATTTGTCACGTCCTGACGAATCCGTGGCCAGTAAAAATATCTTTTTAGTACTTCCAACGTTTTCCGAATGCCACAATGCGACCCCATAGGGCTGTCATGGCTGCGAGTTAATAGCGTCTGTCTGTATCCCTCTGGTACCCATATCTTTGTGCTCGGAATGTCCACATCGAGACCTCCCGAGGGTCCCTGATTAATATACAAAATTCCGTCCGTCACGAACAGATTTTCAAATTGGTCTGGATGTTGTTGGACCTGTCGAACTAAATTTGTATAATCAGGGTCCTGGAAGGCCTGCTTTGGAATATCACCCAGCCGCTCGTGGTGCTCGGGAAGGCAGATCACTGCACAACTGAAATCGACATTGGAGTCACGTGCTCGTGATAAGGCGTCTGGTACGACATTTTGAGTGCCTGCTCGATGCTCTATGTTGAAATTAAAACCTTGTAATTTTAAACTCCACCGCGCTAATCTTCCCGACAAGTCCCTTTGCGCCATCAACCATTTTAAGCTTGCATGGTCGGTGATAACGGTAAAGGGCAATCCCTCGACGTATGCCCGAAAACGTTTGATGCTTTGCACCGCAGCTAAGCACTCTAACTCTGTGACGCTGTAGTTGCGTTGTGCCGCATTTAGCTTTGCGGACATAAATGCAATGGGATGCTCTCCACCCCTATCATCCTATTGAAAGAGGACGCTGCCGATGCCGGTGGCACTTGCATCGCACTGAATGAAGAAATGACGGGAAAAATCAGGGTTAGCCAGCACGGGTGCGGACACTAGAAGTTTTTTTGTTTCTTCGAAAGCTCTATTGGCCGCCTCCGTCCACACGAATTTCTTTTTGTTCTTCAGCAAATCCGTCAATGGTGAAGTAATAGATGCGAAATTCGGGATGAAACGTCTGTACCATCCAGCCATACCCATAAACCTCCTCACGTCTTTTACCGTTATAGGCTTTGGATATGAAATGATGCCTGATACCTTTTCAGGATCTGTCTTTAGGACTCCATCACTGATTACATAACCCAGGTACCGAATTTCTTTTTGGACGAATTTGCTTTTCTCAACATTGATGGTTAGCCTCGCTTGTTGCAATAAATCTGCCACTTTTGTCAGCAATTTGAGGTGTTCATCAAATGTTGGACTTGTGATCAGCAAATCGTCCAAGTAAACAAATACCTGATCATGCAACTCGTGTGGGATGACCTTATGCATCAAACGGCACATCGTTTGGGGTGCATTACAAAGTCCAAATGGCATGACAGTGAATTGATAGAGGGGTCGTCCTGGTACTGTGAATGCGGTTTTCTCGCGAGATTTCACATCCAACGGAATTTGCCAGAAAGCGTCTTTAAGATCTAAACTAGTGATAAATCGGGTCGACTGAAGGCGTGCCAATAAGCCTTCGATCAGTGGCAAGGGATAGGCATCTTTGACCGTTAGCTCGTTTAGTCGTCTCGCATCCAGACACAGACGTACTTTACCCGGCTTTCTGACAATAGTGACTGGTGAGCTCCAAGAACTCTTACTTTCCTCGATAACCCCCAACGATAACATGCGATTGAGTTCGTCATACATAAGTTTCTGCACGACCGGTGAAACTGAATAGTGTCTCTGTTTAACTGGTCGAGCATCACCTGTGTCTATGAAATGTGATACCAGATCGGTTCTACCTAAACCTAGTTTATTAAAAGAAGGGAACTTTTGTATAACCAACCCTAACTCATGCCTCTCATCGGAAGATAATTGATGAAAACAAGAATCCTGCGACGGTAAACTAATAGCGGAGCATTGAGGAGAGATTCTGAAGGTGTCCCAAAAATCGATTCCCAAATAGATTGGGTTAGTCAAGGTGGGACATATAAGAAATTTTACTGGCCTGGTTTTATCCTTGAATCTCACCAAAGTACTAACATAACCGAGTACCGACGCCTTGTCACCGGATGCGGTATGAACATTAGTTTGCATACTGTGCAGGTGCAAACCAAGTTCTTCCACCAATTCCAAACTGCCGGCCCCTAAGATGCTGACACTAGCTCCGCTATCCAGCAAACCAATCAACTTTTGCCCTTTGATAAAAATAGTTGCAAAAGGTCGATTGTCACCAGGCATAGATATGATAGTTTCCACACAAGCTTGTCTAAGGGAGCGTCGTAGGGCAAAGTACCTCCATGCACGATCAAAACGTCTCCTACGTTGCACATAAGCTCCAGTGCTGTCCTTAATTAGTTGATGATGAGAATTTAATGTTGCCGGCGTAATTCGGGATCGACGTTGGTAGCCACATCGATCATTTCTGGTCTGAAAGGGCGACTGACTGAGGGAACACGCATTCTCCCCGCAAAATTCGTGTTCCGATGATCGTTTCCCGACTGACATTGAGGACATCGTGGCTTTAGCACACCAGCCTATCCACAACCAAAACAAAAAATACCACGAACGGGTGTGGGACAATCTGCAAAAGAGTGCCCAAGGTCCTTACAATTCCAACAGACTTTATATTTCCTATGATCTCTATGAATTCGATCTGCTGGAGATAATGACTGATTTGTCTGTTGGATACTATTTACTGCCATAGTGTCTGGATAACTAGGAGTATCACGTGAATAAGAAGGAGATGAATAAGAAGAAGTGTCTCGAGCGAATCTATAGCCTGCTGAATTGTTCAATTGGAAATAACCATCTCTTAAATCCTCTTCCGGAATTCCAATTTCGTTAACTAATTTCCCTCGTCGAGCGTTTTGTAAATCCATATCCATTCCTAACATTCGCCACTCTGACTCTATCAGACAGCAACGCCGGACCAAGTCCCTAACACTCCCAAACTCCATCCCTGCCAAATGAGCTCTCAGCCGATGGGACATATTCCGATATATAATGCATTGGAAGTCAGTTTCCAATAGTGGCACTGTCAATTGCAACGATAGATTCTCTAAAGCATCATAATAATCTTGGAAACTCTCGCGAGGCCCCTGCACGCGTGCATCCATCGATCGTCGCACATCCACGTCTGTTCGGTAAGAACCAAATCTCTTTACAAACTCATCCTGCAAATGATCCCACAAAAGCGGATAATTTATTTCCCGAAACCGCCAGTACCAATCCGCCGCCGAGCCCTTAAGGAGTAGGTGAAAATCTGTCGCTAAGGCTGCAGATCCAATATTGTAGTCAATGGCTAACGAAAGTACTCTAAATAAAAACTGTTTGACTCCCAAACCTCCAGCAGATCCATCGAAGCTTAAATTCCATTTAGATAATGGTAATCAACAACTGGTCTTACTTAATGTTTCTGCTTGTGGCTTAAAGGAGACGCGTGGTTGATCATGAGACGCTGGTTCTTGAAGTGTAAGTTCAGGCATTGGTGGACTAGTCTCTTCTATCCTAGAAATATCAGCTGGACGTGTAGTAGTATGTGAAGCAGGAGTGGAGAGATTGTGCACATTCTTGCGCTTGTCTGGCGATATACTCAGCCTCTCCAGCTGACGATGAAAAGGTGTGTAGCTCGGATCCCAACTACTGGATCGACGCCTCATTTTCGAACTGATGGTAAAACTTTCTTTGAAATTCTGATTTTCAAAACTAAACAGTTTGCTTACAGACCAAACTCTAATTTAAAATGCCGCAATCATAAAAATATTTCCAATTCATGAAACTCAATAAACAGAAAAAAAAATGTTTGCATTAACAATAAAATATAATAGTAAAAGCTAAAGACTCAGAAGATTCATAAAAAAAACAAATAATGATTCCCACATGGAATCCTTCTGAAGGAAATTTATGAAAGAAGGAAATTGAAAGGAAAAAATGTAAACATAAAATGATAAAATGGGAGTACGATTTACAGAAAATTACAGTGCTCTTACGGTTGTCTTGAGATGTTCATCCTCTCATATGCTCGAGTCCTGTTCAAACTAGTTCTTACAAATGAACAACACTATATAAGTGGACTAGGACCGAGACTAGACCAGTGGACATCCCAACAGATAATTTCCCCCTGGTGCGATAAATTCAATTTAACTCTTTCACGAGAACCATTCTAACTATTAGAAGATATTATCGCCGACTACCCTGGGGTAATCCCGCAACCGCAAGAGCCTGCATATTAAATGAAGAAATATACTCTGACAAACACGTAAAACAGAAACAGTAGCACGAGCTGGGCGCCAATGCTGCACTGACGACCGCTCGACCCGATGTAAATGATACGCTATAGCCTTATTGTTATTAATGCCAACTACGGCCAAGGAAAGAGAAGAAAAAAAAAATATGACTGAGGCAACATAATGCTCTGGTTGAACATTTGCCACCTCAGCCGAAAATCAAAATTTCACAATAAGATGTAATACAGCTGTTTATAAACCGCCAAAAACCAAGTCCCTGCTTGGGCGCCATTTGTTGCACTACAACAACTCTGTCGAGCCATCGTCAGTGCAGCATATTTTAATTTAATTTAAGGACTCGTAAAATAATTCACCCTGCATGCCTTTACCCCGCCGACTAGCTCAGTCTGGTCGTGGGCGTTTGGGCTACGAATCCTTCGAGCTACGGCATGCACACAAAACAAACACAATCACATTCGGTCTAAGGGAAAGGATAACAAAAGGTTCCATGTGAGAATCATTACTTATCACTCGGTAAATTACTCGGACATAATTATACTACTTTAGGTTGGATTGTAATAAATTTGTATTTTTCTTCATGAAAAAAAAAATGATGAACAACAACAAATGTTTGATAAAAAAAAACAACAGAATGAGTTGATTCTCCAAAAGAATTATAATATTTTTTTATAAAGGAATTAAATGTCTAAGCTTAATGATGGTTTTGGGTGGGTTTAAATATCCACACAATTCCGATCGGAATCGGTTTACACCGATCTTAACAAGTCAAATAATGAAATTTTAGTTCAAAACTCATAGAAATAATAATTCAAATAAATAAAATAAATGTAGAAATCAAACACATGCAAAAAGAATATCAATAACATGCCACCCACACCAAAGATTTTTTTTTCTTTACAACCGAACAACTATTTTTAATTCATAATTTCACTACGTATCAATTTTATATAATTGCTTTCGGTTTACTTTTTTTCTATAACTTTACTTTAATCAAATTATCATTGAAATATAATAGTAGAATGATGCAGAATATCCAAACTTTCCATTTAGCATACAGAATCTTTGCTTTCAGAATTTTAAATCGTAGTTCAATCAATAAACAATCAAATGTTTAATTCAACTCAGCAATGATCATTCAGAATTTTAAAGAAAATCAGTTTCAAATCGTTCTTCATGCAATATTTTAAATCCGTTAGACGGTACTTAACCAGCACGACCAATAGTTGACTCCAGCTCGCCACGGATTCATCGATTCCCGATTCAAACTGTGGTTTATGATTTATTTCACTTCGTTCTCGTAATGCACTTCTTTTCATCTCCAATCTGGTCTAGAATTTATTTTTTTATGCTTCAAATACCACTACTCGTCCGCCTTATGTGAGCTCCGATATCTTCAGGGACATATTCGTCTTAAGGATGTTCACCCAAATTATGTGATCGCGCGATGTTTCTTTGGTTCTCCCGTGTCTTCACAAATTATTTAAGTTCCTTCCTTCAGAAACTTCTTTAACTACTAAATTTTAGTCAACTGTAACTTTTTTGATCACACTAACAATCGTTTTCACTATTCGGAGCGTATGTCCGTTCTCCTTGCTAGCCACCCAAAGAAAAAAAACTCTTGTTTCGAGATACTGAAAAATTTTTCAAAAGTACCGAAATTTTCAAAGTACCGACATTTTCCGGCACTTTTCCTTCTTAGCTATTTTCCAAAACTTTAGGGCACTACCATTTCCAGCTGTACAGTCACTGTTCACAAACATCAGCTGAGAAATCAATTTATCAGCCATATTGTGGAACGTCTGGACTGTCAGTGGATGAATAAACGTCACCGTCCGCGACGTCGCGACTCAGGTTCGAAGTATTTTTATTTATTTTTGTTTACAAATAAATTTGTGTTTTTTTTTTCAGCATCGCAACAAGATTTTCAACAATTTCAAGATATATAAAGGCAATATATCCTTACATGGTACTTATATTTCCTGTAGCAGTGGTACCATCTTGAAAAATCGCTGAGAATAAAAACAGCTTTTTGGCCTATAACTGCCGATCCAGCCATCACATTTAAACGAAATTAACACAATTTTTGAACCTTACTTTAGCTAACATTTGTTGAGAATTAAGCTGAAAAATTAGAATAGAGCTGCCAGCTATGGTGATTTTTGTCTCTTAAATCTTGAAAACTTGCTCAGCAAAATAAAGCTTTTTTCCCTATAGCTTCTGTTCTAGTGTAGAAATAAAAACGAAGTTCATGCATTATATGAACCTAAATGTGAACCAAGTGTCGTAAGAATTTCGAACAAATATCATAAAAGGGCTGCCAGCTATGACCATTTTGGTAATTTTTTGGAGTTTCTTTACTAAGTGATTATATCATTAGATTTGCAAATGGGAATGATCCTGCAATGAAAATTAACAACAAATATTAACGCTTTCAAAATTTAAAAATTTTTGAGGGTGGTTACCTTAAAATTCTTTTCACCCGTATAACTTCCAGCGCAGTGATTCAATCGAAACGAAATTTACTGGTTGGGTTTAACTTAATGTGAAGCAGATTTGGTATATATTTGGCTTTGCTGCTAACACAGGGTAGCCAGCATTGGCCAGTTTCGTAAATATTGCACCAACAGATGCTTGAAATTACATACTCATATGCAAAACATTTGCAATATTAATAAGGAACCAATTTTTAATTTTTCGAGTTTTGAAGATTTTTCGGATGGCAGCCTCAAACAACGTTTAACCGCTAAAACTTTCGATGAAATCCTCCGATGAGAACGAAATTCAAAGGATAAGTTGATCTAAGTATCAGCTTGTTAAGGTTAACTTATTGCTGCTTCGTTGGAAAAGTGTTGCCAGCACTGACCATTTCCATCATATGTGTTATAGTTGAGTTTTGTTGCTTTGGATAAGGAATGGTTGATATGATTCTACAAAAAAGTGTATTACGTCTTTCCACATTTTTTTGTCATTCAAAGACAATTTCTTCGAAAATTTGTTTTCTAGTGGTTCTGATGCGCAAGACTTTTTATGGCTTGTGCCGATTCAACATGGATCGTTGGCTGTGACAGCAGCTTGTTTAGTAAGGTTGTTACAAGCAATCGCTTATTGTTGTTACGAGCATTCAAAATGTTCCTCGCATCTAGGCATTTTTCTTCAGACGCTTGTAGGTGCTGTAGTAGAGCTTTTACTTCTCCAGTCAAGTTTGTAGTTAAATAAAACATCTTCTCGATGTTTGTTGTTGGCTGAATGTGCAGCAGTTGAAGAAAAAAAGTCATGGAACTGTGTCCATAGCAAAAAGTCTCCGTCAAAAGTTAGAACCGTGATTTTTGGTAGCTTCACGAAAACTCTTTGAGTTATCTGGCTGATTTGCGTTTCGCTAGTGTGCTGTTGTAATCAAAAGATGATATCTTAGCCCTATAATTCCAAAGTGTAGCGCAGATCGGCCTCAAAGGTGTTGCTCCCGATGAAAGCTCCCAAATATGAGGATCGTTCTTTATTAGTTATGAGCGATGTTTTCGCATCGTCTCAATTTTCAGAAGATAAAAGGTATTCGAGTGTTGTGTTGTTCTTTCCATTTGGAATTGATCGTCAATTTCATTAGCGTCTTTTACTTCCGAATCAATTTGGCAATATCTCCACTCACAGTTGACTGATTGGTAATTGAAATCATTTGACCATCGCCGTCGTTTTGTCGTGATGATGAATGCTTGGATGATTTTAGCTGCTAATTTTGTTCGGTCTTTTGCTGTAGCAGCAAACCTTTTACAATGTAATACACCGTCTGTAATTTTTTAAAATATTTGTTCTGGAAATTAGGCTCCTGAGACAGCTCATCTTCCAATGATGCTAGCTAAGTGTGATTTCCGTGGATGATACATCATGCGCTCTCTGCAAAGTCAAGGCGTTTCCAAACGTGTTCTTCTGTTTTATGTTGGATCGAGACTTTGTTGAAGTTAATAAGCAACCTTTCCAAGGTGTTGCCAACCCTGTCTTGCTCGTGTAGTGATTCTGCAGTCTCCACAATCGAGCGAAACCGACGATTGCTTGTGCCAAGTAACAAACTTTACGAATGAAATTGTTGGATGATTACAAACTAATCAAGTTGAAGTCACCAATGTATTTTCTATAGCGATAAATACCGCTCGCAAACGATTGTTTAGGTACAATATTTATATAATCTTTTTCATGTTGTCTAAGAACAAAACCAGTACAACTGAATGAATTGGATACAACGATGAAATTATCCGCAACTGGTTGTTTAAGTGGAAAACTGATACAATCTTAGAAAATGTTGGCTTAGTACAAAACCAGTGCAACTGACTAATGTTAAAACCAACCTCTTGCAAGTCTCAATAAGAGTAAAAAAAAAGAACATAGCTTATTGCTCTCCCAATAATTAGTGATTTATTTAAGTGAACATGACTTTTTTTCTAGACATAAAAGTGCTTACATACCAATGTTTGAAATCTAGTAGAATGAATATCCGATACATAAAAATGCTGAGCACATAGTCTGACGTAATCGAGTAATCATATTGACTTGATTTGAATTCAGTGCAGTTCTGATTACAAAATGTGTGTTCCACAAGTTGGAAAATCAAAATGTTCTGAGTAATGTTTCACGGTAAACTAAATGGCTAGAAATTGAAGATTGAATTACTTCTGTGAAGTTACACGTAATGGCAGATTAGTTGACTTTACGACCAATTCAGATGAATGTTTTGCGAATTTTTACAAAATGCTTGCATTAAATATTCATATCGCGAACATTTACGATGAAAATAAGTTACCAATGTCTAAAATTTCTAAGTTCTGGAAAATTTTCGGATAGTGATCCCAAACATTTTTCTATCCCTGTAACTTTTGACGAAACAATCGGATAAAATCAAGATAAAAATGTAATTTGAAATTGACTTAAGGCAGTTGTGGGAGACTTCAAGTTGCAGTGCCGATTAAGTACTGCATACACTGAGCATTTTCTTCGTTTTTGTTACAGGAGATGCTGCTTTGAAAGTTTTGTAATGTTTGACTTTGCTAAATCTCAAAATTCATGCAAGTACTATAAATATGCATGTATATATATATATATATATATATATATATATATATATATATATATATATATATATATATATATATACATATATATATATATATATATATATATATATATATATATATATATATATAGATAAATATATATACATATATATATATATATATATATATATATATATATATATATATATATATATATATATATATATATATATATATATATATATATATATATATACTATATAGTACTATAAATATGCATGTATATATATATATATATATATATATATATATATATATATATATATATATATATATATATACATATATATATATATATATATATATATATATATATATATATATATATATACATATATATATATATATATATATATATATATATATATATATATATATATATATATATATATATATTATATACATATATATATATATATATATATATATATATATATATTATATACATATATATATATATATATATATATATATATATATATATATATATATATATATATATATATATATATATATATATACATATATATATATATATATATATATATATATATATATATATATATATATACATATATATATATATATATATATATATGTATATATATATATATATATATATATATATATGTGGAGAGGAAGAGAGAGCTGCGACCGAGAGTGTGGCGCACAGACGCAAACGACATAGCTTGAGTCATCACGGTGCCGGACCGGCAAACAGAGCGCATTGACGGCACAGCCCTCGCGAAGGAAAGACGCGTTATATACTACTCCACATCTGTGAATATACAATATATCCATAAAATACTTTTGAATAAACAGTTTTGAGTTCTAATCGTATATGTGTTAATCATTTGTCCCACATTTTGGGGGCTCAACCGGGATAGTTTTGCGTAAAAGACGGGATAAATGCGACGATCCAATTTGTGAAAGAAAACTATTCCTAGATAGACGAAAGACGGGGACAAATCGCTACGCGCTGTGCAGTGTAATCATAAGTACGAAGGTGAAATTACGACGAAAACGACGAATGGTGAAATTTCCATAGTTTGTGAGTGTGTTTTACGACGATCAACACGCTATATCACGACGGGTAGAAACAATGGATAGCGTGGAAAAACGTGGCTTGTAAACGACGATAGATTTGATTTTTCTCGAGAAACGACGACGACGGGAGGTGAAATCTGTTGTGTGTGCGTGTGTGTTAGTTAAGTAAAGGTCAACACTTTCACGTGCGACGTGCTGCTGCGCCGGGTTTGCAAACGAAAGAAGACGTGAAAAGACTTGTCTAGCAAACGACGCTCTGTGTCGTTTAGACAAAAATATAAACAGTGAACATTTAAAATGTCATGCCTTCAACAAATTCCTAGTGTTAGTGCTAATATTACATCAGCTCCACTGAAGGCAATAGAACTTTTCCACAAAGTGGTATATGGAGAAGAAGGCGATCGTTTGAATAGAAAATGACTGCGGGCATTTACGGGATTCGAATTTGTGTCGGGATCATCGGAATACCGAGAAAAGATCGATTTTCTGAAGGAACATTTTAGTGAGAGAGACCTAGCCGCCGTTTGTAATTTACTTTGCGTTGATTTCACGGGTAGTGTGAGTGAAATGTCAGAGCGGATTTGTGATGTGCTTTCAGATTTCTCAAAGTTGAGAAGTTATGATGAAAATGACGACGAGAAAGACGAAGGTGATGAGAAAGAAAGCATTCAAAACGAACAGTGTCGCGATGAAGACAATGTAAGTGTTTTAAGTGATTCAATGTCGCGGTTGAGTTGTAGTAGTAGAGCGATCGGGCAAAAATTTGCGTTGAGTTTCCGTGACATAGACATTCGTCCGTTTAACCGAAAAGACAATTATCCGGTGAAATGTTGGGCCGACGAAAATGAGGAAACGGCAACGTTATTTGGATGGTCAGAAACGGAGAAACTAGTGGTGGCGAAAAGATCGTTGGAAGGTATCGCGAAGATATACATACAAGGCGAGAGAACATTACGAACATGACAAATGCTAAAAAGAGCACTATGTGAGGAATTCAGAGAGAAAATTATTTCAGCCGATCTACACCAACTTTTAACAAAGCGCAAAAGGGAGAGTAATGAATCATGCTTAGAGTACTTTCTAATTATGAAGGAAAAAGCCAGTAGAGGAGAAGTTGAAGAAGCAGCAATCATACAATATGTAATTGATGGAATCAACGATCAACCACGAAATAAGATGTTGTTATATGGCGCTATCGGCATGAAAGATTTTAAAGCGAAGTTGTTGAACTATGAAAAATGTCAACAGAAGCAGTCATACGAATAATCAAAACGATTACCGAAAACCTCAGTAGCAACAGCAGTGACAAATTTCAAAAAATCACGATGCTTTAATTGCGGAGCCACTGGGCACAAATCAGTCGACTGTGCTCACAAGTCCAAGGGCATGAAATGTTTCGGTTGCGGAAAATATGGTCATCGCGCTTCTGAGTGCAAAAATAAAAAACTCTAGCGCACCTGAACCGCTAGAAACACTAATGTTCGAAGAACAGTAGAAGAATCGTGCAGGTTTTGAGTGCATATTCCACCACATGTGCTGCTTATTACGGCCAAACTGTTTCAAATGCCACGTTTTACTTTCGTCTTAAGAATGCATTATAACTCATATGGTGGAAGGTTTCAGATATTACCACTGGCATGAATTTCAACGTTTATGAGAGCAAAACACGGTTTAATTATATTCGTTATCAGTTGCTTATTTCACATAATTTTGAAAGCAGCATCTCATATAACATCAATGAAGAAAATGCTCAGTGTCTGCAGCACTGTAACTGAAGTTGGTGTTTGGGGCTGCGATCCGAAAAATTTGCAAAACTTTGCGAATTGTAACATCGGTTATTTATTTTCATTGTAAATGTTTCCGGTATGTATACTAACTGTAAGCATTTATTGATACAAAAGTAGCACAACCGACTCGTGCTGGCAACCTTTCGCCAGTATCAAAGCCAAGAATATATCAAATCTGCTTCACGTTGTTTAATTACATTCGAAGTTATAGGAGTATAAAGAAATTTAGGGTTACCTGCAGTGAGTTTTTTCAAATGATCGAAAGCTTAATATTTGCTGTTTATTGTCACTACAATATCATTACCATTTGAAAATTCTACGATAAAACCGCTAAATAAAGATATTGCAATTAAACACAAAACCAACAATAGCTGGCAACCCTATCGTTTCCTTTTCAACCAAATTTGGCCTGAATAATGCTTATGACAGGTTTTATTAATTGTATGAAATTCGTATTGATTTCATGACTGCACTGGAAGTTATTGTGCAAAAAGTTTTATTTTCCTGAGCGAATTTTCAAAACCAAAGACACAAAAATTACCATAGCTGGCAGCACCAATCAAATTTTTCAACCAAATTCCCACCAAACAGAGATTAGAGTTAGGTTTAGCTACTGTGCCAATTTCATGAAAATCTGGTAATTTATTCACATTTCATAGGGCAACACGCAGTTTTTTTTCTTTGTAATTTTTCAAGATGGCACCACTGGCACAGACTTGCCCACAATTCAAAATCGCTTCTATCAAATCTGGTCTCACTTAAGTCCAATGCATTTTATAAATTTTAGCTGTATCTGATTATTGGTTCGTGAGTTTCCGTGAACATAAGTTTTTGATGCTAAAAATATAGGTTAACTGGGAGAGGGTTACCGTTCTTGTCCGACATGAAATTTCCAAAGTTTTATTTTGAACGTGTAGATTAAACATAAGATTTATATACATATTGGTTTTATTGTAAGAAACGGACATTTTTTTGAATATTCGACGGTTTGAATGTTTTCACTTCCAAATTTTTTTTTTCAAAATGAAGATACCAAAATTATCATAGCTGGCAGCTCCAACCGAATTTTTCGACCAAATTTCTACCAAACGTAGCTTTTACCAAGGTTCAGCAATTGTGTGAGTTTCGTCAAAATCGAACGATTCAATCAGAATTTATAGGGCTAAAAACAGTTATCTTTTTTAGTGGTTTTTCAAGATGGCACCACTGGCACAGAAACGCCCGCATTTAAAAATCACTTCTATCAAACCTGGTCCTATTTAAGGCCAATACATTCTGTGAATTTCAAATAATTCTGCTCATCGGATCGTGAGTTTCCGTGAACAGAAGTTTTTGATGCTAAAAATATAGGTAAATTGGGCAAGGGTTACCAGGCGTGCCCGTTATACCATATCTTTTTTTATTTTTTGGTTTTGTAAACAAAGCACAAGATTTACATATGAGTGGCTTTTTTTTGAAGAAACGGCATTTTTTCAAGAGAGACGATGATTTGGAGGTTTTCACTTTCAGTGCCTGCCCTAGCTACAGGGTTGCCAGCACGCTCATTAAAAGCTACACAAATCTACAACTAAATAATATCAATATGTCCTGAAAATTTCGTAATGATTGAATAGCTCTGTCAAAAGTTATCGAAATTTAAAAATTTTCAAATTTTTCTGTCCTCTTTTTAGGCACCCAGCGCACACATAGGGTTAAAGAATTCCAAAACATTATCCGATTCATATGTAAAACACGTTAGAAATTTATTTTGTTAACTTTATTTTTGCAAAAATCATTTGTACACGAAATAATAGGTATATTAAAAATATCACTTAAATGGCCGCCGGCGCCAAAAGGTTGACAATAACTGACATTTAAAGAGACCTGGACCTATTCTGCATATACACCAATGTATCCTGAAAGTTTCAACTCAATCGAATGGCGCGTTCTCGAGATTATCTCACTGAAATTTCTTGATGATATATATATATATATATAGAAATATGAATTTTTGGCCGAATCGATTTTAATACTAATGTTCTTCGAACATTAGTAAAAACCAGACAGCAAGGACGTAAGCCATTTAGATGGTAATGTCAAAAGCACAATGACTAAAGACATTATATTATATATATATATATATATATATATATATATATATATATATATATATATATATATATATATATATATATATATATATATATATATATATATATATATATGTATATATAAATAAATAAATATATATATATAAAATTTTCTTCGAAAATTAGTAACAATCATAGCTGGCAGCACCGTCAGGGTTTTTCCACCAGATTCCAACAGAATATCCCTAACAATTAGGTCGTTTTACCGAATTAATTCCGTTTTGATTTCATGACTGTACTGGAAGTTCTAGGGCAAACAGCTTTACTAACCTGGGCGAACTTTCAAAATTCAAGACACTAAATTTACCATAGCTGGCAGCTCCAGCCTCAACTTTCAACCAAATTTTTACCAGAGGTGGAAAGCTGGTATTTCAGTCAAAAATTATAGGGTATAAAGCAGGTTTTTTCTCAATGTTTTTTCACCACTGTCACAGATTCGCGATTTTGAAATATCGCTTCAACCAGTCCTTGTCCTACCCAAAAACCAATTCATTCTGTGAACTTCAGTTAAATCTGATAACCCGGTCGTGAGTTCTTGTGAACAGAACTTGCTGATGCTAAAAGAACAAGTGAATTGAGAAAGTTTTACCTGTCTTGCCCGATGTAAATTTTCAAAAGTTTTATTTTGGCTTTCCAGACAAAGCAGTAGAATTATATATAAATTGCTTTTGTGTATTAAATGCGACATTTGTTTGGGTGAATCGATGTTTTTAAAGTCTTCATTTTCAGTGCCTGCCATAGCTTAAGAGCTGCCAACGTGATCATAAAAAACAGCATGACTTAGCAACCTAGTAATATTGATACTTCCTGCAATTTTCCCAGTGATTTGACAGCTGTGCCAAAGCTATTGACCTTCAACAAATTTCAAATTTTCCCGATCTCGTTTTAGGCACCTAGCGCACATATACGGCTAAGACTTCCAAAACATTATTAAATTCACATTCAAAACACATTCAACATTTATTTCGCTAACTTATTTTCGCAAAATATATTTGTTTTCAGAATCGAAGGTACATTGCAAATATCACCAAAATGGCTGCCGGCGCCAAAGGGTAAAAGAAAATTAGCATTTGGTGAGACCTGGACTTATTCTGCATATACACCATCCTATATATATATATATATATATATATATATATATATATATATATATATATATATATATATATATATATATATATATATTTATTTATATATATATATATATATATATATATATATATATATATATATATATATTTATACATATATATATTGTTTCTTTACTAACACCCACTTTAGTGGCAATATAAGCAAATGTTTCTTTGCTTGGACAAATTGAACAAATTGAACAAACTAAATACAGGATTTTCCAATAGTACACTTTTATTTCCAAATGATGAAAAGAAAGACAATTAACAATTCACGTTTTACTTTAACTGTTCCGTCACTCCTCGTCTAACTGACTCTAACTCGCTTCTCGTCTAACTGACTCTAACTCGCTTCTCGTCTAACTGACTCTGACCCGCTTCTCGTCTCCAACGAGCCATACATAAAAAAAACTGGAATTTGGACTTTGATACGAATTATAACTACTCTACAGCGACTGGCACCTTTCGGCTTCTGGCAGTGCATCCCGAAGTTACCGACCGCCGTCCCATGCGAAGCAGGTCGAATCGCCGACATTCTCCCGGCCTAGAAACGTTTATAGACGTTTATAATAAGGTGATGTCTTCGAACCATTCCGACATCGGGTTTGACAGCTTCCCGCCTCTTCGTTCAACATGAAAATAAACTGAATGAGTATTATTCAAATAAGTTTACACGATACTTGTGATGATTTTGCAGTTTCCCCAGTGATACACAGTCTCCCGGTCGTTGAAAGCCTGCATTTTTCCCAAAGATGAAACTGACGTCTGATGTTTATGCTACCCATGGCATTTCCTCCGTATGGGTAGTACAACATCCACGAACTTAGGGTTGAATTTAATGTGGCGCCCTGACTCGCCACCTCGTACAATCAAAGGATGGGATAAGGAATATCGGGAATGTCATTTTGCATTTGTGCGAGTTCAATGATATGTGTGCTATATATGTATTTATGTCAATTCAGTGACATTTGTACTATATGTGTACCTACTAATTTAACGATATGTGTACTATATGTGTTTGTATCAATTCAGTGAGATGTGTACTGAGTTGTGAGATGTGTGCTATATGTATATGTGCTAATTGAGCGATATGTGTACTATGTGTTTGTCCCAATTTAGTGAGATGTGTGCTATATGTGTGTGTGCTAATTGAGCAATATGTTTTTTATGTTTTTGTCTCAATTCAGTGAGATGTGTGCTATATGTGTATGTGCTAATTGAGCGATATGTGTACTATGTGTTTGTCTCAATTTAGTGAGATGTGTGCTATATGTGTATGTGCTGATTGAATGATTGTGTGCTAAATGGATTTGTGTCAATTCAGTGACATGTGTGTTATATGTGTATGTGCTAATTGAATGATTGTGTGCTAAATGTATTTGTGTCAATTCAGTGTGTTCTATATGTGTGCTATATGTGTATGTTCTGATTGAGCGATGTGTGTGCTATTCATTTGTCTCAATTCAGTGATATGTGTGCTATATGTGTATGTGCTAATTAAATGATTCAACATAGTGATTAGGTTTTGATTGTTGCTCGTTGTGATGTGGTAGAGGACAAAGTTTATGAACTGGTCTTCGCAAGGTTGAGCTGGCAGTTTTCACGTCAACCACTCGGACTAAGCCGTCTGAGCCCGGATACACAGCTGAAATGCACCCTAACATCCACTTGAGTGGGGGCAGGCGTTCATCACGAATTATTACAAGTTGTCCAATCTCGAGGTTTGATCGAACATTTTTCCACCTTTGTCGTTGTTGCAAAGTATGCAGATACTCCCTTTGCCATCGTTTCCAAAAATCCTGTTGAATTTTTTGGACCAGGGCCCACCGTCGGAGGCCTATTAGTTTCGTATTAGCGAGATCGTCCTGTGGAGGGGCTGTCAGAGCTCGGCCAATGAGAAAATGTCCTGGCGTGAGTGGTATAAGCTCAGCAGGATTATCTGTTAAGGGACTTAACGGTCTAGAATTAAGGCACGCCTCGATTTGTATTAGGACAGTAGCCAGTTCCTCATAAGTGAGCGTGACATTTCCCACTATTCTCCGAAGATGGTGTTTTACTGAACGGACTCCAGCCTCCCACAACCCTCCAAAGTGTGGAGATCCCGGTGGAATGAAAACCCAATTAACACCATCGTTTGCTAATAATTCAGCTACTTCGCGAGTGGCTTTATGCTGGTTCGCGGTAAATGTTTTTTGAAGTGATGTTTTGGCTCCAACGAAATTTGTACCACAATCAGTAAAGATGTTCTTGCAGAGTCCTCGTCGTCCGATAAATCGTCGTAAAGCAGCTAAAAAGGCATCGGTCGTCAGATCACTAACCGCTTCCAAGTGAATTGCCTTTGTCACGCAGCAAACAAATAGTGCTATATAGCCCTTATGTGTTTTTGGATTTCGTCCTTTGGACATTCGTATCAGTAATGGTCCTGCATAGTCGATGCCAGTGTTTGTGACTGGAGGAGCCGGCGTGATACGTTCGCCCGGTAAATTACCCATCATTTGATTTGCACTCTCCTTAGTTAAACGGAAACATTTCATACACTTGTGTATGTGTGCCTTGATTGAATTGCGTAGTTTTGGAGCCCAGTAACTTCTCCGAATACTACTTAGTGTTGTTGTTAAACCTCCGTGAAGTGTTCTTTGATGATGCATTGAAATTATCAATTTCGTCAGATGGTTTCCATATGGGAGAATTATTGAATGCTGCTCGTTGTAGGATAAGTGTGAATTTCGCAGTCGTCCGCTAATCCGTAGTATGCCATCTTTGTCCAGAAATGGTGTAAACCCTTTGATTTTGCTCTTGTCACTAATTTCCCCTGTTGATTTCAGCGATTGAACTTCGTCATTGTATTCCACTTGTTGAACGGCGCGGAACCAGTAGAAGGATGCATAGTCTAGCTCCTGACAGGAGAGGAAATTCGACTGATTAATTAAATTTTCCCTTCGACATCGCTGAACAAACCGTAGGACATATGCTGTGATTCG
Organism: Nemotelus pantherinus; assembly: GCA_963978885.1. Lineage (NCBI taxonomy): Eukaryota > Metazoa > Arthropoda > Insecta > Diptera > Stratiomyidae > Nemotelus > Nemotelus pantherinus. Next base: position 142,965,588 of record OZ022264.1, read on the forward strand.
AATGAGTCGTGTGTATGATAAGAAATTGCAGAGGTTAATTACTGTTCCATCAGTTGTAGAAGCCTGTGCAAATTTTGCGAATTTTTTGTGTCGTAATGTATGTGGTTTGGGTTAGCCAGTAGCTCGTGGGACCCAACAGAAAACCTGGGCCATGCCACCAAAGTGTTGAGGATTGTAGCTCAATTGGAGGTATACCTCTTGTTGCTAAGTCGGCAGGGTTGTCCTTAGAAGCTACATGATGCCATATAGCCATAGGTACTAACTCTCGAATTCTGCTTGTGCGATTGGCAACGAACGTTTTCCAGCAACAAGGAGGTTTAACAAGCCAAGCTAACACAATTGTTGAGTCAGACCAGCAGTATACAGGAATTTCGTCTCGTTCGTGACAGCAGCTTGGCAAGTAAGGCCGCGCCGCAAAGTTCCAAACGAGGAAGTGAAATTGTTTTAATTGGTGAGACCTTAGTTTTGGCCATGATTAACGATACGTTAATGCCTGTACGGTTTGATCCAATTACTATTAAATAGACGGCTGCACTGTATGCTTGCTCTGAAGCATCGCAAAATCCGTGGAGTTCAAATTCTGTTGGATTTTCCGTTTGGAGCCAACGGTATATTTTCACTTTTTCCAACTGTGGTAGATCATTTTTAAATTTATTCCACTCGACTTTGTACTTTTCCGGCAGTGGTTGGTCCCAGCTCAAGCCTAACAGCCACAACTTCTGGATTAAGATCTTCGCCGTAACTGTCACAGGCGCATACCAGCCTAAGGGGTCGAATAATTTTGCGATGCATGACAACATAGATCTTTTTGTACAAATCTCCGAGTGGTGTTCCATATGAAATTTGAGAAGAAAATTGTCGGTCATATGGTTCCACTGTAGACCAAGTGTCTTGACTGTGGATGCAGTGGTGTCTTGGAACTGAAGTGGATTTGACTTTAACCAATCTCCTTCGGGAATGGTTTTGAGAGCCAGTGGATCATTTGATGCCTATTGTCGTAGATGGAAACCACCTCGACTTAGTAGTGAAATTAACTCTTCTTGCGTCCGAAGCACATCCCTTAGATTATTAGCTCCCCCCATTACATTGTCGACATATAGGCCTGTGGTTAAAATTTTTGAAGCGAGAGGGAACTGTAAACCTTCGTCATCAACTAATTGCTGAACCACACGCATGGCGAGGAAAGGCGCTGAACTAACTCCGAAAGTCACTGTGCTAAGTCGAAAGTGTTCGACAGGTGCAGATGGATCACGACGCCACAGTATTCGCTGAAAATCGCGGTCAGTTTCCGAAACGAGGACCTGCCGGTACATTTTCTCCATGTCTGCCGCAAAAACTATCCGATGCATTCTCCAACGGGTGATGATGCCTGATAGATCCTGTTGTAAGCTGGGGCCGACGTGAAGTATATCGTTTAAGGAGTTGCCGTTATCGGATTTGCAGGATGCGTTGAATACCACTCGCAATTTAGTTGTCACACTTGTTTCTTTGACGACACCGTGATGAGGCAGATAATAACTTAGTTTAGTCTTGATGTCTTCTTCTGGAATTTTCTCCATATGGTTTAATTCAATATATTCGCCCAGGCACCTCTCGTAGTCAGATCTCAATTTTGTATGTCTGCATAGTTGGCGTTCGAGGGAGATTAATTGTGAACTAGCTGATTTGAAAGATGATCCCAACTCCGCTGGATTAGTTTTGGACGGTAATGAAACGATATAACGTCCTTGGGCGTTTCATTTGTGAGTGGACTTAAAATGATCTTCACATCGAACAGTGTCTTCATCGCGGTGACATACGGTTTCTACTTCCTCTTACTCCCAGAATCGACGTAATTGTGAGTCAAGTTCTAATCGGTTAAAGAACGAGAATGCTTTAATTGATGTTCGTGGTTCATTACGAACTGGGCCCATCAATATCCAACCTAAGGCGGTATTTTGTGCGATTGGAGTATTGGAGGGGCCCTTCTTAATTCCCTCTTTGATGATATTTGGGTATGCGTCCGAGCCCAGGATCAAATCAATATTGCTTGGCTGATAATATAGAGGATCTGCCAAGTCTAGATTTCTTAAATGGCTGAAACGAGCGGATGAGAGTCGAGTTTGTGGCAGTCGATCGGTCAGTGATGGAAGAACTATTGCTTCCAGCGGCAAAATGAATTCCTTTGAAGTTATGGATTTGACCTTAAAGTGTACAACCTTTTGTGAGTGTCCTGTTTTGGTATTTCCTATTCCTGAAATCGTCATCCTCGTGATAATGTTTAAGGGTTTAAGTCGTAAACGTTGCATAGCCGCTGTAGTGATAAAGCTAACTTGCGAGCCTGGATCGATCAACGCTCTCAATATGAAATCTTTTCCGTTAGATGGTATCTTAACAAGCGCAGTCGCTAATAATACCGTGTCAATTGATTGATTGACCACATAAGAAGAAACCAGATTCCGGTTACCTGAGGAGATTGGACTATTGAGTTGTTGATTCGAATTTTCGTGGATTGATGTACGACCATAAATATATATATATATATATATATATATATATATATATATATATATATATATTTATATATAAATATATATGTATGTATATATATATATATATATATATATATATATATATATATATATATATATATATATATATATATATATATTTATATATAAATATATATGTATGTATATATATATATATATATATATATATATATATATATATATATATATATATACATTTATATATAAATATATATATATATATATATATATATATATATATATATATATATATATATATATATTTATATATAAATATATATATATATATATATATATATATATATATATATATATATATATATATATATATATATATATATATATATATATGTATGTATAAATATATATTTATATATATATATATATATATATATATATATATATATATATATATATATATGTATATATATATATATATATATATATATATATATATATATATATGTATATAATATATATATATATATATATATATATATATATATATATATATATATATATATATATATATATATATATGTATATAATATATATATATATATATATATATATATATATATATATATATATATATATATATATATATATATATATGTATATATATATATATATATATATATATATATATATATATATATATATATATATATATATATATATATATATACATGCATATTAATAGTACTTGCATGAATTTTGAGATTTAGCAAAGTCAAACATTACAAAACTTTCAAAGCAGCATCTCCTGTAACAAAAACGAAGAAAATGCTCAGTGTATGCAGTACTTAATCGGCACTGCAACTTGAAGTCTCCCACAACTGCCTTAAGTCAATTTCAAATTACATTTTTATCTTGATTTTATCCGATTGTTTCGTCAAAAGTTACAGGGATAGAAAAATGTTTGGGATCACTATCCGAAAATTTTCCAGAACTTAGAAATTTTAGACATTGGTAACTTATTTTCATCGTAAATGTTCGCGATATGAATATTTAATGCAAGCATTTTGTAAAAATTCGCAAAACATTCATCTGAATTGGTCGTAAAGTCAACTAATCTGCCATTACGTGTAACTTCACAGAAGTAATTCAATCTTCAATTTCTAGCCATTTAGTTTACCGTGAAACATTACTCAGAACATTTTGATTTTCCAACTTGTGGAACACACATTTTGTAATCAGAACTGCACTGAATTCAAATCAAGTCAATATGATTACTCGATTACGTCAGACTATGTGCTCAGCATTTTTATGTATCGGATATTCATTCTACTAGATTTCAAACATTGGTATGTAAGCACTTTTATGTCTAGAAAAAAAATCATGTTCACTTAAATAAATCACTAATTAATGGGAGAGCAATAAGCTTAGTCCTTGTTTTTACTCTTATTGAGACTTGCAAGAGGTTGGTTTTAACATTAGTCAGTTGCACTGGTTTTGTACTAAGCCAACATTTTCTAAGATTGTATAAGTTTTCCACTTAAACAACCAGTTGCGGATAATTTCATCGTTGTATCCAATTCATTCAGTTGTACTGGTTTTGTTCTTAGACAACATGAAAAAGATTATATAAATATTGTACCTAAACAATCGTTTGCGAGCGGTATTTATCGCTATAGAAAATACATTGGTGACTTCAACTTGATTAGTTTGTAATCATCCAACAATTTCATTCGTAAAGTTTGTTACTTGGCACAAGCAATCGTCGGTTTCGCTCGATTGTGGAGACTGCAGAATCACTACACGAGCAAGACAGGGTTGGCAACACCTTGGAAAGGTTGCTTATTAACTTCAACAAAGACTCGATCCAACATAAAACAGAAGAACACGTTTGGAAACGCCTTGACTTTGCAGAGAGCGCATGATGTATCATAAACGGAAATCACACTTAGCTAGCATCATTGGAAAATGAGCTGTCTCAGGAGCCTAATTTCCAGAACAAATATTTTAAAAAATTACAGACGGTGTATTACATTGTAAAAGGTTTGCTGCTACAGCAAAAAAACGAACAAAATTAGCAGCTAAAATCATCCAAGCATTCATCATCACGACAAAACGACGACGATGGTCAAATGATTTCAATTACCAATCAGTCAACTGTGAGTGGAGATATTGCCAAATTGATTCGAAAGTAAAAGACGCTAATGAAATTGACGATCAAATCCAAATGGAAAGAACAACACAACACTCGAATACCTTTTATCTTCTGAAAATTGAGACGATGCGAAAACATCGCTCATAACTAATAAAGAACGATCCTCATATTTGGGAGCTTTCATCGGGAGCAACACCCTCAGGCTTTGAGGCCGATCTGTCCTACACTTTGGAATTATAGGGCTAAGATATCATCTTTTGATTACAACAGCACACTAACGAAACGCAAATCAGCCAGATAACTCAAAGAGTTTGCGTGAAGCTACCAAAAATCACGGTTCTAACTTTTGACGGAGACTTTTTGCTATGGACACAGTTCCATGACTTTTTTTCTTCAATTGCTGCACATTCAGCCAATAACAAAGCCAATAACATCTTCGAGAAGATGTTTTATTTAACTACAAACTTGACTGGAGAAGTAAAAGCTCTACTACAGCACCTACAAGCGTCTGAAGAAAAATGCCTAGATGCAAGGAACATTTTGAATGCTCGTAACAACAATAAGCGATTGCTTGTAACAACCTTACTTAACAAGCTGCTGTCACAGCCAACGATCCATGTTGAATCGGCACAAGCCATAAAAAGTCTAGCGCATCAGAACCGCTTGAAAACAAATTTTCGAAGAAATTGTCTTTGAGTGACAAAAAAATGTGGAAAGACGTAATACACTTTTTTGTAGAATCATATCAACCATTCCTTATCCAAAGCAACAAAACTCAACTATAACACATATGATGGAAATGTTCAGTGCTGGCAACACTTTTCCAACGAAGCAGCAATAAGTTAACCTTAACAAGCTGATACTTAGATCAACTTATCCTTTGAATTTCGTTCTCATCGGAGGATTTCATCGAAAGTTTTAGCGGTTAAACGTTGTTTGAGGCTGCCATCCGAAAAATCTTCAAAACTCGAAAAATTAAAAATTGGTTCCTTATTAATATTGCAAATGTTTTGCATATGAGTATGTAATTTCAAGCATCTGTTGGTGCAATATTTACGAAACTGGCTAATGCTGGTTACCCTGTGTTAGCAGCAAAGCCAAATATATACCAAATCTGCTTCACATTAAGTTAAACCCAACCAGTAAATTTCGTTTCGATTGAATCACTGCGCTGGAAGTTATACGGGTGAAAAGAATTTTAAGGTAACCACTCTCAAAAATTTTTAAATTTTGAAAGCGTTAATATTTGTTGTTAATTTTCATTGCAGGATCACCCATTTGCAAATCTAATGATATAAGTACTTAGTAAAGAAACTCCAAAAAATTACCAAAATGGTCATAGCTGGCAGCCCTTTTATGAGCTTTCTTGAAAGCTTTTTGCCCTAGAACTTCCAGTACTGTCATGAAATCAAAACGGAATTAATTCGGTAAAACGACCTTATTGTAAGGGATATTCTGTGGGAATCTGGTGGAAAAACCATGACGGTGCTGCCAGCTATGATTGTTACTAATTTTCGAAGAAAATTTTATTTATATATATATATATATATATATATATATATATATATATATATATATATATATATATATATATATATATATATTTATATATATATATATATATATATATATATATATATATATATATATATATATATATATATATAGATATATATATATATATATATATATATATATATATATATATATTTTTATATATATATATATATATATATATATATATATATATATATATATATATATATATATATATATATATATATATATATATATATAAATGTATATCAGCAAAATGATAAAGGGAGATAATCTCTGGAGTGGCCAACCCGATTGAGCTGAACTTTTCGCCAGACATAGATGTATACAACAGGTAGGTCCAAGATTTGCTTAAATTCAAATATCTTAAACTTTTTGGCAGCGGCGGGCATTTTAGTGAATTTTCAGGTACTCTTTTATTGCCAAGCAGTGTAAATTTTGGTTAAAGAAAAGCATAAGGAATGAAAACTTATGATGTTTTTAGTTCGCGAATGATAAATTATTGGAAATTTTGAGTCTAGGGTAGGCGCTGCAAGCCTTAAAGTAGGCAAGGATTTTTTTTTTCAAATTTCGACTTGTCATAACTTCTAAGAATAACAATGGATCATCGTGAAATTTTCGGAGCGTATTGATGTAGACTAGAGTTTAACGCACATGGACTTTCAAGACTGTGCGGGCAACTTTTTAACTACAGCAGGCTCCTGAAAAAAAATCTTTCAAATCATCGACCTTCCTGAAATATTTTTGATTTTTGAAAATAAATTCAAATTGTTGATAAATTTTGACTTTTGTCTGCTAAGTAGAAAAAATTTTTCCAAATTTCCGCGGTAGACAAGAACGGCAACCCGTGATCAAATAACCTCTATTTTCAGGACTCAAAATTTCTGCTCACGAGAACTGACGATCGGAAAATGCGATTAATATGAAGTTTACAAAACATGTTGGAATTGGCTAGCACCATGTCTGATAGAAGTGATTTTGGAAAACAAGGAATACTGTGGCAGTGGTGCCTTCTGGAAAAAGCGCTGGGGAAAAAATGATTTTTGGCCTATAGCTTCTGATTTAGCCACCAGATTTTCAGAAAATTCACTCAGTACGTGAACCTTATTCTAAATTTGGTTGAAAAATTAGTATAGGGTCGCTGGTTATGGCAATTTTTGTCTCCTCAATAGTGTAATTTTTCCTCAGGAATATAAAGGTTTTTCCCCTCTAACTTCCGATGCAGTAACGAGATCAAAACAAAATTCATACGATAAGTGCATCTTGCTGTTTTTCTAATTCTGTATGAATTTCGTTGAGAAATCATGAAAGGGTTACCAGCTATGATGAATTTCGTAATTTATTGACATATCTTTATCGAGCGATGTTGTCATAAAATTTCCGAATGGGAATGATCCTGCTGTGACAATTAACATAAAAAATATTTACGTTTCAAAAATTTGAAAAGTTTGGTCGGTGGTAGCCCTAAAATTATATTCACTTCTATAACTTACAGCGCAGCCATTCAATCGAAACATAATTTATAGGGTGAGTTTAACACAACATGAACAGCTATGGTGCTAGCAAATGATTGCCAGCACCAGACAATTTCGTAGATATTGCACCAACAGATGCTTCTATTTTGTTTTCATTAGCAAAGCATTTACAATAAAATAAGCAACCGATATTTAAATTTTCCGAGTTTTGGAAATTTTTCGGATGGCAGCCCCAGGCATAGTTTAATCACTGGAACTTTCGATGATATCCTTGGATGAAAACGAATTTCAAAAGATAGGTTGATTAAGCACGAGCATGTTATGGTAAATTTATTGCTGCTGTGTTGGACAAATGTTGCCAGCACTGACTATTTTCATCATTTGCGTTATAGGATATGCTGTCAGAAAATTATATTTGTTCCTTTCAGTAAGAAATGGTTGATACGATACTACGTAGAAGGGTATAACGTCTTCACACATTTTTGAATCCCTCAAAGATAATTTCTTCGAAAATTAGTTTTCTAGTGTCAGAAAATTTTTTTGCCTAGTGACTAGTGTATAATGACTCAGGAGTTTCCATACAAAATTTCAGGTCGATCCGAGCAAAATTAACGAAGTTATCGGCTTAACAATACAAATAACTCAAATTCATATTTTCGCGCAAATCGCGTGCTATAGCGTTCCTTTTCCGCTTTATGAAAGGGGTAAGGTTTTGGGCCAGTTCAAAGGGGGAGGAATTTGAAATAGATTACCTAAAACTATTTCTTTGAGTGAATTTGGACTTATGAGCTGTGCCTTCTTTGGCTTATGGCTCGAAGTTCTTACCTTGCATTGAATGAGCTATAACGAAGATCAATTGAACTAAGCTTTATTAATTGCTTTGTTTACATATCTGTTTATGGAATGATAGAAGTCAAGAAGTAGGTCGGTTAGTGTGTTGCGAAGCTCTCAAGGAATGAGTTAAGTTAGAGGTACAAAAATGCTTTGGACCCGATGAACAAAAAACAAACAAACAAGTTCACTAGGAACTACATGTATGGTGAAAGAGAAGCTCATTGCCTATGAGCTATTCATGAGGTTAAGGTATTATCGTTAAGATCCAGGTCTTGAACAAAGCGATTGAATGATAGTATGTGGGTGCCTTGAGTCACGAATGATAGCACTGTTACATAACTGTAGCAGATGAGAGGAAAGAGGCTTAATTTTGGATTTTTGATAAAGGACACTATTCCTATAATAGTGGCCATTGGGTTTGAAATGAAGAGAAGTGACTTGTCGGAGGATACGGCGTTCAAAACGGGCCAGTTTCTCGATTTGACTTGAGGATGCTGGATGCCAGATAGGGGCACCGTAGGTAAGGATTAGTCTAATTAGTTGTCTATATGCTATGCTTTTAGCTCTGGAAGATATAATGGAATTTTGCTTGAAAATACAGCCTATGAGATGATATGCTATAGCAGCTTTGTTAAGACTTGCTTGAAAATGGCGACTGGAGTTCAAGCGTGGATCGAGTTTTATGCCGAGATATTTCACAGTCTGTGAAGGCATAATTGTCTGGCCATTAATAATAATTTTTGAGCTCTTTATGTCTTTGATTTTTTTCCTGAAATCCTTGTAGGAGCTTCTGAAGAATATCAGCTCACTTTTGTTGGCATTTATTTGCAAACCCTATTTTGAATAATATGCCACAAGCTGAATTGCGTAGTTTTGTAACACCATTTTGTAAACACATGTGGGAGAGTCACATGAAATTCCTGGGATGTCTGCCGTGAAAACGTTAAATTGAATTGGTCCGAGATTGGAACCTTGAGGTACCCCTGAGTCAATTTGGAATTCGTCAGAGAAAGCCCCATTGAAGGTAACGAAAGCCTTTCTTCCGCTTAGGAAATTATCTACAATTTTGATTAACCATGTTGGAAAACCGATATTGATCATTTTAAACAGGAGCCCTTCAATCCAAACAGAGTCGAAGGCCTTCTGCAGATCAATCAGACATGCACCCAAAACCCTTTTGTTTTGCATGCTTTCCTCTACGTTGCATTTGAGAATCATTAGCGCGTCTATTGTGGAGTGTTTGGCTTTGAAACCGAATTGTCTTTCGGGAATGATATGATTGATGTCTATGGTATGATTCAGGTGCTTTTGAATAACCCTTTCAAGAAGTTTTCCCACGTTTGATAGAAGAGAAATAGGTCGCGCGTTAAGGACATCGCAGGTTCCCGATGCTTTTGAGATAGGAAATATTTTTGCACGCTTCCAGGCAGTGGGGTAGTATCCAATGTTTAAACACGAATTAAATAAAATGGAGAGGTGCTCAAAGAAGCAAGTAGGAATCTTTTTAAGGATATAGTTAGATATTTTGTCAACTCCGGACGACTTTTTAGAGGAAAGAGTTGACACCAGTGATAAAAGGATTTCTTTATTCACGAAAGAAACGTTGCCTAGGGGGTTTGTGGAAGGATTTGTTGGACTGAATCTAGAAAGAGTCAACAATTGATTTTCTTGGCGAAAATTAGAGACAGAACTCTTGACGACTGAGGTGAAATTTGGATCAGTGCTATGTTTCTCACCGCGATAGATGAGAGAAAAGGCAGCAGCAACCGCATCAGCAGTGGCTTTATCGTCAGGAAGCACATTGCCGTTGGAGGTGAGGTTACTTCTAAGTTTTTTGTGGCCAGTAATTTTATTAATTTCTTGAAACATGTCCTTGCCAGGAACAATTTTTTGAAGACGTTCTTCAAATTTATTACTTACGTGGGCTTTGGTCTTGACCATGATGAGGATATTTATGCCTTTAATCAAGGCAGAAGTGTACCTGTATGAGCTGTTTTCCGTATTGAGGTATCTGTGGAAAAGTCTAGTAAGACGTCTTCTTAAGGCTTTCCGCCAGTTATGAAGCTGAATTGTGTCTTGCGGTAAATCACGGAAGGCAAAGTTTGTGGATTTCTTGGGAAAAGCTATACTATCAATGACCGAGGAGATAATTTGGTTGAGTTTTTCAAGAGCCTCATCAATTTAATGGGAGCTAAGATTTCGGGAGCAGTCTAGACCAAGGTTTTGAATTTGAGTTGCAATGTTTGTTGCGAATCGGTCCCAGTTGATTTTATTGTAGGGGATGAAAAACTCGAGGTCAACGGTTAGAAAGTCTAGGCCACGTTTTCTGTTGATGGATAGCTGGATCAACTGATGATCTGATTCGGCATCGTGGACTTGGCATTCGTAGCTGCCAAATTGTGGGAGAGAGCTGACCAAGTTTGGAGACACAAGGAAAAAGTCAATAATCGATGAAGATCTACGAAAGGTGGGTTCCTGCAGAAAGATGGGCTTGATAAGGCTTAGGATCTGTGTAAGCCATTTCCTTATTGCCTCACCGTATGGGTTGTTGATACTATTGCCCCATGATTGTGACCTGGCATTATAATCACCCCCGAGGATGGCCAGCCCTAGTGAAGAAGCAGTTGCTAGAATGCAGTCAAGATCCTGAATCAGCGTCGAGCCACTGTTATGATGATGAACACAGATGCCTACGAATACTATTCGGTCACTTCCTAGTTGAAGGCTGATGCAGATCACTTCCATGGTTTTGAGTCCTGTGATCAGGTGCCTTTGGGTTTTGAACCGTTCTTTAACTAATAGTGCGGTACCCAGTTTAGAGGAATTTGGGTCTTCCGACATGTCTTCTCAAATGGTTTTGTAGCCATGCATGGCTACACGGTGGCGGGATTTCAACCTGCTCTCAGAAAGGAAAAGAATATCAGGTTTCTCATGATTCAGGAAGTCCTGAACGAAGTTCCTTTTATAGATGGGAGCTAAGGTAGTAATATTTAAAGCCGCAAATTTAAGAGGACGCATTACCGGCTAAACGAAGGGCGAGTGAAATTAAAGCATCCCGTTTCTCTGTTTGAGAGGATAGTTTACCAAATGATGGAATGAAATCCTTGATCTGGCTGACCAACGCTAAGAGGTTACATTCTCCAAAGACTACTGAGTCGATGGTTGGCTGTGCCTTGTTATTAGCCAAACTAGTTGGTTGAGTAGTAACAGCAGAGGGTTTTCTTGAGACTTTATTTTTATTATCAGCCGCAAAGTGGCTGGCGTATGAACCCCAGGCCGGACTGTGTTTTGTATGGCTGCTGCCACAAACTCATTTTTGCGAGCTTGCTTACTTGCTTTCTCTGCTTTAGCAGCTTTGCGATGCTCTTCAATTTTTCTTGCCTCTGGGCAGCCCCTGTAGCTTGCTGGGTGGCCAGTTGCTTTACAGTTTACACATTAAACTGTATCTGACCCTTTTGGTACATCGCATTCCTTACTTGCGTGTACTTTGTCGCACTTGACACAGCGTGTGCCTAGTCCACAGTTGGATGCGGTGTGTCCGAATCGTTGGCAGTTGCAACACTGCGTGAAATTCTTTTTTTCCAAGCGGTCCCATTGAATCCGCTGATGCAGTAGGTATTTGATGCTTAGGACCACTTTGGCATCAACTCCGGGTGAAAGTTGTACGATAAACATCCCTAGTTTCTAATCGTCTTTTCGTGAGTGTACAGTGGAAAACTGCTTCACGTTGAAAATTTGATCTCCTAGGAGTCTTGTGAGCTCTGTGGAGACATCTTCTGAATCATAGGAAGTGTAAACTTCTTTCAGAGGGACTGTTGTTCTCTTAACGCTTTGTGGCGTGTAAGTAAAGCAAGGTACGGACCTTGATTTTAGAATGTCGAAAAGTCGCTGATGCGACTCAAAACTGTTAGGAAAAAGAGTAGTTTTGTTGAGGTTAGTAGTCCTCGCTTCGAATTCGAGATTTATTTTCCCGTTTGCTGCACAGATTGGTTCAAGATTTTTCCTGAAACCTTTCAGTTCTAGTCTGTGGCATACTGTAGGAGGGATCCTACCACTTTTCTCTTTTTGGGTTTGGCCTGCAGGAGTCGAAACCTTTCTTCCTACAGGTTTCGGGACCATAAAACGTGGAAGTGGGAGAGAAGGTGGAGGGGCAGCAGAACTAGCCCTTTTGACTACTTCAGACAGTTCAGGAAAGCTGACTGATGTGTCATCGGTGCCTTTTTTGGATTTGGGCCAAACGGCGATAGGGGTGGGGAAGTTGGACTTACCCTTTTCCTTCCACCTGGAATAGAAGTTGGTGCCTTAAACGGACAGTCAACTAAGTCTCCGGCAACCTGTACTCCTAGGTCACTATTATTAAGGACATCACTTGTGTCCATTTTTTCTGGTTTCTCCCACGTCTGTTCCAGGGTCCGTGCAAGAGCATCTGTCTCCTCATCGCCAGTCAAATTACCAGCGCACAGAGATAGCTTGCATTGCTCGAGAAGCTCCAGAAGGAAATCTTCTCGGACGTCAGCATTAAACTTTTTGCAGAGCTTTCCCAGCCTCTGCTTAGTTTTCTTTGCGAAATAATCGCGCTCCTTTTCCAACTCGGTGGTGTCCGTCCCACCGTCCGTCATCGCGGTCAGTTGCACTCTTAAACAATTAGCACTTCAATATTTTCAACAAATTAATAAGAGAAATAAACTAAACTAAATTTTCCAAAATGATTAAAATCACAAATCCACTCGCGATCCGTGCCAAACGTGTCACAAAATACACTTTTAAATATATAAATATTCAAAATTATGTTTTTCATAAGGATACTCAACTTACTTACACCATATAATCGCTCGCTGCATAATCCACAATCGATCGGCTTTGAATTCACTCGTCCTCGGCTCGAATCCACGATAAAATCGGTCTTCGTTCCTCGCACGTCTGCTTCGTTCGGGTGCTCGACTCGAACTCTTTCCCGCTTTATTAGCCGCGCGCAGTTCTCATATACGTAATATTAGACTCTTCCCACCCTATCCACACCTGTATGTGCTATATTTGTGTAAAAACACTTATATATGTGAGTTGTAGTAGTATACATTCATTTCATCGCGCAGTTACAGTACACGTGTTTCGTAATTTTTCACGCACTTTTGTTGCACAGTTAAAATTTTAAAACGCGTTTTTTGAGGAATTTTATTTTTCAAGTCGGTGAGACATGTAACTCGAAAACTACTCGACCGATCTTTTTGAAATTTTGCTAACTATTTCTGTAGGCAATTTAGTAAGTTACGCTGTCGAGATATTTTTTTCCTGCTTTTTTTTTATCTATGAAATTTTTTACAACTGAAAACAGAAATTTCGAAATAAAATTTCCGTTTTTTTCGTTTTTTTGACTTCAAACTTATACTAAAAAATAAATAATCTAGATATTTGGAAAACTCGACAGCGTTACCTCAAGAACTAACGAAATATTTTTGGTTTTTGTCGTTAGTTATGTGTCTCACCGCAAATCAACTCTTTGTCCTGAACGAAAAAGTCAAATTCATGTCACGAGCTTAACTTTCGATATTTTTCAATAAAATTTTTTTTGGATACTCTTCAAATGTTGTTCTATACTGTTGGTATTATCCCAATCAAGTTACTTTTAACAGTTTTCAAAAAAAAATCTTGAAAATGGGTATAAAATGTGCTGCTCTTACCTACTTATTCATCGAACATAAGTGTTTCTAGCGGCTCTGTTCCGCTAGAGTTTTTATTACTTATGTTCGAAGAACATTTGATAATCAGAATTAGTTGAAATTTACAGAATTTATTGGTCTTAAATAGGACCAGGTCTGACAGAAGTGAATTTGAAATGCAGGCAATTTGCCGGTGGTGCCATTTTGAAAAATAACTAAAATAAATAACTGCTTTTGGCCCTATAAATTCTGCTTCAGTCATTCGGTTTTGACGAGATACGAGAAACTTAATTTAAACCACGTCCAAGTGAAATTTGGTTGAAAAATTCGGTTGGAGCTGCCAGCAATGGTAATTTTGATGCCTTTAATTTGAAAAATTGTTGAGAAAAATAAAGCTCTTTGCCCTGTAGCTTCCAGTACAGTCATTGAATCATAACGAAATTCAAATGGCAGATAGAACTTATTGTAGGCAATATTCAGTAGAAATTCAATTTCAAAACAATGAAAGGGTTGCCAGCGATGGTCGTTTTTGTATTTGTTTGGCTAACCTTTAGTTGGCGATTTTATCATAGAATTTTCAAATCGCAAAGAAAATAAACACCAAGTATTAAGATCTAGAAAATTTGAAAACTTTTGCGAATGATAACCCTAAACTTTTTTGCATCTCTATAACTTCCAATGCAGTCATTGGGTCAATACGAAATTCGTACAGCAGGTTGACTTCAACGTAAGAGAGATGCGTTAAGTTTTCTGCTACGATACAATAAATGCTTGCATTCAGTATTTTCATCGCAAACATTTGCAATGAAAATAAATAAACTATATATAAATTTTCTATCATCACATTTTTCGGATAGCAACCCCAAACACCTTTCTATCGCTGTAAATTTCGATGAAGTCACCGAAATTAAAATAAGCTTAGATTCTATTATTACTTAGGGTGTATTAATTTTAAGTAGCAAAAGTAAGTAGTGGTAGAATACACACTCAAAATCTATACAAATCCTCTACTGTTTTTCGAACATTAGTGTTTCTGGCGGCTCTGATGCGCTAGGGTTATTTTAGTGTTTGTTTCTCGTTGCTTTATGGTTTCGTTATTTTGTTGCAATATTGTGAAAAAAACATAACTGCGTTTCTTAAGGCTTAACAGTCTACTTAACCTACTTGAGTCTAGTTTTGAACTAACTACAAATTTGTAAATGATCCAAAACGAAACTTCAGCTTGCCGTATGAATTGCAGCCGTAGCGACATGGAATTGAAATTGCAGTCGGGTTTTGACTGCCGCTAACCGTGCAACCGCTTCTATTTTTCGACTAGTGTGAGAATACTCTATGTGAGACTCGATACGATCCGTGACATTGTTGTGCAGATGAAGACCTGAAAACATGTGAGCGTTAGATTTGTGGCAGGTGTAACAAGTGCGTGCGGAGAGGACCTACCTGAAACTAGTTTTCGTCGATAACAACTATATTTGAGTGGGATTGAGTGGGATTTGACGTGCCCGGCACGTGTTAAGGTCCATTCTCATTGTCCATCACGTAGCGTGTCAGACACAACACGTGTCAAGCACGACAGTTATTCTTTAGCATATTTTGTATGGACACTTTCACATACAGCGCAACGTGTTCGTAACAGCACCCGCAGACACGGATCGTGTCCAGCACGGATTGTCGGGAAGAATATTTGCTGGTGCTGGAACGTGTCTAAAACAGTTTCGTTAGTAGCTATAAGAGATACAATGTGATTTTATAGTGTATGAAGGCTGATCGATCCGTGTCGGATTGATTTGCGGATTAGTAGATCAGATCAGGAAATTTTCACAGATCGAATTTACTTTGGCATTAAAAGACTCGGGTCTTGGGTTTGAAAAATTCGAAGCCTATTTAACTGCTGTTTGTATGTGACTTTTCAACGCGGCATACTTCACCATTGTAGAAGTGACTTAGCTTTTAGGAACTGTGCAGGTGTGCATTTTGGAGAAATTTAAAGAAATTCTCAATTAAATTAAAATAACATGGAAACTAAAATACTATGAAGTTAGTAGAATATTCTTAATAGTAATATTAATTAATATTATTAATATAAAAGTAGAATATTATTAAAATACATGGCCTGTTTCTCAAATGGATGATGCTGATTAACTACCCATATTGAGAAACGGTTAAGTAGATTTATTATAATTATTATTACCGGACATCTCACAGTTAATGAAACTGAAAAGACTACAGTGTACATGACTTTACCATAGAAACCCTGTTAATATTGTCATTTTGACTAATGTTTCAAGAACAACCCTTTTCTGTACTTCGATCACTTGTGTTTATACTGGTTCTGATGCGCTAGTAAATACCTTAATTACATAGTAATTAAGTCTGCGTTCAGGTAAAAAAAACCATTTGCTAAACATTTGCAAATTGTTTTTTTTTTACCTGAACGCAGACTTAATTACTATTTAATTAGATTCGGACCAGGCTGTCAGTTAAGTAATAATAACAAATACCAGCAACAATCAATTCCATTGGTAGCTGGTTTTTTTTATCCTTGCCTAGGTAAAACTCAATTAGGTGAGCAATGGAAATATGTATTGTAAAATACTATTATTTTTCATAGGAACTGAAAATTACAAACGAGCTAGAAATGATATTTTAAATTTCTTTTGGTTCTTTTCGTATTTTTGATAAGGGGTAGGGCAATAAAATGCAATTAAAGTACTTGCTTTAATAGGTGATGACAATTAATAATAGGTGATGACAATAAAGTACTTGCGTTAATAGGTGATGACTTGCGTTAATAGGTGATAACAATTATCTGATATTTAACGTCAGGTTTTTACCTTCTTTAGATAGAAAAAATTCCACGTTTTACCATAACAAAAACCAGGAATAGTGATGATCAGTGAGTTTGTTAAATTATAAGGCTTGCGGGTTAAATACTTGGTGTCACGCGTAAACTCATTCATATTCATTTCTGGTGGACAGAAAAAGTTAATACGATGGATAGTGAACAATTAATTGAGTGTGTACGGGAGTTTTTTTTTATACGATTGCACTGATAAGCGATACAGTGACAACAACAAAAAAGATGCAGTGTTGGAAGAGGTTGGAAAAGCACTGCAAGTAGATGGGAAGAAAATTATTCATTTTTTTCCAATACTTTTGGGATAACTGACAAAAAATTTGTACGACATTAAAAACATTAAAAAAATTTGTATTATGTTTTTTTTGCATTTAATGATCAACATTTTTTTAAGAAAAACTAAGCTAGAGTAGCAATGTTCAAATTATGTGTTATTTTGAAATCTTTTCCGATTCTTTAATAATTTCCGTAAAATCATATTAATTGTTCGCTATTTTTTCCGGTTCTCACAAAATAAATTTTAATTTTTAAGCATATCTTTGTTGTTTTTTTTTTGAAAAATACACCGTTTGCACAAAAATAAGGTTTACTCAAAATTTAAAAAATGTACATAACTGTCTGACAAACTTTGTGACGCAATGTTTTGTGCGTCATCTACATTACAACTTCCAGTCGTTTTAATAAAGTTGTGCAATATGCACGTTGTCAGTACAACTTTGTCTGCATTCTCCGGCTTGAACTGTATTCTTCTGTTATAGATGCGACATTTTTGAGACAAAATGTTAAATGCATTTTCGACACCTTTTCTGGCGCGAGACAGCCTTTCATTAAATTGCTTTCGCCGCTCAATGTATAGTTGGTGAGATGGATATGGTCTCATAAGATAAGTTTTTAAGGGAAACGCTTCATCACCTATTAACGTATGAGGCAGCAACATACGAGTATTTGGTAGAAGTTTTTCCATCGACACATTCATAGTCTTCCTGGCCAATGATTTTCCTATATTCGAGTTCGAGAAAATGCCTCAGTCACTATTTTTTCCATATCCTCCCACATCAACGCAAATAAAATTGTAGTCAGCGTCGACAACAGCCATTAAACAATCGAAAATGTTTTTTTGTAATTAAAAAACTGCGATCCGCTATTTGCTGGCGCAGGTATAATGACGTGTTTTCCATCTATTGCTCCAATACAATTCGGGAAATTCCATACTCTCCAAAAATCGTCCGCAATGCTTAACCACTTTTCTTTTGTTGGCAGAGGGATGCATTCTACAATCATTCTTTTAATGATTGCGTTGCATACCTCCATAGCAATACTGTGCGCAGTACTAACTCCAAGTCGGTAGCTGAACGCAATTGTCACAAACGAGTCTCCTGTTGTCAGAAATGTAGAAAAAAAATTTTTTCATTTAATGTTTTGTTTCAGGTAAAAACTACAAAAAAAATTGGACCTTGCTAAGGGATTGCTATAGGCGTGCTATAAAAAAGCAGAAAGAAATACGTAGTGGCCAAGAAAATGCACCAGTAAAAAAATGGAAATATCAAGACGAGATGTCATTTCTTTTGCCATACTTCAAAGAAATGCCAACATTGTGCACAGTACAAGTGGAAGATGACAGAGGGGGCCAAGAAGATCACTTGGAGCAGATCGGTTCTCCTTTGCAACCTGAACACTCATCAGTATCACCGAATGACATTTCTGTATCGTCAACCATTACATCTGTTCCTGCAAGGCGTCTAACAGAAATGAGAAACAGAAGGAAGCGACTCTGCACAGAAGAGACACCCTCAGCTGTACTTATGAAGTACATATTGGAGAACAAAAACAACACGGACGATATTGACAAGTTTTTCACTAACATTGCCGTAACGGTGAAATCCTTTCCACCCCGTGAAAAAGCTTTAGCAAAAACAAAAGTGTTTGAAATCATCTCCAAAATGGAAATCGATATTTTAAGCAACCCATCGTCTTCATCGAGTAATGCTTCGCAAACGTCTATTCATTGCAATATTGGCTCTGCGGAGGATTTTTTTTAGGTTTTTTTAGCAACAAGAATGATATATTCGAATCATCCAGAATAACGAACACCAGCGAGACACCTTTTTACAATTATTTAAGATTTATTATGTATATATTTAACTACAGCAGGAATGTTTTTTCTTGAATAAATTGTAAGTGTGACTTACCTTAAACAAACTGCAAGTTTCTCTTTTGCAATGCCTCCTTAAAGGTCGTATTTTTCTTTCTAATCACTGATTTTATTTTTTTTAATGGTACTTCGAACTGGTAATGACTCATTTTAAAATATTGGAAAAATGTTTGCTCGTCGTCTACCAGTTGCTTAAATAACGTGCAGTATTCTCCTTCTGCTTTTCTCTGCTTCAACATCGGATGAACAGCGAAAAGTTTTTTTTAGCAGGAGTTTGTCTTCTATGCTCCTCCTCTTCTTCTTATAAGCACGCTATCACTGATAAATCACTAATGGGCCATTCAGACATGCGTCCATGCGTCCAAGCGTCCAAGCGATCTAGCGTGTTTTGCTTACACGAGTCAATTTGATTTTGTTTATATAGGCGGGTCTAAAGCGAAGGAGGTGGAGTATGCTGATTAATGTACAATAGAGTTTCAAATGATTTATTTCGCTCAGTAGCATGTGTGGATGATTCGTTGATGATCATTTTAATATATGTTTTGTGGATGATTATTTTATTATATGATGATGTGGATAATATTTTTTTTGCATCCTTACGTGCATGACTATTACGAAAAAATTTGAATGCATACGAATAGCTAGACACAAACAATTTTATATGAAGGTATATATAGTCATATGGATAAATATATCCAATTGTCTGCTACCAATTAATTTTTTTAATTATTTTAAGAGCGCATGAAACCATACAATTCGCAAATGATGGTGTCCATACAGTGAAAGTAAACAAGCAATATTTAAATTATGATAAATTTTTAATTGTTTCCGCGTGGCAAATCTAAAAATTTTTGCATTCTGCTAACTTGGAAGTAAGTCAGTAGATGTAAAATGAATTTGTATGATACGTTGATTTTTACGAAACAATTGTGATGTTTTTCAAACAGTTGGGATGCTTTTCTTCCATTGGTGGTAAACTGTTGCCGACAACCAAAATGACCAGCGTTTCTGTACTTAAACATACTGCCGCTAATTTTTGTAATGATAAACATGCAATAGTTGAAATAAGCTTAAACTATTGCTGAATTTCGAAGAAAATTAGTATTATAACTGTTTCAATTGTTACAACTGTTTCAAAAAAAAGCTGCCATACCAATAAGCCCTAATAGAATATCCAATATATTAGCAGTAAGCATGATGGCTCGCTAAAATTTCATAATGATATCATCATTTGACAAGTTAACATAAACCGAAACCATCATTTTCAAGTTGTCAGTGCCTTCGAACGGCTGAACATTTTTAAAATATCGTCGTCACCAAGCTTAAAACCATAATAATACTGATTTATCATATTCGTTATTTTTACAATTTCTTTTTCCATATATATAAATCTGTGCCTCAAAACTATATATATATATATATATATATATATATATATATATATATATATATATATATATATATAAATATATATATATATATATATATATATATATATATATATATATATATATATATATATATATATATATTTATATATATATATATATATATATATATATATATATATGTATATATATATATATATATATATATATATATATATATATATATATATAAATATATTTATATATGTATATATAATATAGGTCAATGTATAGTATCTAGGTATATATATATATATATGTATGTATATATATAGATATATATATATATATATATATATATATATATATATATATATATATATATATATATATATATATATATATATATATATATATATATATATATGTATATATAATATAGGTCAATGTATAGTATCTAGGTATATATATATATATATATGTATGTATATATATATATATATATATATATATATATATATATATATATATATATATATATATATACATATATATATATATATATATATATATATATATATATATATATATATATATATATATATATATATATATATATATATATATATATATATATATATATAAATATATATATACATATATATATATATATATATATATATATATATATATATATATATATATATATATATATATATATATATATATATATATATATATATATATATATATATATCATTTTAATTACATTCGTATATATTCAAATAGTATGAAAATAAAAAAAACATCGTTGCAAGCGTGCAATATCCATCCTCTTATCAATCCATCCATCCACTGATCATCTCGAAATGACAAAGAGCGAAAGTAAAACAATTAAGTCAATGGTATATCAATCACCGTATCCGACTACTTTCGCCTGAAGGCGGGGCTTCAAAAAACCGGATTTGAGTTGACTTGACTCGTGTAATCTAAAAACCCTTGGACGCTTGGACGCATGGACGCATGTCTGAATGGCGCTTAATAGATAGATGATGAAACATTTTTATAATTGCACACTGTTCACTACTAAACTGTTCACTATTCAACTGTTAACTACTCAACTGTTCTGAACCAATTAATCGTAGCTGATCATACGACATACGACAAGAGGAAAAATTGCCTGACACGTTCAGTGCTTGAATATGTGAAATAGCACCACTTATAATTGCAAATTCATAGCAATTCTTATCTGGCTTGCTGGGAACTAAAAGGAGCAAAAAGTTGTCGTTAGCTGTCCAGGTTTGCTCATTTTCAATTTGCGCGCGCAGTTTCTACGATCTTGGCGAGTGCAAGTGCATGAGATTGTTGTGTCATCCTTCGGAGTGTATATGAAGTCGAGCTAGAAAAAAGTTGCGTACTATACCGTTAAAAGATGCTGTGACTGGGCGTCATTGCATATTGAAGGATTGCTGTATCATTGGAGATTGAGCTACCTTGCTCTTTCTTATGATCGAAACATTCTCTCAACTAACAACACCGATGAGACAACTAAAACCAAAACTTACCATGCACATATTCAAACAAAACTCTGAATGCGATTTCAGCAGAGTACCAATTTTTTGAACGAATAACGATTCATCGGACCAACAATTAGCTGTGTTGAAACATAATTCAACCGACTGTTACTAGAAAATTGACTATGAGCATATCTCCTTCTAATCGAATTCTTCAAACGCAGAAAATTCATAGTGTAGAGGTATTGTCCTATTTTATGTCGATACATTAAAATTGTACTGGAAGCTTAGAATTAAAATCACATTATACGCAAAAAGCACGCAAATGAG
The DNA here is from genome assembly GCA_963978885.1 of Nemotelus pantherinus. Taxonomy (NCBI): domain Eukaryota; kingdom Metazoa; phylum Arthropoda; class Insecta; order Diptera; family Stratiomyidae; genus Nemotelus; species Nemotelus pantherinus. The sequence continues at coordinate 142,987,975 of OZ022264.1, forward strand.
GTTAAAATTGCAAATTTGTAAGTTAAACAACTTTATCTGTTGTGCAATAAAAAGGAAACCACTTGAGTTATGTCTGAGCACTTTAGTGTCTATTTTATTAATAATAAATAACAATGAAAATTATCTTTATTACTTTTTCTATTGTTTTCGCAAAAGTCATGAAGCTGCAAAAGTTAACTTGATTTGTCAGGTGGATCTGGGGTGTGTTCAATGTGCATGCTATAGCTGCTCCAAAAGCATAGCATAGCATCACTTTAGCAAGTGTCAAAATTCGCAGTAGCTAGGTGAAGCAGCTATGGATATTGGACAGCCAATAGCTGCTACGAAGGTCAGCCTTTACACAGGAAATTCAAAAATAATTTTGTTTAAATTTTTTTATTGCAATTTTTGCCTTAGATCAGTTCAATACTTCCATTGCACATTGGAAACTGTATGAAATCTAAGAGTTTTCAACATACAGCTGCAGAATCCATTAAAATTTTTCTAACATATTTAAAACGTATCACTTATTTCCGGCTTTGGACGCCATATATGAGAAAAAGAGCAAAAAATAATCGTTGAAAATTCGATAATACAGGAATCAGAGCACCCGGCCTTTTACGCTTCATGCTCGCCTTCTAAAAACTCAAGATGAGCTGCGCTGTGTACAAGCCAACTTAAAACTCGAGTTGAGTTTAAGTGTTTAAAAGCCCGTATATAATTTATGCTGTCACTATTTTCAAATTTATTCCTCATCTCCTGTGTCACAAAAGCGCAAAAACTTCTTTTCATTTCAATTTCCAATTGAAAATAACGTTTAAACTACATGTCAGCTGTGTAAGCACGGCCATTTTGCCTTAGCTACTTTCTAGCTTTCCTCCAGACTACGAGCAGCGAATAGCTGCTACCTTAGCAGCTATTCCGGAATCTTGGACAGCCCGACTGTCAAATAGCAAGCATCAGAAAGTAGCTATTTCGTGACATTGGATAGCCAGAGCTGCTAAATTAGCAGCTAATAGCAGCTATAGCATGCACATTGAACACACCCCTGGATATTATGAAAGTGATAACTCCTCCGCCTTTAAGTGCTTGGACAATCTCGATGAGCTGGAGATCTCTGATGGTATTTTTTGTGGCCTTGGTGAGGTGACATATGCAAATGATGCGGTCCGGTAGTACTTGAAATGCTCTGTATTCTCTGTTGGTGAATTTTTACTAATTTTCGAGGGAAATTAGTATTAAACTCGTTTCGCCGAAAATTCATATTTCTTTATATGTATGTATATATATATATATATATATATATATATATATATATATATATATATATATATATATATATATATATATATATATATATATATATAGATATATATATATATATATATATATATATATATATATATATATATATATATATATATATTTATATATATATATATATATATATATATATATATATATATATATATATATATATATATATAGATATATATATATATATATATATATATATATATATATATATATATTTATATTTATATATATATATATATATATATATATATATATATATATATATATATATATATATATCAGCAAAATGATAAGGAGAGATAATCTCTGGAGTGGCCGATCCGATTGAGCTGAAGTTTTCGAAGGACGTAGATGTACACAATAGGCAGGTTCATGTTTTGCTAAAATTCAGATATCCGAAACCTTTTGGCAGCGGCGTGCGTTTTAGTGAATTTTGAGGTACTCTTATATATCCAAGAAGTGTAAATTTTGTTAAAAAAAGTATAAGAAATAAAAACTTATTATGTCTTTAGCTTGTTTATGGTAAAGAATGGGAAATTTTGAGCCGTGTGTAGGTGCAGCATGCATAAAAGTAGACAAGGATTTTTTCAAATTTTGATATGTCATTACTTCTGGCAAAAACATTAGATCCTCGTAATAATTGCAGAGCGTATTGATGTTGACTAGGACTTAGCATATATGGGTTTTCAAGGTTGTGTGGGTAACCCTGTAGGTTGTGTGGGTAACCCTGTAACCCTGTTTCTGAAAAAAATTGCTTCAAATCATTGACCCTGCTGAAAATTTTTTGATTTTTGACAAAAATTTCAAATCATTGATAAATTTTGACCTTTGTCCATCATGTCAAATTGAAATTTTCAAAATTCCGATTTGCACAAGAACGGCAACCCATCACCAAATTACCTCTATTTTCAGCACTCGAAAGTTCTGTTCACGAGAACTGACGACCGGATTATCCGATCAAAATAAAAGTTACAGGACATGTTCGCAAAGCTCGGACCAGGTCTGATAGAAGTGATTTTGAAATGCGGGCGACCCTGTGGCAGTGGTACCATCTTGAAAAATCACCCAGAAAAAAACCGATTTTTGGCCTATAGAGCCATCAGATTTTAACGAAATTCTCACGGTACTCTCAGCTATGGCCACTTTTGTAATTTTTTGGAATTTCTTTACTGAGCGACTGGTCAATAGATTTGCGAATGGGAATGATCCTGCAATGAAAATTTACAACAAATATTAACGATTTAAAAATTTGAAAAGTTTTCAGGGTGGTTACCCTAAAAATTTTTTCACCCGTACAACTTTCAGTGCAGTGATTCAATCGAAACGAAATTTACTGGTTGAGTTTAACTTAACGTGAAGCAGATTTGGTATATATTTTGCTCTGCTGCTAACACAGGGTAACCAGCATTAGCCATTTTCGTAAATATTGCACCAACAGCTGCTTCAAATTACGTACTCATATGCAAAGTATTTGCATTAAAAATAGGAAACCAATTTTTAAATTTTCCGAGTTTTGAACATTTTTCGGATGGCAGTCTCAAACAACGTTTAACCGCTGAAACTTTCGATGAAATACTCCGATGAGAACGAAATTCAAAGGATAAGTTGATTTAAGTATGAGCTTGTCATGGTAAACTTATTGCTGCTTCGTTGCCAGCACTGAACATTTTCATCATTTGTGTTTTAGTTGAGTTTTGTTGCTTTGGATAAGGAGTGGTTGATATAATTCTACAACAAAGTGTATTACGTCTTTTCACATTTTTTTGTCATTCAAAGACAATTTCTTTGAAAATTAGTTTTCTAGCGGTTCTGATGCTCTAGACTTTTTTCTCCTTGATGTGGATTGTCTCGTTATTATATTGAATAATAAAGCTTCCATTTAATTGCCGGACAGTGCTATTCTCTGCAACTTCACCGTTAAAGTTGTCAAGGAATACAGTATTTTATCGTTGATCTGCTAATACTATTTCTCTTACGTCGTTTACTAAAAGGCTGAGTTGATTAAATATTATCAGCTCGTTTGTGCCATTAGATTGCTGTCTCATTTGCCTTACGATTATGTTTTGTTGTTGTTGAATTTTGTCTGCCAGTCTTGTCATTTGTGAATTTATCCTGTATTGTTGATTTCGTTTGTAATTAATTTAATTAATTCTTCTTCCAATCGTGGTGGTTATAGTAACTTTATTATCTTTGACCACAGTCTCCTTCTTGTAAATGGGTTTCCGCTTGCCCTCTATCTGCTTTATGGCAGTGTAGACAGTTTGTCCTGGACCGTATGATTTTGGTTTTTGTCTTTTTAAGTTTTTATTTTTTAGTTTAATTTTTCTGTTTCTTCTCAATTAATTTGGCTGCATCTCCATTAATCTTTGACCTGAAATTGATTAGTTCTGTGTTTTCGGCAATGTGTAGAAATGTAGGGCTTTTGTTATTTTATTTCTCAAATGCAATGCTGATTTGTTTGTAATTCGGAAAGTTATTGCAAATTTGGAGAATTTATCGATGTAAGTGATGAATTTTTCGCCATCTAGTTCAAAAATGTCCATGTGAAGTATTTCTGTAGGATACATGGGAATGGGTGTTGCTTGAAGAACTGGTCTTCCAGGATGTCTGTCATATTTACTAGAATTGCATATGTCACAAGGTTTGGTAATTTTTTACTAATGTTCGAAGAACAATAGTATTAAACTCGTTTCGCCGAAAATTCATATTTCTTTATATATATATATATATATATATATATATATATATATATATATATATATATATATATATATATATATATATATATATATATATCAGCAAAATGACTAAGGGAAATAATCTCTGGAGTGGCCAATCCGATTGAGCTGAAATTTTCGGAGAACGTAGATGTATATAGTAGGTAGGTCCACGTTCTCAAATTGAGATATCCTAAACTTTTTTGCGGCGGCGAGCGTTTTAGTGAATTTTGAGGAACTCCTATATTTCCAAGCAGTGTAAATTTTTGTTAAAATAAAGTATTGGGAATGAAAACTAATTTTGCTTTAAGCTTGTCTGTGATAAAGCATTGGAAATTTTGAACCGTGTGTGGGTGCAGGGTGCCTAAAAGTATGCAAGGAACTTTTTTCTAATTTTGATTTGTCATTACTTGGAAGAAAAACAATGAATCATCGTGAAAATTACAGAGCGTATTGATGTTGACTAAAATTTGGCACATATAGATTTTTAGCATAATGCGGGTAACTCTGTAGCTGTTGCAGGCTGATGAAAACAAATTCTTCAAATCATTGACCTTCCTGAAAAATTTTTGATTTTTGACAAAAATTTCAAATCTTTGATAAATTTTGTCCTTTGTCCTTCATCTCAAGATAAAATTTTCAAAATTCCAATTTGCATAAGAACGGCAACCCATCACCAAATTACCTCTATTTTCAGCACTTGAAAGTTCTGTTCACGAGAACTGACGACCGGGTAATCCAATCATAATGAAATTTACAGGACATGTTGGTATTAGCTAGGACCAAGTCTGATAGTAGGGATTTTGAAATGCGGGCAACCATGTGGCAGTGGTACCATCTTGAAAAATAACAGAAAAAAAACATATTTTTGGCCTATTACTTCCGATTCAGCCATCAGATTTTAACAAAATTTACACAGTACGTGGATGTTATTTTATGTAACATTTGGTGAAAAGTTGGTTGAAAAATTAGTATAGGGCTGGCAGCTGTGGTGATTTTCGTCTCATAAATCTTGCAAATTTGCTCAGCAAAATAAAGCTTTTTTCCCTATAACTTCCGGTCCAGTGTAGAAATCAAAACGAAGTTCATGCAGTAAATGGACCTTAATGTGAAGTAAATAACGTAGGAATTTTTTACAAAAATCATGAAAGAGCTGCCAGCTATGACCATTTTTGTAATTTTGTGGAATTTCTTTACTGAGCGATTATGTCATTATTTATTTATTTATTTGCCAAGCATGGCATCAAAAAACAACATTTATCTAAGCAATTAAGACAGAAACATAATATTACTTATGACAATAAAACATGAAATCTTATAATTAAAGTATAATGAAAACATTTAACTTATATTTTCTTCAGGCAATTAAGGAAGGGTAATAGCTGGACTATGATGTTAATAAAGCCTTTGTCAAGTTATTTTTGAAGGTATATTTGGAAATACCTGGAGAGTAGTGCTGGCTTATACTGTTAAATACTCGACAACATCTACTAATGGATTCATTATACCCGTAGCCTGTGGGGTGCTGATATTCCCTCAGAAGACGTGTATGCCTAGTGCGCCTAGCTTGGTTGTTAATTGTAAATTTGTTCGATAGGGCTCCTATCTTTACCGTTCCATTAATGATATCAAAGGTAAGGCAAGCGCTAACTACCAATCTTCTTGAGGCTAGAGTCGTTAGATTTAAAAGTTTAAGTCTGTGCTCATAAGAGGGGGTATTATGAAAATCTAGTGGATTGTAGACGTCTCTCAATGCAAAGAGTGAAAATTGTTTCTGCACCGATTCTAATCTTTCACAGTGAGTAACAAAATTTGGGCTCCAAATTATGCAAGCGTATTCAGTTGTAAATAGAGTCTTGGTGACCCAAATGGTCTTGAATTCTTTAGCACGCCTCTTAATAAACCCTAGCTGCTTGTTAGCTCTGGATAAGACTACATCATATTGCCGGTTGAAACGCATTTCTTTGTCCAAAATTACTCCGAGGTCTGTGACATAATCAACAATTTTAAGCTCATTGTTGTAAAGGTAGTAAGAGTTAGCCATAACATTATTCTTTCGGGAGAAATTTATCAAATTCAGATTACACCACTGCTCAAGGGAATCAAGCTTCGACTGGACAAAAGAAACGTCAGAGGGAGTCTTGATAGTGTGATACATTTTCAAGTCATCAGCATAGAAGAGATGGGGAAAATCAGATAAAATCCGAAATAGATCGGAGATAAATATATTAAAGAGCAGGGGGCCCAAATGACTGCCTTGTGGAACTCCAGAATGCACAAAAACTGTTTTGGACAGTGCCCCTTGAAATTGAACCATCTGTGTTCTATCGCGAATATGTGATATGAGCCATTTGAGAAGGGAGCCAGATATGCCAATATTTCTTAACTTATGTGCCAGAATCTGATGGTCGACCCTGTCAAAGGCCTTAGTAAAATCAGTATAGATCGCATCAACTTGGTTTCCTTTTTCCATTTCACAGAGAACGTCTGATACTAGGATCATGAGATTGGTGGTGGTTGACCTTCCTTTGCGAAACCCATGCTGTTGTTCGCTAAGAAGAGGGTCTATGATAGGTGTAAGTGTATCACAAACCAGCTTCTCGAAGAGTTTGGGGATCACAGAGAGGATAGCGATGCCTCGATAATTATCAACTGATCGTTTGTCACCGCTTTTGAAAATAGGCGTAAGATAAGAAGACTTCCAGGAGGTTGGAAAGACGCCTAATGACAGTGACTTGTTGAAAGTTATGAATAAAGGAGTAATTAGCTGGTTGATGCACTGGACTACAAAATAAGGTGGGATTTGATCGGGACCAGGACCTTTGTTGATGTTAAGCTCGTTGATTGCATTGGCGATTGCTTCTCTAGTTAAAACGATTCTGCTGATGAGAGACGTTGGCTCAGTTGGAGCAGAGGAAACTGCTAAATTGGTTGACGGGGCTAAAGGATCGTAATATGAACTATGAAAATGATCCGCAAATAAATTATAAATTTCTTGTAGAGCAGAAGAAACTGATTTTTCTCTGAACATGGAACCGGGGTAGCCAGTCGTTTTTCGTTTGGTATTTACGAAATCAAAGAACTTTTTCGGGTCGTTAATAATTTTTTCTCCCATTAAATTCACGTAAAAATTATACGCTTCGCCAGATTTTACCGAAAATTCATTTGATAATAGATCGTAATTTCTTTTTAAATCCCCACTGATATTGATATCTTGTTTTATTGCCTTGTATAGCTTATTCCTTTGGTTCCTTAATTGCCTCAAGTTACTATCGAGCCATGGCTCAGAGAGCTTATTACGTTTTTTTATCTTGGGTACATAACTATTAATAGCGTGAAAAACTATTCTGTAGAAGGAAGAAACAAGGTCATCTAAATCACACGCTGATAAGGAACTCGTCCAGTCTATAGAATCAAGATAATGTCTAATGCTTTCATAGTCAGCATTACGGAAATCATATACAATTTCGTTATTGTATGACTGGTTGAAAGCGAGATCGATGGTGGATAGCTCAACTGTAAGAGCAGAGTGATGAAGATTATTAGAGAAAAGATTCTCAGCGTCAATAGTTGGACTAACCACCACTTCGTCATAGAAATTTGTGAAAATCAAATCTAACCAACTACCGTTCTGGTTAGAAGTCGGGTTGACCTGCTGCAAATCATTGCTATAAAACGAGCTGATAAGGTTGAAATCAATGGTGTCGATAAGGTTGACCGGGAGGAGATGATTATCACTCTCGTCGATGGTAAAGCTGATATTCGGGCGATTGAAGTCCCCAAATACGATTATTTTGTCTTCTTTATTCATGGAAGCAATAACCGAAGATATCATGTCGATTATATAATTGTAAGTGCTGTCGTCAGAGCGGGGTGGCACATAGACAATACCAATGTAAAGATAGTGCTTGTTGAATAAAACTTTAGCAAATTTGTGCTCAAATAGCTTACAGTGGTTAGTTAAGACAGGCACACTAGAAAAAAAATTATGAATGGCTATTAGAACGCCACCGCCCCTTGAACCACCAGTCTGAGCGTAATCGCGATCAGCCCTATATATGATTCAATTAGAGTCAAGTATTTCCTCGTTTCGGTATGAATCATTCAACCACGTCTCAGTGATAGCCAGAATATTAAAATGGCAAGATTTGGCGTCAAGAAGTAGTTTGTTTAGTTTGCCTCTCATGCCGCTGCAGTTGTGATAGAGAAATCTAGGAGAATTGAAAGGAATTTTATTGTTAGGAATAATATTTCTTATGGTTTTCGCGAGACTTTTGTAATAGTGAGATATATTTGGAGCTTGCAAAAGAGCGATAAGCTTCAAGGTCAAGTTTGACCTGCTCGGGGGTCATTCCAAGTTCACCATGATAGCGGATGAAAAATTTACGAAGGGAGTCAATATCAGTGGGAAGGCCGTCTTGTTGAATCATTACTTTTAGGTGCGTCTTCGTTTTTCCCTCGAAACAGGTGGAATCGTTCACCTTATGCACATATGCAAGGTAAAGGCGGACAATATCATAAATTTGCAATTGAGAATTATCCTGCAATGAAAATGAACAACAAATATTAACGTATAAAAAATTTGAAAAGTTTTGAGGGTGGTAACCCTAAAATTCTTTTCACGCGTATACTTTCCAGCGCAGTGATTCAATCGAAACGAAATTTACTGGTTGGGTTTAACTTAATGTGAAGCAGATTTGGTATATTTTTTGTTTTGCTGCTGACACAGGGTGACCAACATTAGCCATTTTCGTAAATATTGCACCAACAGATGCTTCAAATTACGTTACGCAAATTATATTTGCGATAAAAATAAGAAACCAATTTTTGCATTTTCCGAGTTTTGAACATTTATCGGATGGCAGCCTCAAACAACGTTTAACCGCTGAAACTTTCGATGAAATCCTGCGATGAGAACGAAATTCAAAGAATAAGTTGATTTTAGTATGAGCTTGTTATGGTAAACTTATTGCTGCTTCATTGGAAAAGTATTGCCAGCACTGAACATTTTCATCATTTATGTTAAAGTTGAGTTTTTTTTATTTGCGTCGTCATACGTGGGAAGTAGTACTTCTCTAAAATTTGGTTTTTGTTTTCTAAATGATTTCTGTGAGCTCTTCGATGCTCGATGATTATCCGGGTTCGCAATGTCCTGGACTACTCTCTGCGTTATGCGGGTTTTGAATTTGCTAAAGTGTTTCTTATGTACTTCCTGTAGGAGTTGAATGTGCTTTTCTTCTATCCATAGACCATTTAGAATATTCGGGTTTAAAGACTTTTCCAGATTTTCTATTAAGGATTTTTCTTTGATTTCTTTTAGTTTGATGCTATGTCGTCGATAGCCCGAATGAGGTTCTTCGAAAGCATACGCGTCCGTACCTTCCCGGAATATCAGTTGGTTTTTAAATGTATTTAAAGGCGCTTCGCAGCTAAGAATCAAGTCCGTGCTATCCTCTTCCGCGCTATTGATTGTCCCTGATGATGAAATTATTACATTAACTTGAGTTTTGAGTCTCGAAAGAGCGTCAGCTACGTAATTTCTTCTTCCAGGTTTGTAAATGAGTTCAAAATTATACTCCTCTATTCTGCCTTTCCAACTTTTTAACTTTGAATTGGGGTTTTTGCTGCTTATGCTGAAGGTAAGCGGCTGATGGTCTGTTAGTATTTTTGTTTTTTTTTGCACCATAAAAGTAATTTTGGAGGTTATCTAGAGCCCTGACGATTGCTATTATTTCTTTTTCATTGGCAGCATATCCTTCTTCCGTTTTATTCAAACCTCTTGAAGTGCCGATTTCTCCTTGGGCGAGGACTGCACCAATCACGTGGTTGTAAGCATCGGTTGTTAGAATGAACGGCCTTAAAAAGGCGGGGAAACTCATTTCTTCAGTGGAGGTGAAGAGCTCTTTGAGGTCTTTGAATGCTTTCATTTCTTTTTCACCTAAATTAATTTTTACATTTTTTAACTGGTTGGCTTTTGCACATCTCGTAAGGTTTGTTAAAGGCTTCGCTATTTTGGCAAAGTCTCTTGTAAAGCGTCTATAGTAGGAAGTCAGCCCTAAAATCTTTTCAGATCGTTTAAGTTTTCAGGAGGTTTGATACCGTTTATAGCAGCTATCTTTTTTACATTGGGCTTCACACCTTTGTTTGATATGAGATATCCCAAAAATTCTGTTTCCGTTTTAAGAAACTCGGTTTTATCAAGGTTCACTCTTAAGTTTGCCTTTCCTTATTTGCGAAATACTTTTTAAATATTTTTCAAATGCTCCCCCTTCGTCTTGCCGATTATAATAATATCGTTTTTGTAGACATTACATATTTTGCCAATGTATTCTTTCAAGACGTCGTCTATCATGCGTTGGAAAATGGTAGCAGCATTTCGAAGGCCAAATGGTAGTCTAGTAAACTCAAACTTTCCATTCATCGTTGAGAAGGCGGTTTATGGGATGTTCGCGTCCTTCAATCTCACCAGAATGAACCCAAAAGTTAGTTAGCTCAAAGATGGTGAAGAATTGGGAGCCACCAAGATTGGAAATCGTGCTGGAGATGTCGGGTATCGGGTAGGTATAAGGTATCGTGACGGCATTAATTTTGTTGTAGTCGATCCCCATTCTATATTTCCTTATTCCAGTTGCGTCCATTTTTTTCTCTACAATCCAGATGGGTGAATTGTAAGGACTTTTTGATGGCCTAATATTCCATTTTTTAACAGGCTTTTCACCTGATTTTCTCCTTCCTGCCGCATGTAAACTGGGTATGGGTAGGTTTCGGTTCAACAGTGGATGTCCGAATTTCGGCCTTAACGTTGGTATTTATAGGCTGCTTATTATCGACTGGTTCGAATAGGTTTCTATGGTTCCTGATTATTGCTATCATTTTTTAGCTCGGTGAGGAAGGTGACTGTCCCTTATGTTCAAATTATTTACTTGTGTGGACTGTTTTTCCTTGAGTGGAATGTTGACATTGGGTTTTATTCTTAATTCATTTTTTTTTCGATCGATGACTGCCTCGAGTGCCTTTAGTGTGTCATCTTCAATAATTTCATCGAAGGATCTCAGGCCTGGTAAAATGAAAAACTGTACGACTGCATTGTTGCCCATGTTTGAAAAATCTGCACCTATTTTCTCTTTTATTTCAATTTCTCCTCCTGCCGATTGTATTTCGAAGGACTTTTCCGTTGATTGTTTGGTTTCTTCTAATTCTGGTCTCACAAAATTTTTGTTAGTTCCCGTATCGATGAAGAATTTTAGAATTTTACCGTTGCTAGCTACATATTCTATGTATGGAATGCTAAAGAGGCATTCCTCATAAAATTTACTTCCATTTCCGGACTTTTAATATCTTCTAAATTATTCATTTGCATTTCTGCTTCGTAGGCTGCTACATAGTCTTCGTTTGCAGTATCCTCTTCTATGGTATCCTCAGATGTCTCAATGGCATTCACGCGTTGCTGTTTGTTTGAGTGATAATCGTTTTGCTGAGGTCTTTCACTGGATGGCTTTCCCGCGGCCGATTCATGTAGTTCACTACTTTGGTCTTAATGGAGAGATCGACTTCCATAGGTACTGGGGGTTTTTGTGCCATGGGCCTGGCTGGTGGCTGTGGATGTTATTTATGTTGTAGATGGTATGCTTCATTTCTTGGGTTCAGCGATAGATTCCTGGGTGCAGGACGTGGTGGCAGTTTTGGTAGAGCTTGCTGAATTGGTCTTGTTATGCTCTGAGAGAGAGACTGATTTTGGGGGCTGTGACTGAATTGATTATGCTTGGCTTGTGTATTATGGTGTTACGGTAGTTGAGATTATGAATTTCAACACACGTTGTATACGCTTCTAGGAGAGTTTTGGGTCTCTGAATCATTAACATCTTCGAGATGTCAACATTCAGAGCCCTGTTTCTGTAAGTCTTAATTAATACTCCAACCGTTTCAGAAGACTAGTCTTCTGTTCGGATTTTATTCACGATTAGTGAAAACTAATGGTTCAAGAGCGCGTAAAACTCATCGAGGTTCATATTGCTTTGATGCAAGAGATTTAATTGGTGTTCAAATGTATGTAAGTCTCTCTTATCTGCGCAATGCAGCGAAAAACACTTCTTTATAGATGACCAACAATCGTCGAATATATTATAAGATATGAAGGCTGTATCAGCAGGGCCTCGAATCTTCTGCCGTATACTACGGACTATTGCTCTATAGATTGGCTTCGTTCAGACGATTTCATAGTCCTTCAGGATGTTTTCGACACTGTGAACACAAGGGAGATATTCTACTGGGTTCCAGTCGAATGTTTGCAATTCCCTAACGAAATTGGGTAGTTTACAGATTTCTTTGAACTCCTCCTTGGTACGGGAAGCTCAAAGTGGTTCGACTTGCAGTGTAATGGAGCCTTGTTCCTTGTTTTGCTCCAATACCTTCAATCGACTGTCGATTTGCTTGACCATGAAAATTTGTGTATTAATTACACCTTCTAATTGTCTGATGCTTTCTGTCAACTGTTCCATTGCAGACTATTAAAACACTCGCGCACTATTTATCCTCCCTATGTGACTTATGCACGGGCACTGGATATTAATATTTACTTCACTTCGTAAATATATTTTTGTAAGTTCTTTTTGTATTCACTCGATATTTATTTATTTTTGACAAAATTAATCGAAAAGTGCACTTACATTAATATCCTTTTCATCTAGTGCGGTGTTACCGATTCATAAAAACTCCGTCAAGTGGTGGACCGGATAGGTAAATCTAAGTTAGTGGGTTAGCTGCAATATCTCCCTTTTGGCTCCTCACTTTGATTTCGCAAATGCTTACTCGCGGTAAAGTCTATTCCTTTCACTGAACTACTTTATATATTCAACAACCAGGTCCCTGTTTGGTCGCCAGTTGAACAACTTTATCTGTTGTGCAATAAAAAGGAAACCATTTGAGTTATGTCTGAGCACTTCAGTGTCTATCTTATTAGTAATTAATAACATCGAAAATTGTCTTTATTAGTTTTCTATTGTTTTCGCAAAAGTCATGAGGCTGGAAAAGGTAACTTGATTTGTCTGGTCGGTCTGGATATAATGAAAGTGTTAACTTGTATATAAAGATAATTTAACAAATCAATAATTTTTCTGTAAGGCGCGCCAAAAACCAGTTACAAAACAAAGAAATAAAATGTAAGCCTACTTCGTTTCATTAAGTTTAAATAAAACATTAGAAAACTGTTCAATTTAATGAAAATTTTTTCAATGAAGTACAATATTATTTTTTTGAAGTTGAAAAATATTAAAAAAAAACTCTAGCGCACCTGAACCGCTAGAAACACTAATGTTCGAAGAAAAGTAGAAAAATCGTGCAGGTTTTGAGTGCATATTCCACCACATGTGCTGCTTATTACGGCCAAATTGTTTCAAATGCCACGTTTTACTTTTGTCTCAAGAATGCATTATAACTCATATGGTAGAAGGTTTCAGATATTACCACTGGCATGAATTTCAACGTTTATGAGAGCAAAACACGGGTTAATTATATTCGTTATCAGTTGCTTATATCACAAAATTTTGAAAGCAGCATCTCATATAATATCAATGAAGAAAATGCTCAGTGCCTGCAGCACTGTAACTGAAGTTGAAGTTTGGGGCTGCGATCCGAAAAATTTGCAGAACTTTGGGAATTGAAACATCGGTTATTTATTTTCATTGTAAATGTTTCCGGTATGAATACTAACTGTAAGCATTTATTGATACAAAAGTAGCACAACCGGCTCGTGCTGGCAACCTTTCGCCAGTATCAAAGCCAAGAATATATCACATCTGCTTCACGTTGTTAATTAAAAAATTAAATAATGCATTCTGTAAATTTCAATTCTATCTGATTATTGATTCGTGAGTTCCCGTGAACAGAAGTTTTTGAAGCTAAAAATATAGGTTAACTGAGAAAGGGTTACCGTTCTTGTCCCACATGAAATTTCCAAAGTTTTACTTTAACTGTGTAGATTAAGCATAAGATTTGTATACAGATTGGTTTTATTGTAGAAACGGACAATTTTTAGGATATTCGATGGTTTGAATGTTTTCACTTCCGAATTTTTATTTTTTCAAATTTAAGACACCGAAATTTTCATATCTGGCAGCTCCAACCGAATTTTTCAACCAAATTTCTACCAAACGTGGTTTAAAGTAAGGTGCTACTGTGTGCATTTCGTCAAAATCGAACGATTCAATCAGAATTTGTAGGGCTAAAAGCAGTTATCTATTTTAGTGATTTTTCAAGATGGCACCACTGGCACAGAATCACCCGCATTTCAAAATCACTTCTATCAGACTTGGTCCTATTTAAGACCAATATATTCTGCAAATTTCAATAAATTCTGTTCATCGGATCGTGAGTTTCCATGAACAGAAGTTTTTGATGCTAAAAATATAGGTAACTTGGGCAAGGGTTACCAGGCGTGCCTGTTATACCATATCAAATTTTTTTTTTGTTTATGTAAACAAATTACAATATTTACATATGAGTGGCTTTTGTTTTAAGAAGCGACATTTTTTCAAGAGAGACGATGATTTGGAGGTTTTCACTTTCAGTGCCTGCCCTAGCTACAGGATTACCAGTACGCTCATTAAAACGTACACTAATCTACAACTAAATAAAACAAACATGTCCTAAAAATTTTGTAATCATGGAATATCTCTGTCAAAAGTTATCGCAATTTAAAAATTTTCAAATTTTCCCGTTCTCTTTTTAGACACCCAGCACACACATGGGGTTAAAAAATTCCAAAATGTTATCCGATTCACATGTAAAACTTGTTCGGAATTTATGTCGTCAACTTTATTTTTGCAAAAATTATTTGTGTACGGAATAATAGGTATGTTAAAAAAATCACTAAAATGGCCGCCGGCGCCAAAGGGTTAAAGATTATTAACTTTTTGTGAGACCTGGCACTATTCTGCATATACACCAATGTGTCATGAAATTTCAGCTCAATCGGATGGCGCGTTCCTGAGATTTTTTCACTGAAATTTTTTGATGATATATATATATATATATATATATATATATATATATATATATATCATATATATATATATATATATATATATATATATATATATAGAAATATGAATTTTTGGCCAAAGTGATTTTAATACTAATGTTCTTCTTCGAACATTAGTAAAAACCTTAGCGCATCAGAGCCACTAGAAACACAAATGTTCGAACAACAGTAGATGATTTGTACAGATTTTGAGTGTGTATTCTACCACTACTTACTTTTCCTACTTAAAATTAATACACCCTAAGTAATAATAGAATCTAAGCTGATTTTAATTTCGGTGACTTCATCGAAATTTACAGCGATAGAAAGGTGTTTGGGGTTGTCATCCGAAAAATGTGCAGATCTCAGAAAATTTAAACATTGTTTACTTATTTTCATTGCAAATGTTTCATTATTTTGAAATTAAATTTCTACTGAATATTGCCAACAATAAGCTTTATTTACCATTTGAATTTCGTTATGATTCATGTACTGGAATCTATATCCAAATGCACTTACTTTTCTTAGTGATTTTTCAAAATGGCACCACTGGCACAAAATTGGCTTAATGTCAAAATCACTTCTACCAGATCTGATCCTGCTTAAGAATAACACATTCTGCAAATTTGCATTAATTCTGATTATTGGACCGTGAGTTTCCGTGAACAGAAGTTTTTGATGCTTAAAATATAGGTTAGTTGGGAAAGGGTAAATAAGCGTGCCCGTTGTAAAATTTCAAATTTTTTACTTTGGCTGTGTAGACAAAGCACAAGATTTATATATGTTTTGCTTTTTTTCAAGAACCGAAATTTTTTCGGGAGATTCGATGATTTGAAGGTTTTCAATTTCAGGGCCTAACCTAGCTACAGAGTTTCCTACATGCTCATTGGAAGCTACAGAAATTTACAATTAAATAATACCAATATGTTCTGAAAGTTTTATAATGGTTGAATTGCTCTGTCAAAAGTTATCACAATTTAAAAATTTTTTAATTTTTCTGTCATCTTTTAAGGTAACTAGCGCACACATGGAGCTAAAACGTTTCCGGTGTGTATATATGGTGTGTACACATGGAGCTAAAACGTTTCCGCACATTTATAACAAGTTCGAAATTCATTATTCTACCTTAATTTTTGCTAAAACTATATGTGTACGGAATAATTAATATATTAAAACTATCACTAAAAAACTATCACGCCGGCATCAAAGAGTTAAAGACAAATGACATTTAGTGAGATAAAGATTTAGTTATTTAGTTATTTAGAGATTTAGTTATCCTGAAACTTTCAGTTCAATCGGATGGCGCGTTCCCGAGAAATAGTCACAGAATTTTTTTGATTATATATATATATATATATATATATATATATAAATATATATATATATATATATATATATATATATATATATATATATATATATATATATATATATATATATATATATATATATATATATATATATATATATATATATATATATATATATATATATATATATATATATATATATATATATATATATATATATATATATATATATATATATATATATGAGTAGAAAAAATATCACTAGTAAAATTTATAAGTAAGGAAAGGAAATACAGGGCTTAACAGTCAAAATCATATGGATTCCAGGGCATTCAGGTCATAGTAAAACGAAAGCTATTGATGAGTTAGCAAAATATGCTTTTTTAAGTGATAATGAAGAATTATGTGAGTACTAAGCAGATGTAATTTTTGATAGTATAAATAAGAGAAATCTAGATGAATGTAAATCTATATTCTTTAGTAAAGTTGGAAACTTAAAACCATGTGCATGGGCAAACATAGATTTGATTTTAAGGAATAAAGTTTGGTTTAAAGAGCTCAATTTGGGAAAGAAGGCTGTAAAAATAATAAATTAATCAATGGTGAACAATGCCCTAAATAATAAAAAAATAGAGTCAGGATGAGAATTTATGAAGACATATATTGCGAATTTTGTGGAGATTGATGGTATCGATCACACGATATTTAAGTGCGCCAAATACGAAAGGGATAGATTGATGTTTGATTGGTTTAAAGCGAATAAATCAGTTAATGAATTAATTATTAAACACAACAGTAATCTTCTGAAGCAACTAGGTGAGTTCCTCGTAATATGTGAAATTTACACTTGACAATAAAATTAAATTTAAAATTATGTGTAGATCTGATGGAACCAGATTTCTTGAAATCCTTTTTCCCTTTCAAATGTCCTACAATCTCTCTCGTTGCATATTAAAGGATTGCTGTATCATTGGAGATTGAGCTATCTTGCTCTTTCTTATGATCGAAACATTCTCTCAACTAACAACACCGATGAGACAACTAAAACCAAAATTTACCATGCACATATACAAACAAAACTCTGAATGCAATCTGAGCAGAGTACAAATTCTTTGAACGAATAACGATTCATCGGACCAACAATTAGCTGTGTTGAAACATAATTCAACCGAGTGTTACTAAAAAATCGACTATGAGCATATTTCCTTCAAATCAAATTCTTCAAACGCAAAATATCCATTAACAATTCGAATAAATCGATAATATAGAAAAGAAATAATTTATTAAATTCCCCACTGTATGCAGTGGCATTTTTCTGTTTATTTCGATGCATTAAACTAGTACTGGAAGATTAGAATTAAAATCGCATTAGGCGCAAAAAGCACGCAAATAAGGTTCAAATTGCAAATATGTATATAAAGATAATTTAACAAAACAATTATTTTTCTGTAAGGCGCGTCAAAAAACAGTTACAAAACAAAGGAATAAAATGTAAGCCAAAATCATTTCATTCAGTTCAAATATAACGTTAGAAAACTCAACAATGTAATGAAAATTTTTAAATGAAAATCAATATAATTTTGTTGAAGTTCAAAAATATTTAAAAAAAACTCTAGCGCACCTGAACCGCTAGAAACACTAATGTTCGAAGAACAGTAGAAGAATCGTGCAGGTTTTGAGTGCATATTCCACCTCTTGACCTGCTTATTACGACCAAACTGTTTCAAATGCCACGTTTTACTTTGGTCTCAAGAATGCATTATAACTCATATGGTGGAAGGTTTCAGATATTACCACTGGCATGAATTTCAACGTTTATGAGAGCAAAACACGGGTTAATTATATTCGTTATCAGTTGCTTATTTCACATAATTTTGAAAGCAGCATCTCATATAACATCAATGAAGAAAATGCTTAGTGCCTGCAGCACTGTAACTGAAATTGGTGTTTGGGGCTGCGATCCGAAAAATTTGCAGAACTTTGCGAATTGAAACATTGATTATTTATTTTAATTGTAAATGTTTCCGGTATGAATACTAACTGTAAGCGTTTATTGATACAAAAGTAGCACAACCGACTCGTGCTGGCAACCTTCTGCCAGTATCAAAGCCAAGAATATATCACATCTGCTTCACGTTGTTATATAACATTCGAAGTTAAAGGAGTATAAAGAAATTTAGAGTTACCTGCAGCGGGTTTTTTCAAATAATCGAAAATTTAATATTTGCTGTTTATTGTCACTACAATATCATTACCATTTGAAAATTCTACGATAAAACCGCTTAATAAAGATATTGCAATTAAACACAAAACCAACAATAGCTGGCAACCCTATCGTGGCTTTTCAACCAAATTCGACCTGAATAATGTTTAAGACAGGTTTCATTTATCGTATGAAATTCATATTGATTTCATGACTGCACTGGAAGTTATAGTGCAAAAAGTTTTTTTTTCCTGAGCGAATTTTCAAAACCAAAGGCACAAAAATTACCATAGCTGGCAGCACCAATCAAATTTTTCAACCAAATTTCCACCAAACAAAGATTAGAGTTAGGTTTAGCTACTGTGCCAATTTCATGAAAATCTGGTAATTTATTCACATTTCATAGGGCAACACGCAGTTTTTTTTCTTTGTAATTTTTCAAGATGGCACCACTGGCACAGACTTGCCCACAATTCAAAATCGCTTCTATCAAATCTGGTCTTTATTAAGTCCAATGCATTCTGTGAATTTCAATGGAATCTGATTATTGGTTCGTGAGTTTCCGTGAACAGAAGTTTTTGATGCTAAAAATATAGGTTATCTGGGAGAGGGTTACCGTTCTTGTCCGACATGAAATTTCCAAAGTTTTATTTTGAACGTGTAGATAAAACATAAGATTTATATACAGATTGGCTTTATTGTAAGAAACGGACTTTTTTTGAATATTCGATGGTTTGAATGTTTTCATTTCCAAATTTTTTTTTTCAAAATGAAGACACCAAAGTTATCATAGCTGGCAACTCCAACCGAATTTTGGACCAAATTTCTACCAAACGTGGCTTAAGGTAAGGTCCAGCAGTTGTGTGAGTTTCGTCAAAATCGAATGATTCAATCAGAATTTATAGGGCTAAAAACAGTTATCTTTTTTAGTGGTTTTTCAAGATGGCACCACTGGCACAGAATCGCCCGCATTTCAAAATCACTTCTATCAGACCTGGTCCTATTAAAGACCAATACATTCTGTAAATTTCAATTAATTCTGCTCATCGGATCGTGAGTTTCCGTGAACATAAGTTTTTGATGCTTAAAATATAGGTAAATTGGGCAAGGGTTACCAGGCGTGCCCGTTATACCATATCTTTTTTTTTTTTGATTATGTAAACAAAGCACAAGATTTACATATGAGTGGCTTTTTTTTGAAGAAACGGCATTTTTTCAAGAGAGACGATGATTTGGAGGTTTTCACTTTCAGTGCCTGCCCTAGCTACAGGGTTGTCAGCACGCTCATTAAAAGCTACACAAATTTACAACTAAATAATATCAATATGTCCTGAAAATTTCGTAATAATTGAATTGCTCTGTCAAAAGTCATCGCAATTTAAAAATTATCAAATTTTTCCGTCCTCTTTTTAGGCACCCAGCGCACACATAGGGTTCAAAAATTCCAAAGCATTATCCGATTCATATGTAAAACACGTTCGAAATTTATTTCGTTAACTTAATTTTTGCGAAAATTATTTGTGCATGAAATAATAGGTATATTAAAAATATCACTTAAATGGCCGCTGGCGCCAAAAGTTTAACAACAACTGACATTTAAAGAGATCTGGACCTATTCTGCATATACACCAATGTATCCTGAAAGTTTCAGCTCAATCGGATGGCGCGTTCCCGAGATTATCTCACTGAAATTTTTTGATGATATATATATATATATATATATATATATATATATATATATATATATATATATATATATATATATATATATATATATATATATATATATATATATATATATATATATATATATATATATATGGAAATATGAATTTTTGGCCGAATCGATTTTAATACTAATGTTCTTCGAACATTAGTAAAAATGGTGTACATAGTGCACATAATGTGATAAATATTTAAAATGTCAAGCCGTAAACGATCGATTCTAGATAGAAAATACAGGACATGTTCTTGAATTGAATATACATATTGATTTGAAATAATTTAAAGAAAATTCTACTAAAGCACTTGTTATAATACCATTTTGAATTACTTTTGATCAAATGATATAAAGCAAACACGTTCCACCTTAGATGAAAGATCAAATGATGGAGTTCACCAGGTATTTTTATGAGCATTTCATCAAAAGTAACTCACAGATAATGAAAAGTTGCCTTAAATGGTTTGAGTTTTAGAATTGCATTCAGTGCCAGGGATATTAAAATTAAATCTTGTTAGTTGAACTGTTGAACTGTGAGAAATGCAAATTCCATAAATAAGAATTAAATTATTGTTAAGTTATAAATAAATAGTAAGTTATTCAGGACGTTGTCTAATGGGACGACTTTTCATAATGCCGCTTGGCTATGTATCTAAATTAAGCTAATGCAGACAATTAAAAAATGTGTTAGAACAATAACAGCCTACACAAAGGTAGCTGTGAGGAAAAAAAATGCGCATTTTTTTTGTAGTAGAAAAACACCTGTTTCAATGAGGAATGTCTGCAGCCTTGAAACTGAACCCAACTTAAAAACTAGAAAATTCAGTTTCGAAGAAATTGTCTTGGAGTGACCAACAAATTTGGAAAGAAGTTATACACTTTTTTGTAGTATCACATCAATCATTCCTTATCCAAAGCAACAAAACCCAACTATAACATAGATGATGAAAATATTCAGTGCTGGCAACACTTTTCCAACGAAGCAGCAATAAGTTTTCAATACCAAGCTCTTACTAAAATTAACTTATTATTTGAACTTTTTTCTCATCGCAGGATTGCATCGAAAGTTTCAGCGGTTCAACATTGTTTAAGGCTGCCATCCGAAAAATTTTCAAAACTCGGAAAATTTAGAAATTGATTCCTTATTTTTATTCCAAATGCATCACATTTGAGTATGTAACTTGCAGCATCTGTTGATGCAATATTTACGAAAATATCCGATGCTGATTACCCTGTGTTAGCAGCAAAGCAAAATACTCGTCTATACCAAATCTGCTTCACGTTAAGTTAAACCCACGCTGTGAATTTCGTTACGATTAAAGCACTGCGCTCGAAGTTACACGGGTGAATAGAATTTAAGGGCTCCTACTCTCAACACTCTCCAAATTTCAAAAACGTTCATTTTTGTGGTAAATTTTTATTTTTGATTTGCAAATCTAATGGAATAATCCCTTGGTAAAGGGATTCCAAAAAATCACAAAAATGGTCATAGCTGGCAGCTCTTTCATGGTTTTCTTACGAAATTCCTACGACAGTTGGTTAACATAAAGGTCCATTTACTGCATGAACTTCGTTTTGATTTTATGACTGGAGCGGAAGTTAAAGGGAAAAAAGCTTTATTTTGCTGAGCAAATTTGCAAGATTTAGGAGACAAAAATCACCATAGCTGGCAGGTTATCAGAAGTTATGACAAATCAAAATTTAAGCAAAAATCCTTGGCTACTTCACTCAGCACCAACACACATTTCAAAATTTCCAATTCTTTATGATAGGCAAGCCTAAAACATAATAGGTTTTTATTCCCAATACTTTTTTTTAACAAAAAATTACACTGCTTGGAAATATAGGAGTACTTGAAAATTCAATAAAATGCCGGCCACCACCAAAAAGTGAAAGATATCCGAGTTCTTGCAAGTCATGGATCTACCTGCTATATACATCTATGTCATCTAAAAATGTTCATCATATATATACATACATATATATATATATATATATATATATATATATATATATATATATATATATATGTATATATATATATATATATATATATATATATATATATATATATATATATATATACATATATATATATATATATGTATATATATATATATATATATATATATATATATATATATATATATATATATATATATATATATATATATATATATATATATATATATATATATATATACAGTGACGGCTCGTAACATAAAAATTTGGGTCGGCCAAAAGGGAAGCTATATTTTATAAGATTTAATTTTTGGTAACTACTTACATGGTCTCATAGGAACTAAAAGTGTCATAGTACTTTTCAAAGAGAAAACAACAAATCAAAGTTGATCTTTTTCCCAAAAGGATATACAAAGCAATAATACTTTGTATATTCAATCTTTTATTTGCATTACCGCGATATCGTCGATTTTTTCAGCCCGAAAGTTATCATTTATCTTTAATTAATTTTCGTAACACTGCTATTAATGACAATCGTACATTATTCGTTATGCAAACTTTTAAGCATTTCAAGTTTAAAACAAACTTGCAATTGAAACTTCAAACTATCTTTCCCCGTCGAACTAAATCGATGATTAGGTTTTAAAATTAAAGCGCACACCAAAAATTGTTCATTACGGACTACACGAATATACCACGAATATTAATCATAAAATACTACGCATGAATTTATCAAGCTTTCCTTTCGATTAAGAGTCTCATATTTTTTCATTAAATTATTTTCCTTTTGAATTAATTCGTCTATAAAAAGATGATTTACGGTAGCATCTTTTTACCTGCATTATTTCAGTTTTTCCATTACCATCTCTTCAATAAAACACATTTTCGAAAAACCGTTTTTGCACTGACAAATCAAATCTATACAATAGCCGCAGTCTCCTAATCAAAACAAAAAAACCAATTCAAAAAGCATATTTTTTTTTCTATTTTACCACTACCATCGTCTTATTACCCTAATAAACACTAGGCATTGTTCATACAATGCTATTTTACATCTCTTGAGAAACATAAAGCACCCTAACATTGACTTTAGCGTACTAGAACGGAGCATGTACGATGCCTGTTGCTTTTAAGCAGAGCTGAAGCAGTTGGCGGCTGGCCGCTGGCAATTTTTACCATTTTTGCTTTACCCGATTTGTATATCAGTACGAAATTTGAAACAAAACACTTAACTAAATAGCTAGTATTGAAATGAAGCATAGAATGGAGGCTGCCTGAGAAGCTTTGAGTTGCTTAGACTGTAGCCAGACTCGGCCAGTTTACTATGAGCCGCCATTTCGGCCGTGCCTTCGATTCTCGCTTGTACTTGCTGGATATGATACGGCCGCCGTTTCGTAGATGGTTGATGCATTGCAGTCGTATGTACATACATATGATTGAATGCTTGAGTGTATGAATGTTGAGTGTAGATTTTCAGGACTGTTGATAGTCCGCGGAAATCTAACATGGTGCTTCGGATCAATTAGTGGAAAGCTGCATTTTGGTGTGAACCTTGGTACTGGCGTGTCCAACAAAATGTCAAAAGTCCCCATCGATCCGAGTGCTGCGTCGCTTTTTATACGGGGTCAAAGGTCACCAAAAGTGACCTTTCCTAAATATCTCAGAAACGGTAACGTTTTTAGAAGAACAATGTATGACAAGTTTGTAGCTTAGCAAATTTCCAACAAAAAAGATTATATAGCTTTTTCCTGTAACCATAACCGTTTTTGAGATATATTAATTTAAACATTTGTTACTAACAGCATCTTCTTTGTCACGGCATGTTAATATTATCCGATTTTGATTACGACTTGGCATGTTTATGAGTTTGTTTTTCTATATTTAAGAGGCGCATTGCAAAAACATATAAAAAAACTTATCTACCAGACTCCAGGGTAGGTGGAAAAGTGTGCTCCGAAAAGTTCCCACCTCCTCCTTTGCCATAAAACGGTATCCCTGAGCATCCATCCCAAATCTTTAGAAATGAGCTCGTTGCCTACTCTTTGCCCACTGTTAAACAAGGTAGGATCACTTTTTATCGTATTAATTGCCTATTCTTGACATCGCACGACTAGCCAAACATCCACACCCTTCCCACACCCTACCCACCCCCGCAAACGAAATACCCCGAAATACCCGGTTTTTTAGTTTTTTTTCCATACCGTCTTATTCCATGAACGATCCGGGCAAGGTCACGTAATTTCAGGTGCAAATTGATTTCGAGGCGTGTCATATCCCTTTGGCGTTATGCAGCCATAACAGGATTGGTAAAAAACTGATTATTCGGGGAAAATCTGCATCGGATTGAGCGGCTATAATGTCAGGAATGAGCGTTTACAGAATTATGCCATGATATTATCTTGCTTTTTCATGCTCCTAGGCCAATGATATGTTACAAAACCTATTTCCACCTGCACTTTGGTTGTTTTGTCCTGCTCTTTCGTGGAATATCCCATAGATGATGCCGCAATACAGTTTTTTTCGGAGAAGAGAGTAGCGAACAGATGTCCCTACAAGTTTTATGGCAAAGGGGGGCGGGGGGTGGTGGTAACTTTTCGGAGTACACTTTTCCACCTACCCTGGAGTCTGGTAGATAAGTTTGTATACATGTTTTTTTTATGCGCCTCTTAAACATAGAAAAACAAACTCACAAACATGCCAAGTCGTAATCAAAATCGGATAATATCAACATGCCGATGAGAATGAGGGTGCTGTTAGTAACAAATGTTTAGATCAATATATCTCAAAAACGGTTATGGTTACAGGAAAAAGCTATATAATCTTTTTTGTTGAAAATTTGCTAAGCTACAAACTCGTCATTCATTGTTTTTCTAAAGACGTGACCGTTACTGAGATATTTAGGAAAGGTCACTTTTGGTGACCTTTGACCCTGTATAAAAAGTGACGCAGCACTCGGATCGATGGGGACTTTTGACATTTTGTTCAACACGCCAGTACCAAGGTTCACACCACAATTCAGCTTTCCCCTAATTTTTCCGAAGTTTCGCCTTTTTTATGTCGGATTTCACTGGGCTATAGGTGATTGTGAAGAATTACCAGAACAGTGACTAAAAGGGACACATTACAACATCACTTGAAAGGATTTAGCTCGAACTTGGGAACCCAAGACCAGTGAAGTTGTACCACGAGTAGGTTATTGTGAAGAAATACGGGAACAGTGACCAAAAGGGACACATTACAACATCACTTAATTGGATTTATCTGGAACCTGGGAACCCAAGACATGCGCACCCACGCAATAGTCTTTATCCTCATGTGAGTGCACAGCATATAGCATAGCATTATTTTGACAAAGTGAGCAAATTATATTGATCAGAGAAGTGAGTGTATTATTAACCACAAAGTGAAAAGCTATATTTGGTTATTAAAATGGAAATGATGCAACAGACCATTCATCAATTAACCGAGGCAGTGAATGCTCAGATTGAATTAACGAAGAGCATCTTATTCAGACTTCAGAAGTTGGAGGAAGCCCAAAACGGGCCTGCACAAACTTCAGCTGCCGAGTCTCCTCTCCGTGGTCCCACCACAGAGGAAGAGCTCAAGAAAATTTATAAATTGCCAGATTGTGTCAGGCATTTACCGATATTCGAAGGGAAACCTACCGAATATATTTCCTGGATGCACAATGTGGAAACCATATTAAATGATTTCGCAATTATTCGCGGCAAACCACTATTCAGGGCGAGTTTACAATGCATCCGCCAGAAAATTAGTGGGCCGGCAGATTCGGCGCTCATTTCATATAACATATTCGATAACAACTGGTCATCAATAAAAAAGTGTTTATCTTTACATTACGCTGACAAGAGAGATATTCGCACCTTAGAATATCAGCTTAACCTCTTGAGGCAGGGGAATATGTCCCTGGATGAATTTTACGCCAACGTTAACCACCAGTTCTCCTTAATCGTAAATAAGATTAAAACGGAAGACTTTTCATCGGAAAGGGTGAGCGTGCTCATAAAAACTTATAGGAACGGAGCACTAGATGTATTTGTACGCGGGGTTAACGGAAATCTTTCCAGGATGCTGATTATACAAAGGTCTAAGTCGTTACCTGAGGCATATACGTCATGCCTCTAAGTCCAAAACTTGAACTTCCGTGTAACTTCCGTCCACAAGGCCAATGTAAATAACTCAGTGACAGCACCTATTAACCAAATTTTTGCTCAACATCAAGGGAAGCCGTTTCCCAAAATTCCACCAAAACCATTCCCAAGGGCCGCACCGAGAGCATTACCTACCTACCAGAGGAACGAGGCTTACAACATTCAGCATGAACAAAGCCCACAACTACCAGCAAGGCCGTCATTCCCGAAACCACCAGTTCCAATGGAGATAGATTCATCAATACAAACCAGACAGATTGATTACCTGAATCTGAAAGACGATAAAGATCCTGCTAAAAGATATAGAACCTCCGACAATTACCCTCGCAAACAGCAAAGGATAAATGTTCTGGAGACACTGGATGAACAGCCGTGCGGAGGAGAACAGGAGCAACTCCATGAAGACTACTATGAAATCACAGATCTTCATTTCGAGTATGAACAGGACGAGTGTCACGAAGTAAATTTATATGACACAAGCCTCTCTAGCATTCCATACTTAGAATATAGAACTAGAGACGGCAAAACCCTTAAATTCCTTGTTGATACGGGTGCCAATAAGAACTTTGTACGACCCGCATTAGGCGCAAACAGAAAACCATTCAAACGCCCATTTAAAATACGATCTGCAGGAGGTGACATAGTGATAAGGGACCAAATTTCAGGAAAATTCTTCTCTAGCATTGGAAATGATTCCACAATAAATTTCTTCATTCTACCGGGACTTGAGTCTTTCGATGGGATAATCGGAGATGACACCCTGAAAGACCTCGAAGCAATAATCGATAGAAAAAATAACGTATTAGGAATCAAGCCAAACATTGTTATCCCGCTGAAAGAGAAGTTCTCGACTCAGGTGAATAATATAGAAGTCAGAGATAGTCATCTGAACCTTGAAACAAAAGCGAAATTAAAAAGAATCATACAGAAATTTTAAAAACTTTTCGGACCGGTGGACCACAGCCAAATTATCGATACAAACATTAAGGCAGAGATCAGAACAATAACAGATGAACCAATATACCCAAAATTATATCCATATCCTTCTGCTATGCGTGAGGAGGTCGACAGCCAAATAAAAAAACTATTGAAGGACGGAATCATTAGGCCTTCCAAGAGTCCTTACAATGCTCCCGTTTGGATAGTCGAGAAAAAAGCTGACTCTCCCGGATCTCGAAAATACAGAATGGTAATCGACTTCAAAAAATTGAATGCGGTGACCATACCGGACACATATCCCGGATATATCCAACACAATAGCCAGCCTTGGTGAAGCGAAGTACTTCACGACGTTGGACTTTACCTCAGGCTTCCATCAAATCCAAATGAGCGAACGCGATATACCGAAGACAGCTTTTTCAACAATGAATGGAAAATTCGAATATACAAGATTACCCTTTGGGTTGCGAAATGCTCCCGCAATATTCCAAAGAATGATCGATGATGTCCTCCGGGAATATATAGGCAGAATATGTTACGTCTACATTGACGACATAATCATATTCGGAAGAACGGAGGCGGAACATTTCGAAAACTTAGAGAAAGTCTTTTCCGAGATCGAAAAAGCTAATTTACGAATCAATCTGGACAAGACCGAATTTATAAAAAAGGAAACGGAATTCCTAGGTTACATCATTTCCAGTGAGGGGCTAAGGCCAGACGCCAAGAAGATAGCAGCAATAAAGAACATTAAACCACCGTCTAATCTGAAAGATCTGAAAAGTTTCCTGGGACTGGCATCATATTACCGCCGTTTCATAAGGGATTTCGCTAAAATTGCCAAGCCGTTGACTAATATGACAAGAGGTGAAGAAGGGCAAGTTGAGTCAACCCAATCCAAAAAGATTGCAATCGAGATGGGAGAAATAGAGCTAAAAGCAGTTAATGAATTGAAGGAAATTTTAGCCTCACCCGAAATACTAGCCTTTCCAGATTTCTCTAAGGATTTCATATTGACCACAGACGCATCGAATACGGCCCTCAGAGCAGTGCTTTCTCAGGGCGAAATCAGAAAGGATAAGCCAATCACATACATTTCCCGATCCCTTGATAAAACCGAGGAGGCGTACGCAACAAATGAGAAGGAAATGCTTGCCATTGTCTGGGCCCTAGACAAGCTAAGAAACTACCTCAATGGAGCAAAAAAGGTGAAAATACTCACCGACCATCAGCCACTGACGTTTAGCTTGAGCAATAGGAACAACAATGCCAAGCTCAAAAGGTGGAAGGCTCGCATAGAGGAATACAACTGCGAACTCGTATACAAACCTGGGAAAACGAATAACGTTGCTGATGCACTATCAAGGTTAGAAATGGAAGCCAACATTCTTACATCTAATTCATCCCAGACGGCACATAGTGCCGACGAAGACAGCACCGACCTCATTCCTTGTTGCGAGACACCTATAAACATATTTAAGAACCAACTAATAATCTCGGAAGGAAAGGACACTTACGGATATGAAGAACCTCACAAAGGATACCGTAGGCATTATATTAAACCCACGAAGGTAACAAAAGAGGCCCTCGTAAAAACGCTAAAAGAAAACTTAAGTCCCAATGTCATAAATGGGCTCAAAATTCCCGAACCGTACATACAGCTCTTGCAAGAAGTGTTTAGGGAACATTTTTGTAGATTCCGAATCCGCATAACACAGCAAATTTAGCAAGACATTACAAACCCCCATAACAAAATGGCAATCATAGATAAAGAGCACAGAAGGGCTCACCGTAATCATGACGAAAATAAGAAACAAATTTTAGAACAATTCTACTTCCCTCAAATGGCTAAAGATATAAAGAAGTATACCAAATCTTGTGACATTTGCAACTGCAATAAATACGACCGCCATCCCAATAGGCCGGAGCTACAGAATACACCAATACCCAGGTATCCTTCAGAAATCTTGCATCTAGATATCACGGAATACCAAGGAGAGAAATTTATCACCTGCATCGACAAGTTTACTAAATTTGCAAAATATTTTCGAATAAAAAACAGATCAGTACTGCATTTGAGGGACAAGATGACTAAAGTACTACACTTCTTCACAGTGCCTAAAGTGTTGGTGATAGATAATGAGGGAAGCCTTGTAAGCCCGATTATTTCCAACTACATTAATATCCTGGGCATAGAGACATACAAGACACCATGCCAGAAAAGTGAGGTAAATAGAACTGTGGAAAGAGTTCATTCCACCATAATTGAGATCACTAGATGTATTAAAAAGGAGTACCCGGACTTGTCGACGAAAGAAATTATCCACATTGCCGTTGACCGATACAATAACACGATTCATTCGGTAACAAACAGGAAACCTAGCGACGTATTTTTCGGAAGAGAACAGCGAATAAATTATCAAAATTTAGTAGATTTTAAAAACAAAGTCAATGACGATTTGATAAATCAAATTCGAAGGAAGCAGAAGCGTAAGCTGAACAACGAAAATCCCAAAAGACAAGAGCAAAAAACTTATGATTCTGGACAAACCATATATGTAGCAGTGAAACAAATTCAGGGCAAACACAAACCTATTTTCAAGAAAGAGATCGTAGCCAAAGACAATAAAGTTACCGTAACGACCGCCAGCGGCAGGCGAATTCATAAGTCCCATATAAAAAACTCTGGGCAATAAGGCATCTTTCCTCTCGTTTCAGTTCAACGTGGACGAGCAAAACAAGATCAACAGAAATCTGATGGACTCAACGAATGCAATGCTGCGGCAATACAACAAAACGAATGCGATGCTGCGGCAATACAACAACATTATTGGACACCTAGACGATCGTATCACCGATAAATATGAACTATAAATAAATGATGTTCAATCGACTGAGTATCATGCGGAATGAAGTAAATGAAATAGTGCAGGCAATAGGAGAACATTTACAACTGTGGGATTTCAAGCTGAACTGCGCGTGAACCCTGCCGAGAGTTCGTCATCGCAGCATAATAACTATGATCGCATAGTGGCGATCGAAAGAAAAACACTATTTTTTTTTAAATCCCGGACTAGGTCACCGGAGGTAACCACATTTACATAGCGACAGTGATAACAAACAGGAGAGTGGAAGAAACACTCGCGACACTGAACACCGTTAAGGCGCGATACCGCACGCCGACATCACCAGGGAAAACTCTCGCACACACACACAATAATAAGCTTTTACTTGTTTATTACACACATTTTATTGAAACTAAGAATTTCCTTTAAAACTAATCGTTTCCTTTTAAACCAAAAAAAAACAAAATATCAGCTTATTAGCTGATTCAACTTTGAAACTATGGTGTTACAATTTATAACCAAACTTAATATACTATATCACTTTTATCTTAGTACTTTTGGCAAAATTTCACCACTTACTTAATCAGAAGTCGATGTAATAATCTGCAGTTAGATGTAATAATCTGCAGTTTGATGTAATAATCTGCAGTTTGATGTAATAATCTGCAGTCTATAAAATATTTCCCGGTTTGAAATAACAATCAATTATCCAGATCGGGTACTAAACGGTAGGTATGTGTAAACGACATCCGTTCCGCCAAGATTTCAATTGTTTAACGGATGACGGCTGCACGCTATTTTCGGGTTGTTTTTATCCTTTCTATACAATCAAAACGACAAACTATTGCACAAACGACACGATGAAACCCAATAGAGAGAGTGATTCGCCAAGAGCGACTTATAGTTGTGTGTTTGTCATAGTTATGGGATTTCCAGAACTTTGTTGTATAGAAAATTAACGATAAACTACACCGCAACAACTCGCAAGTTAAGATGTACGAAGAAAAATATGTTTTTACATACAGTATTTACAAACGATGCAAAAATAAACTCAGAGCTTCTTTTCCTTCCTTCTTCTTTTTCTTTTTTCAATGGATTCGTGGCAGTCCCAATATGAAGACATGAGGATCCGAATGAACGGCCCTCGTACCTCATGGGATGTGCATTCATGAGAATGCGAAAGAATGGCCTTTTTTTCAATCTTCATAAATTTTTATGAAAAGGCGGCGTAACACAGTTAGCTAAAAATAGAATTGTCAGCTCCAATTTATTAAACTATTAAGAAATTAACAAACTTATAGCACAAATTGAAACACTTCCCTACGAAAATGAGGTTGAGGCTATAGAATATGCTGAACCAACAATGGTAGCAAAAGGATCACTTTTGTTGTACATTATTTCACTGCCCAAGACCGGTAGAAAAAAATACAATCACGTCACCGTTAGACCAACAACTAAGAACGATAAGCGAGTTTACATGCAGTCTGAAGAACTACTAACCAGCGAGATGAAAAATTACATCATAAAGAAAGTATGCAACAATATCAAGAACGTCATGGTTTGCAAAGAAAGCTAAGTAACCAAATTAGACAATGACTACTGCGTCAGTTGTCTACTAAAAGGAGCAACAACGAAATGCACATATCTGGAAGGTAGTTTTGTAATCCAATTCAACAGCGAGACAATCCGGTTCAAAAAGAAGACTTTCACGAACAAAAAAGCCCAAGCACTCCAGGTTTTGCCACCAGTATTCCAGGCCAGACCAGATAAGGACTTACGGCTTGACTTGGAGTACCTCCACACTCTTCACCTAAATAACACCAGCAAGCTGAAGACTTTCACGAACAAAAAAGCCCAAGCACTCCAGGTTTTGCCACCAGTATTCCAGGCCAGACCAGATAAGGACTTACGGCTTGACTTGGAGTACCTCCACACTCTTCACCTAAATAACACCAGCAAGCTGAAGAACCTACTCACCAATCATGAGAAATCCTTGATAACAGATATAACTCTCTTTACAGTACTAATTTTAACATATGGTATACTTGTAGTCTCCAAATGCAGAAGAAGCAGCAGAAACAAGCTTCAGATCACCCATCCGAAAACACCTAACATACTAGATGTCCAACCTATTAGGCTTAACATCCAGGACATTCAATCCATCAACCTTAATGTATAATCTGCGGGACGCATACACTTCAGGAGGGAGGAGTTAACACCATTCTCAAACGTGCCAGAACACTATTACTTTTGTCGCCTGTGCAGAATTGCATTTTATATAATTGAATTGTGTATTAAAACAAATGTATTAAAATGTCATTGAAATATTTTGAGTTAGAAGATAATTGTGTATTAAAGTAAACTTTGCAAAATATGTAATGAAAAAATAATTGAAATATTTTGGGTCAGATTAAAATTCAGTCTTCAACAGAACAGACGTTTTATTTTTCTTCAACGTACTCACGTTGATTACTTATACATATATATATATATATATATATATATATATATATATATATATATATATATATATATATATATATATATATATATATATATATATATATATATATATATATAGATATATTTATATACATATATATATATATATATATATATATATATATATATATATATATATATATATATATATATATATATATATATATATAGATATATATATATACATATATATATATATATATATATATATATATATATATATATATATATATATATATATATATATATATATATATATATATATATATATATATATATATATATATATATATATATATATATATATATATATATATATATATATATATATATATATATATATATATATATATATATATATATATATCTATATATATATATATATATATATATATATATATATATTGTTGAAATTCAAATATTATATTCCTTAGCATGTAACTGAATCCGCATGCTGCAACATTCTCGTACATCGCAATTAAAAACAATCTCGTACACATTTGATTCTCACAGAAATTCTTTCATGTGAATTATCGCGTGTAATTCTAGCGCCTAGACAAGGTAAGCTCTGACGATTAGCGAACCAGACGCGTTGTCAGCAAATTCTTCGATCGCCGGTGTACGACGAAAGTGTT
This sequence comes from Nemotelus pantherinus, assembly GCA_963978885.1. Taxonomy (NCBI): domain Eukaryota; kingdom Metazoa; phylum Arthropoda; class Insecta; order Diptera; family Stratiomyidae; genus Nemotelus; species Nemotelus pantherinus. Next base: position 143,021,294 of record OZ022264.1, read on the forward strand.
GCAGCGTGTGAATTTAAGATTGTTTATTTTCTATTTGTTTTTACAATTGTTAGCATATAAGTAAGTAAAGTCACAATAAAATAGTCAGTCAATTAAGAGCAAGCGCGCGTTTTAATCGATTCTTCCTCAGCTTATTTAGCGAACGATCCCATTGTAGTGTCCTAGTACTGCACTAGGGCACAACTCAAAGGTGTTTACGTACTGTACGTAATCATCATATTCTCTGTGAAATCTCTGATAAATCGAGCGGCAAGGAAAAGCCTTTGTCGAAACAGCTGGTGACCCCGACGTGATTCTGACAGTTCAGTAGAATCAAAGCGTCATGATGGAGTTCGAAGAACTCGCTAATGATCAAAAACATGTAGGAGAAAATATTCAAGCGATCCTACGAAGGTTAAAAAAGGACCCATATGACCGTAAGACGGAAAAATCTTACTTGAAAAAGGCATCAGGCGAGTTGGAGGATGCATGGCGCATCTTCCTCACCAATCATCAGGCATTGGAGCCGTTGTTGGACTTGAACCAACAACATGCCTACACAAAAAACGATTTCTTTTCGGCCATTCGAGAAGTTTACGAAAAAGCCAAGGAGCTCATTGCGGCCCTAGATAAGCTTTCAGCGGACACCACTGCGAAAGAATCCCAACCGGAAACCTTTCAAGTGTCCGACAATACCCCATCCAACGATACTAAAGTGCCTGACACCAGCGTCCAATTGAGGAAACTAGGGCGAAAGCAAAAGGCCGCAATAAAAGACGCACAGCACTTGATTCTAAATCTTGAAGAAAGGTCGTGTGAACAGCATCCGAAGCCGTACTACGTGCTGAACATTCGAATCCTAGAGGATTACGAAAAACAGCTCACTCATAACAACCAATCAATATGGGAGAGTTCCACTGACGACGAGGGTCTGGTTGGTTACGACTTGCACGAATATCAAACAACCAAAATTGCACTTCTCCAGAGTATCGTAAAACTGCAACAAAGCTTTTCAGATTGCACCGAAGAAACTGGAAAACCTGTGGAACCACAATCTGAGACTCTTAATGCGATTAAGCTACCACAAATAACGCTACCCTTCTTCGATGGCGACTACTTGAAGTGGACGCAGTTCAAGGAGTTGTACACACAACTAATACATAACCAACCGATCAGTAGCACGCAAAAGATGTATTATCTCATCAGCAATTTAAACGGAGAAGCAAAACGCCTCATTCAGCACTTGCCAGTTTCAGATGGAAATTATGGAGATGCATGGCGGCTTCTCAACAGTCGATATGACAACAAAAGGATCTTAGTAAACAGCCTGTTGAACAAGCTTTTAGCTCAGTCCGTTTGCCAAAGCGACTCAGCTACCTCTATCAAGGTCTTCCACGACACAACCAATGAGTGTCTGCTGGGGCTAAAAAACATGGGAATCTCCATAGATACTTGGGACCCCATATTGCTACATCTACTTCGCAAGCGGCTTGACCGGGACACTCTAGCTCTTTATGAACAGACAATAGAATCACCAAGAGAGCTGGATACAGTGCAAAACTTCCTGGCATTTTTAGAGCAGCGTTTTCAGAGTCTTGAGGCGCTTGGAACAAAGAGGCTAACGTCATTTAATTCCAAATTCAACAAGTCTACGTCTCTCATCATCGCACCTGCAGAAGATCAATGTCTTGTGTGCACACAAAGTCATCCTCTGTTCCATTGCCAGTCATTCATGAAGCAATCAATAAAAGACAGAATTGGTACGGCGAAACGACATAAATTATGCCTTAATTGCTTGAAACCCAGTCACAATATCAGCCAATGTACTTCGCGTGGCTGCAAAAGGTGTCAAAAGCGACACCATACATTACTTCATTTGGAGGAATACCACAGCAACCCAACAGATCAGCCAAAGCGAATTCAGTCTGCAGCCTCAGGTGATACACCGAGCATGGCAAAACCCAGTAAGGGTGCAACAACATTAGTCGCCCAGTTACAAAAGGCGTCTAACAAGTACATACTGTTAGGTACAGTGCGCATAAAGGTGCGAACATGCGACGGACATGAAGAGGAGTGCCGAGCAATATTGGACTCCGGTTCCCAACTAAACTTCGTAACCAAAGGACTGGCAGCAAGACTCGGTTTATCTACTACATCCGAGGCACTATGCATACAAGGAATTGGCCAAAGCAAGCAGGTGACACAAGCAAAGGTCAATATATCAGTCAAATCAAAGACGACCGGATTTGAGACCAGAATTGAAGCGTTTTTATTGCCGAAAATAATAAATCAGCAACCTGCACAGCTCATAGACATTTCAAACTGGCCGATCCCAAGCAACATAAGACTCGCAGACCCAGTATTCTACAATCCTGATGCTGTCGAAATGCTGATTGGGGCGGAAATATATTTCCAACTCCTATCAATCGGCCAGATTCGCCTAGGAGACGACCTGCCCACCCTTCAGAATACCGTTTTTGGTTGGGTAGTTTGCGGCAAGGTAGCCAGTGATACTACGACGGAAGCTGTAAGTGGCATTTGCAGCATGTGCGGTGACGAAGACACTGTAATGGATAATCAAGTGAAGAAATTTTGGCAACTTGATGACGTACCACCACAGTCCTCCCTGACAGTCCAAGAGAAAAAGTGTGAAGAATATTTTGCACGCACAACAAAAAGAGATCCTAACGGTCGTTTTATCGTCAGTCTTCCATTCTCGCAGGACCCGAATCTTTTAGGAGAATCCAAAGACATCGCTGTTCATCGATTTTTATCACTAGAGCGCAAGTTGGGAAAAGACGCAACAGTACGACGACAGTATGTCGATTTTATGCACGAGTACTTGCGTCTGGGACATATGAAGCCTGTAAACATAGAGGCATTGAAAAAACCATACTACTTCTTGCCACATCATTGCGTGCTAAGGCCAGACAGTACAACGACGAAATTAAGGGTAGTTTTCGATGCTTCTGCGAAGACGTCGACTAATATATCACTAAACGATATATTGCATACTGGTCCGGCGTTACAGGAGGACGTCTTCTCCATTCTTTTACGTTTTCGTTTGCCTAAGTTTGTGTTCACTGCGGACATCGAAAAGATGTACCGCCAGGTGCAAGTAAACGAAAACGATCATAGATACCAGCTGATCATCTGGAGAGATTCACCAAACGAGCCGCTCCAATACTACCAACTCACCACAGTGACGTACGGAATGACAACAGCGCCATATCTAGCGATAAAATGCCTACAACACCTAAAAGAGGAAGCTAGAGAAGCTCGTCCATTAGGAGCCGAGGCAATACAGCGACACATTTATGTAGATGATGTAATGGCTGGTTTAGATAATCTCAAGGATGCCCGTGAAATGAAAGCTCAACTAACGACTATACTTCAGTCTGGAGGCTTCACCTTAAAGAAATGGTGCTCCAACCACCCACTTCTGTTGCAAGATGTCCCAAATGAAGACAAAGCAGTACAGTTTCAAGTCGAGGATCAAACAAGCTGCCATATAAAGACCCTTGGTTTAACCTGGCTACCAACAGCAGATAACTTTAGCATTCAAACGTTCCAGTCAAAGAGAAAGAAAGTCACAAAGCGGACGGTGTCATCGGATATCGCACACTTGTTTGATCCCCTTGGCATCATGAGTCCGGTCACAATTCGTGCGAAAATCTTCCTGCAAACATTATGGAATTTACAACTAGATTGGGATGCTGCTCCACCTCTTGAGTTCCACACCCGGTGGGTCAAGTTTCGGGAAGAGCTTCAAAGTCTGCAGACCATACAATTCCCACGGCATGTTTTCTCTGGGAAAAAGCCAAACAACATCCAGATGCATGTATTTAGCGATGCATCGGAAAGGGCATATGGTGCTGCCGTTTACGTCAGGACTCGGCAGGAAGATAGCACCATCATCGTAAGACTTCTTTGCGCGAAATCCAAGGTTGCACCTACGAAAACAACCACACTTGCGCGTCTAGAGTTACAAGCAGCCACTTTGGCAGCCAGACTCTCGGAAAGAGTACGAGATGACTTAAACTGGCACGCTGTTTCATGTTTCTTCTGGACCGACTCAGAGATAGTGCTGGCATGGCTTCATTCAGCCTCCTCATCGCTGTCTACGTTTGTAGCGAACCGTGTAGCCACAATTCAGGAAATAACTTCTGTCAGCCAGTGGCGACACGTGCCATCGGAACATAACGTTGCCGATATACTGTCGAGAGGGTTGTCTCCCGCCCGCCTTAAGGAGACCATAACGTGGTTCTATGGTCCAAGGTTTCTTCATGGCAGCGAAACATTGTGGCCAGAGCAACCGTTGAAGTTCGAAACCGATTTGGAGAAGAAACGAACCAAGATAGTCTTGTTCTCCACAGGCAACGTCGACTTCATAGCGACCATCGATCATCGCAACTGCTACATGCACTTGAAGCGTGTACTCGCTTATGTTCTGCGCTTCATTACAAACACGCGCTCGAAGAACAACTCTCGTCAATCACGACACTTAACGGTGAAAGAATTAGACGAAGCGAACACTGTGTACATCCGGCATACTCAATCACACTCCTTTCGCGAGGATATATCTACACTTGAACGTCATAACGCACTCAACGCAGATAGCAATTTAGCTCCACTTGGTCCATTTCTGGACCATAGAGGAATCCTTCGAGTAGGCGGGCGATTAGAAGAAGCCGACATAAGCTACGAAGCCAAACACCCAGCACTACTGCCATATAACCACCCAATCACTAAGCTGATAATGACAGAACTTCACGTATCTAATTCCCACATAGGACCGCAAGGGTTATTAGCAATAACCCGGCAAAAATTCTGGCCAATAAAGGGAAAGACCATCGCCCGCTCAATCGTACTTGGCTGCATCCAATGCCAGAGGGCAAAACCGAAGCTAGCATCCCAGCTCATGGGAAATTTGCCAGCAAGCCGAATCAGACCTACCCGACCGTTTTCTACAGCTGGCGTTGATTTTTGCGGCCCCTTTTGGTCACATTTTAGGGTCCGAGGAAAACGACCGCAAAAAACATACATTGCTGTTTTCATCTGTTTTACAACAAAGGCCGTGCATCTCGAGGTGGTTAGTGAGTTGACAACAAATGCCTTTATCGGAGCCCTGAAGCGGTTTGTGAGTCGAAGAGGCAATTGTAGACATATTTATTGCGATAATGCTACAGATTTTGTTGGTGCTCACAATCAACTTCAAGAAATAAAGGAGATAGTCTACAGTAAAAAGGCAGAAGAATCCATCGTTCGATTTTGCACCACCAAGGGAATTGACTTCCACTTCATCCCACCATGCGCGCCGCATTTCGGCGGATTGTGGGAAGCCGCGGTGAAGTCAGCTAAGCGCCTTTTGTCAGCTAACTATCATAATATCCCACTAACGTATGAGGAGCTCGAAACATCCGCCACTGAGGTAGAAGCTATATTAAATTCGAGACCACTAACACCTATGTCATCGGATCCGAATGACCTCACGGCGTTAACACCGGGCCATTTCCTTGTGGGCGAGCCACTTACTAGCTTCGCTGACGCTACGCCACAATTAGAGCAAGTCAGTTTACACCAGCACTGGAAGAGGCTACAATACGTCAAAAACCAGTTCTGGCAGCGGTGGGTCAAGGAATATTTGTCAGAACTCCAGCATAGGCATAAATGGAAACAACGCTGTCAAAATGTGCAAATCGGAACGATGGTAATATTAAAGGAACCCAATACCCCGGTATTAAGATGGCCTCTTGGTCGCATCATAGATACTATCAAAGGAAAAAACGGCCTGGTGCGTGTAGCCGACGTCAAAACCGCGTCAGGTATTCTTCGAAGACCCATCCACAATCTTGCTCCACTCTTAATACAACCAGATGGGAAGGCCAGCGACAGCATCGACACTGAGTCCATGATGGCTAGAGAGCCGGTGGCAGAATCATCTTCCGCCCAGAATGGCACATCATCAAGAACCGCTGATCAAAACCGACATACCAACCGTCAACGTGGTCAGGAACACGGCAACAACAGGCTCAACGACCAACCGTCTAACGCCAAAAGAGCCCGCCATCATCTTTCCACTACAGTGTTAAACGTCTTACTAGTGTGCTGTTTGATGCTACCACTAGTTTTGTCAGAAAATCCACACGTTACCATTACACCGTTTAAAAGCGATCCCGGTCTATACTTCGAAAGACTAGGGGAGGCGCATCTAATCTCAAATGAGTGGAGGCTAGTAATCTATTACAACTTATCCAATTATCGGGCAGAACTTCAAACGATCAAGCAAGGAATTGGCCATTTAAGCCATATTTG
>OZ022264.1:143032587-143107587 GCA_963978885.1 Nemotelus pantherinus
CCGCCGGAGTTCGCTCTCTAGTGCACCGTGAAATAGGCGGTTTTCAACAACAAATATCTGAGCTTCAGAGTGGCATGCGCGCGATGTAAGAGCGCATGGCTGAGCTAACCCTACCGTCACAGTCTGGAAACGGTGCGTCACATAGACTTTACCCTCGGGCACAGCCGTTCGTGCCCGTACAAAGGCCTCATTTACCCCGCACCCCTCGTGGCAATATGGTGCAATTTCACCACGATAAGGTGGCCAGCAGCATTAGTGGATGGGGTTTGAAATTTTCAGGGCAGGAGTCTTCGTTACCAGTGGAAGTTTTTATTTATAGAATCACTGCTCTAACGAGAAACACCTTAGGCGGTAACTTCAATCTACTGTGTCAGCATATCCACTTTTTGCTAACAACACCAGCTGCTGACTAGTTCTGCCGATTCCATAGGACTCGTCGCGACTTTGGGTGGCGAGATTTGGAGGCGGCCCTGAGCAATCATTTTGGAGATCGCTTCACGGATGCCAACCTGATGGAGTGTATTAGAGGAAGGAAACAGAGATCGAATGAAACCTTTGACGTATACAAGCTGGTCGATTGCCTGCAACATCCCACTGCCGACGATGAATTGGCAAATATGTTGAGACGCAGCTTGTTGCCAGAAATTAATCGCCACCTGTTATAAATACATCTACCCTGAGTTAGAATGCTCCGTCAGGCCGTCCTCCGTGTGGATAATTTCAAAATGGAGTTCAAGGTGGATTAAACCTCGCTAGGGTCATCTGGGAACCCCTCTGGAGAACTCGGAGTTGCAGCCGTCATGGTCCTGCCTCTTTGCTGGAACTACAGGAAAGTGAAACATCGCTTTGACGATTGTATGGAGGCCAGAACCATCTTCTGCTATGGCTGCGGAAAGGCGAATACGTACAAACTCAACTGTACGAACTGCCAATTAAAAAACGGACGGCAGGGAGTGCGGAACAAGACATCACGTCTCTCCCACAGCAAGCCACCTCCACCACGCTCCAGCAGGTAGACAGGACAAATGATCTGACACCGAATGCCCTCAGCCCTATCGCTTATGATGCGGAAACCCAGACGTGTTGGGTACCTACCACTTAGTCTTCACTTCACACACAGGCAGAGTCGCCCATACCTTTGGCTTTCCTGCCATACCACTTACGTTGGCTGAAATGTACGGCGGTCCGAGACCAAATTTTCAACTCAAAAATTGGCACCATTAAACTTCATCATGTGCCTAAACGCTCAACGTTGCACATGAGGCGTGATTACGCTCAATTTCGACGTTGGCGTTACTAGTTGGACTGTGCGACTTTGTTGGATCTGCCTCCAGGGGACGTCCAACCCTATGCTCAGGTTTTTTTGTTCGGCCAACTATGCTCGGGTTTGATCGACACGGGAGCCAAATCGAGCGTGATGGCGGCTAATCTAGCCTGCTCATTCCTAGAGAAGAACACTTTCCCATGGAAGAAATGCTTCTCTCGGGTTAAAAACAGCTGACGGCATTCAACATCAAGCAGTAGGCCGGGTATCAGCTGACATAACGTTCAGTGGGCTCACCAGAGTGGACTTCGTCCGTCTTTTCGCCATAGCCACAGACCTGCTTGCACCACTACCACAGGTTGATACCACCAACAGTCTCGACACGCTCGATGAATGCGCCCACCATTTCACACAGGAGCAGCATCGCAGACTTTAGGCTGCGATTGCTTGCTTTCTTTCGTTTACTGTTGAGGGTTTGGGAAAGACAATGCTCATTAGTTATGAAATCGACACTGGTGACCAGAAACCAATAAAACAGAAACACTTCTCTGTGTCACCAGCGGTCAAAAAGCTCTTATACCAAGAGATTGACAGAATGCTAGCGTTGGGCGTAATCGAAGAGTCGAAGAGTACATGGTCTTCACCAGTAACGTTGGTGGTCAAGCCCTCGAAGGTGCGCTTATACCTGGATGCCCGGAAGATCCATTTGGTGACAGTGGAGAATGCTTACCCTTTGCCGCTGATTGACGGTATTCTCAGCCGACATCCAAAGGTAAATTATAACTCTAGCCTTGATCTGAAGGATGCCTTCCGGCAGATACCTTTAGATGAGAAGTCGAGGGAGAAGGCAGCCTTTACTGTGCCCGGGCGACCCCTTAACCATTTCATCGTGATGCCATTTGGGCTGTGTAATGCTCCTTAAACGATGTCACGACTGACGGATAAGGTCATTCCGCCCCAACTAAAGCACCAGGTATTCGTGTACCTCGACGACCTGCTAGTAATAACCGAGGAGTTTGACGTGCAACTGCAGGTACTTTATCAGGTTGCATTCCATCTGCGACAAATTGGCCTTAACATCAATGTGGAAAAAAGTAAGTTCCTCTTGCGAGAAGCCAAGTACGTTGACCACATTGTTGATAAGGGCACCATCCAAACAAATGCAGATAAGGTAAAATCCATTATGGATTTTCCCCTTCCCTCTACCACGAAGCAGCTCCGAAGTTTCTTGGGAATCTGCGGTTGGTATCTGCACTTCGTCAGAGAATATGCGTCTTTGTCAATACCAGTGACAGACATGCTTTCAGAGCGGAGTTAGTTTGTGTGAACCGATGAGAGGCTAAATGCTTTCAGGCAACTGAAACACAGCCTTGCGTCAGCCCGTGTTGCGCAGCCCCGATTTCAACAAGTCCTTCTCCATGAAATGAGTCAACATGGAGTCGTTACCATGCTAGTGCAACGCACAGAAGACGGAGCTGACGCCCCCATCGCCTACATGTCACACAAGCTGAATCCCGCTCAGGGAAATTACACCGTCACTGAGCAAGAATCTCTGGCAGCGATGCTGGCAATCAAGCAGTTCTGCGCCTCATCAGTTCGAAATCATGACCGACCATGCTTCCCTCAAATGGCTCATGAGCCAACTAGACCTCAATGGTCGATTAGCCCGGTGGGTCTTTAAACTTCAAGGGTTCAATTTCACAATAGTCCACCGAAAGGGAAGCCAAAACGTTATGCCGGGCTCCTTGTCGCGCATGTTCTCTGTCCAGGCGTTAACGCCGGCGGGGAGCGATGAGACTCCAGTGTTACAAGATTTGAACTCGCGACACTTTAAAAGTGCTACCTGCACGGAACTGGCTGAGAAGATTAAGGCAGAACAACATATCGTGCCTGACATAAAAGTAGCAGATGGGTTCGTGTACAAGCGGACCGAATATGCAACCGGAAACGTACTTCATGACCAGTTGAAGACCAGAAATGACGGCAGAGCTAGTGAAAGGGATGCATGATCCTCCCATGAGCACGCATGGTGGCGTGGCCAATACCCTCGGCCGGCTACGGTAGTGGTTCTTTTGGCCCAAAATGGCCGCTCAAGTGAGAAACTATGTTGGATCATGCACCACATGCAAGACCACCAAAGCCCCTTCACATCCTCTTCGTCCACCAATGACGCTTCAGTCCGTACCTGAGCGCATATTCCAACGCTTGTACGTAGACATCATCGGTCCAATACCCTAGGTCCTAATCTGGTCACATTGGAGCGCTCATCGTTCTTCACTATCTCTCGCGCTTTCCAATTATCGGGCCGCTTCGTAAGTTTACTGCAAAGGCAGTAGTGGAGACTCTCCAGAAGAGGGTATTTCATCTGTTTGGAGTCGCCGAAACAATTATTTTGGACACTGAATAGCCACTTAGTTTACCAGTTCACGATCTGTTACCAAATTCTTATTTGGAGCTCGTCGATTTGCACCTATTTCAGGCGTCATTCCTGCCCCAATAAAGAACTATCTAAGGATGTTCACCAAGTTCACAATTTCCTCTTCCAGAGATTCTTCCACCATTAATCTAGTATGCGTTGTTTCCGATATTTCATTTCATTATATTTATTCAATTTTCTGGTCTCCTAGTTCACGTTTTTTTGTTCATAAAGGATTGGATAGTAAAAGGCATGATCACGTGTTCACGTCAGTGCCCCTCATAGATTACATCCATCATTCAGTTCACTTGCCCTTGGGGAAAGACCTGTGTTGTAGCAATTTTCAATTCGAATTTTATTCAAAAATTCACGGCAAATAACTTCTGATACTTCATGTATCAAAAGTCCTCTGCTACGACCTGATAGCGGTACCTTGTTTTTGGAGAAATTGAAATGCAAGCGGCGTTGCTTTTCAAAAGCAATTGATTGTACCAACGGTAAATTGTTTGTGCAAAATTTCAGGCTCGAGACTGGAGACGAGTTGTTGGCCTGTGAGCAAGAGCTCATAGCAGTCGCTTTAACATCGTGGCCAAGGAGAGTTTTTTCTGGGTCGTCGTGGCGACGAGGCGTCTTCGAGAAAACTTCTGTCGGGTGTTGACTGTCGCTAACCGTGCAACTGCTTCTGTCTTTCGTCAAGTGTGAGAATACTCCATGTGACACTCGATACGATCCGTGAAATTGTTGTGCAGATGAACACCTGAAAGCATGTGAGCGTTTTATTTGTTGCATGAACAATAAGTGCGTGCGGAAAGGACCTACTTGAAACTAGTTTTCGTCGATAACAACTATTTTTCGTTTCGAGAGGGATTTGCCATGCCTGGCACGTGAAATTGATACGGAGATGATAAGTGCCTTGTCTGTGCTTCTCGTCTGTTGCAAGTGATGTTTTTTGTGCGTCGAAGACAGTCGTTAGTTTTGTGCGTTTCATTTCAAATCGCAAGCAACCGACTTATTTGTTCAAGATCCGTTAACGCAGATCCCAACCGCCGAATCCATAATTGCAAATTCATAGCAATTCTTATCTGGCTTGCTGGGAACTAACCGGAGCAAAAAGTTGTCGTTAGCTGTCCAAGTTTGTTCATTTTCAATTTGCGCGAGTTACGTACACACTTCATATCATACTATTGTATTAAGCATGTTGAATTATATGTAGTATCATTGTATCCAAATTGAATTTAGCTCAATCATGTAAAATTAAAACGTGTCGACATCGATTTGCAAGTTCAGCAAAGCAAGCAAATTCACAAATCGAACGATGTCGGCACGAGTTAATTACGCAGCATTCTAAACCAATAAATAGATCACTGAAATGTATAATTGAGCAGTATTCTTGAAACGGCAAATAAAGTTGTTAATATCAAGTAAATTATCTTTTTTTATTCGGGTACGACAAGTACCTCGTTAGTGGCGCAGTCGGTAGGATACGCTGACGGTCTCTTTGTATCCTGGTGATAGAATAAAATACGCGAAGGAATATCGCGAAAGCTATACAAGTTATCCTAGACGGTATATCGGGAAAGTAATTTGTGTGCGGCAACGAGAGTAAATCGTTAGTGCAAAAGGGAGCTGTAAACCTTGAACCAGGAGAATCACCGGTGGATTTCTATCCTTTACAGCGGAAAATGCTTTTATTAGCATTATTAATCGAAACGTAAGTCGAAAAAAGAATACTTCCTCCCATTTTCAATTGGAATTCATTTTTCACTAAATTTTTTTCCATTGCAAAAAGAAATTATATTATAGCCCAGTCATTTTAGCATAAAACCTCGGAATGAGAGATAATAAGCTGAATTTTTGTATATACCTTCATTTTGCAGTCCTCAACGTTGCCTCAAAAGTCTCATGAAATCTCATGTCTGCGTCGAAAGTTATTCAAGGTCAAAGGTGAGAAAAAACAGTTTTTTGCGATTATCTTGGTTTCTATTGCTCCAATGATGCTAACACTTAGAATTGAAATTGTAGAGCATAAAATTTGCGACACATTTTATTTGCAACATTTTTTCCTGCGCTCAACCGTTTTTCCGATAGAGAGCGGTAAGCGCGCAACACTCAGCCATGTGTACTGTAATGCAAGGTCAACCGTGAAACCTTCAGTTTTGAGTTATTTATCAGTAAATACATTGTATTTAATTTATTTTAATATATATATATATATATATATATATATATATATATATATATATATATATATATATATATATATATATATATATATATATATATATTATAACATATTTTTAATCTACCATTCTTTAAAAATTTAAATAACAAAAGTATTACGTTTCTTCTTCTTCATCGTCATCTTCTGGACGTTCGGGAATTTCTGTATCATTGTCATCATCTTCGTTGCCTTGAATTCGTGTTTGCAGACCTTCCTGAATTTCATGACCAAAAGCACTCTCTTCCTCACAGTAACTTTGTAATGAAATAGTATTGAGGCAAGCTTGCCCATTACAGTGGCCACAAGCTAAAGTGCATTGCAGCCCCGATTTTCTACATCGGCACCGTGCACCACATCCATTCTTACAATTGCAAACTAGAGTATTCAGTAATTCATCGGAAGCTGGTGGTAATATTGTTGGCATTGGCTCCAGGAACTCATTTTGGAGCACCCAACCCCATTCTTGGGGTTCTAAATCATGCCTTAGCCATTTTTGAACTTGGTAATAGACACGGTTTATATGCTGATGGGCCGCTGCACTTGTCGGCGGAAGATTAGATAATTGGACAGGTCTATGAAGTTTTGTTGATTTAATGAACTGAGTATATCGAAGATGATCGATATTATCCTCAGATTTTGGAGCATTGTATATCGCTAGTAAGATCCGAATGCCATTATTGTATAATTGTTGGACAGGGCAGTTTTCTTCTAGCAAAACTTGAGCTAGTTCGTCGAAATTGGCAAGTTGTTCTAGTGCTTTTATGAAAGTTTTTTTTTCCTTTTTTAAACAGCGCAGAAGTTGTATTACATCCACTGAATGCATGTAAAAATAAAACATGTTTTTTAGAAATGGGATATTTGTTAAAACTTGTTGAAGAATATATTTGTGTTTTGACATTGCCTTTGCCAACATTTTTAAAGAAAATGTCTTTCTGATGTAATTGGGTGCGTCCAATTAAAATAAATAGTAAATTCCACATTTTAAAGATAAAATACATAATTATTTTACTACTTAAAATCTACTTTCAATAAATTTGCATACACAAATAGTATTTCATTTAATTAGTTTCTAATCACACAAAGAAGATAAATATATTAAAATATTAAAAATAAGCAAAATGGTATTAAATACAATGTATTTACTGATAAATAATACAAATAATTCAAAACTGAAGGTAGTATTCACAGGTATTCACGGTTGACCTTGCATTACAGTACATATGGCTGAGTGCTGTGCGCTTACCGCCCTCTATCGGAAAAACGGTTGAGCGCAGGAAAAAATGTTACAAATAAAATGTGTCGCAAATTTTATGCTCTACAATTTCGATCCTAAGTGTTAACATCATTGGAGCAATAGAAACCAAGATAATCGCAAAAAACTGTTTTTTCTCACCTTTGACCTTGAATAACTTTCGACGCAGACACGAGATTTTATGAGACTTTTGAGGCAACGTTGAGGACCCCAAAATGAAGGTATATACAAAAATTCAGCTTATTATCTCTCATTCCGAGGTTGACCCCTTTTTTATGCTAAAATGACTGGGCCATAAACATTTATCTTAATCACAAAATATTTAAATCATTATTAAAATTATTGAAGTTTACAAAATCATTCAACTTAGTGAAATATATTTAAATCATTATTGAAATTTATTATTAAAGTATATAAAATCGAAAATATATTAAATATTATTAAATACTATTGAAAACTATACTATTATTAATCATATAAAAAAAAATATAATTATAAATACTATTATTAATTATACTATAATAAAATAAATACTATTATACTATATATATATATATATATATATATATATATATATATATATATATATATATATTGTGACAGACAAACAATGTAACTGAGACGTTCCGCCAGAAAGGAAGAGAAAAAGAATACAATTTCCTATATTATCAAGAATTGATTTTCTGGCTAATTCGATATTTTTGAGTCCAAACGTAAAAGATCACGTAAAACCGCCTGATCAGTTTCGATAAATTTTTGTGTAAGACGATGATGAGAAAATTTGACTGGAAGAGTTACATGAACAATAGGCATACTAGTATTTACATTTTTATTAAACCTTTCAGTTCTGGTAAATTGATATTTATTAAGTGGACAAGTAAAATTTCAATAAAAATTTCAATTTCTTTCAGCACAAACGAAACAGAAAATTTATAAAAACAAGCAAAATTTATAAAAGTAACTCGTAAATCTACTTATCAATAAAATTTACAAAAATATGTAAACAATTCATCTACCTTTTCACTGATGGACAAATTTGCGTGTTGGACAGGTCTCAGCTTCCACTTCATATTCGATTTCGACTCTCGGGTTTCGTAATTTTCTACGTGATTTCGTTGATTTAGCCGATTTCGATGTGCTGGGTTTCGCGTCTTTTGCATTTTCGTCGTCTTTCGAACTTTTTGCCACTTTCACATCAGCATCCTCTATATATTCACCATCAGAAGACTCAAAAGCACTTCTAACGTCCGCGTTTTCTCTCTGCCAGAATCGCGTTCTTCTGTTTCTGAACCATATTCCACTTCAGCATCCATCTCATCGTCATCTTCTTCCATATCTGAATCGGCTTTCACATACTCATCGACCATGATCAATTCTTTCTGTAAATCTTCATCCAACCTCATTTCCTTCTCCAATTCAGTTTCTTCCTCGTCGTCCACTTCAGCCTCCTCCGCCACCTCATCTTCGACTTCTTCGGCTTCCAGAGCCTTATTGAATGCAGTTTGCGGAAAATCATAAATATCTTGATAAGTGCCTTTTCTTCAATCGTTCCAGCAATTATTTTTCAATCACATTATCTATTTTAACTGCTACCAAAGCCTTTTGTTCTCGTCTAATTTCTCGGCGTTCGATCTTGCACGAAAGTGGCACCAATAGCTTTTGTCTGCGTAATTTCAGTTTACGCATTCGTATCAGATATTGGGTGACCTTTATAAATCTGTTTACACTTTACTAATATGTATTTATTCCAAAATACTAGATTTTCATTGATCTGCTGAATCGCTTTCTCGAAATTTCGAGATAGTTTTACTTTTCCAAAGTTTTCCCGGGAAATGTGAACGTTCGGCCGTTTCATGTACCAGTAGATTATGTTTTTTTTCTTCGCGAACGGTGGCGTATTGACTGTTTGCTAGGGGACATGTTGAACGATTACAAAGGCCAGTTAAACTGTATTCGTCTCGGCAGAAGTTTTGTGTGTCTGTTTCGACTTTATGTGAGCAAAATGATTTGTTAATGATGCTCCAAACCACATCGTCGTGCTGCATTTTAACTAATTATTTACAGCTCTAACTCGGTATCAGCCTCAATTTGACATCGGCTTTGTCAATTTTAATTTGACAGATGGGATATATAATATCCCCATGTTTTGCCGAAAGTCATGCTAAATGTCCCATCACCTGAAGCTGTTGTTCGGGACTGTACAAGTATCAGATTTCTGTACTTTATGATTTGGTGATGCCCTAATGGTCGAAAAATCACGGGAAATGAAAGCTTTGGAAAGGTACCGCTCTAGCGGTACCGTGAAAAATTTTTCAAAAGGTAGAAAAGGGGATTTGCTTCTTCTGGGTTGAGAAGTGAAAGTGTGCGGAGGTTAGTTGGTGTAAAATGAAATCAAGCTGAAAGAAAGTAATATAAAAAACTCTAGCGCACCTGAACCGCTAGAAACACTAATGTTCGAAGAACAGTAGAAAAATCGTGCAGGTTTTGAGTGCATATTCCACCACATGTGCTGCTTATTACGGCCAAACTGTTTCAAATGCCACGTTTTACTTTCGTCTTAAGAATGCATTATAACTCATATGGTGCAAGGTTTCAGATATTACCACTGGCATGAATTTCAACGTTTATGAGAGCAAAACACGGGTTCATTATATTCGTTATCAGTTGCTTATTTCACATAATTTTGAAAGCAGCATCTCATATAACATCAATGAAGAAAATGCTCAGTGCCTGCAGCACTGTAACTGAAGTTGGTGTTTGGGGCTGCGATCCGAAAAATTTGCAGAACTTTGCGAATTGTAACATCGGTTATTTATTTTAATTGTAAATGTTTCCGGTATGTATACTAACTGTAAGCATTTATTGATACAAAAGCAGCACAACCGACTCGTGCTGGCAACCTTTCGCCAGTATCAAATCCAAGAATATATCAAATCTGCTTCACGTTGTTTAATTACATTCGAAGTTATAGGAGTATAAAGAAATTTAGGGTTACCTGCAGCGAGTTTTTTCAAATGATCGAAAGCTTAATATTTGCTGTTTATTGTCACTACAATATCATTACCATTTGAAAATTCTACGATAAAACCGCTTAATAAAGATATTGCAATTAAACACAAAACCAACAATAGCTGGCAACCCTATCGTGTCTTTTCAACCAAATTTGGCCTGAATAATGTTTATGACAGGTTTCATTAATTGTATGAAATTCGTATTGATTTCATGACTGCACTGGAAGTTATAGTACAAAAAGTTTTATTTTCCTGAGCGAATTTTCAAAACCAAAGACACAAAAATTACCATAGCAGGTAGCACCAATCAAATTTTTCAACCAAATTTCCACCAAACAGAGATTAGAGTTAGGTTTAGCTTCTGTGTCAATTTCATGAAAATCTGGTAACTTATTCACATTTCATAGGGCAAAAAGCAGTTTTTTTTCTTTGTAATTTTTCAAGATGGCACCACTGGCACAGAGTTGCCCACAATTCAAAATCGCTTCTATCAAATCTGGTCTTACTTAAGTCCAATGCATTCTGTAAATTTTAGCTGTATCTGATTATTGGTTCGTGAGTTTCCGTGAACAGAAGTTTTTGATGCTAAAAATATAGGTTAACTGGGAGAGGGTTACCGTTCTTGTCCGACATGACATTTCCAAAGTTTTATTTTGAACGTGTAGATAAAACATAAGATTTATATACAGATTGGTTTTATTGTAAGAAACGGACATTTTTTTTGAATATTCGATGGTTTGAATGTTTTTACTTCCAAATTTTTTTTTTAAAATGAAGACACCAAAATTATCATAGCTGGCAGCTCCAATCGAATTTTTCGACCAAATTTCTACCAAACGTGGCTTAAAGTAAGGTCCAGCAATTGTGTAAGTTTCGTCAAAATCGAACGATTCAATCAGAATTTATAGGGCTAAAAACAGTTATCTTTTTTAGTGGTTTTTCAAGATGGCACCACTGGCACAGAATTGCCCGCATTTCAAAATCACTTCTATCAGACCTGGTCCTATTTAAGGTCAATACATGCTGTGAATTTCAAATAATTCTGCCCATCGGATCGTGAGTTTCCGTGAACAGAAGTTTTTGATGCTAAAAATATAGGTAAATTGGGCAAGGGTTGCCAGGCGTGCCCGTTATACCATATCTTTTTTTTTTTTTGGTTATGTAAACAAAGCACAAGATTTACATATGAAAGGCTTATTTTTGAAGAAACTGCATTTTTTCAAGAGAGACGATGATTTGGAGGTTTTCACTTTCAGTGCCTGCCCTAGCTACAGGGTTGCCAGCACGCTCATTAAAAGCCACATAAATCTACAACTAAATAATATCAATATGTCCTGAAAATTTGGTAATGATTGAATAGCTCTGTCAAAAGTTATCGAAATTTAAAAATTTTCAAATTTTCCCGTCCTCTTTTTAGGCACCCAGCGCACACATAGGGTTAAAATATTCCAAAGCATTATCCGATTCATATGTAAAACACGTTAGAAATTTATTTTATTAACTTTATTTTTGCGAAAATCATTTGTGCACGAAATAATAGGTATATTAAAAATATCACTTAAATGCCCGCCGGCGCGAAAAGGTTTACAATAACTGACATTTAAAGAGACCTGGACCTATTCTGCATATACACCAATGTATCCTGAAAGTTTCAGCTCAATCGAATGGCGCGTTCCCGAGATTATCTCACTGAAATTTTTTGTACATATATATATATATATATAAAGAAATATGAATTTTTGGCCGAATCGATTTTAATACTAATGTTCTTCGAACATTAGTAAAAAAAGAAATTCAAAAGGATAATATCGTGACAGAAAATTGAATTGAAGCATAGTAAAGCCGAGAAGATTTTCGTTCGTGAAATAACTTGTGTGTGTAGCAAAGCGACTGTTTTTGGGAGAATGGCGAAATGGTTCGGACATATTAAAGTCAAGCCATTTTATTGTCGAGACTGTAAAAGCAGGGAAGGGACAAAGTAAGATAAATTGCAAGGCGAACGAACTAAATTGGGAAGCGGCAAAAGCTTTGCGCATTGAAGATACTGGAGAGCGAAACTAAGTTGGTGGTGAAGCAGCGAAATAAAAGTTTTTTTTTGAACGAGTATGGTGTACCAGGCATGGCGAAAATCTATAATATAAAAGTGCTGAATCGATGACGGATCAAGGTATTGATAATGAATTGAAGACGAAGATATTGGTGGATCCAGATAAGTACTGCATGCTGATTATGATTAATGAATTTGCAAATGATTTAATAGTTCAAAAATTGACATAACGGTTATAATTCTCACTAAGTTACATAAATGAAGTACAGTAAAACCGGTAAACTGAGCGAATGTTCTAGACACGATAAGATTAGTTATAATTCCGCTTAATTCTGCAGAATATTCATAAAATTGATATATATAAATTATCATGATAATAAAGGAATGATATCAATCACAAAAGAAGAAAAAAACTAACAACAATATTTTATATAAATTTGATAATTGCTCATAGTAGATCTTCGGTGTGGGCGCTGTGTGTATTTGATTTTTCTTTGCTTTCCTGGTTGCTATCTATTTGTATTATTTCTTTATTCATTTATTTGAATTATTATTTATATGATTTTTGTTTTGCATTATTCTACATTATCATTTGAAATTTTTAATATCGGTGTAAACCGATTCCGGCCGGAATTAGGTGAAATTGAAGCTCACCCCAAAGAAATAGACATAGATTGTCATAGTTCACTTATTACTGAATGAATTTAAACTGGATTGGAATTTTCTGCGAAGATTTTGTTGTTGTTATGTCTAATTCAATTTTCAATAAAAAAAAGTTATAATTTCGAAAATAGCGCATGAGTAATATTATTATGACTGTGTAAATCAACGGATAGATAATGATTCCGATGTGAAATCTCCGCTGTCTTTCTCCTTATAATGTGTGTCCTTGTGTCGTGTCGGTTGCGTGCGTAGCATGAAGGATCATGGACCCCAAATGCCCACGACCAGACTGAGCTAGTCGGCGGGGCAACGCACGCAGGGGATGATTCTCCATGATCACTTAAATCAAATTATGCTGCACTGACGACGGCTCGGCAGAGTCGGGTCAGTTGTATCAAATGGCGCCCAAATTGGGTTTTGGTTTGATGTTTTGGTAATTTCTGTTCTTTTTGGCATATATGCTGGTCGGCTGGGGTGGCAAATGTTTCGGTGTAAGCATTGTGTTGCCTCAGCCATATTTTTTTTTTCTTTTTTTTTTCTTTTCTTCGCTACTTCTCCTTGGCCGTAGTTGGCAACACATTTTCAATTCACTTTAATTTGCTTATCCTTATCTAGTCGAGAGGTCGTCAATGCAGCATTGGCGCCCGTATTATGCTACTGTCTGTGTCTAATGTGTTCAACAGAGCTTAGCTCTCTGATAGTCATCCAGATTCTTGTGGTTGTGAGTTTATTCTATGGTAATGAGCGATAATATCTCCGAAGTGGTAGGACATGTCTTTTAAAGTAAATGCTGTGAATTTGTCGCAATTGGAGTAATGTACTTTACGGAGTGTTCTCTGGTCTCATCTCGGTCCTTGTCCACCCGGGTGGTGTTATTCAATTAATGAATTATTTTGATCAGGATTCGAGAAACGTGATCAGTTGAACATCTCAAGACAACCACAAGAAATCTGTAAATTCCCTAATATCCCTTCCAATTTTCGCATTACATGTTTGAGTTTTTTATGCCTTTTCCCTTTCCTTTCCTTTACCAATATTTCCCATCTGGAAGATGAAGCACGGAATCATTATCTAGCTATTTTGATGAATTTATAACTATTAAGAATTTAATCACGGTTCGGTTCTGTCACACGTATATGAAGAGAAGAACAACAAAATTATTTTTCTGAGCATTTTCATATATATATATATATATATGCAAATTTTATTTCATAATAGTATAATACAAGTATATACAGATTGGAATACGGTAGTAGTGCAGTATTTGTTAGTACCAACTTTAATCTACATCAATTCAGCATTACTTCGTCATCTTACATCCATTATTAATCCGTTAATAATTGAAGTTTGACGTTACTTAACTGAGAGAAAAAAATTCCTTGATATTAGTTATTAACAAACTAAAGGTTGATTGTATCTATTAAAATGAGACGTAGAACGAACAGCTGGGATCCCAGCTACACGCCTTTCCAGCATCAACTGGAACGCCTAAGCTTGTCACCATCTGCTGCTCAAGCCACCAGTAATACTGAGTCACATATCCTAAATAACTCCTTTCCAAGGCAATCGGATTCCCATTTGGCAGAGACCGAAGCAAGAAGAAGCCGGAATACACGAGAGGAGGATTCTAGCTACCTTCAGGATCGATCAAATCGACCAACTACGTCTGGCAGTAATGAGGCGAAAGTAACTTTTCGGGATCAAGTCGAAGCAAGTTCTCAGTCATCCGTTAAATTACCCATGTCAAAGTGGAATGTTATATTTGACGGGTCCCCCTCGGGTTTAACTGCACGACAATTTATGTTTCGGGTGCTGTCTTTGGCAGAAGATTATCGCGTTCCATCAACTATTCTGGCAACTGATTTTCATCTGCTCCTGAAAGGTAAGGCAGCCGATTGGTATTGGCGCTTTCGGGAGCAGAATTATCCGCTCATATGGAATAGATTGAGATCGGAATTTTTGGAACGATTCAACGCATTTCGTTCCGATGTGGATATACGAAGGATGTTAGATGGTCGCTTACAGAAAACAGGAGAGCGTTTCCAAGATTTTTTTGACGCTCTCGAGAGTATATCTTTGCAGCTGAATATCCATTTAACGGACTTAGATTTTCAATGCGTAGTATTTAGGAACATGTCCCCCGCCCTTCGAGCCCATCTGTCTGGAATAGAATTTCACTCAACCCGTGAGCTTGTTAAGCGCTGCTGTTTAGTGGAAGCAGAGTGGCGATTGTTGGGGTGGAATAACGAGCGCGAGCTGATTCGTCGTACACGTCCGGTGCACGAATTATACTTTGATTTAGATCGCTTTGATAATGGTCGGTCTAGTTCATCTACTTCTTCTACTCGTCATCCATTGTGGGACTATGAGTCAGGCACACAGAACGAGTTCAGGCAACAGAATAGGCAAACAGTGCAATTAGGTTGCCATGAAATACCATTGGATTATTACGACATATCTCAAGCCCCCAGTCGATCAGGTCAGTCATCTGAGAGACAATCCAGTTTTGAGGAAGAAACGCACAGGTATACAAACCATAAATCAACCCCAATTAGACATTCAGAAAGGTATGATGAATTTACACCACCCACGATTGCGCCAAGGCAGGAAATACATGCCGTGCAATCTAGTTCCAATGAATATACGACTAGAGGTCGTAGGATGGATGACAAAAATAATTTACGGGTATGTTGGAATTGTCACGATCTGGGTCATGGATTTATGGATTGCACTACTCCCATACAGCGTGTTTTCTGTTTTGGTTGTGGTCGTGATGGAATTTTAAAACCTAAATGTCCCAACTGTCAAGCGGGAAACTTGAACAGGAATGCGCTTCCCGCGGGGAGGTTGCGTATTCCTCCAGGCACTCGTTCCTCCCGACCCGAGATGACAGACGCGGCAACCAATATCGACCCGGAATTTCGTCGAACTCGATAAATCCATTACCTTTTCCTTCAAGCAGACTCCCTACCCTCCATTCCGAATGTGATTGTATTCTATCGGCCCGTAAACGCTCGGTATCACGCTTCCATCGAGCATGGAAGTATTTTGCCAATAGACGATGGCTACGTAAAGCGTGTGTCGACACCATTCTGACACCCCAAGGAGAGAACCGACCTTTCGCCATAATATCCATAAAGGGACGGGAACTTCAAGGGTTGCTGGACAGTGGTGCAAGCATCAGTATACTTGGAGCAGGAGCTTTGGACTTGATAGCGGAACTGAATCTATACATGCATACCATGGCATCAGATGTTCAGACAGCGTCAGGTCATAGAGCTTCTGTTCTGGGATATGTTGAGACTCTGGTGAAATTTAATTCAAAGTCACGTCTGATTAAGTTCTTGGTCGTTCCATCGTTGACCAATCCAGTATACCTCGGAATGGACTTCTGGGACACGTTTAAAATTACACCGACTCAACAGGCGACGGTTGCATCCCTCTCCGAAGGCACAAACCCAGCGTTTCACACTCTGTCTTCTGAGGAGCAGTCCCGATTACAGCGCGTCATGCATCAGTTTCCCTCCTATAGCATCAATGGCTTGGGTAAGACTACTTTAGTCTCTCATCATATTGACACCGGGTCCGCCAAACCCATTAAACAGCGGCATTATTCGGTGTCCCCAGTCATTCAGAAACTGATGTATGATGAGCTAGATCGCATGCTGTCCTTAGGAGTCATCGAGGAAAGTAGAAGCGCTTGGAGTTCACCAGTCACGCTTGTACGGAAGCCTGGCAAAGTACGGCTATGTTTGGATGCCAGACGACTAAATGAGGTAACCCTGAAAGATGCATATCCATTACCTCTCATTGAAGGCTTATTGGCACGTTTACAGTCCACTAAATTTATTACGAGTTTGGACCTTAAGGATGCCTTTTGGCAAATACCGTTAGATGCAGAATCTAGGGAGAAGACCGCGTTTACCGTTCCTGGCCGCCCATTATACCATTTCACAGTGATGCCGTTTGGTCTTTGTAACGCTCCTCAGACCATGTGCCGACTAATGCACAAAGTGATTCCTCACGAGCTGCATGACAAGGTGTTTGTATATCTCGACGATTTGCTCGTTACTAGCTCTTCTTTTGACGAACATTTGGATCTACTTTCCAAGGTGGCGCAGTTGCTTCACGCAGCTAAATTGACCATTAACGTCGAGAAGAGTAAGTTCGTGCAGCGAGAGATCAAGTATCTTGGATATGTGGTTAGTGATGGAATCCTCAAGGCTGACCCAGATAAAATCTCTGGAATTGTAGGCTATCCTACACCTAAGTCTGCAAAGGAGGTCCGGCGATTCATGGGAATGGCGGGATGGTATCGGCGGTTTATCCCTAATTTTGCGGCAGTATCATCAGCCCTGACGGATTTGCTGAAGGGTAAGCGCTCGTTTCAGTGGACAGACGCTGCTAATAATGCTTTCTCAGAGATTAAAAGACTGTTGATTTCGGCACCAGTGTTAGCTAATCCCGATTTCTCCCGTAGATTTTTCATCCAGTGTGATGCTAGTGCCACCGGGATCGGGAGTGTCCTGTTCCAAAAAGATGATGATGGTGGAGAGCACCCAATCGCTTTTATGTCTGTAAAGCTTAACGCTGCGCAGCGCAACTATAGTGTTACTGAATTGGAATGCTTGGCTGCGGTGCAAAGCGTTAAGAGATTCAGAGCATATATCGAAGGGTTGCCTTTCACCATTATCACTGACCATGCTAGCCTTAAATGGCTCATGGGACAGCAGGACCTCACTGGTAGATTGGCTCGCTGGAGCCTGAGGCTGCAGTCTTTTGATTTCAACATCGAGCATCGTAAGGGAACTCACAACGTCGTTCCAGACGCATTATCGAGAGTTTGCGGGTCTATTGAAACAAGCCAATTTCTCAGAGGTTATTTGCCTGAGCACTACAGGCTTGCTGAGGTAATCGCTGATACAGCATTCCGAGCTCCTGAGTATTTGGACCTCATCGCCCAAATAGAAAAGAGTCCTGACGATTTTAAGAATGTGCACGTTAGGGAGGGACGTGTGTTCATTACTACCGGAACACACCATGACTTGTGCACCGATATACCTCGAACAAAATTATGGGTCCCTGAGAGTGAACGAGAGCAGTTGATCATGCGGGCACATGATGATCCTAGGGGGTCTCATTGTGGGATTCGAAAGACTTTGGAGCTGCTGCAAAGATATTATTACTGGCCGCAGTTGAGGAAACAGGTTAAAGATTACATTTCCTCCTGCACCGTTTGCAAGCAGGTCAAGCCTTCGAATCGTGCCATGAGGCCGCCAATGGGGAATCAGCGGGAAACAGGTAGGCCATTACAAAGACTGTTCGTCGATTTCATGGGCCCATACCCTCGTTCGAAGGCAGGAAATACTCAGTTGCTCGTGGTGCTGGATCATTTCAGCAAGTTTGTATGGCTCAAGGCCATACCCAAAGCTACATCGGAAGCAGTCGTGAAGTTCCTAAAGAACGATATCTTTTTGACGTATGGGGTACCGGAGTTCATGCACTCGGACAATGGTGTACAATTTACCTCTAAATGTTTCAAAACTTTTCTTATTGAGTACGGAGTTCAGCACATCACCACCCCCTTGTATTCACCGCAGGCTAATGCATCCGAGCGTGTCAACCGCTCCATACTTAGTGCCATTCGCGCCTACGTCGGTGATGATCACAGGAACTGAGATGAGCTGCTGGTCGAATCATGTGCAGCATTTCGAAATGTTGTTCATGAGGCGACTGGTTGTTCACCTCATTTTCTGTTGTTCGGTTTTCACCGTATCCAGCATGGTGACGAATATAAATTACTCAGGCAAATGCAAGCATTAGATGATGGAGAGATAGATCTCTGTCCCCACACAGACAGGATGCGGTGGATGCAGGATAGAGTGAAGGATAAATTGGCTGAAGCTCATGCTAGAGGAGTCCGGGTGTACGATCTCCGGAGTCGCGCAAAAACTTTTAGCCCTGGTCAGATAGTTTTCGTACGGAACTTTGCACTTAGTAGCGCTGTGGATCGATTCGCAGCTAAACTGGCCCCTAAGTTCCTAAAGGCGGTGGTGCGAAGGAAGATAGGTGAAGTATCTTATGAGCTTGCTGATGGAAATGGGAAAATACTGGGTGTATATCATGCCAAAGACCTTAAACAGTAGTGAACTAACGAAAATTGCCCGGCTTTTGAAGACTCTTCTCAGGGTAGGTCGGCCCCACGATTTGTGACAGACAAACAATGTAACT
Organism: Nemotelus pantherinus; assembly: GCA_963978885.1. Lineage (NCBI taxonomy): Eukaryota > Metazoa > Arthropoda > Insecta > Diptera > Stratiomyidae > Nemotelus > Nemotelus pantherinus. Next base: position 143,051,693 of record OZ022264.1, read on the forward strand.
GAGACGTTCCGCCAGAAAGGAAGAGAAAAAGAATACAATTTCCTATATTATCAAGAATTGATTTTCTGGCTAATTCGATATTTTTGAGTCCAAACGTAAAAGATCACGTAAAACCGCCTGATCAGTTTCGATAAATTTTTGTGTAAGACGATGATGAGAAAATTTGACTGGAAGAGTTACATGAACAATAGGCATACTAGTATTTACATTTTTATTAAACCTTTCAGTTCTGGTAAATTGATATTTATTAAGTGGACAAGTAAAATTTCAATAAAAATTTCAATTTCTTTCAGCACAAACGAAACAGAAAATTTATAAAAACAAGCAAAATTTATAAAAGTAACTCGTAAATCTACTTATCAATAAAATTTACAAAAATATGTAAACAATTCATCTACCTTTTCACTGATGGACAAATTTGCGTGTTGGACAGGTCTCAGCTTCCACTTCATATTCGATTTCGACTCTCGGGTTTCGTAATTTTCTACGTGATTTCGTTGATTTAGCCGATTTCGATGTGCTGGGTTTCGCGTCTTTTGCATTTTCGTCGTCTTTCGAACTTTTTGCCACTTTCACATCAGCATCCTCTATATATTCACCATCAGAAGACTCAAAAGCACTTCTAACGTCCGCGTTTTCTCTCTGCCAGAATCGCGTTCTTCTGTTTCTGAACCATATTCCACTTCAGCATCCATCTCATCGTCATCTTCTTCCATATCTGAATCGGCTTTCACATACTCATCGACCATGATCAATTCTTTCTGTAAATCTTCATCCAACCTCATTTCCTTCTCCAATTCAGTTTCTTCCTCGTCGTCCACTTCAGCCTCCTCCGCCACCTCATCTTCGACTTCTTCGGCTTCCAGAGCCTTATTGAATGCAGTTTGCGGAAAATCATAAATATCTTGATAAGTGCCTTTTCTTCAATCGTTCCAGCAATTATTTTTCAATCACATTATCTATTTTAACTGCTACCAAAGCCTTTTGTTCTCGTCTAATTTCTTGGCGTTCGATCTTGCACGAAAGTGGCACCAATAGCTTTTGTCTGCGTAATTTCAGTTTACGCATTCGTATCAGATATTGGGTGACCTTTATAAATCTGTTTACACTTTACTAATATGTATTTATTCCAAAATACTAGATTTTCATTGATCTGCTGAATCGCTTTCTCGAAATTTCGAGATAGTTTTACTTTTCCAAAGTTTTCCCGGGAAATGTGAACGTTCGGCCGTTTCATGTACCAGTAGATTATGTTTTTTTTCTTCGCGAACAGTGGCGTATTGACTGTTTGCTAGGGGACATGTTGAACGATTACAAAGGCCAGTTAAACTGTATTCGTCTCGGCAGAAGTTTTGTGTGTCTGTTTCGACTTTATGTGAGCAAAATGATTTGTTAATGATGCTCCAAACCACATCGTCGTGCTGCATTTTAACTAATTATTTACAGCTCTAACTCGGTATCAGCCTCAATTCGACATCGGCTTTGTCAATTTTAATTTGACAGATGGGATATATAATATCCCCATGTTTTGCCGAAAGTCATGCTAAATGTCCCATCACCTGAAGCTGTTGTTCGGGACTGTACAAGTATCAGATTTCTGTACTTTATGATTTGGTGATGCCCTAATGGTCGAAAAATCACGGGAAATGAAAGCTTTGGAAAGGTACCGCTCTAGCGGTACCGTGAAAAATTTTTCAAAAGGTAGAAAAGGGGATTTGCTTCTTCTGGGTTGAGAAGTGAAAGTGTGCGGAGGTTAGTTGGTGTAAAATGAAATCAAGCTGAAAGAAAGTAATATAAAAAACTCTAGCGCACCTGAACCGCTAGAAACACTAATGTTCGAAGAACAGTAGAAAAATCGTGCAGGTTTTGAGTGCATATTCCACCACATGTGCTGCTTATTACGGCCAAACTGTTTCAAATGCCACGTTTTACTTTCGTCTTAAGAATGCATTATAACTCATATGGTGCAAGGTTTCAGATATTACCACTGGCATGAATTTCAACGTTTATGAGAGCAAAACACGGGTTCATTATATTCGTTATCAGTTGCTTATTTCACATAATTTTGAAAGCAGCATCTCATATAACATCAATGAAGAAAATGCTCAGTGCCTGCAGCACTGTAACTGAAGTTGGTGTTTGGGGCTGCGATCCGAAAAATTTGCAGAACTTTGCGAATTGTAACATCGGTTATTTATTTTAATTGTAAATGTTTCCGGTATGTATACTAACTGTAAGCATTTATTGATACAAAAGCAGCACAACCGACTCGTGCTGGCAACCTTTCGCCAGTATCAAATCCAAGAATATATCAAATCTGCTTCACGTTGTTTAATTACATTCGAAGTTATAGGAGTATAAAGAAATTTAGGGTTACCTGCAGCGAGTTTTTTCAAATGATCGAAAGCTTAATATTTGCTGTTTATTGTCACTACAATATCATTACCATTTGAAAATTCTACGATAAAACCGCTTAATAAAGATATTGCAATTAAACACAAAACCAACAATAGCTGGCAACCCTATCGTGTCTTTTCAACCAAATTTGGCCTGAATAATGTTTATGACAGGTTTCATTAATTGTATGAAATTCGTATTGATTTCATGACTGCACTGGAAGTTATAGTACAAAAAGTTTTATTTTCCTGAGCGAATTTTCAAAACCAAAGACACAAAAATTACCATAGCAGGTAGCACCAATCAAATTTTTCAACCAAATTTCCACCAAACAGAGATTAGAGTTAGGTTTAGCTTCTGTGTCAATTTCATGAAAATCTGGTAACTTATTCACATTTCATAGGGCAAAAAGCAGTTTTTTTTCTTTGTAATTTTTCAAGATGGCACCACTGGCACAGAGTTGCCCACAATTCAAAATCGCTTCTATCAAATCTGGTCTTACTTAAGTCCAATGCATTCTGTAAATTTTAGCTGTATCTGATTATTGGTTCGTGAGTTTCCGTGAACAGAAGTTTTTGATGCTAAAAATATAGGTTAACTGGGAGAGGGTTACCGTTCTTGTCCGACATGACATTTCCAAAGTTTTATTTTGAACGTGTAGATAAAACATAAGATTTATATACAGATTGGTTTTATTGTAAGAAACGGACATTTTTTTTGAATATTCGATGGTTTGAATGTTTTTACTTCCAAATTTTTTTTTTAAAATGAAGACACCAAAATTATCATAGCTGGCAGCTCCAATCGAATTTTTCGACCAAATTTCTACCAAACGTGGCTTAAAGTAAGGTCCAGCAATTGTGTAAGTTTCGTCAAAATCGAACGATTCAATCAGAATTTATAGGGCTAAAAACAGTTATCTTTTTTAGTGGTTTTTCAAGATGGCACCACTGGCACAGAATTGCCCGCATTTCAAAATCACTTCTATCAGACCTGGTCCTATTTAAGGTCAATACATGCTGTGAATTTCAAATAATTCTGCCCATCGGATCGTGAGTTTCCGTGAACAGAAGTTTTTGATGCTAAAAATATAGGTAAATTGGGCAAGGGTTGCCAGGCGTGCCCGTTATACCATATCTTTTTTTTTTTTTGGTTATGTAAACAAAGCACAAGATTTACATATGAAAGGCTTATTTTTGAAGAAACTGCATTTTTTCAAGAGAGACGATGATTTGGAGGTTTTCACTTTCAGTGCCTGCCCTAGCTACAGGGTTGCCAGCACGCTCATTAAAAGCCACATAAATCTACAACTAAATAATATCAATATGTCCTGAAAATTTGGTAATGATTGAATAGCTCTGTCAAAAGTTATCGAAATTTAAAAATTTTCAAATTTTCCCGTCCTCTTTTTAGGCACCCAGCGCACACATAGGGTTAAAATATTCCAAAGCATTATCCGATTCATATGTAAAACACGTTAGAAATTTATTTTATTAACTTTATTTTTGCGAAAATCATTTGTGCACGAAATAATAGGTATATTAAAAATATCACTTAAATGCCCGCCGGCGCGAAAAGGTTTACAATAACTGACATTTAAAGAGACCTGGACCTATTCTGCATATACACCAATGTATCCTGAAAGTTTCAGCTCAATCGAATGGCGCGTTCCCGAGATTATCTCACTGAAATTTTTTGTACATATATATATATATATATAAAGAAATATGAATTTTTGGCCGAATCGATTTTAATACTAATGTTCTTCGAACATTAGTAAAAAAAGAAATTCAAAAGGATAATATCGTGACAGAAAATTGAATTGAAGCATAGTAAAGCCGAGAAGATTTTCGTTCGTGAAATAACTTGTGTGTGTAGCAAAGCGACTGTTTTTGGGAGAATGGCGAAATGGTTCGGACATATTAAAGTCAAGCCATTTTATTGTCGAGACTGTAAAAGCAGGGAAGGGACAAAGTAAGATAAATTGCAAGGCGAACGAACTAAATTGGGAAGCGGCAAAAGCTTTGCGCATTGAAGATACTGGAGAGCGAAACTAAGTTGGTGGTGAAGCAGCGAAATAAAAGTTTTTTTTTGAACGAGTATGGTGTACCAGGCATGGCGAAAATCTATAATATAAAAGTGCTGAATCGATGACGGATCAAGGTATTGATAATGAATTGAAGACGAAGATATTGGTGGATCCAGATAAGTACTGCATGCTGATTATGATTAATGAATTTGCAAATGATTTAATAGTTCAAAAATTGACATAACGGTTATAATTCTCACTAAGTTACATAAATGAAGTACAGTAAAACCGGTAAACTGAGCGAATGTTCTAGACACGATAAGATTAGTTATAATTCCGCTTAATTCTGCAGAATATTCATAAAATTGATATATATAAATTATCATGATAATAAAGGAATGATATCAATCACAAAAGAAGAAAAAAACTAACAACAATATTTTATATAAATTTGATAATTGCTCATAGTAGATCTTCGGTGTGGGCGCTGTGTGTATTTGATTTTTCTTTGCTTTCTTGGTTGCTATCTATTTGTATTATTTCTTTATTCATTTATTTGAATTATTATTTATATGATTTTTGTTTTGCATTATTCTACATTATCATTTGAAATTGTTAATATCGGTGTAAACCGATTCCGGCCGGAATTAGGTGAAATTGAAGCTCACCCCAAAGAAATAGACATAGATTGTCATAGTTCACTTATTACTGAATGAATTTAAACTGGATTGGAATTTTCTGCGAAGATTTTGTTGTTGTTATGTCTAATTCAATTTTCAATAAAAAAAAGTTATAATTTCGAAAATAGCGCATGAGTAATATTATTATGACTGTGTAAATCAACGGATAGATAATGATTCCGATGTGAAATCTCCGCTGTCTTTCTCCTTATAATGTGTGTCCTTGTGTCGTGTCGGTTGCGTGCGTAGCATGAAGGATCATGGACCCCAAATGCCCACGACCAGACTGAGCTAGTCGGCGGGGCAACGCACGCAGGGGATGATTCTCCATGATCACTTAAATCAAATTATGCTGCACTGACGACGGCTCGGCAGAGTCGGGTCAGTTGTATCAATATATATATATATATATATATATATATATATATATATATATATATATATATATATATATATATATATATATATATATATATATATATATATATATATATATATATTACTAGCTATTGTGAAGTTTAGTGAAAGTGCAGTGAAAGTGTGCCGGAGTAAATTAATGTCAAGTCCGTATAAGAAATCGCGAAACTTTTTTTGTCCATATACAACGCGAGTGCGCAAGGCTTTTAGCCTCGACACTCCAGATTTTCAGTCAGTCTCATCTGACGAGTTTCCTTGCCTGAGTAGTGCAACTGCGGAAACCAATATCATTTACTAAATCAACAGCCACATGCGGTTGTTCCTGCAGATATTTTTGGTTCTTTGCGAATCCCTGACGCCGTAAAAGATTTGCCAAGATTTGACGGCAAATCCTCTTAATTCTTGCCTTGTGGAGCTTTTGGTTTTTTTGTAGTGATTATTGTAACTCGATTATTTTTTCGGACTTTGTGCTGTGTGAACATAGGTGATTTTATTTCTTCTACATTCTTTTCTAAATATAAGTTCGTTTTCTTTTAAGCTTGGAGTATCTTCACGGTTAGCGTCTAGTTTATTTAAATTTTTATTTATGAGTTCTTCTATTTGGTTCTTAATTTTTGGGTATATTTGGGATCTGAATGTGTTTAAATTTTCAAGGTACTCATGCTCATTATTATGTGTGAATGTTTTATCAAAGATGTGGGTCCTGCCGGTAAACATTTCATATGGAGTGTGTTTAGTGGTAGAATGGATGGCATTGTTGTACGTGATAAGTGCTTCGCTTAGGATATCATTATGATCAGCTTCTAGTTTTTCTTTTTTCTTTTTATCGAGTATAATTCGATATGCTTCAGTAAGGGTGGAATGAAACCTCTCTATATGAGCGTTACTACTAGTTTGCTGGAAAGATGTATGATGTACTGAAATTCCATATTGTTTACAAAAATCTAGGAATATTAATGCTGTCATTTCCGTCCCTTGGTCTGCTGTTAACCGTTTAGGTGTGCCGTGTAGGCTAAAGAAATGTCTCAATGACTTTATAATATTTAGACTATTTTTAGCTTGCAAGGTAAAAGCGGCTGCGAATTTGGAGAATCTGTCAATTATGGTTAGGATTGGATGACCGTTAATTGTGTAAATGTCTATGCATATATGATCGAGAGGTTGCCTTGGGTTTTCCGACTGTTGGAACTTTATCTTTGGAGGATTCTTATCATATTTTAAGGTTTGGCAGGTTTTACAGTTATTTATGATCTTCGTGATTTTTGTTTTCATGTATGGGAAGAAATAGGTTCTTTTGAGGTGCAATAAGGTTTTAGTGATACCTCTGTGGTTGTTATTGTTATGATAGTCTTTGATGATCTTATCTTGTTCATCTTCCTCGGTAACATCTGATACGAAATCACAACAACGGATTATTTTAAAAAGTTTCGAGTTCGAGAAATATTTGGAATAAACCGTTTGGACTATTTTGAATGTCTCATTATCGGTAAAGATCGCGGATAATTTATTTGGTGCAAGGTATTCCTTAAATATTTTAACTAAACTTTCCTCTGTGTAACTGGGCAGACGGAATGTTCTACGTTGTTTATTTCGAAAAATGGTTTCCAATGTGTGGGGAGGCCTTTTATCTGTTTTTTCAATAATTATCTGAAGGTTGAATTCATTAAGTGGACGTTCGGATATGGGTATGCCATCATTTAGGTTTTCGTGAGCAGAGTGAACAGTGGAGTCCCCGTCATCGTGAATTAATGTTGCCTGTGTTTCATTTGTGTTGACATCTATTTTATTTACTGATTCTTCCGGTTTGATTCTGCTAAGGGCATCCGCGTTTAAGTTTTGAATTCCCTTTTTGTATATGATTTTATAATCAAATTCTTCCAATCGAAGTCTCCACCGAACTAACTTAGAATTAGGATCCTTAAGGCTCATTAACCAGGTTAACGGTTTGTGGTCTTTGATGATGAGGAATTTCCGACCAAACAAATAAGGTCTGAAGTGTTTGGTGGCCCAAACGATAGCCAGCAGTTCTTTCTCAACTGTTGAATAGTTGATCTCGGAATCCGTTAAGGTCCTGCTAGCATAGCATACAGGAAGATCTTGACCAATAGGTCCCTGTGATAAAACAGCGCCTAATGCATAATTACTGGCATCTGTTGTCAGAATAAAAGGCTTATTAAAATCCGGGTATTGGAGTATTGGATCATTCATTAGTAAATTTTTGCAAGTGTTGAAGGCATTTAGGTATCGATCGTTTATTTCAATTTTCTTGTCCTTTTTCAGACATTCTGTTAGAGGTTTTGTGAGTCGTGCAAAGTTTTTGATAAATTTCCTATAGTACCCTAGTAGTCCCAGAAAGGCTTTAATTTCTTTCGTAGTCTTAGGTATTGGAAAGTGTTTTATAGCTCTTATTTTGTCAGGATTGGGCTTGATTCCTTCTGTGGTTACCACATGACCAAGGAATGCTATTTCTTTACGTAGAAATTCACATTTATCAAGTTGCACTTTAAGGTTCGCATTTCGTAATTTGTGGAAAACTTTCCTGAGGTTTTCACCATGTTCTCGGAGAGACGTAGAATAGATTATAATGTCGTCCAAATAGACGAGACAGATTGTTCCTTGCAAATCTTGGAGGACATTGTCCATAACTCTTTGAAATGTGGAAGGGGCATTTTTCAGCCCAAAAGGCATCCGGACATACTCGTAATGCCCACCATCTACTGTGAAGGCTGTTTTTTTTATGTCCACTGGATCCATCTCTATTTGAGGGAAGCCACTAGCCAGATCTAAAATGGTAAAATACATGCATTTACCAAGTTTATCGAGTATTTCCGTAATGTTTAGAAGGGGGTAGCGATCGGTAATTGTTTTTTCATTCAACTTGCGGTAGTCTATCACAAGCCTCCACTTTTGCTTTCCGCTTGAATCTAACTTTTTAGGTACAATCCAAACTGGAGAGCTCCAGGGAGAGCAGCTTGGACGGATTATGCCTTGTTGAAGCATATCATTGATTTGCCTACGGACCTCATCTTTGAGAGCAAAAGGATACCTATAAGATTTTGTATACACAGGTATATCATCTGTAGTCCTGATACGGTGTTTCACTTGGTTTGTGAATGATAGTGTCTGTCCTTCATGAAAAATTATGTCATCGTATTCTCGACAAATGTGAAATAACATTTTCTTCTCTTCTGTATTCAGATGGGAAGTGCGAAGTAATTTGGTAATATCCTGTGTATTCGTTTCCGGAGGAGTGGTTTGGAATGTGAAATTGTTAACTTCTATATAGTTTTTACAGAGTGGTTCTACTTTCAATGGTTGCTCTAATAGTACAACCTGATCGCAGTCAGTTAAGTTGGTCACTTCAACTAGACCGTACCAGTTCTTGGTGTGGTAAATTCCTTCGGCAATATAAACACCCTCCTTAACTATTGTACGCCTAAGATAAATATCACCATCCTTAATGTCAACAGGTATTTTAGCTATTATTTTAGACCTAGGAGGAATTATTAGTTTTCCTGACGAAAGGTTTGGTTTAAAATGTATTGGCAAGATAGAACCTTTTATTACCAGAGTCTTATTTGCAAGGTCTACAGAAGCTCCTAGGGAGGTCAGTACGTCTAGTCCTAAAAGTCCGTCGAAATATTTATGGAACTTGAATATCAAAAATGTGTTTTCGCCCGGTTGGTTAAATTCAATGAAATTAGGCAATTTAACTTGTTTTGTCAATTTATGTTCAACAAGGATTGTACTGATTGTAACTGGTTCTATATCTTCCAGATCATCTGGGTGAATGTATTCTGGGTTGATGAATGAAGCAGAGGCTCCAGTATCAATTAGGAATTTTAATGGACGTCCAAAAGGTGATGAAATGTTTACATAGGGAAGGTCGTTACCGTGTTTGTTGATGTCTATGTATCCTGTTGGTCGGTTGAGGCATCTGTGGTAAAATTTGTGGTGTCATCAATTTGAATTTCTTGGTCGGTTGGAGTAGCACTGTCATCTTTTGTCTCCTCATTGTTGTAATATTGTTCCAAATAAGCTTGATAAGCTGTTGGGTCGAGGTAAGGCGGCATGTATGCAAATTCTTCGTTGGTTGTGTTGTCAGTATCAATGTTTAGTTTTTCTACTATGTACTTAGGGTAATTTGTTTGTTGAGCCTGTTGGTTCATTGGACGGTTTCGTAAAAACGTGTTTCCCGAACTAATTTCCATCGGCTCTGGATTTGAAGGATGCGACTGTTTCCCAAAAACGTTTTGATTTTGGTTGAGAAACGGTCTGCCAAACGTATTATATTGCTGATTGGGATTTGGAAATTGTTTCCCAAATGTATTAAAACGTTGATTCGGATTTGGAAATTGTCGCCCAAAGGTATTAAAATTTTGATTTTGAGTGAAAGGGTTATTTCGTTGGAAGATCGCTGGTGCGTATTGTGTGTGCGCGTTTGGTGTTTTAATTTGGAAGTTACCAAAAGACGGTCTTGGTGAGAAATTAGGGAAACTGTTCAGAAATGGTTTTTATTGTGTTGGAAAGAAACTATTGCCTGATGGTTTAGGCTGTGGACGAGTAGTAGTTATATTGGGCTGTGGTCGATTGTCCGATCGCATATAAGATATATTCTGCTCTTTGATGCAGAACGAAAGAGCTGTAGCCAACGTTTCCGGTCGCATAGCTCGGATAACAGACCCTAATGGTTCTCGTAACCCAGTTAAAAAAGTATTAAGGCACATCTCCGCAAACAATGTTTTCTTTGCTTCGATCACATTTGAGTCATTCTCATGGATCAAAATGTTATTATACATTGTGGCTTGAATTTCAACAATTTCCCCATAAAATTTTTCGACTGATTTGTCACCTTGCTTTAACATATGCAAGTCACGTATTAATGACGTTTCAGTCCTTTTATCGGCATAATGGAGAATTAAATTACTTTTTATATTCTCCCATACCAGAGGGGTCCCGAACATATTCAGCACTTCGTTCGCTTCTCCCTCGATTTTGTTGCGGATGGCTCGCAAAATTATTCTTGAGTAAGGAGTGCCATCTATTTCTCTGATGAAAGAGAGAATTTCCTCTACGTTATTGAGGAATTCATGGAGTAGCCGAGGATTGCCGTCAAATCTTGGCAAATCTTTTACGGCGTCAGGGATTCGCAAAGAACCAAAAATATCTGCAGGAACAACCGCATGTGGCTGTTGATTTAGTAAATGATGTTGGTTGTGTAGCTATTGTGAAGTTTAGTGAAAGTGCAGTGAAAGTGTGCCGGAGTAAATTAATGTCAAGTCCGTATAAGAAATCGCGAAACTTTTTTTGTCCATATACAACGCGAGTGCGCAAGGCTTTTAGCCTCGACACTCCAGATTTTCAGTCAGTCTCATCTGACGAGTTTCCTTGCCTGAGTAGTGCAACTGCATCAAAGAGCAGAATATATCTTATATGCGATCGGACAATCGACCACAGCCCAATATAACTACTACTCGTCCACAGCCTAAACCATCAGGCAATAGTTTCTTTCTAACACAATAAAAACCATTTCTGAACAGTTTCCCTAATTTCTCACCAAGACCGTCTTTTGGTAACTTCCAAATTAAAACACCAAACGCGCACACACAATACGCACCAGCGATCTTCCAACGAAATAACCCTTTCACTCAAAATCAAAATTTTAATACCTTTGGGCGACAATTTCCAAATCCGAATCAACGTTTTAATACATTTGGGAAACAATTTCCAAATCCCAATCAGCAATATAATACGTTTGGCAGACCGTTTCTCAACCAAAATCAAAACGTTTTTGGGAAACAGTCGCATCCTTCAAATCCAGAGCCGATGGAAATTAGTTCGGGAAACACGTTTTTACGAAACCGTCCAATGAACCAACAGGCTCAACAAACAAATTACCCTAAGTACATAGTAGAAAAACTACACAACATTGATACTGACAACACAACCAACGAAGAATTTGCATACATGCCGCCTTACCTCGACCCAACAGCTTATCAAGCTTATTTGGAACAATATTACAACAATGAGGAGACAAAAGATGACAGTGCTACTCCAACCGACCAAGAAATTCAAATTGATGACACCACAAATTTTACCACAGATGCCTCAACCGACCAACAGGATACATAGACATCAACAAACACGGTAACGACCTTCCCTATGTAAACATTTCATCACCTTTTGGACGTCCATTAAAATTCCTAATTGATACTGGAGCCTCTGCTTCATTCATCAACCCAGAATACATTCACCCAGATGATCTGGAAGATATAGAACCAGTTACAATCAGTACAATCCTTGTTGAACATAAATTGACAAAACAAGTTAAATTGCCTAATTTCATTGAATTTAACCAACCGGGCGAAAACACATTTTTGATATTCAAGTTCCATAAATATTTCGACGGACTTTTAGGACTAGACGTACTGACCTCCCTAGGAGCTTCTGTAGACCTTGCAAATAAGACTCTGGTAATAAAAGGTTCTATCTTGCCAATACATTTTAAACCAAACCTTTCGTCAGGAAAACTAATAATTCCTCCTAGGTCTAAAATAATAGCTAAAATACCTGTTGACATTAAGGATGGTGATATTTATCTTAGGCGTACAATAGTTAAGGAGGGTGTTTATATTGCCGAAGGAATTTACCACACCAAGAACTGGTACGGTCTAGTTGAAGTGACCAACTTAACTGACTGCGATCAGGTTGTACTATTAGAGCAACCATTGAAAGTAGAACCACTCTGTAAAAACTATATAGAAGTTAACAATTTCACATTCCAAACCACTCCTCCGAAAACGAATACACAGGATATTACCAAATTACTTCGCACTTCCCATCTGAATACAGAAGAGAAGAAAATGTTATTTCACATTTGTCGAGAATACGATGACATAATTTTTCATGAAGGACAGACACTATCATTCACAAACCAAGTGAAACACCGTATCAGGACTACAGATGATATACCTGTGTATACAAAATCTTATAGGTATCCTTTTGCTCTCAAAGATGAGGTCCGTAGGCAAATCAATGATATGCTTCAACAAGGCATAATCCGTCCAAGCTGCTCTCCCTGGAGCTCTCCAGTTTGGATTGTACCTAAAAAGTTAGATTCAAGCGGAAAGCAAAAGTGGAGGCTTGTGATAGACTACCGCAAGTTGAATGAAAAAACAATTACCGATCGCTACCCCCTTCTAAACATTACGGAAATACTCGATAAACTTGGTAAATGCATGTATTTTACCATTTTAGATCTGGCTAGTGGCTTCCCTCAAATAGAGATGGATCCAGTGGACATAAAAAAAACAGCCTTCACAGTAGATGGTGGGCATTACGAGTATGTCCGGATGCCTTTTGGGCTGAAAAATGCCCCTTCCACATTTCAAAGAGTTATGGACAATGTCCTCCAAGATTTGCAAGGAACAATCTGTCTCGTCTATTTGGACGACATTATAATCTATTCTACGTCTCTCCGAGAACATGGTGAAAACCTCAGGAAAGTTTTCCACAAATTACGAAATGCGAACCTTAAAGTGCAACTTGATAAATGTGAATTTCTACGTAAAGAAATAGCATTCCTTGGTCATGTGGTAACCACAGAAGGAATCAAGCCCAATCCTGACAAAATAAGAGCTATAAAACACTTTCCAATACCTAAGACTACGAAAGAAATTAAAGCCTTTCTGGGACTACTAGGGTACTATAGGAAATTTATCAAAAACTTTGCACGACTCACAAAACCTCTAACAGAATGTCTGAAAAAGGACAAGAAAATTGAAATAAACGATCGATACCTAAATGCCTTCAACACTTGCAAAAATTTACTAATGAATGATCCAATACTCCAATACCCGGATTTTAATAAGCCTTTTATTCTGACAACAGATGCCAGTAATTATGCATTAGGCGCTGTTTTATCACAGGGACCTATTGGTCAAGATCTTCCTGTATGCTATGCTAGCAGGACCTTAACGGATTCCGAGATCAACTATTCAACAGTTGAGAAAGAACTGCTGGCTATCGTTTGGGCCACCAAACACTTCAGACCTTATTTGTTTGGTCGGAAATTCCTCATCATCAAAGACCACAAACCGTTAACCTGGTTAATGAGCCTTAAGGATCCTAATTCTAAGTTAGTTCGGTGGAGACTTCGATTGGAAGAATTTGATTATAAAATCATATACAAAAAGGGAATTCAAAACTTAAACGCGGATGCCCTTAGCAGAATCAAACCGGAAGAATCAGTAAATAAAATAGATGTCAACACAAATGAAACACAGGCAACATTAATTCACGATGACGGGGACTCCACTGTTCACTCTGCTCACGAAAACCTAAATGATGGCATACCCATATCCGAACGTCCACTTAATGAATTCAACCTTCAGATAATTATTGAAAAAACAGATAAAAGGCCTCCCCACACATTGGAAACCATTTTTCGAAATAAACAACGTAGAACATTCCGTCTGCCCAGTTACACAGAGGAAAGTTTAGTTAAAATATTTAAGGAATACCTTGCACCAAATAAATTATCCGCGATCTTTACCGATAATGAGACATTCAAAATAGTCCAAACGGTTTATTCCAAATATTTCTCGAACTCGAAACTTTTTAAAATAATCCGTTGTTGTGATTTCGTATCAGATGTTACCGAGGAAGATGAACAAGATAAGATCATCAAAGACTATCATAACAATAACAACCACAGAGGTATCACTAAAACCTTATTGCACCTCAAAAGAACCTATTTCTTCCCATACATGAAAACAAAAATCACGAAGATCATAAATAACTGTAAAACCTGCCAAACCTTAAAATATGATAAGAATCCTCCAAAGATAAAGTTCCAACAGTCGGAAAACCCAAGGCAACCTCTCGATCATATATGCATAGACATTTACACAATTAACGGTCATCCTAACGGTCAATCCTAACCATAATTGACAGTTTCTCCAAATTCGCAGCCGCTTTTACCTTGCAAGCTAAAAATAGTCTAAATATTATAAAGTCATTGAGACATTTCTTTAGCCTACACGGCACACCTAAACAGTTAACAGCAGACCAAGGGACGGAAATGACAGCATTAATATTCCAAGATTTTTGTAAACAATATGGAATTTCAGTACACTATACATCTTTCCAGCAAACTAGTAGTAACGCTCATATAGAGAGGTTTCATTCCACCCTTACTGAAGCATATCGAATTATACTCGATAAAAAGAAAAAAGAAAAACTAGAAGCTGATCATAATGATATCCTAAGCGAAGCACTTATCACGTACAACAATGCCATCCATTCTACCACTAAACACACTCCATATGAAATGTTTACCGGCAGGATCCACATCTTTGATAAAACATTCACACATAATAATGAGCATGAGTACCTTGAAAATTTAAACACTTTCAGATCCCAAATATACCCAAAAATTAATAACCAAATAGAAGAACTCATAAATAAAAATTTAAATAAACTAAACGCTAACCGTGAAGATACTCCAAGCTTAAAAGAAAACGAACTTATATTTAGAAAAGAATGTAGAAGAAATAAAATCACCCCTAGGTTCACACAGCACAAAGTCCGAAAAAATAATCGAGTTACAATAATCACTACAAAAAACCAAAAGCTCCACAAGGCAAGAATTAAGAGGAGACGGAAATACCAACATAACCTAGAAACCCAAAGTAACACCAGTCAACTAATGAGAACATTACCTCCCTTGCAGACTTTGGCTGACACACGGACAGATTATGGAAACACACCAATCAACGGACAACCAAGCGATACTCCCACTGCAATTAGGGAAAGCCAAGACAATTAGTACGTACAGGAACCTTATACACATTATAAGACTCGACGACTAAAAGCAAAATATCGACAAACTCACGGACACCTTAAACACTCTAAAGAACATAAGTTATCTGCAAGGATCCATTAGAGTCACGCAATTCAAACTTAATGAGCTGAATAGCAAATACATTTCATTGATCCCTAGAGTCAGAAATAGGAGGGGATTGGTCAACGGATTGGGTACACTTATCAAAACTATTACAGGGAACATGGGCGCCAATGACGCAAAAACCATAAATAGCCAAATCGAACAACTCTCTTCCGATAAAGATCACATTGTAAAAGAAATATCTGTTCAGGCAAGGATTAATTCGGATATGATGCAAAGATTCCAAGCAATCACCGATCACATAAATAATGAAACGGAAACTATTCAAAATTATCTAAATAACTACCAAAACCAGATACGAACTAACCGAGACACACTTTTGCATGCACAGTATTTAAATCAAATTAATTTCAATATAGATCTTTTAACAAACCATATTTCAAATGTAGCCGAGACAATTTTACTATCAAGAATAAATATTGTACCAAAACAAATTTTAAATCCTAGTGAACTCAGTGAAATATACGATGTATTACACAATCAATCGATAAATTTAATATCCGATGAGCACATTTATGAACTTTTAGAAATTCAAGCATATTATAATAATTCAAATTTAATTCTCAATGTAAGAATTCCAATTCTTTCCAATCAAACATTTTCCTTATTCCACATAATCCCATAGCCAATTAATCAAACACAACAAATTAATACCAGTCCATACATACTCCTTAACCCTCAAAGTATTCAATATTTCGACAAACCCTGTAACAAAATCGAGTAAGCCTACTACAGCAAGGAATCTTTTCGACAAGAAAGCGTTAACGACTCCTGTATTGGAAATTTACTCCTTAATGTTCCTGCTCGAAGCACTGTTGAAGACATAGAAGAAGTACACTCTATAACCCAGCCAGAACCTAATCATATTTTAATGGTTAATGCACCCAAGACAAGGCTCAGATTTGATTGTGGAAACAACGTCCAATTCCTACAAGGAACAGTTCTAATCCGGTATCATAATTGCACGATCGAAATTAACGGCATTCATTATCAAAACAACCCTAACATTTTCTTGGAAAAAATACAGATTTATCCCATAATTAATGAAAATGTTCAACACATCGCATCCAAGAAATTAAGCCTGCCAAAACTAAATTTACAACAATCAAAAAATAGTTTATCAATAAACTCTTTGGAAGTAATTACAGAAAAGCATAACTACGTCACTTGGTCCACGATGACAATCTTGGGACTGAGCATCAGCGTAATTCTCATCTATCTCGTCAAACGAAGGAAGACGGTCATCCAGATCTCGAGACCTCATGATGATACCATAACTGCGGGGACAGGAAGCAATCTCCTTTGGCCATCGCTTCACTCTTAAGGGGGGAGGAGTTACGTACACACTTCATATGATACTATTGTATTAAGCATGTTGAATTATATGTAGTATCATATGGCATTGTATCCAAATTGAATTTAGCTCAATCATGTAAAATTAAAACGTGTCGACATCGATTTGCAAGTTCAGCAAAGCAAGCAAATTCACAAATCGAACGATGTCGGCACGAGTTAATTACGCAGCATTCTAAACCAATAAATAGATCACTGAAATGTATAATTGAGCAGTATTCTTGAAACGGCAAATAAAGTTGTTAATATCAAGTAAATTATCTTTTTTTATTCGGGTACGACAAGTATCTCGTTAGTCGCGCGCAGCTTCTACGATCGTGGCGATTGCAAGTGCATGAGATTGTTGTGTCAGCGAGAAGAGAGATGCGTACCATACCGTGCTGTATTAGATTTATTGATTACATTTGTATTTAGATCGAACTTGCTTCAAGTTTGTGAGTTCGGCATTTACAATTTATTGCATGGAATAAGCAAATGGTTTGGAGGCGTACGTTGAAACAGCAACTGGAAATAAATTTAGTAGACAGAAGGTTCTATGTGGCTCCCAAAATAATGTTCTGAACAGAAAGGTGATAGTCCAAAATGGGTCTATAATTTGTGGTGATCATGGCAAACGTTAGAAGCAGGCGGTATTGCATTTCATTTTTAGTTTGCAGCAATATATCAAATCGCAGCTAAAATAGAATTAATATTACGAGTTTTCAAGAATTGAATTAAATTCAAGAACTAATTGAGTCAACGTTGGCTGATGCCTGTTGGTCGGAAGCCAGGACTTTTTCTACGAAGTGCAGAAATAACCCGGAGGAAAAATAAAATAATTTCAAAATGTCTTATGTTCATTAGGGTACTCTTACACGAACAATTAAAATTGACCGATTCGGAGCAATTGTGGACAATTTCGACGTCACAAAAATATGCGGCAACATCAGCAATAGACGATATGGATCAATTGTTGGTTAGCTCATTGTTCAACAGCGGTTAGTGATGGAGTAATATTAACGATATCATATACGATCAATTCAGTTCCAGTAATTATTTAGCGATGAATGAACATGAAATTTTAGCTGGTGCTTGTACATTTGTAATTATTCAAAATAAAACGAATAACAACAATATGAAGCAGGCTAATTTGGATGCAACCATATCTTGCCAAAGGTGATTTCAAATGAAATTAGAGTGATAAATTAAGTTTAAACGGTTTTTTGTTCAAAAATTTTTGACTTTGAATTAATTGTGAACAAAGTTGGCCCAATAATTGCAAAAAAACATAGGAATATGTAAGAGAGATCCGATTTCTGTGCCAACTCAACTCGCGATAACTCGCAGGTGTTTAGCTACAGGTGATTCGTTTAGAAATTTAATGTATCAGTTTTTAGTGCCTAATTCCTGCGATTCACGCTTCATTCCAAAATTAGGCGAATCAATTATTGATTTTCTACGTGAAAACATAGAAGTCAGAAATCGCTACATTGTTTAACTAAATAAATTGGATCTCATTACGCAACAAAAAATAAGATATCAGAACACAGTAAATGTTGAAGAGTCAATTGATATAATAAAATAATTCATTAATTTTTTTTTTTTGCAAATTGTAGTTCTAACTGAAATCGCATTCACTGAACCACAACAATTTCTCGGAGTTCTCCACGTTCTTTGACAACATGGTAACTATGAGACTAGCAATACAAACAATCGTTAAAAACGTTGCCACATTGCCGAACTATTGCTCTGAAAGTTGCTCGTGTAAGAGCACCATTATAGGATGCTTATGAAAATTTGAAGGCATCATCTCTTATTACAAAACTGATAAAAAAGTTTAGTCCTGGCAAAACGTTCATAGCAGTGCAACGACAAGTCCATCACAACTGCTTCATGTTAAGATCAGCACATACTGATAATTTCGGCATCGGAACCTATACGGAAGGAGAGATTTTTGTAGTAACCATCATATTAATTTCCAAAACATTAGATTAACAGTTACAAGATCTTCCAGACAGATCATAAAGAGAAATTCTTAAATGCAATTACACAATATATAAAGATCATTTTAATAGATTCTTGCATTAACGTGCACAATTCACCTGAATTGTGCAATGAAGATCAAGTTGCACACGCGCATCTGCTAGTCTACATTCCAAAGGTCTTCACCAGAGTATGAAGCGAATATGAGGATTGAAAAAGGCCTAAGCGCAACTCAGAACAAGACCGAAGTCCAGAACCAAGAGTGCTAAGGTCAGAAAAATTGGAATGGCTAGTGCCCTTTAAGAGGCAAAACAAAAAAAAACAAAGAATTGCCCCGAGAGCAGGTTGCCCTAGAAATGGCCGTGAAGGCCCTTCGTTCGCGTAAGCGTAGCATCCTCTAACCAAACCCGACGGATGCTGGGATGCCGCTTTGCTAGCTCGCTGCGGCTGGGGTGGGTTCATTGAAACAATGGAGTCGGTCAGCTCTCAGAAAAACGGGATGCTACTTATGATTTCATCCGTCATCAAATCGTAGCCCCAAACTGGTATAATAAAATACCCAAGGGGAAAAGGGGGCATAGTTACGTAAAAGAAACCACCCGTGGCTCTGCAACATGGGCTGACTAAGCAGACCCAGTGCCCGTGTCGACGCACGGAGCCAGAAAATTGAAAATTTTGAAAGGGAAAGAGGGAAAAACACTGTCTCTTTTCACAGGAACCTGGGTGAGGCAGACAGCCCCGGGCCCCCGGTGGTGGCAGAACCCTGACCCTCGATGATCTGGGGTCCTCCACCCACTGAAATTGGCCTTATTATCAAAAGAATGCAAAAATCTATAAATGGCAAATGTCCCTCCCTTTGAAGAACTGAAAAATCACGAAAATTAATCACTAAGTAATCATATTATCGGCCAGCCAGGCCATGCGCTGACCCTGAAAAAGGGCGGAACTTCCCGGGATTTGGCCAGTAAAAAGGCCGTGGGCTATAACTTAACAATTCATTTTTATGCAGGAATATAATTCTATTTTATATATTCTATTAAAAGAATAAACTAGATTCTTAACTGTGTTTGAAACGTTAAATTAAATTCAACCAAAAGCAATTCTCACTTTAAGCGATAACTTCAAAAAACTTAGGAATGTGATTCGACATATTTGATTCCTATTTCTTCGTCCAAGTATTATTTTCAAGTTGAGTTCAGTTTCTAGGCTGTAGACATTCCTCATTGAAACAAGTGTTTTTCTTTTACAAAAAAGCGCATCTTTTTCCCTCACAGCTACTTTTGTGTAGGCTGTTATTGTTCTAACACATTATTTAATTGTCTGCATTAGCTTAATTTAGATACAAAGCCTGAGCGACATTATGAAAAGTCGTCCCATTAGACAACGTCCTAAATAACTTAGAATTAATTTGTAACTTAACGATAATTTAATTCTTATTTACGGAATTTGCATTTCTCACTGTTCAACGGTTCAACTAAGAAGATTTAATTTTAATATCCCTGGCACTGAATGCAATTCTAAAACTCAAACCATTTAAGGCATCTTTTCATTATCTGTGAGTTACTTTTGATGAAATGCTCATAAAAATGCCTGGTAAACTCCATCATTTGATTCTGCATCGCAGGTGGAACGTGTTTGCTTTATATCATTTGATCAAAAGTAATTCAAAATGGTATTATAACAAGTGCTTCAGTAGAATTTTCTTTCAATTATTTCAAATCAATATGTATATTCAATTCAAGAACATGTCCTGTATTTTCTGTCTAGAATCGATCGTGTGCGACTTGACATTTTAAATATTTATCACATTATGTGCACTATGTACACCATTTTTTTTAAATATTTTTGAACTTCAACAAAATTATATTGATTTTCATTTAAAAATTTTCATTACATTGTAGAGTTTTCTAACGTTATATTTAAACTGAATGAAATGATTTAGGCTTACATTTTATTCCTCTGTTTTGTAACTGTTTTTTGACGCGCCTTACAGAAAAATAATTGTTTTGTTAAATTATCTTTATATACATATTTGCAATTTGAACCTTATTTGCGTGCTTTTTGCGCCTAATGCGATTTTAATTCTAATCTTCCAGTACTAGTTTAATGCATCGAAATAAATAGAAAAATGCCACTACATACAGTGGAGAATTTAATAAATTATTTCTATTCTATATTATCGATTTATTCGAATTGTTAATGGATATTTTGCGTTTGAAGAATTTGATTTGAAGGAAATATGCTCATAGTCGATTTTTTAGTAACACTCGGTTGAATTATGTTTCAACACAGTTAATTGTTGGTCCGATGAATCGTTATTCGTTCAAAGAATTTGTACTCTGCTCAGATTGCATTCAGAGTTTTGTTTGTATATGTGCATGGTAAATTTTGGTTTTAGTTGTCTCATCGGTGTTGTTAGTTGAGAGAATGTTTCGATCATAAGAAAGAGCAAGATAGCTCAATCTCCAATGATACAGCAATCCTTTAATATGCAACGAGAGAGATTGTAGGACATTTGAAAGGGAAAAAGGATTTCAAGAAATCTGGTTCCATCAGATCTACACATAATTTTAAATTTAATTTTATTGTCAAGTGTAAATTTCACATATTACGAGGAACTCACCAAGTTGCTTCAGAAGATTATTGTTGTGTTTAATAATTAATTCATTAACCGATTTATTCGCTTTAAACCAATCAAACATCAATCTATCCCTTTCGTATTTGGCGCACTCAAATATCGTGTGATCGATACCATCAATCTCCACAAAATTCGCAATATATGTCTTCATAAATTCTCATCCTGACTCTATTTTTATTATTTAGGGCATTATTCACCATTGATTAATTTATTATTTTTACAGCCTTATTTCCCAAATAGAGCTCTTTAAACCAAACTTTATTCCTTAAAATCAAATCTATGTTTGCCCATGCACATGGTTTTAAGTTTCCAACTTTACTAACGAATATAGATTTACATTCATCTAGATTTCTCTTATTTATACTATCAAAAATTACATCTGCTTAGTACTCACATAATTCTTCATTATCACATAAAAAAGCACATTTTGCTAACTCATCAATAGCTTTCGTTTTACTATGACCTGAATGCCCTGGAATCCATATGATTTTGACTGTTAAGCCCTGTATTTCCTTTCCTTACTTATAAATTTTACTAGTGATATTTTTTCTACTCATATATATATATATATATATATATATATATATATATATATATATATATATATATATATATATATATATATATATATATATATATATATATATATATATATATATAGACTATATATATATATATATATATATATATATATATATATATATATATATATATATATATATATACATATATATATATATATATATATATATATATATATATATATATATATATATATATATATATATATGTATATATATATATATATATATATATATATATATATATATATACCAGGGGTGGGCCAACGGTCAATCGCAAACAGTTCGACAGTCGATCACAGACATTTCAAATAATTTACTAGGTTAATTTAAAATGTGAGCTAAAAATTTAGTAGACGATTTTTTCAGTAAATTTTGGAATGGGCTTTGGCGTAATAGATCCAATCGGACAGACCCCGCAGTTTCAGCTCACACAAAACTCGCCGAGCTTTGGTGGCGGAGAAGCTTAAGAGAAAATCCAAGATAACTATGCGCTCGATTTGTGTAATTTATAGATTTATATCATTTTAATAAAACTGTTTCACTAGATCTCGTATACGGTTGTTTCTTTTCCTTAGATCTCTTTGTCCTAAAGTACACACTTTATATTTTTGCTTCTCGCTATACACCTTGCCTGCATTTGCATTTGTCTCCCTGGTACCGAGGTAGTAAATTGTCGCACACAGCGCAACAAAGGTTAAACTCAATTTTAGATAAAATAAAATTTTCAATTAAAATCTTTTCACGCCAATTTAGTTTGTGCAGTTCATTCTTTCGAGCTAAAAAGTGACATTTGGTGTTTGAATTTGAAAATTGAATTGTGTACATGTCTTTTCAATAACAAAATCGTTCGAAAATTGAAATTCTTGTCATCTTATCCGTCAGATATGATAAGTGTCTCCGCTTTTCACCATTTTAAAAATTTTCGCTCGAAAGAATGACCAGATAATGGGGACATGTCAAAATTTAGCTTCACGATTAACTCAGTACTAGCCTAAAGAATGAACTGCACATACTAATTTGGCGTGAAATGATTGGGGACATGTGCCAGAGCTATCTGCATTTTCAAAGCAATTTTTGACGCTTAAAAGTGAGTACATTTCTTGTTTATTTTCAAGCTAAATTTTCGCCGAAATAAATTTCGCGTAAAAATTTGCATGAAAATTTAATGTGAAATCGAAAACAGTACTAAGCTTTAGGAAGCTTTTTGCAAAGATTTCTAAATCTTTTGCTTGAAGTTATCGCATTTTTTGACACATTGGGAGAAAAACATGAACAATTGGAAGATGCAGTAAGGGTAAATAAATTAGCATTTCCTACGGATTTTATGGGCCGTTACAGCTTGCTTAATTTACAATTACAAGGAGAAGGAAAGTATTGTTGACTTATTGAGTTCGGTAAATGTTTTTTAAGTAAAATTAAAACCTTTTGCTTCACAATTAAATAGGCAAAATTTTTAAATATTTTCCATATTTAGAAAAACATATTAAACTTACTGGTGAATGTAATATGTAAAAGCTGAAAGACATCCTTCAGTTCGCAAAAAAGTCCGAGGCTTTCGATGACCGCTTGGACTGAATTTTTTATATCCTGGCCCATTTATCTGGTATCACTATGGACCAATAGGGCTATGTGTGGCCTTGTGCCAACTGTTACAACATAACCTAACTTACTGGTGAATGTAATATTCAAATGTTTGGTCCTGAACTGGAAAATTTTAAACAAGAATTCGAGAGACGATTTGCAAATCTCAATAACCTTCAACCGATTTTTGAATTTATTTCATTTCCTTTTAGAGAACTCGATAACGAGGATATTTCATCAAATCTAGCTCATACTTTACAATTGAATTCATTGGATCTAGAGTTAGAAATTTTAACAATACACGCGCAAATGAAAATTATTTTTGGATTTAATTACCACAAAAATATGTGGGTCATTGAGATGGGTGGCAATGAGGATATTTGCATTTTTTCTTTGCTTCCATATATCTACGTGAAGCAACGTTTTCTCAAATGAAAAACCTTGAATCGCAACTTCGGAGTTCTCTGACTGATTACCACTTAATGGCATCTATTCGATTGTGCATCAGTGCTTACAAGCCTAACTCTACAATACTTTTTGATGAAAAAAAAATTAATCTAAAATATTTATTAATAAAGTACATTGCACAAAGTAGTAAAACAATGTATTTAATATATTAATATCCTTAAAGACATCAATTAAATTTTTATTTGTTTTTAATTTAACCCATTTTTCGAAGTCGATCGCGTATAAATTAAAAAAAATTAATGTCGATCATACCAGTATTAGGTTTCCCCACCCCTGATATATACTATATATATATATATATATATATATATATATATATATATACTTTATATATATATATATATATATATATATATATATATATATATATATATATATATATATATATATATATATATATATATATATATATATATATATATGTATATATATACATATAAATACAAAATGTAAAGTAAAAACGAATGGAAACTTTAATTGAATTAGAGATACCTCCTGAATTAATTTATAAGATTGCCTTCTTTCTAAATAATAGGATGCTAGTTTTGGGTGAGAGCCACTATAGTGTGAGGAATGGTTAACTGCAAGGGGATGTATTGAGTCCTCTGCTGTTTAATATTTATACGGCTGAGTTACACAGCAGAATAAACAGGAATTTGCAACAAAATATAAGAATAAATAATAACCCAGTCCAATGGACAAATAGGATAAAATTCCTAGGTTAGCTATGTAATTAGAAGCTAACAATTGTAGACGGTCTAACTAACAAAGTGGATAAGAATGAAATTCATGCAAAACCTTTTAAGATATTACGTATCAATTATTCTCTGCTTTGATAAGCTTTAGAGACGATATACGTTGTCTATGCGATTATAGACAAGAAGGGAACCGTGATCACAAATCAATAACCTTTATGAGTAAATTATTTCCATGGATATAAGTCAGAGATGTTAAAATTTGTCACAACCAGCGTAAATAACAATTAATGATTTCCAACTGCAAGTGGTCACACCAGTCAAGTATGCACTGTGTGCTGGTGTCTGATGAGAAACAGTGCATGCTTTCGAAACCACTTTGTCAAATAAAATTTTCAAGATAAATAAAAATTTTTCAATTTTAATCATCCCGCAAAAACAATTCCAATTTGATTCTGCTTTCGGAGGCTTATTCCGCAAAACGATCGAGTTTCCCGTATCAATTATTCTCTGCTTTGATAAGCTTTAGAGACGATATACGTTGTCTATGCGATTATAGACAAGAAGGGAACCGTGATCACAAATCAATAACCTTTATGAGTAAATTATTTCCATGGATATAAGTCGGAGATGTTAAAATTTGTCACAACCAGCGTAAATAACAATTAATGATTTCCAACTGCAAGTGGTCACACCAGTCAAGTATGCACTGTGTGCTGGTGTCTGATGAGAAACAGTGCATGCTTTCGAAACCACTTTGTCAAATAAAATTTTCAAGATAAATAAAAATTTTTCAATTTTAATCATCCCGCAAAAACAATTCCAATTTGATTCTGCTTTCGGAGGCTTATTCCGCAAAACGATCGAGTTTCCCGTATCAATTATTCTCTGCTTTGATAAGCTTTAGAGACGATATACGTTGTCTATGCGATTATAGACAAGAAGGGAACCGTGATCACAAATCAATAACCTTTATGAGTAAATTATTTCCATGGATATAAGTCAGAGATGTTAAAATTTGTCACAACCAGCGTAAATAACAATTAATGATTTCCAACTGCAAGTGGTCACACCAGTCAAGTATGCACTGTGTGCTGGTGTCTGATGAGAAACAGTGCATGCTTTCGAAACCACTTTGTCAAATAAAATTTTCAAGATAAATAAAAATTTTTCAATTTTAATCATCCCGCAAAAACAATTCCAATTTGATTCTGCTTTCGGAGGCTTATTCCGCAAAACGATCGAGTTTCCCGTATCAATTATTCTCTGCTTTGATAAGCTTTAGAGACGATATACGTTGTCTATGCGATTATAGACAAGAAGGGAACCGTGATCACAAATCAATAACCTTTATGAGTAAATTATTTCCATGGATATAAGTCGGAGATGTTAAAATTTGTCACAACCAGCGTAAATAACAATTAATGATTTCCAACTGCAAGTGGTCACACCAGTCAAGTATGCACTGTGTGCTGGTGTCTGATGAGAAACAGTGCATGCTTTCGAAACCACTTTGTCAAATAAAATTTTCAAGATAAATAAAAATTTTTCAATTTTAATCATCCCGCAAAAACAATTCCAATTTGATTCTGCTTTCGGAGGCTTATTCCGCAAAACGATCGAGTTTCCCGTATCAATTATTCTCTGCTTTGATAAGCTTTAGAGACGATATACGTTGTCTATGCGATTATAGACAAGAAGGGAACCGTGATCACAAATCAATAACCTTTATGAGTAAATTATTTCCATGGATATAAGTCAGAGATGTTAAAATTTGTCACAACCAGCGTAAATAACAATTAATGATTTCCAACTGCAAGTGGTCACACCAGTCAAGTATGCACTGTGTGCTGGTGTCTGATGAGAAACAGTGCATGCTTTCGAAACCACTTTGTCAAATAAAATTTTCAAGATAAATAAAAATTTTTCAATTTTAATCATCCCGCAAAAACAATTCCAATTTGATTCTGCTTTCGGAGGCTTATTCCGCAAAACGATCGAGTTTCCCGTATCAATTATTCTCTGCTTTGATAAGCTTTAGAGACGATATACGTTGTCTATGCGATTATAGACAAGAAGGGAACCGTGATCACAAATCAATAACCTTTATGAGTAAATTATTTCCATGGATATAAGTCGGAGATGTTAAAATTTGTCACAACCAGCGTAAATAACAATTAATGATTTCCAACTGCAAGTGGTCACACCAGTCAAGTATGCACTGTGTGCTGGTGTCTGATGAGAAACAGTGCATGCTTTCGAAACCACTTTGTCAAATAAAATTTTCAAGATAAATAAAAATTTTTCAATTTTAATCATCCCGCAAAAACAATTCCAATTTGATTCTGCTTTCGGAGGCTTATTCCGC
This sequence comes from Nemotelus pantherinus, assembly GCA_963978885.1. Taxonomy (NCBI): domain Eukaryota; kingdom Metazoa; phylum Arthropoda; class Insecta; order Diptera; family Stratiomyidae; genus Nemotelus; species Nemotelus pantherinus. The sequence continues at coordinate 143,078,832 of OZ022264.1, forward strand.
AAAACGATCGAGTTTCCCGTATCAATTATTCTCTGCTTTGATAAGCTTTAGAGACGATATACGTTGTCTATGCGATTATAGACAAGAAGGGAACCGTGATCACAAATCAATAACCTTTATGAGTAAATTATTTCCATGGATATAAGTCGGAGATGTTAAAATTTGTCACAACCAGCGTAAATAACAATTAATGATTTCCAACTGCAAGTGGTCACACCAGTGAAGTATGCACTGTGTGCTGGTGTCTGATGAGAAACAGTGCATGCTTTCGAAACCACTTTGTCAAATAAAATTTTCAAGATAAATAAAAATTTTTCAATTTTAATCATCCCGCAAAAACAATTCCAATTTGATTCTGCTTTCGGAGGCTTATTCCGCAAAACGATCGAGTTTCCCGTATCAATTATTCTCTGCTTTGATAAGCTTTAGAGACGATATACGTTGTCTATGCGATTATAGACAAGAAGGGAACCGTGATCACAAATCAATAACCTTTATGAGTAAATTATTTCCATGGATATAAGTCGGAGATGTTAAAATTTGTCACAACCAGCGTAAATAACAATTAATGATTTCCAACTGCAAGTGGTCACACCAGTCAAGTATGCACTGTGTGCTGGTGTCTGATGAGAAACAGTGCATGCTTTCGAAACCACTTTGTCAAATAAAATTTTCAAGATAAATAAAAATTTTTCAATTTTAATCATCCCGCAAAAACAATTCCAATTTTAGACCTGATAAACTTAAAATTCTATGCAAACGTGAAAATTGTTTTGGTAGTATAGATTCGAGCAGTTCTGAGTCTATATATTTATAGAAATAGACACAATTTTTAATAGAATTGTGTGCAAAAATAGCACAATAGTGCTATGCGATGGTACAAAGAATATTTTGGGTGTAGGAGGAGCTGCAAGCACCTGGAACATGGATTCAATAGTCCAATTTAAATTAAGATATACATCATCAATAGTTAACTGGGAACTGCTTAGTATTATGGTAGCAATTAAATAAGGAGTAAGATTAGGCTTTAAAAATGTAGTAGCTTTAACGGACTCTAATGTTGCGCGTATGGAACTAGATACCAATCTGAGTAGAAAAAATATCACTAGTAAAATTTATAAGTAAGGAAAGGAAATACAGGGCTTAACAGTCAAAATCATATGGATTCCAGGGCATTCAGGTCATACTAAAACGAAAGCTATTGATGAGTTAGCAAAATGTGCTTTTTTATGTGATAATGAAGAATTATGTGAGTACTAAACAGATGTAATTTTTGATAGTATAAATAAGAGAAATCTAGATGAATGGAAATCTATATTCTTTAGTAAAGTTGGAAACTTAAAACCATGTGCATGGGCAAACATAGATTTGATTTTAAGGAATAAAGTTTGGTTTAAAGAGCTCTATTTGGGAAATAAGGCTGTAAAATAATAAATTAATTAATGGTGAACAATACCCTAAATAATAAAAATAGAGTCAGGATGAGAATTTATGAAGACATATATTGCGAATTTTGTGGAGATTGATGGTATCGATCACACGATATTTGAGTGCGCCAAATACGAAAGGGATAGATTGATGTTTGATTGGTTTAAAGCGAATAAATCGGTTAATGAGATAATTATTAAACACAACAGTAATCTTCTGAAGCAACTAGGTGAGTTCCTCGTAATATGTGACATTTACACTTGACAATAAAATTAAATTTAAAATTATGTGTAGATCTGATGGAACCAGATTTCTTGAAATCCTTTTTCCCTTTCAATTGTCCTACAATCTCTCTCGTTGCATATTAAAGGATTGCTGTATCATTAGAGATTGAGCTATCTTGCTCTTTCTTATGATCGAAACATTCTCTCAACTAACAACACCGATGAGACAACTAAAACCAAAATTTACCATGCACATATACACACAAAACTCTGAATGCAATCTGAGCAGAGTACAAATTCTTTGAACGAATAACGATTCATCGGACCAACAATTAACTGTGTTGAAACATAATTCAACCGAGTGTTACTAAAAAATCGACTATGAGCATATTTCCTTCAAATCAAATTCTTCAAACGCAAAATATCCATTAACAATTCGAATAAATCGATAATATAGAATAGAAATGATTTATTAAATTCTCCACTGTATGTAGTGGCATTTTTCTATTTATTTCGATGCATTAAACTAGTACTGGAAGATTAGAATTAAAATCGCATTAGGCGCAAAAAGCACGCAAATAAGGTTCAAATTGCAAATATGTATATAAAGATAATTTAACAAAACAATTATTTTCCTGTAAGGCGCGTCAAAAAATAGTCACAAAACAAAGGAATAAAATGTAAGCCTAAATCATTTCATTCAGTTTAAATATAACGTTAGAAAACTCTACAATGTAATGAAAATTTTTAAATGAAAATCAACATAATTTTGTTGAAGTTCAAAAATATTTAAAAAAAAACTCTAGCGCACCTGAACCGCTAGAAACACTAATGTTCGAAGAACAGTAGAAGAATCGTGCAGGTTTTGAGTGCATATTCCACCACATGAGCTGCTTATTACGGCCAAACTGTTTCAAATGCCACGTTTTACTTTGGTCTCAAGAATGCATTATAACTCATATGGTAGAAGGTTTCAGATATTACCACTGGCATGAATTTCAACGTTTATGAAAGAAAAACACTTGTTAATTATATTCGTTATCGGTTGCTTATTTCACCAAACTTTGAAAGCAGCATCTCATATAACATCAATGAAGAAAATGCTCAGTGCCTGCAGCACTGTAACTGAAGTTGGTGTTTGGGGCTGCGATCCGAAAAATTTGCAGAACTTTGGGAATTGAAACATTGGTTATTTATTTTAATTGTAAATGTTTCCGGTATGAATACTAACTGTAAGCATTTATTAAGACAAAAGAAGCACAAACGACTCGTGCTGGCAACCTTCTGCCAGTATCAAAGCCAAGAATATATCACATCTGCTTCACGTTGTTATATTACATTCGAAGTTATAGGAGTATAAAGAAATTTAGGGTTACCTACAGCAAGTTGTTTCAAATAATCAAAAGCTTAATATTTGCTGTTTATTGTCACTACAATATCATTACCAATTGAAAATTCTACGATAAAACCGCTTAATAAAGATATTGCAAACAAACACAAAACCAACAATAGCTGGCAACCCTATCATGGCTTTTCAACCAAATTTGGCCTGAATAATGCTTATAATAGGTTCCATTAATAGTATGAAATTCATATTGATTTCATGACTGCACTGGAAGCTATAGGGCAAAAAGTTTTATTTTCCTGAGCGAATTCTCATAACCAAAGACACAAAAATTACCATAGCTGGCAGCACCAAACGAATTTTTCAGCCAAATTTCTATCAAACAGAGTTTAGAGTAAGGTGCAGCTACTGTATCAATTTCATGAAAATTTGGTTACTAATTCACATTTCATAGGGCAAAAAGCAGTTTTTTTCTTTGTAATTTTTCAAGATGGCACCACTGGCACAGAGTTGCCCCCAATTCAAAATCGCTTCTATCAGACCTGGTTCTACTTAAGTTCAATGCATTCTGTAAATTTCAATGGTATCTGATTATTGGTTCGTGAGTTCCCGTGAACAGCAGTTTTTGATGCTAATAATATAGGTTAACTGGGAGAGGGTTACCGTTCTTGTCCGACATGAGATTTCCAAAGTTTTACTTTGAACGTGTAGATAAAGCATAAGATTTGAATACAGATTGGTTTTATTGTAAGAAACGGACATTTTTAGGATATTCGATGATTTGAATGTTTTCACTTCCAAATTTGTATTTTTTCAAATTTAAGACACCAAAATTATCATAGCTGGCAGCTCCAACCGAATTTTTCGACCAAATTTCTACCAAACGTGGTTTTAAATAAGGTCCAGCTACTGTGTGAATTTCGTCAAAATCGAACGATTCAATCAGAATTTATAGGGCTAAAAACAGTTATCTTTTTTAGTGATTTTTCAAGATGGCACCACTGGCATAGAATCGCCCGCATTTCAACTTTACTTCTATCAGACCTGATGCTAGTTAAGACCAATACAGTCTGCAAATTTCAATAAATTCTGTTCATTGGATCGTGAGTTTCCGTGAACAGAAGTTTTTGATGCTAAAAATATAGGTAAATTGGGCAAGGGTTACCAAGCGTGCCCGTTATACCATATCAAATTTTATTTTTTGCCTATGTGAACAAAGCACGAAATTTACATATGAGTAGCTTTTTTTTGAAGAAACGGCATTTTTTCAAGAGAGACGATAATTTGAAAATTTTCACTTTCAGTGCTTGCCCTAGCTTCAGGGTTGCCAGCACGCTCATCAAAAGCTTCACAAATTTACAACTAAATAAGAACTGTCCCGGAAAAAAAAGTCCTTTTGCTTTTCGTTCATAAAAAAAAAACTACTGGTCCAAATTCAATTTTTTTTTGTCCATAAATAGTTTAAATACTCCAGATCATGGGAAAAATAATCAGTTTCTAGTTAACTAAGTTGTTGATAAGATGTCATCCTCTCAAGAGCAGAAGCGACAGGCAATTATTTGCAAATATCTGGAAAATCCCAACAGTCCATACAAAAACATTGCTTGGGCAGTTGGCGTGTGTGAAAAAACTGTTGCAAGAGCAATAAAACGATACAAGGAGGTCACTACATTGTCACGAGCACCAGGATCAGGTAGAAAAAAGGGTTCATTTAGTCCAACAGTAGCTTGTCAAGTAAGACGGTTGCTTACACGAAATCCAGGTCTGTCGGTGCGTGATACAGCGGAAAAAGCGGGTACATCAAAATCATCTGTTCAACGTATTAAGAAATTTTACAACCTAAGGAGCTATAAAGTTCAGAAAGTACCAGACCGCTCCGAAGAAAAAGATGCAGAAGCTAAGAGAAGGGCTAAAAAATTATACCGCCTCTACCTGACCAAATTTGATTGCGTGGTCATGGACGATGAAACATACTGCAAAGCAGATTTCAAGCAGTTACCTGGACAGGAGTTTTACACTGCACTTAAAAAGGGTGGTGCATCCCCTAAATTTACGACTCGGAAGCACACCAAATTTCCAAAAAAATATATGGTTTGGCAGGCCATTTGCAAATGTGGTCTCCGGAGTGAAGAATTTGTAACAGATCGCACAATAAACACCGAAATTTACATCAGCGAGTGTTTAGAGCGCCGTTTGCTGCCTTTTATACGTAAACACAAAGGTTCAGTATTATTTTGGCCAGATTTAGCAACTTCTCACTATGCTCGGAAAACGATGGATTGGTACCAAGCTAATAACATCACCGTAGTACCAAAAGATGCCAACCCGCCCAACTGCCCCGAACTTCGCCCAATCGAACGATATTGGGCTTTGATGAAAAGGAATCTTAAGAAGACTGAGGAAACTGCAAAAAACATAAGAATTTTTCGGAATAAATGGCGCCGAGGGTACACTGAAGTCAACGAAGCGATATTAAAAAACCTAATGATGCATATTAATAAAAAAGTAATAAATTTTTTTTAGGTGTATTTTTTAAGTGCAACAAAAATATACATAGATTATAGACAGTTCATATCATAATATAATAAAAGAATTTTGAAAAAAAAATTATTTGTTTTTGAGTTATAGCAAAAAAACAAAAGGACTTTTTTTTCCGGGACAGTCTTTAATACCAATAAGTTCTAAAAATCTGATAATAATGAAATAGCTCTGTCAAAAGTTATCGCAATTTAAAAATTTTCAATTTTCCCGATCTCTTTTTAGGCACCCAGCGCACACATGGGGTTAAAAAATTCCAAAACATTATCCGATTTACATGTAAAACACGTTCGAAATTTATTTTGTTAACTTTATTTTTGCAAAACTTATTTGTGTACGGAATAATAGGTATATTAAAAATATCACTAAAATGGCCGCCGGCGCCAAAGGGTTAAAGATTTTTAACTTTTTCTGAGACCTAGCACTATTCTGCATATACACCAATGCGTCCTGAAAATTTCAGCTCAATCGGATGGCGCGTTCCTGAGATTTTTTCACTGAAATTTTTTGATGATATATATATATATATATATATATATATATATATATATATATATATATATATATATATATATATATATATATATATATATATATATATAGAAATATGAATTTTTGGCCAAAGTGATTTTAATACTAATGTTCTTCTTCGAACATTAGTAAAAATGGTGTACATAGTGCACATAATGTGATAAATATTTAAAATGTCAAGCCGTAAACGATCGATTCTAGATAGAAAATACAGGACATGTTCTTGAATTGAATACACATATTGATTTGAAATAATTGAAAGAAAATTCTACTGAAGCACTTGTTATAATACCATTTTGAATTACTTTTGATCAAATGATATAAAGCAAACACGTTCCACCTCCGATGCAGGATCAAATGATGAAGTTTACCAGGCATTTTTATGAGCATTTCATCAAAAGTAGCTCACAGATAATGAAGAGATGCCTTAAATGGTTTGAGTTTTAGAATTGCATTCAGTGCCAGGGATATTGAAATTAAATCTTGTTAGTTGAACCGTTGAACAGTGTGAAATGCAAATTCCATAAATAAGAATTAAATTATTGTTAAGTTACAAGACTCATTCAAAAGCAAGATCGAAGGCATTCTGAAATATGTTCAATTAGGATTCAGAATTATGTAAATACCATCCGTTTTTATTTCAAACCAACTGGCGAAATCTGATGTGATATTTTCAAACGTTTTTTGATTCTTTTGGCTTGTTTTTATAAAGCTCGAAGGTCATGAAATACTTGCTACCTTGAAAAAACGTCAAACGTCAAAAGGAATGACTGGTGTGGAAATCTCTCAGTGCGGAAATTTAATTCAAATCAAGGTTCTTAAGTGCGAATAAACAATCAAAAGTGTGATTAATTTTTGTGATTTTGTGATTAATTCTCACTTTGTGATTAATTCTCTCGGCATCGTTTGATACCAATCTCCAACATCACATCGTTTAATATATGGTTCTAAATCTTGATCTAGAAATAAATCTTCGTTTTCGGGAATCCCCCAAAGGGAAGGCCGTCGTAAGCCGCGTAACGCCGTGTCTATCGTGTCGTCAGCAGAGTAGCTCCGAAAGGTCGATTTGGCTGTTTTGTTGTACATCGGTTATCTTGATCACGATCGGACCTCCTAATCCACTTTGATTCTTTCTTTCCGGCTGTGAAAGTGCATCATCGAACAAGGAAGCTCAAGAAGTACGGTTAGTTTTTTTTCAGTAGACTTAGTGCGCGTCAACCTGACATTATTATACTTTTCTGCTGTCCCAACCTATAACAGCCACAATAGCGCAGTGGGTACGTACTCGGCTCTCTGATACAAAAGCTGTCGGTTCGTCTACCATCAGCACCACTACAGTTTTTGTTAAGTATTGTTCGAATTTTAAAAATTCTAAAATAAATTGCAATCACATAAATGAAATTCACAAATCAAATTCCAAAATAATACCCAAATAAAATTCTTAAGTTAAAATCAAAATAATTGTATAACGTGGAATAAAGGCACGCAGCGCCACCTGGCCGCCAACTTCGGACACCTGTGCTTGGCTAACACATTCCACATCCGAGGCATGACCCATTAAAAAAACAAAATAGCAAAATTTGAATTTAATATATAGTTCCGGCTATTCTATAATTGGAATTTTTTGATAGTTGGAATTGTCAGCAGGGTGTTAATGCTGATTCCATCGCTTTTATTGAACAAATTTTCAAAATACCTGCAGTATAGTGTGAAGGTCTCTAGACCAGCATACTAGCGTCCTGAGTTCGATCCTCGACTCGTACGACTTTTTGTAACTTTCTTCGAGCGCCTTTCTTGTTGACTTGAATTCAACTAGTTAATATGAGTCACAAGTGTAGCCTTGATAATTGCATAGCACTCGACAATACGTTAAAATCTGTAACATGCGAGGCATTTTGCAACAGGAAACTGCACGGTGCTTGCATGGGTGCACCGAGAGATTGGTTTAATCCCTACTTGGAGTCCCATTTTATTTGCTCCGACTGCCAGCATACAGAAAAACTCATGCAGAGTATGTATAACAACTTAGCAAACTACATCGGCAACCTTAATGGGGAAAAAGATCATATGCTCTCGAAACTACACGCGCAAACAAAACTCAATGATGAAATTCTTACCGAAATCACAAGGCACATCGAAAGTTTTACGGCTATTCTAGATGCTGTTTCTAATACCAGCAAAAGAAATTCAGACAGATCAGCTGAGCTTAACGACATCTTAGCTCAATTTAATTCATCTATCAACACATTAAGCACATACAAATCAAAATGCCAAGCAAATGATAGCGATCTGTTTAAAATGCTTGAACATAAAATAACGGCAACATTAACTACGAAGATTGATCAGTTGTCAAATACCATCTCTACCAACTTACTCTCCAACCAAAATTCAATTGTTAATAAATTTGAGAGTATAGTTAAGTCTGCTACAAAACCATCGGCAGAAGTAGAGCTTCCTACATCCAATCTTTGTGCACATCTGATGGAAATGTCACTTCACGAGGAACTACTGAGTGCACATAACAACAATTCTTCTAACTTGTTAATGCCGATGAAGTCTACCAAAGATGTCGCAACCTCTCCTATCAAGAAATTGTTCACTGCGATCGAAAATCACGAAGCTGTTATCCAACAAAAACAATTATCTGAACCTCCTAAGAACGATTCTCATAAAAAAATTTTTAAATTTGGCACTTACTGGTCGGAAGATGATTGGCTGAGACGTATCTCAAAAATCAAAAGCTGCGATTTAATTCATGACGATTTTCAACTTTCAACCCCCCCCCCACAAAGTTTCGACCGATAAGAAGATCCCGTTTTTTGTAAAAGGAGTACCAGAGTCCCCCGATAAATCTTGGCTTAACAGGATCTTTAAGGAAAAACTTTCCATCAGTGATTGTAGCGTTGAGATCTTACCTCAACGTAATAAGCATGCAAGCAGGTGCTATAAAGTTTTAATTCCCGAAAAGTATGCCTGGCTTTTCACTCACGCGAATGGAAGCGTTAAGAGCTATAAATGGAATGGCATCATATTTCGTCGTTGGAGGACCATCGTCGCTAGCAGCAATATCAAAAGTAGAAATAAGAACTCAACTGTAACTAAAAATTGTATTTCATCTGTATCTACTTACCAGATAGCTCCTTCAAATCTTCTGACTAGAAACTTCCCCAGCTTTAATCGAAATTCTACCGTCAGGTGTTCCCATCCTGAGACTCATGCTATTGCATATCCAACTCAAGCCTCCTTTCCATCTCAGGCTTCTCATCCCCGTTAGGTATGTTCCGACTCGATCGTAACTCGTAATTCAAATTCATCCAGTCGAACATCAACTATTGACACTGCTCTTGCTACGAATTCTGCTAATTCTAATTCTTTACGTAAAACCTACAACCGTATCGGGTATCGCTCCTAACAAGATATCCTCAACCAAAAGCCCCAGAATCTATTACCACAATTGCGGTGGTATGAGAGGTAAAATAAATAAACTCTTTCTTGACACCAAATCTTGCCATTTCAACGTGCTTGCCTTCACTGAAACATGGGTAAATGACTCGCATATCAATGAAAAAATCCTTGACAGTACCTGGACAATCTTTAGAAATGACCGAGACTATGTTTCCACTGGTCAATCAAGAGGTGGTGGTGTCTTACTCGCAGTTAAGAACACTCACTCAAGTGAACTTGTAAACTCTGCCTCGCACAAATTGTTCCAGCACATATTTATCCGCGTTTCAATTGACAGAACCTCGGTTTATATTGGTTTATTTTACGTCCCACCGAGATCTGACGAATAAGTGTACAATTATATATGTGAGCAAATATCTTCTTTTTTGGCTTCTCGGAGTGTTGATGATAAAGTAATATTCTTGGGTGATTTTAATCGCCCGAATTTGCGTTTTGTTTCTGATATATCTGATGATGGTTTAATACCAGTAAACCTACTTGAGTCTTCTGATTTTAACCTTGTGAGTACGTTGTATGGCCATGATTTGCAGCAGGTTGTTCCGACTCCCAACCAAAATGGTAATTGGTTAGACTTAATCTTTACAAATGTTTACGACGATGTAGTGGTTAGCCCAGCTAATGACGCAGAGAATCTCTTTTTTAATAGTCTTCACCATTCCGCTCTTATAGTTGAACTTTCCACTACTGATTGGAACATGTTAAGTACGTACAATAATACGATTGCATATGATTTCCATAATGCTGATTATGATAGCATTCACAATTTCCTTGACAATGGCGATTGGACAAATGTGTTTATGTGCCATTCCCTTGATGATGATGTAGCCATGTTCTATAGAATAGCATTTGACGCGGTAGATAAGTTTGTACCCAAGATTAGGAAAAAAGATAAACTCTCTGAACCTTAACTTGACAAGACCCTTAGACGTCTGAGAAACCACAGAAATAAACTTTTCAGACTAATGAAGAATCAAGTCGACATTAACCACCGTATTAAAGAAGAATACGATTTAATTGCTCAGGAATTCTATACCAAATCTCACGAAGAACTATTGGTGAGAATATAATCCGCGACCCTAAAAAATTTTTTGATTTTGTTAATATGAAGCGGAAAACAAGCGGCTACCCCTCTTCAATGTTCACTGAAAATTCAATGTTGTCTTCTTCTCCTCAGGAGATATGCAACTTTTTTGCTGACCATTTTCAAGAAGTTTTTAGTCCAGTTAGCATCCCAACATTGTGTCGATTCCCGGGTGCGACTCAAACAATTTTTGCTGAGGATATGACCATATCGAGGAGTGAAATATTTACTGCCATTATGGAGCTTGACAATAACAAGGGTCCTGGACCTGACCTCCTCCCTCCTATTTTTCTAATCATGTGTGTAAAACAACTGATCCTGCCCCTTCATACTATATTCAATAATTCTCTCTCCTCTGGACTATTTCCTTCGTATTGGAAATCTTCTTATATTACACCTATTTATAAAAGTGGCGATAGACGTCTTATTCAAAATTATAGAGGCATCGCCATTCTATCTGCTATTCCCAAACTATTTGAAAAAATCATCTACTGCAAAATTTCTCCTTTGGTCGACGCTCGACTGAAAGAGCAGCAGCATGGATTTAGGAAAGGTCGTTCTACTACAACTAATCTTATGGTGCTTGTTTCTGATGTTTTGTGCAAAATGGAGAAAGGTGATCAAATTGACGCAGTCTATACAGACTATACAGACTTCAGCAAAGCATTCGACCGAGTTGATCACTCCATTTGGATCTCCAAGCTGAAACAATTCGGAATCGCAGGATCCTTACTAAAGTGGCTTGGCTCCTACCTCCACGACCGCTTGCAATTCGTGAAATTCTAAGGTCTCATTTCTAAGAAAGTCGTCGTTAAATCCGGTGTACCTGAAGGAAGTCATCTTGGCCCTCTTCTTTTTAATATCTTTATATCTGACATGACAGAGATTTTATCTGATATTCCTTATTTACTATATGCGGACGACCTCAACATCTACCATGTCATCAGGTCACAATCTGACGCGGCCTTTTTTCAGTCTAAACTGTATTCTCTAGACCATTGGTGCTCGGCGAACAAACTCCCTCTTAGCATTGCCAAATGCCGCGCAATCAGCTTCTCTCGCAAAACTGCACCCGTTCATTATACGTACAGTGTCAACAACACGGCACTCAGCAGGGTTGACAACATATTAGATCTGGGTGTCAACCTGGATGAAAAGCTCCGCTTCAATCTACATTAAGATAAAGTGCTTTTCCGAGCAAACAAACAACTTGGTTTCATTAAGCGACGGGCCAAAGAGTTTAAGAATCTTTGGGTTACCAAATCCTTACATATTTCACTCGTGCGTCCTCTTCTCGAATATGCGTGTACTATCTGAAACCCGGCTTTCGAAATTCACAGCCAAAGATTTGAGTCTGTTCAGAAGCAGTTTTTACTGTTCGCTCTGAGAGATCTTTTTAACCCTTATGATTTCAGTAATCTACCACCATACGAATATCGCCTTAAATGTATTAACTTGTTACCGCTTGCATCAAGAAGATTAATGTTATCTGCCTGCTTCAGCTTCGATGTCATCAGAGACGTGGTTAATGTCGTCTACTTGAAAGAAAAGTTTGTGCTCAATCAGCCCTTGAGAGTCACTAGATCCCGACGATTGCTTATTGAATACCAACACAACACAACATATGCAACAAACGAGCCAATAAATAGGTGCTGCAGCTTTTCCCCTATAAAATCTAAGGCAACTTTAAAAAAAAAAGCCCTAGCGCATCAGAACCGCTAGAAATACTAATGTTCGAAGAACAGTAGAGGATTTGTGCAGATTTTGAGTGTACTGTTATATATTGTTGTTATACTGTTCTTATTGTCTTATATATTATATATTGTACGTATTGTCATATATATTGCTATATATTGTATATTCGCGATGTGAATACTTAATGCAAGCATTTATTGGTACCAAAATAGCAAAAACACTTCGTGCTAGCAGTCCTATCTGCCTCACGTTGAAGTCAACCTGCTCTGCGAATTTCGTGTTGATCCGATCACTGCATTGGAAGTAATAGGGATACAAAGAAATTTAGGGTTACCATTCGCAAGAGTTTATTAAGAGTATTAAGAATATTTGGTGTGTGTTTTCACTACAAGACCACTACGATTTGAAAATTTTATGATAAAATCGCTTACTAAAGCTATTTCAAAAAATACAAAAACAATCATAGCTGCCAACCCTATCATTGTCTTCCAAAATAGATTTATACTGAATATTGTCTACAATAATTTAAATTTGTCATATGAATTTCGTTATGATACCATGACTGTACTGGAGGCTATAGGGCAAAGAGCTTTATTCGAATGAAATAATATTATATAAAAAAACTTGGTGCAGTTGCACCAATTTTTGACGATTCTAAAAGCATATAGATATATAACTTGGATGCTTTGCTTTTATATGATGTTTTAGTGCTTTTATATAATCGAAGTCGTTTGTCATAAATTATGCTTACCATAGAAGGGGGATGATGCAGATGAATAAACTAATAAACTCGGTTATAGGTTCAAGTAACAAACAATAAAATTTCCAAAGCTCGGAATATTTAAATATCGGTTGCTTATTTTATTGTAAATGGTTTGCTTATGAATAGAAAATGGAAGCATCTGTTGGTGCGATATTTACGAAATTGTCCGGTGCTGGCAATCATGTGCTAGCACCATGGCTGCTTCACGTTGTGTTAAACCCACCCTATGAATTTCGTTTCGATTGAATGTCTGTGCTGTAAGTTATAGGAGTGAATTAAATTTTAGGGTTACCATCGTCCAAACTTTTTAAAGTTTTGAAACGTAAATATTTGATGTTATTTGTCCTTGCAGGATCATTCCCACTTGGAAATTTTATGACAACATCGCTCGATAAAGAAATGTCAATAAATTACAAAATTCATCATAGCTGGCAACTCTTTCACGGTTTTTCAACAAAATTTTTACAGAATTAGAAACGCAACAAAATATGCTTTTCACACGAATTTCGTTTTAATTTCATCACTGCATCGGAAGTTATAGGGAAATACCTTTATTTTCCTGAGCAAATTTACTATATTTAAGAGACAAAAATTGCCGTAGCTAGCGTCCATATACTGATTTTTCAACCAAATTTCTATGAAATCTATCTTAGAGTAAGGTTCACCTACTGCGTGAATTTTGTTAAAATCTGGTGGCTAAATCGGAAGCTATAGGCCAAAAACCAATTTTTTTTCTCAGTGATTTTTCCATATGGCACCACTACCACAGTATTGCCCGTATTGAAAAATCGCTTCTATCAAACCTGGTCCTAATTAATACCAACATGTTCTGTAAATTTCATATTGATCGCATAATCCGATTGTCAGTTCTCGTGAACAGAAGTTTTGGGTGCTGAAAATAGAGGTAATTTAATCACGGGTTGCCGTTCTTGTTTACCGCGGAATTTTTGAAATTTTTATTTGACTTGGTGGACAAAAGTCAAAATTTGTCAACAACTTGAATTTATTTTCAAAAATCAAAAATTTTTCAGGAGACTCGATGATTTGAAGGATTTGTCTTCAGGAGCCTGCTGTAGCTACAGAGTTGCCCGCACAGTCTTGAAAGTCCATGTGTGTTAAATTCTAGTTTACATCAATACGCTCTGCAAATTTCACGATGATCCATTGTTTTTCTTAGAAGTTATGATAAATCGAAATTTGAAAAAAATCCTTGCCTACTTTTAGGCACTCAGCGCCTACACCTGGCCCAAAATTTTCAATTCTTTATCATATACAAACTACAAACATAACAAGTTTTCATTCTTGTACTTGTTTTTAACAAAAATTTACACTGCTTGGAAATATAGGTGTACCTGAAAATTCACTTAAATGCCCGCCGCCGCCAAAAGGTTTAAGATATCTGAATTCTAGCAGGTCATGGACCTACCTGTTATATACATCTATGTTCTCCGAAAATTTTCTACTCAATCGGATCAGCCACTCCAGAGATTATCTCTCTTAATCATTTTGCTGATATATATATATATATATATATATATATATATATATATATATATATATATATATATATATATATATATATATATATATATATATATATATATATATATATATATATATATATATATATAATGTTCTTCGAACATTAGTAAAAATATTATGAGGGCTCTCTCTTCATAGTCTCTCCCTTTCCCCGCCATACTAATATATATATATATATATATATATATATATATATATATATATATATGTATATATATATATATATATATATATATATATATATATATATATATATATATATATATATATATATATATATATATATATATATATATATATATATATATATATATATATTTATATATATGTATTGTCAATTTAAATTCACTTAGTTATTTGTCATTTGTTATTCATTTAGTAATTTGTAATTTAGCTATTACATTATTTGCTATCTATTTGTAACTAGTTTATTTTTGCGTTATATATTAATCTTGTATTATTCATATATAGTTTTGTTTTTTACTATGTTTCGTAAATTATTTTATTTTATTTTGTTTTGTAATTTTATCCATGTACTATATTATTTATTCTTCTGTACATGTACACCTTGCTTGGTGAATAAATAAATAAATAAATAAATTCTAAGTTATTCAGGACGTAATCTAATGGGACGACTTTTCATAATGTCGCTCAGGCTATGTTTCTAAATTAAGCTAATGCAGACAATTAAATAATGTGTTAGAACAATAAAAGCCTCCACAAAAGTAGCTGTGAGGGAAAAAGATGTGCGTTTTTGTAAAAGGAAAACGCTTGTTCCAATGAGGAATGTCTACAGCCTAGAAACTGAACTCAACTTGAAAATAATACTTGGGCGAAGAAATAGGAATCAAATATGTCGAATCACATTCCTAAGTTTTTTGAAGTTATCGCTTAAAGTGAGAATTGCTTTTGGTTGAATTTAATTTAACGTCTAAAACACAGTTAAGAATCTAGTTTATTCTTTTACACACACTAAAAATAGAATTATATTCCTGCATAAAAATGAATTGTTAAGTTATAGCCCACGGCCTTTTTACTGGGCAAATCCCGGGAAGTTCCGTCCTTTTTCAGGGTCAGCGCATGGCCTGACTGGCCGATAATATGATTACTTAGTGATTAATTTTCGTGATTTTTCAGTTCTTCAAAGGGAGGGACATTTGCCATTTATAGATTTTTGCATTCTTTTGATAATAAGGCCAATTTCAGTAGGTGGAGGACCCCAGATCATCGAGGGTCAGGGTTCTGCCACCACCGGGGGCCCGGAGCTGTCTGCCTCACCCAGGTTCCTGTGAAAAGAGACAGTGTTTTTCCCTCTTTCCCTTTCAGAATTTTCAATTTTCTGGCTCCGTGCGTCGACACGGGCACTGGGTCTGCTTAGTCAGCCCATGTTGCAGAGCCACGGGTGGTTTCTTTTACGTAACTATGCCCCCTTTTCCCCTTGGGTATTTTATTATACCAGTTTGGGGCTACGATTTGATGACGGATGAAATCATAAGTAGCATCCCGTTTTTCTGAGAGCTGACCGACTCCATTGTTTCAATGAACCCACCGCAGCCGCAGCGAGCTAGCAAAGCGGCATCCCAGCATCCGTCGGGTTTGGTTAGAGGATGCTACGCTTACGCGAACGAAGGGCCTTCACGGCCATTTCTAGGGCAACCTGCTCTCGGGGCAATTCTTTGTTTTTTTTTGTTTTGCCTCTTAAAGGGCACTAGCCATTCCAATTTTTCTGACCTTAGCACTCTTGGTTCTGGACTTCGGTCTTGTTCTGAGTTGCGCTTAGGCCTTTTTCAATCCTCATATTCGCTTCATACTCTGGTGATGACCTTTGGAATGTAGACTAGCAGATGCGCGTGTGCAACTTGATCTTCATTGCACAATTCAGGTGAATTGTGCACGTTAATGCAAGAATCTATTAAAATGATCTTTATATATTGTGTAATTGCATTTAAGAATTTCTCTTTATGATCTGTCTGGAAGATCTTGTAACTGTTAATCTAATGTTTTGGAAATTAATATGATGGTTACTACAAAAATCTCTCCTTCCGTATAGGTTCCGATGCCGAAATTATCAGTATGTGCTGATCTTAACATGAAGCAGTTGTGATGGACTTGTCGTTGCACTGCTATGAACGTTTTGCCAGGACTAAACTTTTTTATCAGTTTTGTAATAAGAGATGATGCCTTCAAATTTTCATAAGCATCCTATAATGGTGCTCTTACACGAGCAACTTTCAGAGCAATAGTTCGGCAATGTGGCAACGTTTTTAACGATTGTTTGTATTGCTAGTCTCATAGTTACCATGTTGTTACAGAACGTGGAGAACTCCGAGAAATTGTTGTGGTTCAGTGAATGCGATTTCAGTTAGAACTACTGAAGACGTATACATCAATTTACAAAAAAAAAAATTAATGAATTATTTTATTTTATCAAATGACTCTTCAACATTTACTGTGTTCTGATATCTTATTTTTTGTTGCGTAATGAGATCTAATTTATTTAGTTAAACAATGTAGCAATTTCTGACTTCTATGTATTCACGTAGAAAATCAATAATTGATTCGCCTAATTTTCAAATCGAAGGAATTAGGCACTAAAAACTGATACATTAAATTTCTAAACGAATCACCTGTAGCTAAACACCTGCGAGTTATCGCGAGTTGAGTTCTCACAGAAATCGGATCTCTCATACATATTCCTATGTTTTTTTTTGCAATTATTGGGTCAACTTTGTTCACAATTAATTCAAAGTCACTACATGATATTTTGTGAAAATTTTTGAACAAAAAACCGTTTAAACTTAATTCATCACTCTAATTTCATTTGAAATCACCTTTGGCGAGATATGGTTGCATCCAAATTAGCCTGCTTCATTTTGTTGTTATTCGTTTTATTTTGAATAATCACAAAAGTACAAGCACCAGCTAAAATTTCATGTTCATTCACCCAAAACTTGCATCCTATTATTTAGAATGAAGGCAATCTAATCAATTAATTCAGGAGGTATCTCTAATTCAATTAAAGTTTCCATTCGTTTTTACTTTACTTTTTTTATTTATATATATATATATATATATATATATATATATATATATATATATATATATATATATATATATATATATATATATATAAAGTATATATATATATATATATATATATATATATATATATATATATATCTATATATATATATATATATATATATATATATATATATATATATATATATATATATATATATATATATATATATATATATATATATATATATATATATATCAGCAAAATGATTAGGATAGATAATAAAAGAATTGGAGTGGCCGATCTGATTGAACTGAAATTTTCGGAGAACGTAGATGTATATAGTAGGTGGGTCCATGACTGGCTAGAATTCAAATATCCTAAACTTTTTGGCGGCGGGGAGCGTCCAAGCAGTGTAAATTTTTATTGAAAAAAATGTTTGGGAATGAAAACTTATTATATTTGAAGCTTCCATATGTTAAAAATTTGGAAAGTTTGAGCAGCGTGTCGGTGCAACGTGTCTAAAAGAAGGCAAAGCTTTTTTTTCAAATTTTGATTTGTCATTACTTTTGACAAAAACATTGGATGATCTTGAAATTTGCAGAGCATATTGACGTTGGCTAAGATTTAGCACACATGGAATTTTCAGATAGTGCGTGTAACCCTGTAGCTACAGCAGGCTCCTGAAAAAAAATCCTTCAAATGATTGACCCTCCTGAAAAATTTTTCATTTTTGACACAAAATTGGAATTATTGATAAACTTTAACGTTTGTGTATCATATCAAACTGAAATTTTGAAAAGTCAGATTTGCACAAAAGCGGGAACCCATCACCAAATCACTTCTATTTTCAGCACTCGAAAGTTCTGTTCAAGAGAGCTGACGACCGGATTATTCGATCATAATGAAATTTACAGGACATGTTGATATTAACTAGGACCAGGTCTGATAGAAATGATTTTGAAATGCGGGCAACCCTGTGGCAGTGGTAACATCTTGAAAATATATACTTTCGATTCAGCCATTAGATTTTAACGAAATTCATACAGTACTTGAACCTTCCTTTTGATAATATTTGGTGAAAATTTGGCTGAAAAGTTAGAATAGAATTGCCAGCTATGGTGATTTTTGTCTCCTAAATCTTGCAAATTTGCTCAGCAAAATAAAGCCTTTTTCCTTATAACTTCCGATCCAGTGTTGAAATCAAAATGAAGTTCACGCAATAAATGGACCTTCATGTGAACCAAATGTCGTAGATTTTTCGTAGAAAAATATTAAAAGGGCTGCCGGCTATGATAAGTTTTGTAATTTTGTGGAATTTATGCTATTGGATTTGCAAATGGTAATGATCCTGCAATGAAAATGAACAACAAATATTAACGCTTAAAAAATTTGAAAAGTTTTGAGTGTGGTTACTTTAAAATTCACTGGTTGGTTTTAACTTAACGCGAAGCAGATTTGGTATACATTTTGCTTTGCTGCTAACACAGGGTAACCAGCATTGGCCATTTTAGTAAATATTGCACCAACAGATGCTTCAAATTACGTACTCATATTCAAAGCATTTGCAATAAAAGAAAGAAATCAATTTCTAAATTCACCGAGTTTTGAAAATTTTTCAGATGGCAGCCTCTAACAACATTTAACCGCTGAAACTTTCGATGAAATCCTCCGATGAGAACGAAATTCAAAGGTTAAGTTGATTTGAGTATGAGCTTGTTATGGTTAACTTATTGCTGCTTCGTTGGGAAAGTGTTGCCAGCACTGAACATTTTCATCATTTGTGTTATAGTTGAGTTTTGTTGTTTTGGATAAAGAATGGTTGATATGATACTACAAAAAAGTGTATTACGTCTTTCCAAATTTTTTGGTTACTCAAAGACAATTTCTTTCGCTAGACTTTTTAAGCATCTACTCTCTCGTAAGCATTTGAGATGTTAACACTTACACCCATTACTTTTTCGTATTTTGCACCTTTCTCCCTTAGAAAATGATTGATTTGATTATTACAGGTGTGAGTGGAACTTCCTCCCATGTACGCATGAATGTCTATAGGTATAAAACTACAAATAAAATTATTCTTAAGAAGCCTTTCTTTGATTTAATTATTTGGAACTTTAATTAAAATATTTATCAGCGAAATAGATCTTAACTATTTGGGTCCTCCCCAGATTTTAAGATTGGCGAAATTAAAATTTTTAGAAGTTTTTTATCTAGATAAAATCCCTTAATAACTCTGTTTAGTGCAACCGTTAAATTCTCCAAACTTTCATCATTGAGAGCTTTAATTATCTCATACGTTATATTATCCACTCCCAGAGCAGATTTCTTGTTGTGCCTTTTCAATACATTTTTTAATTGGTTTACTCTATATTGTTCTACGCTACTATTTACTTCTAACATTGATAGAATATTATTATTAATGCTATTTGCTTCATGCCAACTTGAAGAATTTGTTGGCGTATAATTCTTTTTAAGTCTGTTATTAATGAATATTCCCTTTTCTAGATATCTCCATCATTTTCTTCTCCCAAGCTTCGCACTTCGCTGCTCGCACTTCAATCTTCCGCTTCTCACATACTTTCATCCACGATCTATAATTTTTTGGAGTTTTTCCTTTAATAAATTGCTTTTTCATGACCATTTTTTCCGACCGAATTCTACTCAATGATTCATATCACCAGTATACCTCCTTAAATTTCCTATTTTAATTAGTCTGTATATTGTTATTTACCAACAAATCAAAGTCCTTCATAATTTCTTCCAAATTATCTGGTATTCTTGCCTCCTTAATCTCACTCTTCAATTTCGCTTGGTTTACTTTCCTTTCATTAATTATTCTGCTACAAACTATTTCTATTGTTATTAATTTATGACCACTATTTCTGATATTATTGGACTCAAACCTCCAGTTTATTTTATCCAACATGTTAGTCATAGTGATATCTGGTACCGATTTCCCTTTCATTCCATATATGTTGCAATTATATGTAAATATTCCATTATTTAACACTCTTAATGGGGGCCCGGTAGCTCTGCTTGCTAAGGCGTCAGGCCAAAAAGTGGCGTGCTACAGGGCCTGCGGGCTCGAATCCCGCCAGTGTCATGACTCTAAGTGTGAATGCGTGTGATTGTCTATGAGGGTGGCAAATGGGCCCAAAGTGGTGGCCTAATGCTGGCCGCGTTCCCGGCAGCCCTCTTCACTAACCTATCCTTAAACTCTTAATTCAAAATCTTCTATAATATTAAGTAGTCTACGACCTCTTGCGCTTTGCGCATGGTCCCCCCATTTCTTATTTCTTGCATTGCAGTCTCCGCCAATGGTAAATTCTTCATAACCTCCTCACTTTCTTAAGAAATTTCTAAAATTGTTATCAAAAATATCGTTATTAAAATTCGGTGGGATATAAACTGATCCAATCATTATGTTCTTAGTTAAATTTAGAGTTTTAATACATAAAAATTATATTTCATAATCTACTACTATTACCTTAAACTTGATATCATCTTTTATGAACATAACAAAATATCCTCCCAGTCTATTGTGTCTGTTTTTGAATATTCCCTTATAACCATTTATTAAACTTATTTTGTCAAAGTCATATAGTAGCAATGATTCAGCAATCAAAACAACGTCAATCTGGTTAGTATTTAGAAAAACCATTAAGTTATCCAGATTCTTTCTCAAGCCTTGTATGTTGAATATGCATTATTTTCATAGATTATGTTTAAAATTGGAAAAAATACAATATATAATGTTTATCTGACTGGTATGATCTTTATTTACTATAAAATGTACCATTCCTGGTTAATTTCTTCAATGTTGTTTTTCAAAATTTCATACACTTCTTCCAGCTCTTATTTGTCCCTTCTTCATAGATTCACGTAGGTTATTAATTAATCTTTCAATTTTTGTCACTTTGAACTTCATGGCGCATGTATATACTGTCTCCAAAGGGTCAGAACTTATTTTTGCACCTACAATATGTTTGTTTGTCTTAACAACCCTCTCTACTATCATATTTCTATAAATAGTTTTGAGCGCTGACCTGTTAGCATCCTTCTGTTGATCTCTATTATTAATATTGACTTATTCAACACTGGGAAGACTCCCTCATCATAGAGATTTACTTCATTAAGACTCTCAAAACTATTTTCGAAGCACAATGTCTTCACTTCAGGTACTGACATATGTAGTTTCGAGGCCATTTTCAAATTATTTTTCTCCTTAATCTATTTAAGGCAGTTTCTGTTCCGGGCAGTGTGATCCTCCGCTTTACACAGTAAGCATTTCATGTCGAGACAAATCCCATCAAACTTCTCTGAAGTACAATTTAAATATATCTTATTTGTACTTTTTCAAAGTGCGGCAAAATGACCCAATCTTTCACAATTAAAACATTGTTTAAGCCTCTGTTTATAGTAATCAATTCTTATCTTAAGAAAGTCTAGCTTAATCCCTTCATGTTATTCGTCTCCCTCAAAAGTAATCTTAACTGTAGTCGTTGGTACAAAACTTTCTTTATTTTCATTCTCTCTTCTCATAATCTTTTACACAATAACTATTTTATTATTATCTTAAATATTGCCATACTTATTCCACGGATCACTATTTAGGAACTCGTTTTCATTAAAGCATAGCGGAACTTTGACAATGACAAAACTATAAATAAAATTGTGTGGGATGAAGATAAGTTCAGTCTTTTCTCTGTCTATAAAGCTATTTGCCTTTTTCAAATTCACCAGACAACACTTTTATCTTATTGTATCCGACACTCTTAACCTAAATGATTCCTTAAACTGAACGTTCTTTTTTGATCTTATATAATAGAACAGAAACTAACCAGACTCTTTTCTCATTAACATCTTTAGCAATCATTAGCACCAGATAGTTCTTTTTTGAGTTAACTTCATATATATTTGCGTATCTATTTACTTCATTCCTTTTTCAACCCCCTTGTCCTTGAGTTATATTAAACTCTTCTCTATCCATTTCCTCATTAATACCTAACACTTCTATCGGCATTTCTTTTTTCGCCCCTTTTGAAATTAAACTATATCCTTTAACCTTCGATTCTATTTTCCTCTTCATTGCATTCTTCTCTACACTACCATCTAAATTTTGCCTTTCGGGGGGCTCCGACTCTACCTTGATGCGTCTCACTGACAAATGTCTTCAATAAGCACAACACGTGCATGAGAATTTATATACCTACGCAACCAAGTACTTAAGGGCACAGATATATACTTTTAGATTTAGATTTAGATTTATTTATTCAACCATACATTAAATATACTACAATTTGTACAAAATATTCCAGTAGGTGAATCGAGCTTTGGCTCTTGCAATCCTAAACAACTGTATTAACATGCATCTTAGCAGAATGAATTTTTGTGTAATTACATTGGATATGTAAAAGGAAACGGGGAAAACCTTTTATTTGAATGCATTGTAATATAAAACTTACTTTAATATCTTAATGCTAACTACATACTAACTTAAGCAAAGAAACAAAAGAGCAGCATTGTTGCTGATTTAAGTTTGTCGGATTTAAATGAGAGTCATTTTTAATGTGGATGCTCTTAAAGTTGAAGTTTATTACACTAGAGCTCGAACCATAGGATTGTTTGATGCAACACAAGAGTTTAAAAATTTGGTATTAATGCGGTTAATGCTGCTTGAAATAAGGGACTGCTTTGAAACCGAATGTAAAGAGTTGGTCGAATAGAAAAACGGGAGATTCAGGAGCATTTTCAGAATTTTGTTCTGTTTAATTTGTAACTTTTTGATGTGAGTAGCAGCACAGCGCCCCCAAACCGGAGCACCATAGAGCATGACAGGCTGAAAAACTGTTTTGAATAAAATCAATTTGTTTGCTATAGACAGCTGCGAGCGCCTATTTACTAACGGATACAAGGATTTGACCAAAACGTCGCATTTTTTTATGGTAAGCCCGATATGGGCTTTGAAGGTAAGCTTTTTGTCGAGGTAAATTCCTAGATATTTTATATATTCCGGGTTCCAGCCGACAATGTTACCATCTACATTAAGAGAACTGGGAAGTAGGCATTGCTTGCGTTTCCAAGTAAAGAATATTGCCTCGGTTTTGGTAGGGTTTATTCTCAATTTCCATCTGTTGAAATAATTTGACAGAGTTGCGAACCCATTTTCTAGTGAGGTTTTTACAGATACCGGACAGTGATTTGATGACAAAAGGGCTGTGTCGTCAGCGAATAGACTAATAGTGCAATTGGCTGGTAGTGGTATGTCATATAAGAAGATGTTAAATAATATGGGGCTTAGTGCCGAGCCTTGTGGAACACCAGCTGGTATCGGGAACTTAATTGATTCCGAGCCATTGATATCAACGTAAAAGTATCGATCGCGCAGGAAGTCCATGATTATTTTAGTAAGGTACAGAGGAAAATTAAGTAATCGCATTTTATGGACTAACCCTTGATGCCAGACGCAGTCAAATGCCTTTTCCAAGTCGAGAGTAAGCAAACCAGTTGACTTTTTTAGTCCAAAGTTCGTAGTGATTATATTTGTTATCCTTCGAACTTGATGAATTGTGCTGTGCCCGCTTCTGAAACCAAACTGCTCTTTGGGGTAGATATTTTGCGACTCAATAAAGGTTTGGAGCTGAATCTTGATGAAGCGTTCAAATACTTTGCCAATCACACTTATTAGGCTTATTGGCCTGTAGCTGCCGATTTCGGACTTGGGTTTGTTAGGTTTCGGGATCCAAATAACTTTTGCAATTTTCCAGGCAGTCGGGAAGTAAGATGTTACAAGGCAAGCATTTAATAACTTTGATAGGTATATAAACGCTTTCCTGTGCATATTTTTTAGAAATAAAGTGTAGATGTTGTCATTGCCCGGAGCCTTACTTGATTTTAAATCAGCTATGATGCTCTTTAGAGAGGAGACAGACATGAAGGGGAAAGAGGAGCTGCTACTACTTTCGATAGCATCGAAAGAAGAAGCCACTTGAGCTTCAGTGTCGCTATCGCTATTAATAATGGCTGACAAGTGAACCTGGTGCATATGTTGAGCAAAGACTAGAGCCTTAGACACGTTATTCGGAACGGGCACGCCGTCTACTTTAATTGGGAAAAATTGAGAGCACTTCTTTTTGAGAGCTTTAGTTATGTTCCAAAAGCTTTTACTACCTTTCTCTAGTGATTTTAGTTTGCTGTTCCACTCTTTGTTACGAAGCACAAAAATGGCTTCCTTGATATTTCTTTGGAGACGATTAATTTCCTTCTTCAGAAATGGTTGCCGTGAACGCTGCCATTGTCTGCGTAAAAAATTACGCCGGGAAATGAGAGTTTTAATACTACTATCCAGAGATAAATTTGTGCACGACGGTTTAGCTGAAGTCACAGGGATTGAACTTTGTGCTGCAGATAGTAAAATGCTATTGAACTTTATTATGTGCTCGTCGATGTCACTAAGTCGTGGCGTAGAGAGGTTTAGCTGCCTCAAATTGGTTAGTTCACCAGTGACGCGCGAAAATTTTTCCCAATTTGCTCTATGGAAGACAAATTTTTTTAAACAAGCTTTTCCAATCCCTGCGTCGAGAATGCTAAAGTGAACCGGAAGGTGGTCCGAAGATAGAGCAGTTCGGGCAAATGGAGGAGATACATATTGAATGCAATTAGTCAATATTACATCGATCGTAGATGGATTGCCTCTAGATTTAGGGTAAAAAGTAGGAGTTGGAGTAAAAAGAATGTTGAACGCAGAAAATGTAAGTTTGTGCTCAAGTATGCTCCCCCAGCGATTGTTACGAGAGCAATTCCAATCTTTGCTCCTACAGTTCAAATCCCCTGCAATTAAAAAATTGTTCTCAATGCGGTCGAACACTTTCAGATCGTTTTTAAACATACGCTCTTTAGTATGGTTGCTATTTCCGCCTGGAAAATAGGCTCCAATTAGAAGGAAATTACGCTCAAGGCAGTTTAGTTCCACGCAGCAGGTTTCAATTAGAGAGGTTTTTAATGGTGGTCTCGCACAGTGACTAATAGAACGATGGACGGCAATTGCCACACCACCGCCATGAAGGAAAGAGCGATCGGTGCGATAAATTAAGTAACTTTCATCAAAAATGGAGTTACTGTCTTTCAACCACGTTTCAGTTATGACAGCAACATCAACCTTATTCGTTTTCAAATAGGAGAAGAATTCAAGGCGTTTCTCTAGTGGGCAAATACTACGAGCATTCCACATTATAATATTAATACCCATTATATAAGTATTTAATTGTAAGTTCTGCAACCACTCGAAATTGCTGCTCTTTGTTTGTACAAGGTTTAAGCTTAGTTAAAAGCTCGTTTGTCAGGTTGATTATTTCACTGCACGTGAACAGGTCATTGTTAAGACGTACGCCTGCACTGGCTACCGTGGCATAGTTCAGGGCAGATGATGGAGTTGTCGTCATCATTGTTGTCTTTGGTCTAGTGCCACTGCTTAGATTAAGTGCAGGGAACAGGTTCTTGTTGCTGATATCAACATGCGATGTAGGTTGGATGTCGGTTTTGCTTCGTTTAGCTCGTAATCGAGCTTGAAGCTCAATGTACTTGAGACGGCTAGGGCAGAGGTTTGAACTGGCTGGGTGGTCCCCGGAGCAGTTGGCACAAAGACGTTTCGCATTAATATCGTCGCGAGTAGGGCACTCTGTTGATTTATGTGCTTTCGCGCATAAACTACAAATAGTTTTAAGGTGACACCCGGCCAACGCGTGCCCATAAGTCTGGCAGTTAAAACAGCGTACAGGCCCAGAAAGCCGTTTCTGATAGCGGCTGAATTTCACCACAGTGTGAAATAAGTATTTAGCTTTTTGATTTAGATCAGCGATTTTGACCGATCCACGGGGAAAAGTTAGAACAAAAGTTGCTTGATCAGCATAGCGCGGAGATCTTACACTTAAACTTTTAATGTCTGGGCATGTAATTCCCTTTGTTTTGAGTTCGTCTGCTAGCTCGGCAGGAGTGACTGAGTGTAAGCCTGTTAAGACGACTTTGAACGATTTTCGCGCACTATCATCATGTGTAAAAAATTTCGTATTTTCGTTTATCAACTTAGATTGAAGCTGATTGTAGTCTTCCGCGAGAAGTGAGCAAACTTTTATACCAATGCTGGTATGTTTAATTACGTACTGCGTGATATTGGAGCCTTGAATTAAAGATTCCACAGCTGCGCGGGAGGTACCAATGATAGTTATTGGAGGCGAATAAGTCACGCGCGCTGGCAATGAAACACTTTCACTTTCGTCGTCAATAAGCTGGCTTAGCGGAGCAAAGAAGTTTCCGTTAGATTTGGCAGAGCCAGACTTCGTAACTTTTCTTTTCGCCATCAGGGCATCGCCCTCAGGAGAAAGACAACGCTTCACTATTAATATATTCTAGGTTACAATTAGAATAAAGACCGAATTCGCAATGACACAATAGCTCGAATACGATGTAAGTACACTCGGAACGCTGCTAGGTGTGATCTCTAAGAGAGTCAAAACCGAACTGGGATATATACTTTTAATTCCAGAGTTGAATACTACTTTATATGATTAAACGACAAAAAATATTATCAAAAACTTACTGAAATCCAAAAAATCGACTAAAAAAAACCACACAATATCACCTCACAACTATCACCCACGCCAAAATGGCGCCACTACAAAATTAACTAGCGCACCTGAACCGCTAGAAAACTAATTTTGGAAGAAATTGTCTTTGAGTGACAAAAAAGTGTGGAAAGACGTAATACACTGTTTTGTAGAATCATATCAACCATTCCTTATCGAAAGCAACAAAACTCAACTATAACACAAATGATGAAAATGTTCAGTGCTGATAACACTTTCCGAACGAAACAGCAATAAGTTTACCATAACAAGCTCATACTTAAATCAACTTATCCTTAGAATTTCGTTCTCATCGCAGGATTTCATCGAAAGTTTCAGCGGTTAAACGTTGTTTGAGGCTGCCATCCGAAAAATGTTCAAAACTCGGAAAATTTAAAAAGTGATTCCTTATTTTTATTGCAAATGCTTTGCATAGGAGAACGTAATTTGAAGCATCTGTTGGTGCAATATTAACGGAAATGGCACATTGCAGTAAAGAAATTCGACAAAATTACAAAAAATGGTCATAGCTGGCAGCCATTTCATGATTTTTGTACGAAATTCTTACGACATTTACTCCACATTAAGGTCCATTTACTGCATGAACTTCGTTTTGATTTCTACACTGGACTGGAAGTTATAGGGAAAAAAGCTTTATTTTGCTGAGCAAATTTGCAAGATTTGTGAGACAATATACTAATATACTAAATACTAAATATACTAATTTTTCAACTAAATTTGCACCAAATGTTACATAGAGTAAAATCCAAGTATTGTGTAAATTTTGTTAAAGTCTGATGGCTGAATCGGAAGTTATAGGCCAAAAAGATTTTTTTTTTCTCAATAGTTTTTCAAGATGGTACCACTGCCACAGGGTTGCCTGCATTTGGTCCTAGCTAATACCAACCTATCCTGTAAATTTCATTATGATCGGATTATCCGTGAACAGAACTTTCGAGTGCTGAAAATAGAGGTAATTTGGTGACGGGTTGCCGTTCTTATGCAAATCGGAATTTTGAAAATTTTATCTTGAGATGAAGGACTAAGGATAAAATTTATCAAAGATTTGAAATTTTTGTTAAAAATCAAAAAATTTTCAGGAAGGTCAATGATTTGAAGGATTTTTTTTCAGCAGCCTGTCACAGCTACAGGGTTACCCGCTTTATGCTGAAAATCTATATGTGCCAAATTTTAGTCAGCATCAATACGCTCTGTAATTTTCACGATGATCCATTGTTTTTCTTACAAGTAATGACAAATCAAAATTTTAAAAAAATTCCTTGCCTACTTTTAGGCACCCTGTACCCACACACGGCTCAAAATTTCCAATTTTTTTATCATAGACAAGCTTAGAACATAATTAATTTTCATTCTCAATACTTTTCTTTAACAAAAATTTACACTGCTTGGAAATATAGGAGTTCCTCAAAATTCACTAAAACGCTCGCCGCCGCCAAAACGTTTAGGATATCTGAATTTGAGAAAGTCATGAACCTGCT
>OZ022264.1:143110087-143122587 GCA_963978885.1 Nemotelus pantherinus
CACGATAATTAGTAGATTAAGGTCAGGGTCACTGACCTTACTCTAGCGTTAGCATTGGCTATGTTAAGTTAAAGGAGATCGCGGCGAAGATGATTCCCCTACAAGGCTGTCGAGACTAACGCGGAACCGATTTGAAATTGTGCTACTGTCGGAAACGAATGCGGAAGAGAAGAATATTTAGCTGTACTTACGATGGCTAGTTAATGTTGTTCCTGTGGTGGGTGCTAGCAATGGCCAACGGGCCGCGATCTACGAGGGCTTGTAGAACAGCATCCTCAGGATTGGACCAGTTGTGCCCAATGTCGAATTTCGGAACTGATCGAGAAGTAGCACCACTTGCACCACCGATAGAAGGGTTGGAAAATTCTTTCGCGGTCGTAGAAAAACTCTCATCAGAATACATTTGTTCTACCTAACAAGCACATCCTGGTGTACATCACGAGCACTGGATCACCTTCAATTACAGTAAAAGATCAATTTTAGTGTTTTGCGTTCTAAATCCCACGAAATCAGCACGGAAATTACCAAAGATAGACTTCTAAAAAGACACGCGAGCTTGTTTTGGTGTCGAAACCGGTCGCGACCTACACCAACAAGATCTTGTCAAGTGTCAGTTCGATGGATACTTGTAGTAAAGGGAAAAGCGGTACTGCAATGGTACCAAAAATGGATGATGTTGATAGTGGAAGTGCTGTAGATTGAATTGGAATGGAAAGAATTTCCAGTTCAAATACCCACCGAGTTCAAATACCCACAACGGTTAGAGAAAAGCCGCTTTAGCGGGAAATGAAAATTGTCATATGAAAATAGAATAGAATCGGCCTCTTGGATTCTAAACGGTAAGGAGAATGGACGTGTTGACTGGTAGTTGGTGATAACGTAGAAAAACCTTGTATTCTTTTTCATGAACGGACTGATCGAGCGATTGAAGCGGATTTGGAAATTGATAATCAGCAATTGGTGGAGAATCGAAGACTTACGTAGAATCCAAGATCTGGAGCATTTGGGCGAGTAAAAAAATAATTTTGCGAATCGAGATAAAGGAAAAGGCGTGGAGAAAAACAGTGTATAATAAGATAGAGCGATCCCAGGTTAGAAGTGCGAATTATCACTGGAGGAGCGAATTCGAACGTGCCCCAACGAGCGAGCGATCATCGTCGACAGCAACAACAGCGGAAAGGAAAATCAGGTAAGATAGCTTTAAGTTTAAAATGTGTATGAATTGGAAAATCAAAAGAGTGTGTATAGATAAAGTGCATACTACCCCACCGGGTAGAGCGAAATAGCCACGGTTGTATTTGAAAACTAGTAAATAATAAAATCGTACGTGTTATTGTATACATAAAAAAGAAAAGTGAAATAATCTTCCGCGTTAAAGGGCGACTACGGGATCAGACGCAAAATCCGAAGAGATTCGTGAGACAATTAATTTTCATATCGCGGGATATAAAAAGTGTTAGCTCTGTCGACAGATTCTCGCTTCAGGTCGACGGACGAAGGGTCAATTCCGGAAACGAAGTGAGTGGCGCCAACCAATCCCATTCCTTGTGAGCGACAGCCATCCGGATTGGCCACTCCTGTTCTCATTAGGGAATAGGGGGTTGTTAGCGACGTTTCGTTAAATATTCTGGTAACAATACATATATATATATATATATATATATATATATATATATATATATATATATATATATATATATATATATATATATATATATATATATATACATATATATATATATATATATATATATATATGTATATATATATATATATATATATATATATATATATATATATATATATATATATATATATATATATATATATATATATATATATATATATATATATATATATATATATATATATATATATATATATATATATATATATATATATATATATTAGTGATGGGCAGCACCTGTGCGTGCTTAGCACAGTGTGCTAGCACACTTCGGTGTGCTGTGCGAGTGCGGCACTTTATAGGTGTGTCGGCAGCACACTGACACACTGACACAGTGCCGACACACTGACACAGTGCCGACACACTAGCACAGTGGCGACACATTAGCACAGTGGCGACACACTGACACTGCCGACACACTGACACAGGGCCGGCACACTGACACAGGGCCGACACACTGACACAGTGCCGACACACTGACACTACCGGCACACTTGTACTGGCAGGCACACTCCACGGGAACGAATGCTGTACGAGTGGCGTTGATTTTGCCCATTAATATGATGTGCTTCAGTAACAAGGCGTTGTTTGCATTGCAGAATGTGTACACATTTTGCGGTTTTGAAAGCATTAGCTATTGAATGCATTAGCTGATGAATGAGATAATTAGGGAACGAAAAAAGGCAGATAAGATTTGTTATTCGTATATTTTCTGGGTGAATGTTTTGATTTTGAGTACACTACCGATGATTTGTGTTTTTCTAAATGCTGCGGACGTCTTCAAACGGGATGAAAGTTTAAACACAGATACAAATACGTTTACTTGCGGTACATATGAAAGAAATGCTTTCACGTTGAAAATATTTGTGGAAAATAGGTTTTGAGCAGATAGAAGGGTTTTGTCGTAACATACAACGATAAAACGATAGCGATTAAATGATCTGCTGCAGATAGAAGGTTTATGCTAAGTAGTGCTATGTTTTTAAATATTCAAATATTAAAGGAGTTTTTAGGGCAAAAGTAGCTGAAATCGGCCAATTTTGGATTAGAGTGTTTTCGGACATAACGGGCCAAGACCTATTGCTGTGATACAAATATTTCGGTTTTGTAGGGGAGTAGGGGGTTTTTTGGCCATAGTTTGGCTAAAACTGCCTTTACGGCGCTTTCGATGATTGAAAGTGGTCGGGGAGTGCAATAGTGATGTTTTAAGGACGAAAAAAATTTTTGATAGGAAACTTTGGTCAAAAATGTCCAATTTTCGCAAGAAATTTTTTTTATCTAGCATGAATCGGGGGACCTTTCTGAGTTGTTTTGGGCGAAATTTCCATACAAGTGTTGGAAAAAGCGGTCTAGTTTCGAAGATACGGCAAAAGTAACTGAAATCGGCCAATTTTGGGTTAGAGTGGTTTCGGACATAACGGGCCAAGACCTATTGCTGTGATACAAATATTTCGGTTTTGTAAAAATAATAATTTTAAATATTCAAATATTAAAGGAGTTTTTAGGGCAAAAGTAGCTGAAATCGGCCAATTTTGGATTAGAGTGTTTTCGGACATAAGGGGCCAAGACCTATTGCTGTGATACAAAAATTTCGGTTTTGTAGGGGAGTAAGGGGTTTTTTGGCCATAGTTTGGCAAAAGCTGCCTTTACGGCGCTTTCGATGATTGAAAGTGGTCAGGGAGTGCAATAGTGATATTTTAAGGACGAAAAAATTTATGAGACGGAAAATGGGGCAAAAACGTCATTTTCACAACAAAAAAAAATGTTGGTCTAGCATGAATTCGGGGACCTTTCTGAGTAGTTTTGGATGAAATTTCCATACAAGTCTGGGAAAAAACAGCCTAGTTTCGAAGATACGGAAAAATGATATCCGCCGGAAAACCGTCCGGAAAAATTGAAAGTAGCTCTAAAATTGCTAAGTAAGAAAAGGTTCAGATCCTTTTTGGTTCGATAGTTGGCTTCTCCGGCTGTGCATTTTGCCGTATCTTCGAAACTAGACCGCTTTTTCGCACAATTGTAAGGAAATTTTGCTCGAAACAACTCAGAAAGGTCCCCGAATTCATGCTAGACCAAAAATTTTTTTTTGCCAAAGTTGGACATTTTTGCCCCATGTTTGCTATCAAAAAATTTTTTCGTCCTTAAAGTACCACTATTGCACTCCCCGACCACTTTCAATCATCCAAAGCGCTGTTAAGGCAGTTTTTGCCAAACTATGGCCAAAAAACCCCTTACTCCCCTACAAAACCGAAATGTTTGTAACACAGCAATAGGTCTTGGCCCGTTATGTCCGAAACCACTCTGACCCAAAATTGGCCGTTTCAGTTACTTTTGCCGTCTCTTCGAAACTAGACCGCTTTTTCCCACACTTGTATGAAAATTTCGCCCAAAACAATTCAGAAAGGTCCCCGAATTCGCCCTAGATAAAAAAAAACTATTTTGGAAATAATGGACGTTTTTACTCAATTTCCCCTACCAAAATTTTTTTTTGCCCTTAAAATATTACTCTTATACTCCCCGATCACTTTCAATCATCGAAAGCGCCGTAAAGTCATTTTTTGCCAAACTATGGCCAAAAAACCCCTTACTCCCCTACAAAACCGAAATTTTTGTATCACAGCAATAGGTCTTGGCCCTTTATGTCCGAAAACACTCTAATCCAAAATTGGCCGATTTCAGCTACTTTTGCCCTAAAAACTCATTTAATATTTGAATATTTAAAATTATTATTTCTACAAAACCGAAATATTTGTATCACAGCAATAGGTCTTGGCCCGTTATGTCCGAAACCACTCTAACCCAAAATTGGCCGATTTCAGTTACTTTTGCTGTATCTTCGAAACTAGACCGCTTTTTCCCCACACTTATATGGAAATTTCACCAAAAACAACTCAGAAAGGTCCCCCGATTCATGCTAGATAAAAAAAAATTTCTTGCGAAAATTGGACATTTTTGACCAAAGTTCCCTATCAAAAATTTTTTTCGTCCTTAAAATATCACTATTGCACTCCCCGACCACTTTCAATCATCGAAAGCGCCGTAAAGGCAGTTTTTGCCAAACTATGGCCAAAAAACCCTGTTTGATTTCTTTATTATACATATAAATACATACTACATATATACAATAGAAAATTTCATTATTATTAATTTCATTCACATTATCACTGTATAGTCTGCCTAGCAAAACAGTATGGGTCAATAACACTCTATTAAAAGTAATTTGATATTGGCATTTGATTGTTTGTGTAACATTGAAATTTCATCAAGTCCATCAGATCGTTGACTTTTTTTCTACAACTGCACTTTCTACGTACATAAATTCTTGAACGCGGTCAATAATTTTCGTCAGCAATATTTCTCTTCATAAGTATTTTTGTCTTTTTGCACTTTTGTACAGCAAAACTTGTAGAACATCATATTGCATATGTAAACAAAAAGTCATCGATCTCGATTCACGTGCAATATAATGACATTAGCAGAAATTTATGTTTAGGCTAAGAATTTTGTAATCATATAAAATAGATATGCAGGAAATAAAAATTCATTCAGTTTCGTACACTGGAATCAAGCGTTTTAGTCTGTGCATTATTTCGATATACAGTTTTGCATTACTGCTGTTTGTGACATCGTGCTGTTCGTGGAATTACCAACTTAACTTCCAACAAGTGTAACCGCTTGGTGGAAATTATATTCAATAGAAGGTTCTCTAAGTTTCAAGTGCTTAGTGAATCACTATTGAATCAATAAAAAACATTTGGCGACCGTGACAGGACACGTAGTCTTTGGAATTTCTTTTTCAACAAGTGTAACCGCTTGGTGAAAAGTATAATCAATAGAAGGTTTTCTAAGTTCCAAGTGCTTTGTGAACCACTATTGATTCATATTAAATTGTGGGAGTTTATATCAAAGAAGTTGATATAATATTGTGAGCCATGGAGGCAACAAAATTACTCTCAAGACAGCAGGAGATTGGGAAATTAATCGAGAGCATAGCGATTAATTTCAAAAAAGATTCGCAATCGAGAAAAACGAGCGAATATTGCCAGAAACGCATCGTGTCACTCAACGCCTTGTGGGCGGAGTTTTCAATAAATCACGATAGACTGCTGGAATTGGTAACAGCTCGTGATGAAGAGCCATACTTCGTCAATAATTACCAAAGAGAGGTTGAAAATATTCAACAGCGCCTTAAATCATGGTTGGCAGAAATCAGTGGGCCTAGCCAATGTCAACCTGAAACAGACTCCACACCAA
This sequence comes from Nemotelus pantherinus, assembly GCA_963978885.1. Classification (NCBI taxonomy): domain Eukaryota; kingdom Metazoa; phylum Arthropoda; class Insecta; order Diptera; family Stratiomyidae; genus Nemotelus; species Nemotelus pantherinus. The sequence goes on from OZ022264.1 coordinate 143,116,026, forward strand.
GTCGACCTATCAGTGAGGCACCAGCATTGTCGGATAGCTTGAGCAGGCTATTGAGAAAACAGAAAACATTGCGTCAAGCAATTGATTACTTCTTGGAAAGCATCAGTAGAGACACCCAGCATGATTGTAGCCAGCATTACTACAAGCTAAAGATCGATAGGCTCCTAGCATATGAAGAGGAGTTGAAAGAGAATCAAAATCTGATATGGGAAGAATCGACCCCATTAGAACTCGACACTGACGAGTACTTCAAGTTACAGCATCAACTTCAAGATGCAATTGTTACATTACAACAACAGTTGGACCTATTCCCAACAAGCAGTCATACATTAACCGGCCAATATACAAATGCCAGAGTGAAGTTGCCTAAAATTACGTTGCCTACGTTCAATGGCGATTACCTTCAGTGGAATCAATTTCACGACTTATATGTACAGCTTATACATTCTCAGCCATTGAGCAATGCTGAGAAAATGTTTTACTTGACGAGCAACCTTACTGGTGAAGCAAAGGCATTGATAAAGCACCTGTCACCTACCAACGAGAATTATGATACTGCATGGGATATTATCGTAAGCCGATACAGCAACACCAGGCTTATAGTGACAGCGCTACTAAACAAGCTTTTAAATCAACCTACGTTATCATCAGAGTCTGCGACATCGTTAAAGACTCTTCATGATACAACCAACGAATGTCTTCTTGGTTTGAAGAATCTCAGCATCGGAGTAATTCATTGGGACCCAATCTTGTTGCATATCTTGCTGAGAAAGTTGGACAAAACCACTCACACCCTGTATGAGCAAGGGCTCAGTAACCCTAAAGAGTTTGGGTCCATCCAACAATTTTTGCAATTCCTAGAGGGCAGATTTCAAGCGCTTGAAGCTGTTCAGGGAGGACAATGGAAGAAGCCGAATCCATTACCTGTACAAAATAAAACCAAAAGTTTGTCCGCAGCAACCCGCCACGATTGCCCTTGTAGCCCTCAGGAACGTCATCATTTGTTTAAGTGCCAACAGTTTCTTTCTTGGAATCCAGAAAAAAGAGCTCAGTTTCTCCTGCAAAACTCCCGATGTTACAACTGCATGAAAACTGGCCACTTTGCAAATCAATGCTCTTCTCGAGGATGCCTAAAGTGTGACAAAAAGCATAACACACTGATTCATTTAGCAGAATCAGCAGGTAGACCACCGTCATCAACTACACAGGCAATATCTTCTACACAGGCATCATCATCGAAAACTATTAAGCCAGCGTCATTGACAGCTCAGCTCGATAAGCAAAAATCAGGTTACGTGCTGCTTGGGACTGTTGCTGTTCGCCTTAGTACCGCAGATGGTAATCAAGTTATATGCAAGGCATTACTAGATTCCGGCTCGCAGATCAATATTATTACAGAACGGGCAGCAAAGAAGCTGGGCTTCAAATACAAACGATCAAATATGACAATCGAAGGTATTGGTCAATCAACCAGCCATGCCACCTACAGAGTCAACATCCTTGCAAGTGCTGAGAGCACCAACTTTTCAGTACGCATGGAAGCATTTGTGCTACCCAAGATAACAGAAACCCAGCCTGCAAAGTATTTGGACATCCAGTCGTGGCCTATCCCGGTAGACTTCCAACTAGCTGACCCCCATTTCAACCATCCCAGCCGCATCGATTTGCTCATTGGGGCGGAGCATTATTATCAGTTATTGGAATCTGAGCAACATTCAATGGGTCCAGATTTACCACTTCTTCAAAATTCTGTATTTGGGTGGATTGTTGCAGGAAAATTAATGGATTCATCAACAAGAATCATATCATCCTGCAACATTGGGACAAGCAATGACGGAAATACCGATATCTCACAACAAATAGAGCGTTTTTGGAAGCTTGAAGAAAATAATTTAAAAAAGACATTTACTGCTGCTGAAGAAAAATGTGAGCTGCAATTCAAGCAAGATACCACACGTGACCCTTGTGGGCGTTTCGTCGTCAGATTACCCTTTGAAAAAGCAGTAACTAGTCTAGGTGAATCTATGGACATAGCCTTAAATCGGTTCCTAGCGCTTGAACGACGGCTGGCTGGAAAGGAAACCATAAGGCGGCAATATATAGAATTCATGGAGGAGTACATTCGCCTTGGACACATGAAAGAAATAAAAATCAATGAATTGAATCACCCATACTACTTTCTGCCACACCATTTCGTGTGCAAACCCGACAGCACGACAACAAAGTTGCGGGTTGTGTTCGACGCATCAGCGAAAACGTCGAATAATGTATCGTTAAATGATATTCTTGCCAAAGGACCTGTAATACAGGATGAACTTTTCTCCATATTAGTACGATTCCGGTTGCCTCGGTATGTATTTACCGGCGACATAGAAAAAATGTACCGGCAAGTCGCTATACAAGAAGAAGATCAGAAGTTCCAACTGATCTTTTGGAGGAATGATCCACAAGCAGAATTAAAGTGTTATCAGTTGGCAACGGTAACTTATGGCACTACTTCGGCACCATACCTGGCAACAAAATGTTTGCAAGTATTGGCAAAACAGCGCTCAAGGCAATATCCACTGGGATCAGAAACGTTACAGAGAGATTTCTACGTTGATGACGTCATGACAGGGTCTGACAGCATAACGGAAGCTATCCACATGCAAACAGAACTGATATCACTTCTTAAAGAAGGTGGCTTCCATCTAAGAAAGTGGTGCGCAAATCATCCTCGACTACTAGAGCGATTCCAACCACAAGACATGGAATTAACTCTAGATTTCAACAATGATTCTGACGATCACATCAAGACCTTGGGCTTAAGATGGTGTCCAACTAGGGACTTGTTTTCTGTGCAGCCATCAATACAAACTCGAAGCAAGACAACAAAGAGGACAGCATACTCAGATATAGCACACATCTTCGACCCGTTGGGAATACTAGCACCAATAGTAGTCACTGCGAAGATAATACTACAAAAGATGTGGTTGCTAAAGGCAGATTGGGACGACGAGCTACCGTCACAATTAAAGGATGAATGGATAGACTTCAGAGAAGGACTTCAAGATTTGAAAGACTTCTCCATTGCCAGACATGTGTTTGACCATCATTTGCCAAAAAACATTCAATTGCATGCCTTTGCGGATGCATCCGAAAAAGCATACGGTGCTGCTATTTACGTCAGAGCAATTACCAAAGACAATTTATTGATAGTAAGGCTACTTTGCGCCAAGTCAAGGGTAGCTCCTACAAAAAAAGAGACAATTCCAAGACTAGAATTGTGTGCAGCTAAACTTGCGGCTGAACTGTGCCATAGAGTAAAGACTGATCTGAACTTGAATGATGTGCAAGACTTTTACTGGACTGATTCTGAAATCGTTCTCGCGTGGGTGAATAAATCATCTTCGTCAAATCAACCGTTCGTTGCCAACAGAGTTGCCACCATACAGCAGCTAACAAGTGCACGCCAATGGAGACATGTTGACTCGAAGGATAATCCAGCAGATATCCTTTCAAGAGGAACAAGTCCAAGAAAGCTCAAAACTCTTTCACCCTGGTTCTATGGACCATTGTTCCTACATGCACCAGAGTCAGCATGGCCAGCAGAATTCAACACTAGAGGATCGACTGCACTGTCAGTAACAGTATCAGATGAGTTGATTCATATGGTAAAGAGCATCAATCATGGAAATTCATTCAAAAAGCTTGAGAGAATCATGGGATACATGCTCCGATTTGCAAAAAGAACACGAAAAATCAGCAATCATCATGAACATCTCACGGCGGACGAACTCAATGATGCTCTGCGCGTATTAGTAAGATGCGCTCAACAGGAAGACTTTTCACAAGACATACATCATTTAAATCAATACGGAGAACTTCCGAACAATAGTTCGCTGCAAGAATTGACACCATTCATTGACGAACATGGCATTGTCCGAGTTGGAGGCAGATTGCGAGAAGCTAATATCTCATACGACGCAAAGCATCCAATGCTGCTCCCATATTCAAATTTGCTCACAAAGCTGATAATGACCGACTTGCATATCAGCCACAAGCATGCGCCCCCACAAACCCTTCTATCCATCACCCGACAGAGATTCTGGCCTATCAAGGGAAAAATAATTGCCCGCTCGATTGTACACAAGTGCGTTCACTGCGCGAGAGCCGCACCAAAATTGCTCAATCAGCTCATGGGTAACCTTCCACCAGCTCGAATTCAGCCAGCGAGACCATTCATAAACACTGGCGTTGACTACTGCGGACCATTTTGGACACACTTCAAGATTCGAGGCAGGAAACCAGTTAAATCGTACGTGGCAATATTTTGCTGCTTCTCCACCAAAGCAGTACACCTGGAACTGGTCACCGACTTAAGCACTGACGCCTTTTTGGGTGCGCTACGAAGGTTCATCAGCCGTCGTGGACACTGCGCCAACATTTACTCTGACAACGCAACTAACTTTGTAGGAGCCAGGAATCAACTTCATGAGATCCACGACGCCATCTACTCAGCTGATGCCAAAAATAAAATAACGTCTATGTGCAGCAGCAAAGGCATAACGTTCCACTTCATACCGCCACGTGCTCCACATTTTGGTGGCTTATGGGAGGCGGCTGTAAAGTCCACCAAGCGACTCATGCAATTGCAAATCAGCTCAAGTTCTCTAACGTATGAAGAATTGGAGACTTTGGTAATCGAAATTGAGGCGATACTAAACTCAAGACCAATCACTCCAATGTCGTCAAATCCAAATGATCTTACTGCCTTGACTCCAGGACATTTCCTCATCGGAGAACCACTAACTAGTAATATTGATCCAGAAGCCAAACCATTAACCACCAGACTCGGAGCTCGATGGCAACTGGTACTTGGACTTAAAAAGGAATTCTGGGAGATATGGACAACTGAATACTTGCACGAGCTTCAGAAACGTGTAAAATGGAAGTCTAGTCATCTCAATATTCAGCCGGGAACATTAGTTATGATAAAGGAAGACAACTCCCATCCTCTTCAATGGCCTCTTGGGAGAATAATAGAAACGATAAAAGGCAAAGATGACCGAGTGCGAGTTGTCAACATTAAAACGGCAACCCAAATAATACAGCGACCCATACACAAAATTGCTCCTCTACCAGTTGACACAACGGATGATGCTGATCATCTGAAGCCACAATGCTCTGAACACAAACGTACGAGCAGACAATCCAGTAGCACAGAGATGGCCAGAGACGAAGTACTGTCTCAGCCCCCTAAGCGACGACGAAAATTAGGGTCTATGCTTACAACAGTACTTATGGCATGCCTATTCGTGCCACTCATTCAAGGGTCTCCTATCCATATTCACAGCTTTAACACATCGAAACCAACAATTTACTTCGAGAATTTGGGAAAGGCCAGCGTAGTTTCCAAAGAATGGCAGATTGTTGTTTATTACAACATGACTGGTTATTGGCGCGAGCATAAATGCCTGACTAACGCAACAAACCTTCTGTCGGCACTATGTAACAGCCTAGCAGACCCTAGTATATGTTCAGGGACGATACAACACATCCAACATCAACTCACAGAATTATCTGAAGTGGATTCAATGATGCTCCGAGTGTCTTCCAGAAGGAAAAGAGGCGCACTCAACGTTGTCGGAAACATCGCAAACAGTCTTTTCGGAATTCTTGATTCAGAATATGCTGACAAAATGAGGGATATAATTGAAGACACTAACGATAACCAAGAGCGATTATTGAAACTGCTTAAAAATCAAACCTCATTACTCGATTCAACAATAAACGTTATCCGTGGAAACTATAAGCATATTGAAAGCCAATTTGAGCAGTTGACCTTGCTTGCCAATCGAGAAACAGAAAAATTAAACCGAATCGACAAGGAAGTACATCAAGATAGACTAGCGGCTCTTTACATGGCTCATGTCCTTCAACTGCTTGTTGCTGTAAACAACCTTCAACAAACTCATAATGCTCTCATGGACATTCTAACCGATGCTCATCACGGAAGAATCAATTCACGCATTCTACCTCCGCAAAAACTTCAGCAGGAGATAAACAACATAAGAAAATACTTGCCAAAGACATTAACCTTACCACTGCCTATGAATGAGATTGCAGAATATTATAAACTAATGACAGTAAAAATCAAACCAAGTGTGCAGTATACAATCATTCAGTTAAAACTGCCTCTCAGTACTAATGACGAGTTCGAGCTCTTCCGGACAGTTTCTGTTCCTGCTATTATTAATAAAGAAGCATGGGCTATCAAAGCTACAACGCCTTACATTATCGTCAACTTGCACAGAAACCAATATTATCCTCTGGGAGAGATGGAGAAACTTGGCTGCACATACACCGTTCACAATCACATTCTGTGCAATCAGCACCATCCTACATATAAGGCAGATTTTGGTCCAAGCATTTGTGAACTAAATCTTATAAACCAGCGGTTTAATCCCAATCAATGCCAAGTGCAGAAAGTTCCAAATCAACCACGGTGGATTCAACTCCACACTTCTAACCAATGGCTCTATTCCCTCGATGAAGGGATAATAATCAATGCTGTCTGTAG
>OZ022264.1:143127587-143180087 GCA_963978885.1 Nemotelus pantherinus
TTTGTCGCATATTGGGAGATCATATGTGAATATAGTGTAAAGTACCGGTCCCAAAACACTTCCTTGTGGTACACCAGCATGCACACGATGTTTAGCGGTAGAATAGCTTTTGTATCTCACCTGGAATGTGCGGTTGGTCAGGTAGGAGGAGAGTATTTTGTGGAAGCTTTTTGGAAGCATTGATTCAATTTTGAAGATCAACCCTTCGTGCCAGACTTTATCGAAGGCTTGAGTTACATCTAAAAAGATTGCTGAGCAGTACTTCTTGTCTTCGAATGCTATTTTAATGTCTGACGCGATTCGATGGACCTTTTGAATGGTGCTGTGATGTCTTCGAAACCCAAATTGCTGTTCTGGAATTATTTTTGCATCTTCTAGTATCGGTAGTAGCTTTTTCAACAGAACTTTCTCGAAAACTTTGGAGACGCATGACAAAAGACTAATAGGTCTGTATGACTTCACTTGAGAAGAGTCCTTACCAGGCTTAGGGATCATTATGATCTCACCTGTTTTCCAAACTTCAGGAAAATATCCGATTCGAAAGATAGCATTGAATAGATTAGAAAGCCAACAGAATACGATCGACGGCATCTGTTTGAGCATAGCATTGGTGATGAGATCAATTCCCGGAGATTTTTTTGAGCATGTTTCCTGAATAATGATATCTTGCACTTCCTTAGCCGAAGTCTTGATTGGTTCGGAGTCCTGAGCGTTGACATTAGTTGGAAAGTCACATGTTGCCGTGGTGAAAGGTGTGAAAACCTGTTCTAGGTGAACTGCGAAGGCGGTGGCTTTCTCTGCGTCACTTTTGGCCCATTGCCCGTTGACAGTTCTTAGTGGGGCTTCCCTGATGGTAGGTTTGTTGATTTTTTTGACTGCTTTCCACAATGAATAGTCGGCATTTTTAGTGGGACTGAGGCTCTCTAAGAATGAATGGAACTTTAACTCGTTGTCTTTCGCAAGTGCCAGTCTGAGCTCACTAGAAGCTTTGTTGAGTAGTGTTTTAGTTTGGGGAGACCGGTGCAGCTGCCAATTCCTTCGTGCGAGTCTTTTTTTCTGTACTAAGATTTTTATTGATGAGGAGTATGTTGTTTTCCGAGTTGAGGGATTTGGTTCCATTTTAGGTTAGGTGTCAAACAAAAAGTATACATGCATTTAGTGCCAACAGTTAGCTTTATAATGGCACTAATAATTTGCAAAAATATTGATCTGGTGTGCTCCTCCAGACGATCTCCTGAAGGTCTTCCAGAAAAAGGTGTTCGGCGGTGACCACGATTTCTCCGGTATAATTCATTTGAAGTCAAAAAACCACACAGATTCTTTTAGTAGATATATAAAACTAGGTATTGATTGAAGGAATATTCGAAATTTATAATTTTGACAAAATGGCAGCTTCGTAAAAAAAAAATTAAAATTTTTGACCAAAATAGCCATTTAAAATTGTTTAAAAAAATAAAAATACTTATCTGAAATCTTATTCCTTCGTTTAATACCTGAGGAATATATCTGGAAAAGTTGTGTGAAAACTTCAAACCGTTTGGTTGAGCCATTTTTTAGAAATCCTGGTCACCTTGTCACAAATTATTAGTGCCATTATAAAGCTAGATGTTCGCACTAAATGCATGTACACTTTGTTTTTTTGTAAAGTAAAATACCTTTTCACAAAAAATTTATAAAAAAACGTCTTTTTCCGGCCTTCTAACTGTATATTATACCTTTTCACAAAAAAAATACCTTTTCACAAAAAAAAATACCTTTTCACAAAAAATTTATAAAAAAACGTCTTTTTCCGGCCTTCTAACTGTATATAACCCCTTAATCATATTGCTGATTTATATTTATATATATATCTATATATATATATATATATATATATATATATATATATATATATATATATATATATATATATATATATATATATTTTTTATATATATATATATATATATATATATATATATATATATATATATATATTTTATATATATATATATATATATATATATATATATATATATATATATATATATATATCAGCAAAATCATTAAGGGGTTATATACAGTTAAAAGGCCGGAAAAAGACGTTTTTTTATTAATTTTTTTGTGAAAAGGTATTTTACTTTACAAAAAAAAAAGTATACATGCATTTAATGCCAACATCTAGCTTTAGAATGGCACTAATAATTTGAAAAATATTGATCTGGTGCGCTCCTCCAGACGATCTCCTGAAGGTCTTCCAAAAAAAGGTATTCGGCGGTGACCACGATTTCTCCGGTATAATTCATTTGAAGTCAAAAAACCACACAGATTCTTTTAGTTGATAGATAAAACTAGGTATTGATCGAAGAAATATTCGAAATTTAGAATTTTGACAAAATGGCAGCTTCGTAAAAAAAAATCAAATTTTTGACCAAAATTAAAAAAATAGAAATAATTATCCGAAATCTTATTCCTTCGTTTAATACCTGAAGAATATATCTGGAAAATTGTGTGAAAATTTCAAACCGTTTGGTTGAGCCATTTTTTAGAAATCCTGGTCACCGACTGGGAAACATAGTTTTGAGTAAAACGCGTTTAAAGTTTCGGAAAAAGTTAACACATAGATCCTTTTTTTTTTGTTACATGTAGTCATATGTTCTAGGGCCATAAGATGTACCCTTTATAGCCTCACCAGCTTCTAATACTTTGATTTTATGCTAACTACAAGCCATTCTCTCCGCCATACTCTCGCTTACTCCCATGCGCTTCGGTCTGTACTCCGCCTACTTTCTAAAAGTCCGAGATGTGATTGCAAATATGAGTATATCTCGGAAAAAACTTATCGGATCGATTTGAAATTTTCAGGGAATATTATCAGTTAAAAATTCATTCTGAAAATGCAAAAAATTAAAAATCGATTTTAACTGTATATAACCCCTTAAGTGAGACAATCTCTGGATAGTGTCACGGCAGTATAGATTATTATTATTACTTAATATTAATGTTACTAAAGAGAACAAAAAAAAGAAATCTCCACCGCCATCCTAAAAGAAAAAAACAAAGAGGGCGATGGAGATTTACGAATACAAGTACCTACTAGCGCAACCCGCGTCTGGATTAGCCTAGGTTAGTTACATGTTAGAGACAATTATTGTTATGTAAACAAACCAGCTATCACAAGTAGTTAGTAGTCGATTTAGTGTGTAATTAGTAGTTAGTATAGCAGTAGGTTGGCAATTCAGTATGTAATTGATTAGTGGATAGGTTAATATCAACGTCTCATCAGCATGAAAGCAACGCGAGGGAAACACCACAACAAGAAATCTATCGAGCACCAAACATCATCGTCGGCGACAATCATGACACAATTAAATCTCAAATATTACGGCAGCAAGCCAGACCAAACTCACGGCACTCGCAAGGCAACACGACATAGAAGGGACACACGATTTACGGTCACCAAAACAAGCTATATAGCCTTCTAAATCATTGGTTTCGATCGACGTACAAGCGAATCACTAGTCTTTTGGACTTTCGTTGACAAATCACGATGACAGTGATAGCTGTCAAACGGCGGGTGGAACAGATGTTCCACACTAGCGGTCGAGACGAAATAGCCGGAAAGGGGCCGAGGTGAAATTCAGCTGGGGAACACACAAGCTCACAGCTGAGTTGAGTGAACCCAACGGATTCGAAAAATTCCGTTGCCGCCAAAAAATTTACGTGCGCGCCAGCAAGGAAAAAGAGGATCTCTTTTCGATTTCATCTGGGTGAGTGAACGGTTGGTCGTGACGACAAGTTGGAAGAAAACTGATGTTGGCTTTTATTCTATGTATCAATCATCTGAACCTGGACGGAGACTTTTGAGATACTCGAGCAAGACGGCGGCATCAGATCGGGTAAATCTACAGTATTAAAGGTGACTTAAAATTCAAATTCGGGCGGTCGGCCAGCTAACAAGAACAGGAGAGTACGAAAAGGAGAAGCGGAAGAAATAGTACGAGGGTGCTGAGCAAACGGCTAAAATCAACGACGAAGGGGGCCCCAGCGAGGCAGCAATCGACGTCGGGAGAATATAGTAAAGTAGTGTGCACACTGTTTTTTTTTGGTTTCTTTTGAATCGATAGTATTTGTTACTTTCCATTTGTTAAAACGTGGCGGATATTTTAAGACTAAGTTGAATTCGATAAGTAGGGTGAGAACGAACCTTTCTGTTTTAGCGAGTAGAAAAATATATATAAGTGAATAAAGCGTGGAGAAATGTTATAATGTTAAACGATCGATTCTTACTTAGAGGTGTAAACTAATTCAGACGGCGAAATTTTAGCTATCCTGGTGTTATTTTTCGGGATCCTTTTCTTTTCGTCTTAGTGCGCGCCGTCGCAACTTCTCGTTTCAGTGCGACGGTGATACGGTAGTTTCGGTTGAATTGAAGCGAGTGGCGCCCAACCCACGGCATTTTTCTTCGCGAGCAGAAGCCGCCCGGAACTACCACCCTTTTATCCCGGTCGGGGAAAAAAAAGGATTTGAGATTTGTTACACGAAGAACGGTAAAATTGGCGCCCAACGTGGGGCTAACGGTCGTAACGGTACACGGAAAAATTTTTGAGTTTCTTTGTCCCATACTCGTGGGACTGAAAGAAAGTTTTCTTGAGTAGAACAGGAAGTTCATTTCGATCGCTAAATTGAAATTTTCCGATTTAATTTTACCAGTATTTCATATAAATTTTTATATATAGGTGGAATTAAACAAAGACAAATATTAAGGAAAAGAATTTGAATTCACACATAACGACTTGAATTCTGGTGTTGCAGTGTGTGGAAGTGCATGATAAATAAGAAAATTTGTGTGAGTGTGTTAGCGTACCGAATTTCTAGAGCAGGGGTTTGAGAGTCCGGCAGGTTTTGTTTCAGCTCACTGATCGCGGTTTAGGTTATCAGTGGCTGAGGTTATCCGAGTTGATATTGTTCAGGTGTTCCTGTTTAATAGGGAAAGATTAAATATATCCAGTCCTAAATTGTGGGAATACCAGTAGGAGCAGGAAAATTGAATCGGGGATCTGATATCTTTCAACGGAAAAACATATGATTCGCAAGATATCTTTTGAAAACTGCGTTTGAAATTGAATACCGTGGCGTAAGGTGGAATTTTATTGAATATCGTGCGAAAAAAATTAGTTTGATACCCATACAGGATTGAGTTCCGGAAAAAGTGAATGTGGTATTTGTAGTGAAGTATAAATTTGAATTGGAGCGAGTGTGAGTGAAGAAATATAAAGGAATAGTTCGTAATAGTATCTCTATTAAGATAGATAAAGATTGGAGTGAGTGAGTGTAGCTACGGGAATTGGTTGGTGTAGAGGCTGAGGACATTTATCCGGTTTTTCAAGGGTGGTATTGTGCTAGTAGGACTCGTCGGGGTCGAAGCACTTTGTGACTGGGCACTTCTGGTGATTTAGTGCGACTTTCTCTGGTTATTTGGCCGTTTAACCCCCGTGGGAGCATCTTCGAGTTGAAGGCCTAGAAAATTGCGTTTCATAGCTTGTCCTTAGGCAATTTTTATTTTAGCTTTAGTGTAGACCTACAGGTCAGTGCAGGTCATAATGAAAATTTTAGTAGATCGGCTGTCCAAAGACGAGCTCGTCTACGAGCTTGCTATCAGAGGGTTTCCGGTAGATACTGTGGACAACATGCGGAAGACGCTAAGGGCGACGCTCAGGTCGGAATCAGCTATGGATACTTCCCATGTGGAGGCCGATTATCCGTTCGACTTTGAGACGGACTACAGGGAGCTTGAGGCCAAGGCAACAGAATCTGAGGATCTCGTAGAACGGGTGACGGACGGCAAAGCGTCATTGGAATTTTTGAAGGCAAAAGTTAGGATAGAGTTCGGCTTTCGACGTTTAGGGAATTTGCAGGCGGTATCGAAGGAACACAAGGAAAGAGCGAAGGCTTTGCGTAACAGGTTTATATTAGCAATGGGTGCTCTAGTGGAAAAAGTCGAGGAACCCAGTGAGGATGAGGAGGAGCAGCCTGACGCAATTCAGGATGCAGCCACGCCACCATCCCCCAAATCTGGAAGTCCGGCAGAGGTGGCCAAATGGGGATTGAAATTTAGCGGTGACTCGTCAGGATCAGTTAATGCTTTCCTAGAGTGCGTAGAAGAGTTGCGACTGGCAAGGGGACTTACTAAAGCTCAACTGTTTAGAGCAGCGGTAGATCTCTTCGACTCGCGAGCGCTAATTTGGTTCCGAGCCAACCGGGACCTGGTCAGTTGCTGGGACGAGTTGGTGAAGGAGTTGAGAGCGGAGTTCTTGCCATCCGATTATGAGGATCGGCTATGGGAAGAAATTCTGCGTTGAACTCAGGGCGAAAGCGAGTCGATAGGGGTCTATGTAGCTGTCATGGAACGCCTCTTCAGCCGTTTAGAAACCAACTGTTCGGAGGAGGAAAAACTGCGTCTGTTGCGGAGGAACATAACTCCGTTTTATCAACAGCAACTGAGCTTGACGCCAGTGACTTCCATTGCGGAGTTGGTGAAGATGGGCCGGACCATGGATGCCACCAGGGCATCGGTGATGGCATTCGCGCCTCCCAACACACGGTCAAGGCGTTGTCTAGAGCCAGATCTAGCATATGTTAGCTCTGGAAGCGCGGAACGAGTTTCAGCCCTGGCAGAACCGAGTAGGGTTCAGTGCTGGAACTGCAGGAAGGAGGGACATATGTCGAGGGACTGTCCGGAGCCTCGTCGCTGTTTTGGATGTGGTCGTCGTAGGGTTATGAGGTCCGCCTGTCCAAATTGCCGAAATCGAAGCCAGGGGCAAGGGTCAGGATCTCAATCGCATCCCAGGTCTTCGGGAAACGAGCGTCATGCCCACTAAGCGGTCGGGTAGGCACTAGAGCAAGGCCGCAACAGAAAGACAGTCAGCCAATGGTGGAGTATGCCCTTGTAAAAGGAAAACCAGACAGCCGCCCACACTTGAGAGTGGATATAGAGGGCGTCGATATGGAGGGGCTGTTGGACTCGGGGGCAAGTCGCACAATTTTGGGAGAAAAGGGATGGTCGCATCTAGTGAGGAAGGGTTTAAAACTAAACCGGGAGAAGGTTGAAGAAGTGCGACTCGCGAATGGCGACACCTGTTCGGTAGCAGGGGAGATTCAACTAAAATTTACTTTAAACGGGAGAGTACATCATCTGGACACGTTGGTCATACCGTCCATCCCTCAAGAAGTGATCCTTGGGGTCGACTTCTGGCAGCGTTTTGGGGTCGTATTAGACATGCAGGGACAGCAGTGGACCTCAATTGCATCGGCTGAAGTGGTGCCAGGGAAAGTGCTGCGGAGTCAGTCCCGCTTGTCAGAACTCGAGTCAGGGATCCTACAGAGTTTGTTGGTGGAGCAGTTCAGCTTAATGGGTGAGGGTCTGGGTTGCGCCAAATTTGTCAAACATACTATCAAGACAACTGCTAGTCCTATCAAACAGAGGTACTATCCTGTCTCCCCAGCAGTGCAGAAACAAATCAACGTTGAGTTGGACGAGATGTTGAAATTGGGTGTGGTCGAGCCATCGTCAAGCCCCTGGTCGTCACCGATTTTGCTGGTACGCAAGAAGGACGGGTCGTACCGGTTTTGTGTAGACTTCAGGAAGGTAAATGCGGTATCAGAGAAAGACGCTTATCCGCTGCCCTATATTTCTACCACATTAGATAAGTTACGCAATGCAAAATACCTTTCGACATTGGATGTTAAGTCAGCTTACTGGCAGGTGCCAATGGCGGAGGATTCTCGGCAATATACAGCTTTCACCGTGCCGGGAAGGGGTCTTTTTCACTTCCTGAGAATGCCATTTGGTCTGCACAACTCGGGTGCGACGTGGCAACGCCTGATTGATACGGTGTTGGGTCCCGCGCTAGAACCGTATGTGTTCACTTACCTCGACGACATTATTGTGGTAACTCAGACATTTGAGCAACATATCGCGATTTTGCGCGAGGTTTTCGGTCGTCTGAGGGAGGCGGGTCTACGGGTGTCTAAGGAAAAATGCCATTTCTGCCGGGCTAAGCTTCGATATCTAGGATATCTGGTGGACGAAGGGGGCCTCCACGTGGACCCTGAGAAGGTGCAGGCGGTGAGTGACTTTCCACGACCAAATTCGGTCAAGCAGGTCAGGCAATTTCTGGGTATGGTATCTTGGTACCGGAAATTTATACCTAACCATGCGACGTTAGTGGCACCTCTTAACGATCTTTTGAAGAAAGGCCGGAAGTTCGTTTGGATGAAGGAAAGCGAGCAGGCGTTTGTTGATTGCCGGATTAAATTGACTACCGCACCAATTTTGGCATGTCCCGATTTCGAACTGCCGTTCAAAGTGCAAACGGATGCATCTGATGTGGGGATTGGGGCGGTTTTGAGCCAGGCACATCCAACAGGAGAGAAGGTAGTGTGCTACCTAAGCCGGTCCCTATCCAAACTCGAAAGGCAGTATTCGACCACTGAAAAGGAGTGCTTAGGGGTGCTGTGGTCTATTGAAAAACTCCGTCCGTATATTGAAGGCACTCGGTTTGTAGTGATTACCGATCACCATTCTTTGGTTTGGCTACATAAGTTGAAAGATCCTACTGGAAGATTGGCGAGGTGGGCTGTTCGTCTCCAACAGTTCGATTTCGAAGTGGTACATCGAAAGGGGAAGGACCATCTGGTTCCAGACGCACTCTCTCGGGCTGTTGTTAACGTGAACTGCGTTTCTACTATCCCAGAGAAGGATAAGTGGTATGGGAACATGAGGGAGAAGGTACGAGGGAACCCCGACCAATATCCGAAATGGAAAGTTGTTGGAGATGGGCTCTGGAAGCAGGTGGAGGGCCGGTATCCCGAGCTACAGAAAGCCGACAAGTGGAAGAGAGTAGTTCCAGCATCCGAAAGAACAGGGCTTTTGGTTCGGTGCCATGACGAACCCACTGCTGGACACATGGGAATAAAGAAAACCTTAGATCGACTGACACAACATTTCTATTGGCCAAAGATGGCAGTGGATGTGGGGAAGTATGTCCGGAGCTGCAAAGTCTGCCAAGCGGTCAAAGTGGAGCGGAAGTCTCCTATGGGGCAGATGGCGTCGAGGAGTGAGGAGGCGATTTCTCCATGGGAGATGATCTGCGTGGATTTAGTGGGACCCCTACCACGATCTACGCGTGGTCATGCCTACATCCTGACAGTGGTGGATTATGCCACCAAGATGCCACTACTCTTTCCCTTACGGAAGGCAACAGGGGCCGCAGTAGGTCGGTTGCTCGAAGAGCACGTTATATTTCTGTTCGGAGTACCACGGGTCATCGTGTGTGACAACGGAGTACAATTTCGTTCTAAAGAGCTCGCACGGATCGCAGAGACCAACGGAATTGAATTAAGGTTTACCGCTCTTTATCATCCTCAAACGAATCCGGCAGAACGCGTGAACCAGAACGTTAAGCGCCTTCTTCGAACTTATGCGTCCGAGAACCATCGAGAATGGGACAAGGAACTGTCAAAGATTGGTTGTGCCCTGAGAACCTCAACGCACGAAAATATGAAAGTCACCCCTTACTTTTTGAACTTCGGGAGGGAAATGATCATTCACCCTGGGAGTCCACAAGGCCCGGAAGCACAAGAAAAGAGAGTCGATCAGGATGAAGGAACCGAGAAGGCAATATTGCTGCAGAAAGTTCGCGAAGAAGTTCGCGAGCGTTTGAAAACAGCAGCTCGGGTATCCAAGTCACGATATGATCTGCGACATCGGGATGAGCGATTTCTGCCGAAGGATCTGGTATGGCGTCGAAATTATGTCCTGTCGGACGCGGCAAAGTACTTCTCCGCCAAACTTGCCCCAGAGTTCGTTGGACCATTCACGGTGAGAAAGAAGGTGTCCGGCTGGACGTACGAACTTGAAGATTCCAATGGGAAAGCTATGGGTGTGTGGCACATCAAGGATCTCAAGCGCTACGTGGTATGAGGTAATGGAGTAGAGTCCTGAAATTATCGTAGGAGACGAGGTAGTCTTCCATTAGCAAAAACAAAAAAACAAAAAAACCCGAGGTATTTTGCTAGGGTACTAATGATTGGTGGTGGAACTAGAATATAAGAGGGGTAGATTAGTGGTGGCGGTGTAAAAATATACAAACTTTAACATAGTCGGTGGGGGGATAGCGTAGGTTTTCACGTGTGTGGTGTGGTAGCCTGGTTGAATTGCGTTGGATGAATTAGAGATAGATGGTTGTACAGATTAAGGCTGGTACTGAGTTAACCATGAAACTAAATTTTGACATGTCTCCATCATCTGGTCACTCTTTCGAGTGAAAGTTTGGACAATGGAGAAAAGCAGAGACACTGCTCATTTCTGTCGGATAAAATGCCGAAAATCTCTCTTTTCGATCGATTTTCTTGTTGAAAAGGTATTTTGCACTGCTCCATTTTCAAATTAAAATACCAAATGTCACCTGTAGGCTCGGAAGTAGGAACTGCACAAACTAATTTGGCGGGACATGATGGGTGGCATGTTTCGGTGCCATCTACGTTTTCAACGCGAAAGCGACTTCGAAGCAACTTTTCGTGCTAAGTACAGAGTACAACTCTTGCGTATTTTCAAGCTAAATTTTCGCCGAAACAGATTTCACATGAAATTTTGTGTGAAAACGTGGAATCAAACTCAGTACTAGGCTTTAGATGGTGATTTCGTCGTATAGATTAGGTGGTGGTTATCTAGGAATTTAAGGTTTCGAGTTTATGATTGTACATAAGGATTAGTTTTAGTTAGGTTAGAGAGGTGTAAACTTAGATATAAATGAGTGTGTTAGGTTTTTTTCAGATACTGAGGACATAATTGCAATGAAATTGAATGAAATTAATGATGAAATTAAATGCATACCATGAGCGAGTGATTGATTCCCAGTAGGTCCTTATATCTATTTTTTTTTGTTGGCGTTTCATTACTGTTTCCTTTCCATTTCCTTTATGGCGTTTAATTATTATTTCCTTTCCCTTTCATTATTTTTTTTTTCTTTTTCGTGTACCATTCGGACTCGGGTACCTCATTCATTTCGGAGTTTTACCTAAAATCGAGTTCGATCGGCATTAGTGGTTGATGTAGATAGATGGGTTTCAATTCCAACACCAAAACAATACACAAGTCAGAAGTAAAGCATGCATTTTAAGAAACGTAGGTGTAGAGGGGCTCAGAGATAGAGTGATAGAATGGATGGTTGCGTGAAGATACAAACCAGAAATCAGGAAGAAAATAGAAGATAGAGTGTGTTTTATTAATTACCTGAAGAGAGAATTAACTTTCAGACATGGTATGGAATCTATGAACTCGGTACGGGTGACGGTCGTAGAAAATTATCGAGAATTTCTAGGAAATTCTCTGAAGTGGGGGGGGGGGGGGGGGTGTCACGGCAGTATAGATTATTATTATTACTTAATATTAATGTTACTAAAGAGAAAAAAAAAAGAGATCTCCACCGCCATCCTAAAAGAAAAAAACAAAGAGGGCGATGGAGATTTACGAATACAAGTACCTACTAGCGCAACCCGCGTCTGGATTAGCCTAGGTTAGTTACATGTTAGAGACAATTATTGTTATGTAAACAAACCAGCTATCACAAGTAGTTAGTAGTCGATTTAGTGTGTAATTAGTAGTTAGTATAGCAGTAGGTTGGCAATTCAGTATGTAATTGATTAGTGGATAGGTTAATATCAACGTCTCATCAGCACGAAAGCAACGCGAGGGAAACACCACAACAAGAAATCTATCGAGCACCAAACATCATCGTCGGCGACAATCATGACACAATTAAATCTCAAATATTACGGCAGCAAGCCAGACCAAACTCACGGCACTCGCAAGGCAACACGACATAGAAGGGACACACGATTTACGGTCACCAAAACAAGCTATATAGCCTTCTAAATCATTGGTTTCGATCGACGTACAAGCGAATCACTAGTCTTTTGGACTTTCGTTGACAAATCACGATGACAGTGATAGCTGTCAAACGGCGGGTGGAACAGATGTTCCACACTAGCGGTCGAGACGAAATAGCCGGAAAGGGGCCGAGGTGAAATTCAGCTGGGGAACACACAAGCTCACAGCTGAGTTGAGTGAACCCAACGGATTCAAAAAATTCCGTTGCCGCCAAAAAATTTACGTGCGCGCCAGCAAGGAAAAAGAGGATCTCTTTTCGATTTCATCTGGGTGAGTGAACGGTTGGTCGTGACGACAAGTTGGAAGAAAACTGATGTTGGCTTTTATTCTATGTATCAATCATCTGAACCTGGACGGAGACTTTTGAGATACTCGAGCAAGACGGCGGCATCAGATCGGGTAAATCTACGGTATTAAAGGTGACTTAAAATTCAAATTCGGGCGGTCGGCCAGCTAACAAGAACAGGAGAATACGAAAAGGAGAAGCGGAAGAAATAGTACGAGGGTGCTGAGCAAACGGCTAAAATCAACGACGAAGGGGGCCCCAGCGAGGCAGCAATCGACGTCGGGAGAATATAGTAAGGTAGTGTGCACACTGTTTTTTTTGGTTTCTTTTGAATCTATAGTATTTGTTACTTTCCATTTGTTAAAACGTGGCGGATATTTTAAGACTAAGTTGAATTCGATAAGTAGGGTGAGAACGAACCTTTCTGTTTTAGCGAGTAGAAAAATATATATAAGTGAATAAAGCGTGGAGAAATGTTATAATGTTAAACGATCGATTCTTACTTAGAGGTGTAAACTAATTCAGACGGCGAAATTTTAGCTATCCTGGTGTTATTTTTCGGGATCCTTTTCTTTTCGTCTTAGTGCGCGCCGTCGCAACTTCTCGTTTCAGTACGACGGTGATACGGTAGTTTCGGTTGAATTGAAGCGAGTGGCGCCCAACCCACGGCATTTTTCTTCGCGAGCAGAAGCCGCCCGGAACTACCACCCTTTTATCCCGGTCGGGGAAAAAAAAGGATTTGAGATTTGTTACACGAAGAACGGTAAAAATAGGCCAAACCGAATGAGCTGAAATTTTCGGAGAACGTAGATGTATATAGAAGGCAGGTCCATAACTTCAGATATTCGAAACTTTTTGGCGACGGCGAGCGTTAAGTGAATTTTGAGGTACTCCTATATTACCAAGCAGTGTAAATTTTTGTTAAAACAAATAATTGGAAATGAAAACTTATGATGTTTTAAGCTTGCTTATGTTAGGTTAGGTTAGGCTAAAGTGGCTGCCGGTCCAAAGAGGTCTGCCGACCAGCACACATAGGCACAAAAGAGACCCATTGTGATGCCACAATAATTTGTAACTCTCTCCTACTCACTAAATTCGGGAAACCATTTGCTTCCTTTAACAAATATCGTTATTCCCTTTAGATTAACCAGGAAAAACTCAGTCAGGTTTGAGTATAATTTGTAACTCTCTCCTACTCACTAAATTTGGGAAACCATTTGCTTCCTTTAACAAATATCGTTATTCCCTTTAGATTAACCAGGGAAAACTCAGTCAGGTTTGAGAGGAAGGGAGCACCAAATGCCTCTTACCTTCTCCTTGCGAGTGCCGGGCACTGACACAAGAGGTGGAGGACGGACTTTTCTTCATCTTCAGAGCCACAACTCCTACAGAAATCGTTAAACTGCACTCCCAATGGTAGTGCATGTCGTCCCATGAGGCAGTGGCCCGTAAAAACTTTCACAGTGCAGCGTAGAGCACTTCGAGTTAAGCCTAAAAGCTGCCTGGTACGATGCGCATCCATGGATACCCAAGACTGCCTTATTATTGCACAGGATAATTCATTTGCCCTGGACCTCCTAGCATCCTCGAGATATTTTTGCCGGATGGCCAGTTTGACCGATATCATCGGTATACCTATTGAGAG
Source organism: Nemotelus pantherinus (assembly GCA_963978885.1). Classification (NCBI taxonomy): domain Eukaryota; kingdom Metazoa; phylum Arthropoda; class Insecta; order Diptera; family Stratiomyidae; genus Nemotelus; species Nemotelus pantherinus. The sequence continues at coordinate 143,141,451 of OZ022264.1, forward strand.
GGAGCAGGAGACCTCTGGCAACAAGATTCCAAGCCTTGCTAGCTCATCGGCCATACAGTTGCCTTGAAAGCCCCTATGTCCAGGTACCCAAATCAATTGAACAACCGAATGTCTCGACATCTCCCTAAGATATGCACGGAATTCAGCAACAATCATGGACACTGTACAAGGACCAGCGAGGGATCTAATAGCCGCTTGGCTATCTGTGAAAATGCCAATATTAACCCCGAATATTCAATAACACAGAAGCCAGTCGATTGCCTGTAAAATAGCCGCAACCTCCGCCTGAAAGACACTACAATGGTCTGGTAGACGGAATGACAGCTAAAGATTCAGCTCATCTGAGTATACACCACCTCCGACTCAATTGTTTAGCTTTGAGCCGTCAGTATACACATGGATAAGCCCACTTTCGAGGGCGACCCCATCCCGCCATTCATCCCTACCAGGAATGCGAGTTGTAAACTCCAAATGTAGTAGGCACTGCGGAGCGATGTAGTCAACACCCACTGGAGCGGGAACTCCCTCAACCAAAATCCATGCATGGCCGAATTATATTCTATTCCATGCCGAGATACAATTCAGTCTCGCAGCAGCAAGATTAGCTTGCTGTAAGATAAGTAGATTGGTTGGAAGCCAATGAAGTAACACGAGTAGTGCCTTAGTAGGGGTGGTGCGGAGCGCACCAGTTACAAGTAGTGCAGCCATTCTCCGCACTTTTTCAAGCTCCTGTTTGCATGTAGCCTAAGTAGTACCCTGCCACCAGAACGCCACCCCAAACAGTAGAATCGGCTCAACCACCGCAGTGTAAAGCCAAGCAACAGTACGAGGTTGTAGTCCCCGATTCGCCCCTATGGCTCTTTTACAGCAGTAAAGTGCGTTGAAAGCCTTCCGAGCTCCTTCTGCTACATTGTTAGTCCATAGTAGCTTCGAGTCAAGTATCAACTTAGGGCTCATACCTGACCCTCTGGCTCAAGTTAATGGAGCCCCATTCAATTTGGGTAACTCAAAAGAAGGAACTTTGTACTTCCATGCAAACAGTACTAGTTCCGTTTTATTAGGATTCACATTCAAGCCGCACTTGAGACTCCAACTTGAAAGGATGTCAACAGAGTGATTTTACCTCTCCGATAGCGTAGATAAATACTTTCCCGACACTGCTACAGCTATGTTGTCTGCATAAGCAATCACTTTGCAGCCGGCACGGTCCAGCCTCATTAGAAGAGTATTCACCGTGATGTACCACAGCAGGGGAGAGAGGACTCCCCCTGAGGTGTGCCCATACTGACTCCTCGTCTTACGCTGGCACTCCCCAGGGAAGAGATAATCATCAGGGCCCGGGGATTTAAACGGCTCAAAGGAGTTAATACCCCACCTCAGCTGAGAGTTTGTTATTCTGAAAGGCGGCACTCTACCGTAATTTAGTTCCGTTTGGCGCACTGTCCCTATAGGGCAATAATTGCCCGGGAAATGTGCGTCCATTAGAACGTTTAAAGTATCTGCACTCAAACTAGTCCAAATGCCCTCAAGGTTCATGATGCACCCCATAGCCTTCGGTGTCGTGCTTAAAACCTAACGAAGGCGCTTTGCCTCGCTGATACTGTCTACATTTCCACAGAAAGATCTCTATGCAGACCTCTTAGCCTTGCGTATGGCATACTAAAAAGCCTTCAGCTTCGTTTTATACACCAACCAGTCATTAGATCTTTTTGAGCTATTAAACTCCCTCCTTTATTCTCTCCGCAGGATGCTGATTTCCATTCTCCACCAGGGAGGCTTAGGATTAGCTCTGGCTGAGGGTGGATTACATGCTTCCCTAGACGCGGAGTTGAGAGAACTAGTAAGGGTGTCAACCGCCCGATCCAATTCATGGTAGCAGTCAATGCTCCTAGGAGCAGTTTCCAGTGAGGATCGTACCAGAGAATTAAATAGCTTCCAGTACGTCCTCTTTCTGTTGATAAAGGCTGCCTGCACAGAAGAGCTGCGGCATGCCACGTTATACGATATGTACCTATGATCAGAGTATGAACACTCTTGCAGAACCCTCCAGTCACGAAGAAGATGCGAGTGCCACCCACTAATCAAAGTAACATCAAGAACCTCCCTGCGGTTTGAGGTAAGGAAGGAATAAGAGGCACACAAATCTTTGTGGCTTCAGCCTCAACACCTTTGACAATGTCGCAAGGTGTGCTATCGCCATGATCGTGTGCCATGTAGCAAGAAACAAACCAGTATGATCTCTGGCTGATTTCCACTGCAACAGCCATGTTATCCATGTAACTGAAATTGTGTAGTACAAGGACGTTTATGGTTTTCTTGACAAGAATACAGACACTTGGCTCATGTATGCCATCAGGTACCACTAGTCTGTATCAATCAGTGCAAAATTCGCAAACCCGGTTTTTGGCAACACATGTTTCTTGGATTAGAATCAGCTCCTCCTCTGTCCTAGACAGTCGGAAGAGCAGGGTAGCTGATGCTACTTTGGAATGGTGAAGGTTGATCTGCAATACCTTCACCATCATTTATTTTCAACGATGGTTAGATCTTGGTCCTCCCCTTCTGACATAGATGTCTGACCAGCCTTTTCCTCTGCTTCTAGAGCCATGAGGTCCAGGCAGCCACCCAAATCGGAGGTAGTGCCGACACTAACCCCGTCTGCGCAGAGAGATTCCACATCCGACTCATCCTCGGATGTGTCCAATCCATTTTTAGGTGGGTCCCCCGTCATGTGAGTCACCTGTTTAGGGTGAGGTTCCTTAGGTGTTGGATCTCCCGCAGCAGAGCTCTTTGGCCTGTCACTTCGGTAGATCCGTAGGGCTAGTTTTTCGACCCCATACCTGATAATGCCTTTTCGAGCATCTAAGGCCGGGAGTGCCTCTTCATTTATGATGAAGAGGGCCTCCCGGTGATTATCCACAAGCTCTCCAATCTTCGCAACCCTCCAATTTTCCGTTGGAAGATCCGGGTTGAAAAGCCGCACTATTTCCAGGACTTCCACTGGATCTGAGTGGAAACTTGGAATCCAAGTCCTGCATCTAGGCCGGCTGGGAATTAATGATGGGCGTTTCTGTTGTTTTCAGAAAACGAAAACGAACTATTTTTTTTCTAAAAACAACTATTTTTTAAAACTTTTTGAAAACTGTTTTCACTCGACCAGAAGCAGATTGATACTGGGTGTTACCATTAGTGATGGGCGTTTCTGTTGTTTTCAGAAAACAAAACTATTTGAAAAAAACAGTTTGAAAAAAACTGTTTTTTCAAACTGTTTTTTTTCAAATAGTTTTCGTTTTCTGAAAACAACAGAAACGCCCATCACTAATGGTAACACCCAGTATCAATCTGCTTCTGGTCGAGTGAAAACAATTTTCAAAAAGTTTTAAAAAACAGTGGTTTTTGGGGAAAAAACAGTTCGTTTTGGTTTTCTGAAAACAACAGAAGCGCCCATTACTACGGGGTATCTCATCCCTGTGCGCCACCTTAATCTTGGCACCTGGCTAGAGTTCTCCCAGCTCGGAGATTGCCTGCTTATAAAAATCGGCTGATCGTTGGTCTTCACACGCAACCAGCCTGATTCCTTTGTACCAGCCCGCGTCATTCACCGTAGGTGGTGGACCCGAGCTGGCCTTCTGCAGTCTGCAGCAGACTCCAAATAAAGCCTGCCTAATCTTGAGCCAGTTTTCGGGGGAGATGGTTCCATCTCCCTTGCTAGCATCAATCACGGCCAAAACCAGGCACTCTTTATTCATTTATTTATTATTCAAATCTCATTTTACAGAAAATCCAATTATAAAATGAGATACAAAAAATAAGAAAAATCATTAATATTAAGCAAAACAGGAATAAAAATAATAGTAATAAAAAAAAATGCACAATGAAAATAACTAAGAGACTACGTTAACATATCAATAACATGTTTTTTAAAAGAATAAAAAGACATGGACAAAGAAACAAACTGATGCTCATCATGGTTTCTAAGTATCCTAGGTATTGGTGAGTTGAAATACACAAGAGTACGCGCATAAGGAGTAAGGAATAGCAATTGAGTTCTAACCGGGCGATCAGACACACGTAAGAAACGACACACGCGAATGTTGGAAGAGAGTAATCCATTATAAAGCTTATAAAGAAGGCATTCATCCAGGAATATTCTGCGAGTACTCAGCAAATGGAGATTCAAGAAGGCGGTCATCATAAGAACGATAGGCAACATTAAACTTGAACAAAAGGCAGTGAGTAAACTTACGCTGAACGGATTCAACAGCATTAAACAGTTACACGAAACGAGAAGACCACACTTGGGAGCAATATTCAACAATGCTACGAACAAGAGAAATAAAAAGACGAACACATGTGAAGATATTGGTTGCAAAGCGAGAGCAGCGCAAAACAAAACCAGCTACTTTTGAAGATTTAGCAACCACAAAAGAAACATGCAGATCAAATATTAACTTCGGATCAAAGATGATGCCGAGGTCTTTATGTTGATCCACATGCTTCAAAAGACTATCACACAAAAAATATTCAAAGGAAATGGGATTAGGCTTATTGGAAAAAGACATCACGAAACACTTGGAAACATTAAGATCAAGGAATTTCGCAGAGCACCAATCACTTAAAACAAAAAGATCCGATTGTAGCTTACAAAAATCATTTTGTGAAGCGACAGCACGGAAAATTTTAAGGTCATCAGCATACAACAGAGAGTCAGACTGAAAGTTACAAGGAAGGTCATTGATAAACAATATGAAAAGGAGGGGATCAAGGATGGAACGTTGGGGAACACCAGAAGTAGGAAAGAAAGGGGAGGAAGAACAACCATTAAACACAACACAGCAGACGCGATCATGGATGTAGGAATCAAGCCAGGATGTAAGGGAACTGGAAACACAAAAATGACAATTCTTATCTAACAGCAATGTGAGGTTTACCCTGTCAAATGCTTTCGCGAAGTCAGTGTAAATCACATCAGCTTAAAGACCATTGTCCAAAGTACACGCGACGAAGCTAGTGAATTCCACTAAATTCGTAGTTGTTGAACGTCCCTTGATGAAACCATGTTACTCTACAGAAAATAAATGACTATAAGCAACATGAATTTGGTCATGAACAATCCGCTCAAGCAACTTCGGAAAGCAGGACAAAAAACAAAAATTTAAGTAGTTGGCCACATTGCCAATGTCTCCCGATTTTAAAATCGGAAAAACATTAGCAGCTTTCCAGATATAAGAAAAAACACTTACAAACAAACTCAAATTATATAATATAGACAAAGGTACACATAAGAAAGATGCAAGAGACTTAACAAACACATTAAGAATGCCATCTAGGCCGCTGCTTGCTGAGTGAACCAACGAGGATATTAAGATTTCAACCTCCAGAGGATTGGTCATCACAAAATTATCCTATGAAAACACAGCCGCAGCACAACTCCTTGAAGCAAAATTAGGAGAGGAAAATGAAGAAGCAAAGAACTTGGCAAATAATTCACAAGTTTCTTGAGGGATAGAAGCCGAAGTTTCCTCAAGAAAAAAAGTGTCAGGAAACCGGTTGCTAGTTTTTAGGGATCGGACATACGACCAGAAAGGTTTCGAGTTATCTGAGGAAAGACTCGCTTCAATATGGGCGAAATAACCACGTCTCGCTTCTTCAACAGTCCTTTTAGCCACTGCTCGCTGAGACCGATAATGCTGAAACGCTTCAACAGATGAACTGCGAAGAAATTCATTACGGGCTTTATCTTTCTCGCGCAAAGCTTTTGATACTGCGACAGAAAACCAAAGAGGACAAGAACCACGACGAGGACGAGACACAGGCGTAAATCTAGAAACAATGGAATTAAGGAAAGAGTAAAAAGAAGAAACAGCATCATTTATATCAAGCCCACGAAAAAAAGAAAACCAATTGATAGGAAAGAGTTCGGCAGCAATAAGTTCATAATCTGCCCTAAAAAAGTTGTTGCAGCCCGATACAGCGTTTGCTCCGACAACACGTTTACCATCTTCCTTTTTTTCCGGTTGTAATAGACAGACTATGTGACCCTTCAAAGTTTCTTCTACAATCTCAACCACACGATCTATTTGCTAGACACCGACAACTGACATACCTTTCAAATAATCCGCCTCCGGAGCACCCTCCGGAACGCATCCTGCCACTGGAACATGTTTCCCGTCATGGAGGCCTATCCCGATTTCGCTCCGAAATGTGTCTTCTGATGAATTTTCCACTGTGCAGCTGTTCAGTGATCACGGGTCCGCCAGATATTTTCCTCGGTCGAATTATGTCCATGGAGCGCCGGTTGGCCGGCCATATATTCGGAATCTGAATCTTGTGTACACAGCCCCATGTTTACATTTTGAAAAGTCATCACTGACAGATGAATTAATTCAGCTGTACAGCGAACCTGGTGTCGAATTCCTGTACATTATGTTTTGGTGATGCCCTAATGGTTTAGAATCACGTGGAAATTGGAATATTGGAAAGAAACCACTCTTGCGGTGAAAATGAACAATTTTTCAAAAGAAAGAAAAAGGGGGTTTCGTTCTTCTGGGTTGGAACGTGAAAGTATGCGGAGGTTTTTTTAAAAAGAAAGAAAGCTTAGAGCAAGTAGTGAAAAAGTTTTAAAAGATAAGTTCAAGTACAGAAAATTTAAATTGAAGCAGATTGAAGCAGAAAAGATTTTTTTTTTGTGAACCAAATTGTGTGCGAAGCAGAGCGATTTGTGGGAGAACGGCGAAAAAGGTTCGGACGTAGGTGAAACGTTAATGTACCGGAAAGTTGCGGAAAAAATTAAAAAGGGTGTAAACTGAAGATATTGAGGTCAATCCATGAATTGTCAAGAATATAAAAGTAGAGGAGGGACAAACCAAGATAAATTGCAGGGCAAACCAACTAAATTGGGGAAGCAGCAAAAGCTTTGCGCATTAAAAATATTGAAGAGCGAAAATAGGTTGGTGGTGAAGCGGCGAAATAAAATTTTGGGAATGAGTATGGTGTACCAGGCGTGTCGAAATCCAATAATAGGCGCGTTTTATTATAAATCCAGAGTAGTGCAGGATATCGATTTGCACACGAAACAACAACAACATCCAGAGTACAAACACTTGTGAATTCAGTGGAGTTCGTACTCGTGCTCTCTGTGGAACGTATTTCGAAAAGTCATATCAACTGGAATAGTTGGAATTTTGAAAAATTTCCATGTCACCCTGGCAACCAGGATAAATAGTCATACATTTGGAAACGGCGTTGGTTATATGACAGCTCCAATTTTGAAATGACAACTGTCTGACAGAAAAAAACTCGCGTGCTACTCTGGATCGTTTTATTATGCATCCAGGATACCTACTGCACTCTGGATGAAAATAAAACGCAGCTAATATAAGATTGCTGCCTCGATGACGGATCGAGGAATAGATAATGAACTGAAAACAAGAATATTGGTTGATCAAGATAAGTACTTCATGTTGATTATGAATGTTGGACTTGCAAATGATTTAATAGTATGTAAATTTACAAAATGGTTATAATTCTCATTAAGTTAAATAGAGAAAATAAAGTAAAAACGGTAAACCGAGCGAATTGTATATGCACTTAAGATGAGTTATAATTCCGCTTGATTTTAAAGAATATTAATGAAATTGAATTCAAAAAACATAAAAATAAAATATTATGATGAAAAAAATATGATATCAAGCACAAAAGAAAAAAAAACTAACAGCAATATTTATATAAATTTGATAATTGCTCAAGTAAAATCTTTGGTGTGGGCGTTGTATGTATTGGGTTTTCCCTTTTCTTTCCTTGTTGCTATCTATTTGTATTATTATTTCTTTATTTATTTGAATTATTATATATATGATTTTTGCATTATTCGACATTAAAATTTGGAATTGTTAAAATCGGTCAAAAACCGATTCTGGCCGGAATTGGGTGAAATTGAAGCCCACCCCAAAGAAATAGACATAGTTTGTCATATTTCGCTTCTTACTGAATAAATTTATGTTCGATTGTTATTTTCTGCGAAGATTTTGTTGTTGATATTTCTAACCCAATTTTCAATAGAAAAAAAGTATAATATCGAAAATAGTACATGAATAATATTATTATGACCACGTTAATCGACACTGATAGATAATGATTCTGACGTGAAATTTCCGCTGTCCTCCCACTCATAATGTGTGTCACTGTGCTGTGTAGTTTGCGTGCGCAGCATGAAGGATCCTGAACCCCAAACGCCCACGACCAGACTGGGCTAGTTGGCGGGGCAATGCACGCAGGGGATGATTCTCCACGATTACTTAACTCAAATTACGCTGCACTGACAACGGCTTGACAGTGCATGGCCGTCGATGCAACAAAAATAGCGCCCAAGGAAAGTTTGGTGTTTTGGTAATTTCTTTACTTTTTGGCATATATGCTGGTCGGCTGGGGTGGCAAATGTTCGGTGTAAGCATTGTGTTGCCTCAGCCAAATTTTTTTTCTCCTTTCTTATTTTATTAATGTTCGAAGAAGAACATTGGTATTGAAATCACTTTGGCCAAAAATTCATATTTCTATATATATATATATATATATATATATATATATATATATATATATATATATATATATATATATATATATATATATATATATATATATATATATATATATATATATATATATATATATATATATATATATATATATATATATATATATATATATATATATATATATATATATATATATATATATATATATATATATATATAAATATATATATATATATATATATATATATATAAATATATATATGTATATATATATATATATATATTGTTAAGATGTAACGTAAGTTTCCACCTTAGCTGTATCCGTCGGCACATTAACCGGGATACACGAAGAGTCTAATGTCCTCGGCACTTTAACCGATACACTAGCTAGTTTTAAAACAGAAGAAATCTGCTTTAAGGAACAACCAACTGATTAGGATAAAATATTGACGGCACTTGAACCGTAACAAGTTATCAATAATCTGTTGTTGATCTATTTGTTGCAACAACGGCACTTAAACCGTGATGCTACTTCTCAAACACCTCAAGTGAATACACAAAAGATCGATTGAAAAGTGATTTATTTTCCTTAGCATAGTCTAATTTATAGTACAATGAATATCTTACTTTCTACAATGTAAGCATAACTCACTGACACGAATTTTATACATAGTTACAAAAAATGCAGGTAAGTAGCATACTATTTCAACAATAATAACTCATGAGCATGACTTAATCATAACATTTGCAAACTTATTAAAACGCAACAATTGATGACAACTTGAATTACTTTACGTACATATGTTATGTAAACAAAAAACGAACTTATTCTTTGTAACCTATTTATGATTTAACATTGAACATGACATATTTATTAATAATCAATCATATGTAAGCAAACTTAATGTAGAACATTGAACATTGCATATTTATTAATATTTAAACATGAGCAAGTGAACTTAATATTAAACATACTCCCCGCGTTGAATGAGAATTCAATCCTTAAACGTCAACCATGAAATTTGGAATGTTTCGCAGTCGTGGACTTGGTGTTGGCTTCTTCCTACACTTAAAGAGTCTGGAACTATTTCTCCATATAAAACATCCTGTCAGAACGATACCCAATGATAGTGCTGCATACCCAATCGTTAGATGATGAATTCGATGGTTCATAAATTTGTTCGGCAATTCAGCAAGTCGTTGTGTTTTAATGATGTTTTGGAGCTCGAGAATTTCGTCTACATGCGAATTATAGACAGTTGCATTTGTAATCAACATTTTTAGCTGCTTCGGTTCCATAATATCGTCTAACTTAGCGAAGCCTGAATAAGAATTAGAAACATTACTAGTATAAGTCCGCTGTCCTTGAATAGTATATGTTTCCTGCTTGATGATACAATCTGCTCAAAGTGTTATGAGACCTGATCCGTCTAAAATCAACTGAGACACCTCCTTCCCGCAAATTAAGTTTATTCGAGTAGGGGCTTTTGTTGCATACAGCCACTGGTTTCTGGATTGTAATTGTATCCATTGTTCGTTAACTCTGGTGAGGACACAGCTTCTTCGGGTCTCATTATTGAATAGCTCTACTTCACATGAACAGATTTGAGATCCCTTGTGATAAACAGGACTTGCACGTTTACATAAGTATGCGTACTCTTATATTGCTACGCATTTCGCAAGCTCGTCTTGAGTCAGAGGTAGGTACTGATCACGGTGCAAATTAACGGCGAGATAAGTCGAACATGGATTGATTGCCAAAAGAGAATTGTTGATGACTGTAGGAATTGGCAGCATTTTTAGAACGTCGAATTTATGTTCATCCATAAGAGGTAACTTTATTTCGAAAATGAGTTGATCTTCTAGAAATCCGCTTTTTACCGTCATAATTTCATATAACTGAATGAGATTATCTTTTGTCATCGGTAATCGGGTGGATTCTGGTAAATGGAGCTTAATTGTCGCTATTTCCTGTTGAAGCTGCTGAGGCGAAAATAACATCGGATTAATAGTTCCATGATGTGTATCCGTTAAAGTGGCAATTATCGCGGACTGAGTTTTACGTAAATTAGATGCGATCATAGTCATTTGAATCGATAAGGAAGTCATAACTTGGTATATTTTTATGCGATAAACTTCCTCTCCATTATCTCTTATTCGATTAAGTATCTCGTCGACTTGTTTACTGAACTCTTTGAATTTCACCTCACTTTCTTGCTGGCCTCTTTTCATTATATTCATAGTAGAATCAATGACCGATGTTTGGTTTTTAACTAGCTGCAAGAGGTAGTCCTCGTTTTCAATGACTTTGGATATGGTGCCTTTCATATGCTTTGCATATGACGAGTCTAAAACTCCAAATAATGAATTTGCAACCTTTCCGACGATATTCAAGGCCCCTCTTTTTTGCCTTTTTGAAAGTAAAGCATTCTCTAAGTCAAGCTCCTCAATTGTATGTTTAAATTGATGGACCATTTGCCCACAGATGCTTTGGGATAGTTGTTGGCACAAGTGTTCCAGGGTCTTTGTTCCGTTGATCAATGAATTATATTCCAGCCAATATGGCTTCAAATCATAATAGATTAGAAGTTTCCATTCTGTAGTTTCAAAGTTAATTTCTCCTACATTTTCAAAATACAATCCAACTTGTTTTGAAAACTGTGTCACTTCCGCCTTTTCGGTTTTTTGGGCTGTCGATGGAAAAATTGTGCACGTAAGACAAAGCAGCGTGACAACAATAGAACTTAATGAATGGCGCGAGCTCTTCTTCGGAGGTGTTTCTGACCGTTCCGGTGACATGGCCTTCCGAATTCTGTTAGAACGATCTTCAGCCGCAATAGCCTTGCTTGGGCGTTTATCATCATCAGGGTCACATAATCCTCCATACTCGTCCTGGATTTCAATAGGAAGAGGTGCAATTTTATGTATGGGCCTCTTCAAAATGTTTCCTGCTGTTTTAACCTCTGCTACCCGAACGAAACCGTCTTTACCCTTGAACGTTTGTATTATCCTTCCCAAGGGCCACTTTTGAGGTGGAGTGTTGTCATCATGGATTATGACTACCGTACCAGGTTGGACATTCTTACACTCGACCTTCCATTTGTATCGGTGTTGCAACTCATTTAAATATTCTCTTGAACACCGTTTCCAAAATTCAGCCTTTATATCTGCCACAATGTTCCATCGCTTAAGTGCTGTTGTTTTTAATGGAGTGGCATTGGGATTTATCGACGTAGTTAGAGGTTCTCCTATAAGAAAATGTCCTGGAGTAAGAGCAGCAGGATCATTTGGATCAGATGGCAAACATGTCAAAGGCCTAGAGTTCAGAATGGCCTCAATCTCGATGACTAACGTCTCTAGTTCTTCGTAGGTGAGGGAAGCATTAGCGAGCGATCTTTGTAATAAATGTTTTGCGGATTTCACTGCAGCTTTCCACAAACCACCAAAATGAGGTGCTCGAGGTGGTATGAATTTGAAATCAATCCCCTTTTCGCAGCATTTTTTGGTGATCAATTGTTTAGCTACATGTCCGAAAAGAGTATCTTTCAGCTCTTGGAGCTGATTCTTGGCGCCAACGAAATTGGTAGCGTTATCGCAGTATAACGTCCTACAATTTCCCCGTCTACTAACAAATCGCTTCAAGCACCCTATAAAGGCATCTGTAGACAGATTGCTTACCACCTCGAGATGAACTGCCTTTGTCGAAAAGCAACAAAATACTGCTATATACGCCTTGCTAGGTCGTTTGCCTCGCACAGAGTAATGTACCCAGATAGGTCCACAAAAATCTACTCCAGAAATTATAAACGGACGAGCAGGTTGCACACGGTGACTGGGCAGATTTCCCATTAATTGATTTAACATCTTGGGCCGTGCTCGTGTGCAACGCACACAGTGCTGTACGATAGAGCGTGCAATGGATTTTCCTTTAATTAGCCAAAATTGCTGCCTCGTTACTGCCAAAAGCGTCTGCGGTCTCACATGTTTATTTTCTATGTGGATATCGGTCATTAGCATTTTAGTGAACGGATGCGAGTGAGGCAGTAATATAGGGTGTTTTGTGTCAAATGATAATGCAGCATCTTCTAGTCTGCCCCCAACTCGAAGGATCTTGTATTCATCTAAGAAAGGACTAAGAGTTATTATTTGACTCGAATTTCCAATATGTTTGTGGAGCGTCAACTGCTTTATTTCTTCACTGAACTCTTGTTCTTGCATCAATTTCACGATAACGTGCAGTCCCTCACGCAATTCGGTCGTTGTTAAACTTTCAAAACCCACTTTTTTACTGGTTTTGCACTTAATGTTTTTTACGAAACGCAAAACATATGTTGTGATGCGTTGAAGTGACCTGAATGAATTCCGATGATTTATTCTGTATAAGAAATACACTATGTCATCATCTTGAGCCGAGTTTTGCGATTTATTTGCCTCTGCTATATTTGATTGAGAGAGTGATGAAGTTGTAGCCATCGCTTGCTGCACCTTTTCAGATTCACATGATCTGTATTCCTGACACACTGAACTTAAGACTGTTCGTCTTCTTTCCAGCTCACATTTTTCACCTTGTTGATAAGGTGGTGGCCAGATTGATTCTGCTCCATGGAGAAAGTGTGGACCGTAGAACCACATTGTTGATTCCTTTAGCTTGTTTGGCGCTAAACCTCGAGACAATATATCGGCAGGATTATCGTGTGATCCAACGTGTCTCCACTGCTGCGGTATAGATAATTCCTGTACAGATGCTATGCGATTGGCCACAAAAGTGTGGAATGAGGACGAGCGTGAATAAATCCAATCGAGCACTATTCGTGAGTCAGTCCAAAAAATGTCTCAACATTTTCTAGTTTTAAATCATGCTGCACTCTTTTGGCGAGTTCAGCGAGTAACTTGGCAGCACATAACTCTAGCCTGGGTAAAGTTAATTGCTTCAAAGGTGCAACCTTTGATTTTGAGCATAATAGTCTTACTACCACCATATTTTGACTATTAATGGATCGGATGTATATGACACCCCCATAGGCCTTTTCGGAAGCGTCCGCAAAACCATGAATTTGTATACTACGCGGAACATCCTGTCCGAAAATATGCCTTGGTATTTTTAGATCCTTGAGAGCTAATAAATTTTCTCGGAATAATGACCATTTTTCTTGCAACTCAGATGGCAATAGATCATCCCAATCTAAATTGCAAAGCCAAAGCTGTTGCAGGATCATCTTTGCTGTCACCACTACTGGACCGATCATGCCTAGAGGGTCAAACAGCCGGGCTATATCAGACGACACGTTTCTTTTTGTGTATTGACGAGCAGGAGTAATGTTCGTTCTTATCGAAAATATATCAGTTTTTGGGATCCATACGAGCCCTAGTGTTTTTACTTGTTCTTCTGTCTCGTCCGCGAAATCAAGTTGAATAGCTCTATGTTCCATCGGAATGCTCTGCAACAGTGTCGGATGATTTGAGCACCATTTTCTCAATTTGAAGCCGCCTTTCGCAAGTATTTCATTTAGCTGGTGCTGAATGCTTAAGGCTGTGGAAAACTTGTCCGCGCCCGTCAAAATATCATCCACGTAAAAATCACGTATAATTACTTCTGCTGCCTGTGGATATCTTGACGCTTCCAACTGGGCCAGCCTTTGAAGGCACTTGGTAGCCAAATAAGATGCTGGCGTTGTTCCGTAAGTCACGGTATTCAGCTGATAAGTTTTCACCGGAAGTTTAGGGTCACTTCTCCACAATATTAGTTGATATCGCCTATCTTCTTTATTGACTAATATTTGGCGATACATTTTCTCAATGTCCGCCGAGAAAACGTATTTGTGCAGCCGAAAACGTAATAAAATTGAAAACAAGTCATCCTGTATTGTTGGTCCCGTAAACAAAATATCATTCAACGAAACGTTTGATGATGTTTTGGCTGAAGCATCAAATACAACTCTTAATTTGGTGGTCAAACTGTCTGGTTTTACGACACCATAGTGCGGCAAAAAATATCCTTTGCCTGATGTAATTTCGTGCCTTACCTCTGACATATGTCCCAGTTGAATGTATTCATTCATAAAGTTTTTGTATTGTTCTTTCAATATGGCATCTTTGCCTAGTTTTTTTTCAATTGAAAAAAATCTTCTAAGAGCAATATCTTTAGAGCAGCCAAGTTGGCCAGGATTATCTCTGAAAGGCAGACGCACGATAAATCTTCCTGATGCGTCTCTTTCATGAGTTTGATAAAAATGTTGCTCACATTTTTCTTGTTCTGGTGTCAAGATTTTATTGCTTGCTTCCACTTCTTCCATTTTCCAAAATTTTTCAATATCAAAGTTTTCGTGTCGACAAAGCACTCCACAAACTGGTTTTTCCATTTCTACACTCGCGATTTTTCCCGATATAATCCAACCAAACACAGAATTATTCAAAATCGGTAGTTTATCACTCAACTTCACTTTTTCAGAGCACAACAAACTATGGTAAAATTCTGCGCCTAGTATTACATCAATACGACTCGGTATATTGAATTTTGGATCAGCTAAAATTATATTTTGTGGTATATTCCACTCGGAAATTTTTAGTTGTTGTGTTGGCTGATCAGCAATTATTTGCGGAAGAACGATAGCTTCGACTCTGGCAGAGTAAGCGCTATGTTTTGAGCTCATTAAAACATTGACCCTTCGATGTGCATTCTGAACTGATTGGCCAATACCTTTTATTTTTATTCGTTGTGATGAGCTTGACAATCCAAGTTTTTTGATGACTCGTTCAGTAATGAAATTTACTTGTGACCCAGAATCTAATATTGCTCGGCATTCAATGGTCATTCCCTCCGCATTGGTTAATTTTATTATTGCTGTGCTAAGTAAAACATAACCTGCCTCAAATTTTGGTTGTTGTGCTTTTATCGAAGCGGTAGTAAGCGCAATATTTCTGCTTTCTGTAGATATTGTTGTATCTGTTGCAGCTTGGTTGGTTTTGCGGTCAATGTGTAAGAGAGTGTTATGCTTCTTATTGCATTTGGTACATGCTTTTGATATGCAGTTTGAAGGTCTATGACCTACTTTCAAACAGTTAAAGCAAAGTTTATGCTCCTTTACGAGTTGTAGCCTTTCATCGGCTGTGCATTGTAAAAATTTTCTACAAGAGTATAATGGATGATTCCCCTTGCAAGAAATGCAATTATTCAAAATCGACGCTCCTAAAGTGGACGACTTCGAGTGTCTATTATTATTATTGTTTTCATTTGATTTCGCTTTACTACCCAGAGCCTCTAGTGATTGAAAACGCATTTCCAGAAACATTAAAAATTCCTTTATGCGTTGCAATTCTTTTGGTTGCTTTAGGGTTTGCTCGTATAAGCGATGCGTTGTGACATCTAATCTCTTTATCAGTAAGTGCAATAGAATTGGATCCCAACCGTCTGTTGGTACTCCTAGACTTTCTAGTGCAAGAATGCATTCTTGAGTTGTATCGTGTAGTGATTTTATCGACTGAGCACTTTCATTAATGATGATAGGCTGTGATAATAGTTTATTAATTTGTGCGCTAACTAACAATCTGGGATTCTCATAGCGATCTTTAAGCATGCTCCAAGCAGTAATATAATTTTCTTCGGAAATACTTAAGTGTCGGATCAATTTTTCGGCTTCTCCAACTAAATTGGTTTTTAAGTACCACATTTTCTGACATGGTGCAATTGATTGCTTGTCAATCATTTCACTAAACAAGTCATAGAATTGCCTCCAATGTAAGTGATTCCCATCAAATTTAGGAATAGTTATCTTTGGTAAATTCGCCATGGATTCTACATTATTAGTTGATATTGCATTTGCATTGGGTTTATAATCTCTTTTTTCAGTTAATTTTAAGAGAGCTTCTTGAACTGTTTCTTCTAATTTCAGATTCTCGTCAATGTCATAATTTATTTTAGCTGGTTCATCAACTAATTCCCAGATGGCTTGATTTAAGTCTTCAATCTGTGCCCAATAGTCACTTATTTGTCTTAGCTTGAGCTCGTAATAACTTTTGGATTGTTGTTCAAAATTTAATCCAGCTAATATTCTTTGAATTGTTTTTATAATCTCCTTTTGCCGACGTAACTTTCGAATGGCGTCGATGTTTGGAGATCTATTTTCAGTAGCGACTGATGTTTCCTTCTCTTCGAAGCTGTTTTTTGCATTAGATTTAGCAAATTCTGGTTCAAAATTTTCTATTTCCAAGGAAAAATAGCTTTTGTACTCCTTATAGAGTTCGGCAATAGTATCATAATATTGCGTTGTAAAATATGGATGGTTTGTCGCTGTTCCAGGTAATTCTCTTATTTCAGTGTCCGTGGCATCGAAATTTTTCCATGCCTCCTCAAGACGCCGTAGTCTTTCTTTAAAATATGTGCGAGTTTTCCTGGAAGCTGTGTCCTTTTTGAAATTTTTAATAATTTCTTGAAGAACCTTTCCTAACTCGTCTTGCTTATGTGCGAGTTCTTCCATGTTGCTTGCCATGGGAACAATGATTTGTGTCGATTCCACCAAGTATAATGATTTACTTTGACTGTGAGGCTCGGTTATGGTACTCTGATACGGTACTTTAGCTGCCTATATATAATAAGTCAGAATTCTGAGATCTTAAAATCTCGATGGAAATTTTATGACATCAAATCGTGTGTTTATTTGAATCAGCTACTTGTTGTCGGGGTCACCAATGTTAAGATGTAACGTAAGTTTCCACCTTAGCTGTATCCGTCGGCACATTAACCGGGATACACGAAGAGTCTAATGTCCTCGGCACTTTAACCGATACACTAGCTAGTTTTAAAACAGAAGAAATCTGCTTTAAGGAACAACCAACTGATTAGGATAAAATATTGACGGCACTTGAACCGTAACAAGTTATCAATAATCTGTTGTTGATCTATTTGTTGCAACAACGGCACTTAAACCGTGATGCTACTTCTCAAACACCTCAAGTGAATACGCAAAAGATCGATTGAAAAGTGATTTATTTTCCTTAGCATAGTCTAATTTATAGTACAATGAATATCTTACTTTCTACAATGTAAGCATAACTCACTGACACGAATTTTATACATAGTTACAAAAAATGCAGGTAAGTAGCACACTATTTCAACAATAATAACTCATGAGCATGACTTAATCATAACATTTGCAAACTTATTAAAACGCAACAATTGATGACAACTTGAATTACTTTACGTACATATGTTATGTAAACAAAAAACGAACTTATTCTTTGTAACCTATTTATGATTTAACATTGAACATGACATATTTATTAATAATCAATCATATGTAAGCAAACTTAATGTAGAACATTGAACATTGCATATTTATTAATATTTAAACATGAGCAAGTGAACTTAATATGAAACATATATATATATATATATATATATATATATATATATATATATATATATATATATATATATATATATATATATATATATATATATATATATATATATATATATATATATATATATATATATATATATATATATATATATATATATAAATATATATATTTATATCATCAAAAAATTTCAGTGAAAAAATCTCAGGAACGCGCAATCCGATTGAACTGAAATTTTCAGGACACATTGGTGTATATGCAGAATAGTGCCAGGTCTCACTAAAAAGTAATAATCTTTAATCCTTTGTCGCCGGTGGCCATTTAAGTGATATTTTTAATGTACCTATTATTCCGTACACAAATAATTTTCCAAAAATAAAGTTGACGAAGTAGATTTCGAACGTGTTTGAAATGCGAATCGGATAATGTTTTGGAATTTTTTAACCCCATGTGTGCGCTGAGTGCCTAAAAAGAGAACGGGAAAACTTGAAAATTTTTAAATTGCGATAACTTTTGACAGAGCTATTCAAACATTACGATATTCTCAGGACATATTGAAATTATTTAGTTGTAAATTTGTGTAACTTTTGATGAGCGTGCTGACAACCCTGTAGCTAGGGCAGGCTCTGAAAGTGAAAACCTCCAAATCATTGTCTCTATTGAAAAAAATGTCGTTTCTTAAAAAAAAGCCACTCATATGTAAATTTTGTGCTTTATTTACATAAACGAAAAAAAAAAATTGATATGGCATAACGGGCACGCCTGGTATCCCTTGCCCAAGTTACCTATATCTTTAGCATCAAAAACTTCTGTTCACGGAAACTCACGATCCGATAAACAGAATTTATGGAAATTTGCAGAATGTATTGGTCTTAAATAGGACCAGGTCTGATAGAAGTGATTTTGAAATGCGGTTGATTCTGTGCCAGTGGTGCCATCTTGAAAAAATAGCTAAAAAAGATAACTGCTTTTAGCCCTATTAATTCTGATTGAATCGTTAGCTGGACCTTACTTTAAGCCACGTTTGGTAAACATTTGGGCGAAAAATTTGGTTGGAGCTGCCAGCTATGATAATTTTGGTGTCTTAAATTTGAAAAAACAAAAATTTTGAAGTGAAAAAATTCAAATAATCAAATATCCTAAACAATGTAAATTTCTACAATAAAACCAATCTATATACAAATCTTATGCTTCATCTACACAGTCAAAGTAAAACTTTGGAAATTTCATGTCGGACAAGACGGTAACCCTTTCCCAGCTACCCTATATTTTAAGCATCAAAAACTTCTGTTCACGGGAACTCCCGAATCAATAATCAGATAGAATTGAAATTAACAGAATGCATTGGACTTACGTAGGACCAGGTCTGATAGAAGCGATTTTGAATTAAAGCCAGCTTTGTCCCAGTGGTGCCACCTTGAAAAATTAGAAAGAAAAAAAACTGCTTTTTGCCCCATGAAAAGTGAATAAGTTACCAGATTTTCATGGAATTGAAACAGTAGCTGAACCTCACTTTAGTATCTGGTTGGTGGAAATTTGGTTGAAAAATTTGATTAGTGCTGCCAGCTATGGTAAGTTTTGTGTCTTTGGTTTTGAAAATTCTCTCAAGAATATAAAGCTTTTTGCCCTATAACTTCCAGTGCAGTCATGCAATCAATACGAATTTCCTGCAATTCATGGAATCTATTACAAATATTATTCAAGCGAAATTTGGTTGAAAAGCCAAGATAGGCTATTGTTGTTTTTGTGTTTGTTTGCAATATCTTTATTAAGCGGTTTTATCGTAGAATTTTCAATTGGTAATGATATTGTAGTGACAATAAACAGCAAATATTAAGCTTTCGATTATTTGAAAAAACTCACTGCAGGTAACCCTAAATTTCTTTATACTCCTATAACTTCAAATGTTATATAACAACGTGAAGCAGATGTGATATATTCTTGGCTTTGATACTGGCGAAAGGTTGCCAGCACGAGTCGGTTGTGCTACTTTTGTATCAATAAATGCTTACAGTTAGTATTCATACCGGAAACATTTACAATGAAAATAAATAACCGATGTTTCAATTCCCAAAGTTCTGCAAATTTTTCGGATCGCAGCCCCAAACTCCAACTTCAGTTACAGTGCTGCAAGCACTTAGCATTTTCTTCTTTCATCTTCTTTCATCAATTCATGCCAGTGGTAATATATGAAACCTTCTATCATATGAGTTATAATGCATTCTTGAGACAAAAGTAAAACGTGGCATTTGAAACAATTTGGCCGTAATAAGCAGCGCAAGTGGTGGAATATGCACTCAAAACCTGCACGATTCTTCTACTGTTCTTCAAACATTAGTGTTTCTAGCGGTTAAGGTGCGCTAGAGTTTTTACTAATGTTCGAAGAAGAACATTAGTATTAAAATCACTTTGGCCAAAAATTCATATTTCTATATATATATATATATATATATATATATATATATATATATATATATATATATATATATATATATATATATATATATATATATATATATATATATATATATATATATATATATATATATATATATATATATATATATATATCATTAAAAAATTTCAGTGAAAAAATCTCAGGAACGCGCCATCCGATTGAACTGAAATTTTCAGGACATATAAGTGTATATGCAAAATAGTGCCAGGTTTCAAAAAAAGGTAAAAATCTTTAACCCTTTGGCGCCGGCGGCCATTTTAGTGATATTTTTAATATACCTATTATTCCGTACACAAATAAGTTTTGCAAAAATAAAGTTGACGAAATAAATTCTAAACATGTTTTACATGTGAATCGGATAATGTTTTGGAATTTTTTTAGCCCATGTGTGCGCTGGGTGCCTAAAAAGAGAACGGGAAAACTTGAAAATTTTTAAATTGCGATAACTTTTGACAGAGCTATTCAATCATTACGAAATTTTCAGAACATATTGGTATTATTTAGCTATAGATTTGTGTGGCTTTTAATGAGCGTGCAACACTGTAGCTAGGGCAGGCACTGAAAGTGAAAACCTCCAAATCATCGTCTCTTTTGAAAAAATGCCGTTTCTTCAAAAAAAATCCACTCATATGTAAATTTCATGCTTTATTTACAGAGGCAAAAAATAAAATTTGATATGGTATAACGGGCACGCCTGGTAACCCTTGCCCAATTTACCTATATTTTTAGCATCAAAAACTTCTGTTCACGGAAACTCACGATCCAATAAGCAGAAATAATTGAATATATAACTTCGAATGTAATATAACAACGTGAAGCAGATGTGATATATTCTTGGCTTTGATACTGGAGAAAGGTTTCCAGCACGAGTCGGTTGTGCTACTTTTGTATCAATAAATGCTTACAGTTAGTATTCATACCGGAAACATTTACAATGAAAATAAATAACCGATGTTTCAATTCCCGAAGTTCTGCAAATTTTTCGGATCGCAGCCCCAAACACCAACTTCAGTTACAGTGCTGCAGGCACTGAACATTTTCTTCATTGATGTTATATGAGATGCTGCTTTCAAAATTTTGTGAAATAACTGATAACGAATATAATTAACCCGTGTTTTGCTCTCATAAACGTTGAAATTCATGCCATTGGTAATATCTGAAACCGTCTACCATATGAGTTATAATGCATTCTTGAGACCAAAGTAAAACGTGGCATTTGAAACAGTTTGGCCGTAATAAGCAGCTCATGTGGTGGAATATGCACCCAAAACCTGCACGATTCTTCTACTGTTCTTCGAACATTAGTGTTTCTAGCGGATCAGGTGCGCTAGAGTTTTTTTTGCCAAAAACCTCTTTAGTAAAGTTATCTATGTACAATATAATGAATAACATTTTATTATTTTCATTATTATTATTGACTTTTGCTTTGATTTGTACTGGAGGTATATGGAAAGTGCATTTCTGAGCATTATATATATATATGTGGGATTAAGGAACACCGACACAATTTCGTTTTGATGAAATAGTTTATTGTAAGTTCAAAATAACACAAGTAAAATTAGGTTGTTAAATATTAGGTTGAGGAAAACTTTCGTATTCGTGCTTCGTGCTACTGCGTTGACCGTCGTTCTTGAACTGCCTCTGCCTTTCGTGTTTACTCCTATTGCAGTGCTCATACCAACCGATGACTCATCTCCGTTGAGGCATCCGAGCGAGCACTCTTCTATGATTTTTCCCACATTCGGCCATCCTAAAGTTCGTCCGACTCGGACGAATATGAATCGTAGTCTACCCATCGTTTCATGTACTCTGCGCAAGTTGTTGTTATTTTGGGTCCCTCGTGAGAGCCTTGTTTTTCCACATTGTAAGTATCATGTCCCTTTACTTTAGTCACTTTGTAGGGCCCCAGATACTTTGCTTTTAACTTTAAACCAGATCCAAATTGTGTACGCTTAATAGCCACAAGATCTCCATTGTTGTAGACGTGCGCTGTCTTTCGACGTTTGTTAAAAGTTTTAACATTTTCCTGCTGAATTTTAATTATTTGTTGTTTAGCGGCTTCACGTTGCTGACAGCGATTTTCACCAAACACCGAGATTACTTCTTTTTCCAAAGCACCAACGACGTCAGGATTATGAATTGTTCGCATTTTTACTCCAATCAGCAGTTCAAATGGAGTTGTTCCGATGCTTCTGTTAATTATCGAGTTAACCGCCAGCTGCACCTGCGGAACATGCTTATACCATTTCGTTGGCTCTTCAATTGCGAGTTTTGCCAAAATCGATGTTATCACTGCGTTTGATCGTTCCACTTGACCATTTGCTCGAGGCAACCCAGTAGTTATAAGTAGATGCTGTATGTCTTCCGTTTCACAATATTTCTCAAAATCCTGTGATGTAAAAGCTGGACTCCTGTCGGTTATGATTTGGGATGGATTTCCAAAATTAGTCTTTTGCAATTCCAGCCTTGCTATCGCTTCAGATGTAGTGGTTGATATAGTCGGGTATAGCCACGTGTATTTAGTGAAGCTATCTATTACTACAAAGATGTGTTTATATCCTTTGTGCGTAGATTCCAGTGGACCAAGATAATCGGCATGGTAAGTATACAGAGGGGTGCTACCTTTATCTAGTGGATGAAGATATCCTTCTGATTTCCCGGCTTTTCTGCTCGCCAGTATACACGGGATGCAATTTTCAATTATTCTTTTTGTTCGTTCCGTTAATTTAGGAATATAATAATTCTGTTCCACATCTTTTTCAGTTCTACTGACGGAGTAGTGCCCTTTCTCATGAATTCTTCGGATAATATCCTTTTGCATCGATTTAGGTACAACAAAAACTTCTCGACCGTCAACAAATTTCATCAATACTCCGTTTCTCGTCGTAAAATCTTCAAATGGTTTTTCCTGTAATATCTCTTTTATCGCCCGTATCCCAGAATCGTCATTTTGGGCCTTTTTCAACTGAAGCTCAATGCCAATATCGATCAGCATTACTGGATACCTACTCAAAGCGTCAACATGGGAAAGTTTCGTTCCTGATCGATGCTCGAGGACATATCGATACTCTTCCAGCAGCATAGCCCAACGAGCAATTTTGGGTGTTATATCCTTTTTCTTCATGGTTTGCTCAAATGCTAAGCAATCCGTTATAATCTTAAATGGAATGCCCAGCAAGTAAACTCTGAATTTCCGCAAAGCCTGTACCACGGCTAGTACCTCTAGTTCGTATGACGACAACTTTTCTTCTTGAAGCGTCGTTTTTTTACTCATGTAATAAACTGGATGGAACCGCATGTCATCGTGTGATTTTTGCAGCAACACGGCTCCGTATCCTCGTTGACTTGCATCAGTATGCAGCTCTGTTTCGAAATTCGGATCATAGATTTGCAAAACTGGTTTTTCTGACAGCAATTGTTTCAAAACATTAAAGGAGCGTCTTTGTTCTTCGCCAAACTGAAATTTTGTATCACCCCGTAGTAGATCACTAAGTGGTTTTGATATTGTTGAATATCCCGGGATAAATTTTCGAAAATATCCCGACAATCCTAGAAAGCTTTGAATATCTTTAGCGCTCTTAGGCTCGGGATATCGCATTACAGCTTCCGTTTTTAAAGGAGAAGGCGATATACAGCCATTTTCGACAACGTGTCCCAAAAACTCCACTTTTTTCACTAGAAACTGGCATTTTTTCTTATTGATGATTAATCCATAGTCTTTCGCTACAGCAAGTACTGTTTTGAGTTTCTCGATTCCCTCAATTTCGTTGCGCGCTGGTATAATCAAATCATCCATATATGAGAAAGCGATTCCTTGCCTTGACAAATCC
This sequence comes from Nemotelus pantherinus, assembly GCA_963978885.1. Classification (NCBI taxonomy): domain Eukaryota; kingdom Metazoa; phylum Arthropoda; class Insecta; order Diptera; family Stratiomyidae; genus Nemotelus; species Nemotelus pantherinus. The sequence goes on from OZ022264.1 coordinate 143,165,630, forward strand.
CAAAACACACAATTTATAAAGCGTTGAAACACTGATGGTGAATTACATAGGCCAAAAGGAACTCTTCGGAATTGGAATTGGCCTTCATAGGTCACGAACGAAGTAAATTTGCGGCTATCTCTTTCCATTTCAACATGGAAAAACCCATCTTTCAAATCTATAGTGCTGAATACAAATGCGTGTCGAAGTTTATCCAGAATATCTTCAATTAAAGGCAAAGGGAAACGATCTTTTTCAATAATTTGATTGATACGACGGTAATCAATAACAACTCGTGGTGACCCGTCTTTTTTCCTGACTATATGCACTGGACTTGAATATTCAGATGTTGAATGTTCAATGATATCTCGCTCAAGCCATTCTTTTACTTGTTTGTCAACGATCTCACGCTCAATCATTGGCAGTCGTCTTGGAGAGCTAAATATTGGTTTTTGATCTTTCAAAATAATGGACATTTTAATCTGAGTTTCTTTGGTTTTCTTCGGGGCATAATCATTGACGAGATTTTGTATTAACTCCTTGTCTTTAATTCGAACGGTTTCACCTATGTTTAACTCAGCTTGGTTTATTGTGTTAATGTGCATTAGAAACGCGTCTGCCGAATTCTTCTTTATATGAAGTCCTGTTTCATTTAGTATTAAATCAGCTTGATTGAAGAATTCATTGCCAATGATGAGATCAACAGACATAACGTCATTTGACACTACATAAAATCGCATCTTATATTTGTTCTGGTCTACTGTAACGTTCGCCTCGTATGACCCTTTTGGATGCACGTAATTTCGCCCAAAACCAGTGAATACAATATCTGTTCTTTCCAACGCCAGAGAGTTAACCTTTTTTACAATTTTTTCCGAAACAATGCTTACCTGACTTCCTGTGTCGACTGAAGCATTCACAGCAATACCATCAAGTAGAATTTCCTTCGTCATTCGATTTTTCCCTTGCTTACTCAATTGTTTGACATCTTTTAGATTTGTTTTCTTCTCACCGCATTCAGACGCACGATGTCCGAACTGTCCGCAACCAAAGCATTTCAAGCCTTTACTTTTGTGACTGCATTCTGCTGACTTGTGCCCTACGTTTCCGCAGTTAAAGCATCGTACTTTACAAGCTTTATTTGCATCATCCTTATTCATTGTCGTCTTAACGTTTCGCATGTCTACTTGCTTTCTTTGCCATTTTTCGTAATTGTCCAGCTTTCTTCTGAAGTCTTTCATTCCGTCTGCGTCATATAAACACATTTTGTTCCGCGGTTCGTCATCAATCCCATCAATCACGTACTGGATGAGAGATTCTTCTTCAAGGTTACATCGACTGGCTATCTCTTTCATAATGAGCAAATATTCCAGGCACGATTCATTTTTTGCTTTTTTAAGCTTCATGAGAATCTTATGTATTTCAGCGCTGCTTATTTTCTCGGTAAATTCATCGCAAAGAGCCTGCTTCAATTTTTGCCAGGTAATTAAATTACGCTCACCTTGGACAAAAAGTTTTGCCAATCCTTCCAAAGAATTCTTTCCTACGATTAGTTTCTCCGTTTCGTTCCATCCTAGTAGAGTTGCCGTATCTTCAAGCTCTTCAATCCATCGGCTCACTGGATAGCTATCCCTGCCATTAAAAGGACGAATGGATCCCTTCACATCCCGAAATGACAACGCAAATCTTTGCTTCACCATGTCGGTCGCCTTGCTCACATTGGTTTGTGTGACATCGGAAACACTACTTTGGCTGTCCTCGTCTTTGGCATGATCACTACCGATTTCACGTTTTTCACACTCATCGTCTTCGTCTTTATTACCCGTCAGCTTACTTAAGTTCACTAGCACATCGCAAATTCGATCACTCATTTGCTCCATACTTCCGTTATAGTCAATGCATAACAAATTACACACAGACGCTAAATCCCTATCTGTAAAATGCTCACACAGAAACGCGACTTTTTCTGTGTATTCACCAGATCCGACGTCAAAGCTGAAACCACTAAATGCCCTTAGACGCTTTCTGTTAGAACGATCACCGTCGTCACCGAACACAACTTTATGAAAAACTTTAATCGTTTTTACAGGAGCGGATGAGATATTTAAACAAATGTTTGGGATTTCCCCTAAGCACGCCATTCTTAAATCACGTCACACGCGTCGTTCAATAGATGTTTTTAGTTCAAATCACTAAATTTCAAATTGTGTTTTTCTTTTCACTTGTATGCCGCGTCGTCATATGCAACACACACTAGCACTCGTCGTTCGAATGTTTTCCTTCTTTTTTCTTTCGCGTCGTCGTAGCCAATATATTAACCGTCACGTCGTCTACCGATCGGTTTTAGTCGCTGTGTCGTCGTACAAACTCACAACTCGAACACGTCGTTTACTTTTGCCTACAGAGTCGTTGTAGACATACTCACTCACACTACCGAGTTTCGAGATTGCATGTTGCGTCTCAATGTTCGTATCTTTTTTAATTTTGATATTCACTATATCCCGGTTGAGCCCCCAAATTTGTGGGATTAAGGAACACCGACACAATTTCGTTTTGATGAAATAGTTTATTATAAGTTCAAAATAACACAAGTAAAATTAGGTTGTTAAATATTAGGTTGAGGAAAACTTTCGTATTCGTGCTTCGTGCTACTGCGTTGACCGTCGTTCTTCAACTGCCTCTGCCTTTCGTGTTTACTCCTATCGCAGTGCTCATACCAACCGATGACTCATCTCCGTTGAGGCATCCGAGCGAGCACTCTTCTATGATTTTTCCCACATACATATATATGTATATATATATATATATATATATATATATATATATATATATATATATATATATATATATATATATATATATATATATATATATATATATATATATATATATTTATGTAAATATATGTATATGTATGTATATATATATATATATATATATATATATATATATATATATATATATATATATTTTTTATATATATATATATATATATATATATATATATATATATATATATATATATATATCTATTTATATAGATATATATAAATGTATATATGTATATATATATATATATATATATATATATATATATATATATAAATATATATATATATAGATATATATATATATATATATATATATATATCTATATATATATATATATATATATATACATATATAAATATATATATATATATATATATATATATATATATTTATAGATATATATATATATATATATATATATATATATATATATATATATATATTTCATTACACATTAGTAAAAAGTGAACGTTGTTGTTAGAAAAAACTCCAATGGGGAAAAGCGCAAGAAGATGAAGTTTGTGGACTCCGGCGAAATCTCGGATGTCGACCAGCTAAATTTTCTTGTGTCCGGTTAAACTGCGAATAAAATCAGTGCTCTCGAGAACGAAAGGCAGACGCTCCGTTATGAGCTGTTTGACCTCAATCGGCAAATGGCATCGCTTATGGAAACAAAACTTATGCCCTGCAAATGAAAGCAACCCGCAGTGCCAAATCCATGCTTAAAGAAACTGGACATCACCCAAACGAAGAGTAGGACATCAATTACCAGCATGATAACAGATGTCAATGAACCGTCGCTGACTTCTGCAGTTGGCGATATGGGCGCAAAGCATTCGCGCGCTGACCACGCTGACCAGGATTTTCACCTGGTTATAGACCGAAAGAACAAACAACAATCAACGGAGCAGGGAAATTATTCTAATAAGTTAAACAAAGACCTAACTTGGACTGAACCCGACACCATCCCGACTAAAAAAAAAACGTAGAAATCCCTCCCTTCCCGGCTTATAAGATGAATATTCCTTAATTCATCTTTGAGATGAAGGTAATAGGCATTGTACCTCTTATTAAGAATATTTCGAGTGATAAATCACTTATCCTATGTTCCTCATTAAAAAAAAATAAAAAAGTTTTCGATCATATTGGAAGCAGTGGCCAACTCACGACTACTTACACTGCAGCCTCAGAAAAAGTCAAATTCTTTGTTATCCGTGGCCTGCATAGGGGCATCGAACCAGCAGGAATACACAATGAGCAAGTGGTGCAATACACTGACCTGAATTTAAAGTCCACAGCACATTTTCTCACCCGCAAGAACCGGGAACTGAAGAAATCTGTTGGGACTGCAGACTTTAGATCCCAGTCCGGGCTTTTTCAAGTGCAATTCGAGCCTTCTCAGGAGCTACCTGTTGTATTTAAAATACAATCCATTCTCTGGCAAAAACTGGTATGTGAAATGGTTAGAAATAAGGAGAAGTTGCAGTGTAACAACTGCCAAAACTTCGGACATGTGGCAAGCAATTGCACAATCCTCCATAACTGCGTGAAGTGCCTGGAGAGTCACACACGTGGCAAATGTCCAAAAGTAACCGACGTACAGCCTGAGTGCGTCAATTGTTGTGAGGAAGGCCATCCAGCCAACAGCCGTGGTTGCCCGGCCTATAAAGATATGGTGGCCAGGATCGAGGTGAAAAATATTCGTCGATATTAGGCCAGAAGGGACCGTCAGCAGTTTGTAACGCAGAGCATTGCGGACTACTAAAGAAGTGGTATTTCTTACGCACAGGCAGTAGGAAGCATTACTTCTCGTTGCTGTACGGCTTCGCGAGATTCTACTTCTTCGGGGGCAGCACTGACCAATGTCAAACTTTGGCTAGTAAATAATTTTGTCAAACAAATATTGGCGGCCGGAACTGATGCTGAGAGGCTATTTGTCACAGTCAAACTGCTGGCAACCCTTTCAAAGGAAAATGGGGTACTTATAATAAACGAAACTGTCAAATCATCATAGAGTTGGCTTTCAAGGATACAAAATCGTCCTCGACAACCAAAACGATGGCAGTGCTCTATTAGTTAGGAGTAATTTGGATATGGAATCATTACTGGTGCCTGATCTAAAATGTTGTTCCTCTGCTGCTGCTGTGGTAAAAAGCTCAGACCATAGACGCATCTTAATAGCTTCTTTATATGTTCGATGAAGTTCATTAAAAAGCAAATCTTTTACATGATTTCGGAGTAATCAACTCGCTAGTTTCTCAATTTAAATACTCGCTTATAGGTGGTGATTTGAATGCGAAACACCCTCAGTGAGGAAATTCTGTTATCAATGGAAATGGTAGGGTGTTGCTCGATTGGCTTTACCAAAGTAGTCCTCCTATTCCATTGCAAGTGGTTGTTCCTTACTATCCGACCAGACCAAGTAGTAGCTCAATAAAAGATTTTTTCCTCCTGTCAGATGATCTGCTCAGCAGTATTGATCGCCCACACTGTTGGACTCAAGCCGGTATGTCAGATTACTTTTCAAATTCAGTTCCGCTCCTGAAATTTTTTCAGTTCCGCTCTTATTTCAGCCTCATGAGAAGACCCGCAAAAACTGTAAGATCTTTCAAAAACAAGATTAGGGTAGTTTTCAACCCGCCATAGATATATTGGTAGGGAACCTTGATCTGTGGCAGACCGAAAATTTGTCAAACCGTCAGGCTGATAGCCTGTTGGTTAGCGTCAACGACATCATAAGTTCTACTGTTGACAAAAATTCCACTTTGATTAAACTTCATAGGTATCAGGGTCACAAACTACCGCCGGATATTGTAAAGCACATGAAGATGAGGCATATTTGACGTTGCGAGTTGAAGATGATTTTTCATAGACATGGGAGGTATTACGCGCTGTACAGGTCACTCCTTTCGAATATCAACTGTCTTAGTAAGCTAACTGCTGAAATGGTTGGAGAATCTCGCAGTTAGTGTCTTGCACAGCGACTGGCTGCCCTTCGGCCAGGCTCTGACATGTATAAGGAAATTAATCGGCTTTCTGGTGAAAACATCAACCGGAAGATATCGGTAACGACTGGCAATGTTTCTGTGTGCAACCCTGATCTGCAGGCCGCATTGTGCGCAGAAACATTTCAATTACAATTAAATGCTGTTCCGCCCAACTTCTCTGCATCTAGTAGCCCAAATGTACTCGAGGAAGTTAATTCATTCCTTAATAGTCACAACGTGCCGCTGGGCACATTTTCATCCGAAAATCCATCGGATGATCCGCAACTCTCAAGTGACTAATTTCACTTTGTCAATAGTGAATACTTGGTGCACCTGTTAGGTGGTTTAAAAAGTAAAAAGTCATCTGGGCATGATGAAGTACCTAGCTTTATTGTTAAACATCTTCCAATCTCTATGCTCAGATATTTTTTCATTCTTTTCAATAATGCCTTGAACAACGGTTACTTTCTCGACACATGGAAAATTGCTAGGATTGTTCCCATTCACAAAAAAGGTAGAAATAATGAGGCCAGCAATCTCCGCCCGATCTCTTTGCATCCTAATTTTGGAGAGCTCTTTGAGAAGATTTGGTTGGAAATGATTTCCACCTTCTTATCATCATCGATGGCGAGGACAGCACAAGTCGGACCTTGGCCTCCAGTTACGTTAGCCTCCAATCGTCTCGATCCTGCGACTTGGTTCTCCAATTATTGCTGTCTGCGTCTATCGTGTCTTCCCAACGTTTCCTCATCTTACCAACTGGACGCTTCCCTTCTGCTCTACCTTTCAACGTTCTTTTAGGTAGTCTATTGGCCTCCATCATCTGGACGTGGCCAGCCCATTGTAACTTTCGTAATTTAATGCATGTGGGTACAGGTAGGTCGTCATATATATGGTACAACTCATTTATGTATCGCATTCTCCACTCTGTCCCTTCTTGTCTGGGGCCAAAAATTCGTCGTAGCGCTTTACGCTCAAATACGTTCAGAGCCTTTTCGGAGTCCGTAGTCAAAGTCCAGGCTTTGCTTCCATAGAGAAGCACAGGTTTAATGAGTGTTTTGTATATGCGAAGCTTATTATTCCTGTGCATGTTCGTAGACTTGATTATGGGGATTATGGAATAGAACGCCTTGTTCGCTGCATTTAGTCGTCCACAAATTTCGTCCTTTTCACTGCCTGCATTGTCAAGGTGGACTCTTAAGTAGATGAAGGTATCTTTATTCTCGATGCTGTAGTCTCCTGAGGTCAAGTTTTGTCTGATTGGCACCATTTTTCTTGTTTGGGTCATTAAATTGGTTTTATCTTCGTTGACCCGTAGATTTATTTTCTTTGCATCTGACTCCAAACTAATAAACACTTCCTTTGCTTCTGATGTGGTTCGTGCCATAATGCTGACGTCATTGGCGAATGCTACTATTTGCGTGGACTTGAACAGTAGTGTGTCTGTTGTATCAGCTGGTATTTTTCTGATGACGTGTTCCAGAGCAAGGTTGAATAGCATCGGGGCAAATCCATCTCCTTGCTTTAAGCCTGAGCTAGTGTGGAAGCTGTTGGTTAGGTCACTGTTGGACTTTGACTTGAGATTCGGCGTTCATCATTGTCACCTTGGTCATGCGGACGAGTTTTGTTGGAATTCCCAAGTCAAGCATAACTATCTACACTATCATATGCTTGCTTGAAATCTACGAAGACCTGGTGCACGTCGATGTTATACTCCCAACATTTTTCAAGCACCTGTATGACTGAGAATATTTGATCTATCGTAGATCGTCCGGACCTGAAGCCACCTTGATACTCTCCTATGATGTCATCATACAAAGACTTCATTTTGCGTTCAACAATTTCGGACAACACTTTATAGGACGAGCATAATAAGGCAATGCCTCTGTAGTTTTCGCAACGTTATTTGTTTCCTTTTTTGTAAATGGGCGTATAATACTTTTCGCAACTGTTCTGCTGCCCAAATTTTGAGTATTAATTGTTTTTGAATGTTGCAAAGAAGAGTTCCACCATGTCTGAGTAATACGGGAGGTATTCCATCTATTCCAGGAGCTTTATTTATTCGAAGGTAACGTATGGCTGCCTGAACTTCTTCGAATGTTGGTGGAGAGATGTGAATGTCCTGCTCTGCTTCTGGGATATTTGGATCTGCTGAGTTTGTCGTCGGCGCGGCTTTAAGCAGCTGTTTAAAATACCTTGCCCATGTTTCTTTAATCTCGACCGACTTACTGACGATGGATCCACTTTCATCCTTACAAAGGCTCGTTCGCGGTTTATATCTCTCACGTAGCTGTTCGATATATAGGAATACGCAGCTTGTAGATCATTATAGGTCATGTTTTCGTTCAGTTTCTGGATACTGTCGTTGGGTAGTTGGCATTTCTTTTGACAACACATTTTTTTTTATACATACTGCGAGCTCGCTAATATTATACCAGAATAGCAATTTGGCTTTAGGCGTAAGCATGACCCAGCACGCTTTCTCGTACTTGCACGATCAGATTGTGTCACACCTAAATGAGTGACACACTCCGACGATTGTTTGTGCCTTGGATATCGAGAAGGCCTTCGATAGTGTATGGCATGGAGGTCTTCTATAAAAGTTGACCAAGTTGGGATTTCCAGATATAGTAATATGACTTGCCGCAAGCTTCCTTTGAAACAGACAATTCTATGTTAGCGTTAATGGAACGATTTCACTCCGGGGACCTGTGACAACAGGAGTACCACAAGGTTCTGTCACTGGACCTTATTTATACACCATTTTCACTGCTCCTCCTTCTTCCAGCGGACAATCCTCACGTTAAAGTCGTACAATATGCAGATGACACGCTCTTATTCACGTCGAGCCAAGACCCGCTCAAAGCTGCGAAGAGCCTTGAAGATTACTTGGTCAACCTAAAATTTTATTTTGATGAGTGGGGCATCAAGCTAGGTAGTAGCAAAACACAGATGACTGTATTCAGGAGCCATTCCAAGTATCGGGGATCCCAAACGATCCGTAATAAGGCCACAAAAGTCTTTGTCTTGTTCGGAATTTCTAGAATTACTCCTAGTCCTACATTGTGCTACTTTGGAGTAGATATGCATGAATTCTTGAAATTTTACCCCTATGTTCGACATAGAATAAAGTAGCCAGGTCTGCATTCTAGCGCATCTTCTCGCCAAAGAGATATGCATGACGACAAAAGCTTAATCCATTTGCTGCAAAACACTCACTCGGCCAATCCTGACATACGCATCCCCATCCTGGATTACCTGTTCCAAATCTGCCATGGCAGAAGCGGAGATGTTCCAACGGAGAATTCTGCGTTTCTGCACTGGCAGCTTTTACAACCCTGTAACTTGAAAGTGGCCTAGCAGCTCTCTCCTACATCAGGAGCCATGTCTTGAGCTACTTAGGGACCGGGATGTAGAACTGACGACAAGGTTTTACGCACAGACAGACGAACATGAAAACGGACTGATCCAGGTTATCGGACGTATGAGAGGCTCTAATGAGCCATTGATGCGTCCAGCGAAAATAGCAAGACAGCGGCGGCTCATGTACAATGCTGTTCAATTATGTTGGTCTTCCGACAAATTGGAGAGGAAAGCTAAGACCTAGGTTAAGTTTAGGTCTAAGTAGGCTAAGCTTATTGTATTTAGACTTAAGCTAGACTTAGTTTAGTAAATTAAGTTAGTATTTGAGTACTTTATCAATTAGTCAACCCCAAGTATTGTACTACCTGGGTAATACTTAATAAGTGTAAATCGAAAAATAAATGTATGATAAAAAAATTAAAATAAAAATCCAAAAAGTCTAGCGCATCAGAACCGGTAGAAAACTAATTTTCGAAGATGTTGTCTTTGAGGGATTTAAAAATGTGTGAAGACGTTATACATTTCTTTGTAGTATCATATCAACCATTTGTTACTCAAAGAAACAAATATCATTTTCTGACAGCATTTCCTAATACACAAATGATGAAAATTCTCAGTTCTGGCAACATTTATCCAACAGAGCAGTAATAAGTTTACCACTACATGCTCGTGCTTAATCAGCCTATCCTTTGAATTTCGTTTTCATCGCAGGATATCATCGAGAGTTTCAGCGATTAAACTATGTCTGGGGTTGCCATCCGAAAAATTTCCAAAACTCGGAAAATTTAAATATCGGTTGCTAATTTTATTGTAAATGCTTTGCTCATGAATACAAAATGGAAGCATCTGTTTGTGCAATATTTACAAATTGTTTGGTGCTGGCAATCATGTGCTAGCACCAGAGCTGCTTCACGTTGTGTTAAACCCACCATATGCATTTAGTTTCGATTGAATGGCAGCTCTGTAATTTAAAGGAGTGAATATAATTTTACAGTTACCAACGTCCAAACTTTATAAATTTTTGAAACGTTAACATTTGTTGTTAATTGTCATTGCAGGATCATTCCCATTTGGAAATTTTATAATAATATAGCTCGATAAAGAAATGTCAATAAATTACGAAAGTCATCATAGCTGGTAACCCTCTCACGATTTTTCAACGAAATTCCTACAGAGCTAGATATGCAACAACATCCACTTATCACGCGAATCTTGATATCGTTTTGAAATCGTTACTGCATCGGAAGTTACAGGGAAAACCTTTATTGTCCTGAGTCAATTTACAATATTTAGGGGACAAAAATTGCCATAGTTGGCGACTCTATACTAATTTTTCAACCAAATTTCTCTGATATTTATCTTAGAGAAAGGTTCACATACTGCGAGAATTTCTTCAAAATTTGGTGGCTAAATCGGAAGCTATAGGCCAAAAACTAATTTTTTTCTTAGCGATTTTTCCAAATTGCACCACTGCCACACTATTGCCCGCATTGCAAAATCACTTCTATCAGACTTGGTCCTAGTTAATATATACATTTTCTGCAAATTTCATATTGATCGCATTAGCCGGTCGTCAGTTCTCGTGAACAGAAGTCTTGATTGCTGAAAATAGAGGTAATTTGATCACGGGCTGCCGTTCTTGTTTACCGCGGAATTTCGAAAATGTTTATTTGTCTTGGTGGACAAAAGTCAAAATTTATCAATAATTTGAATTAATTTTCAAAAATCAAAACTTTTTCAGGAGGGTCGATGATTTGAAAGATTTTTTTCAGGAGCCTGCTGTAGCTACAGAGTTGTCCACCCAGTCTCAAAAGCCCATGTGTGTAAAATTCTAGTCTACATCAATACGCTCTGAAAATTTCACGATGATTCATTGCTTTTCTTAGACGTTATGACAAATCAAAATTTGAAATAAAATCCTTGCCTAATCCGTGCCTTAAAGTATTAAGGCACTCAGCGCCTACATAAGGTTAAAAATTTCTAATTCTTTATCATAAACAAACTCAAAACATAATAAGCTTTCATTTCTGGAACTTTTTTTTTAAAAAAATTTACACTGCTTGGAAATATAGGAGTACCTGAAAGTTCATTAAAATGCCCGCCGACGCCAAAAGGTTGAAGATATGTGAATTCAAGCAAATCATGGACCTACCTGTTTTATGCATCTATGTCCTCCGAAAATCTCAGCTCATCCGGATTGGCAACTCCAGAGATTATCTCCCTTCATCATTTTTCTGATATATATATATATTTGTGATATATATCAGTTGTTGATATATGTTGCTGATATATATCAGTTGTGTACACCGCAGTGTCACCAGCATAGGTTACAATAGCGCATTCTGGAGTCGTTGGGACGTCCGAAGTGTATAAATTATATAGGGTTGGGCTAAGAACGGCACCCTGAGGAACCCCGGAGGGAACGAAACATGATGAGGAATACATTTGCCCAACTTTCACCGAAAACTTTCTATTTGTCAACGAGGATTTAATTATTTTTATTAGGCAAGTAAGAAATAGTTGCTTAGAGAGCTTGAATGTTAGTATGTTGTGCCACACCGAGTCAAAAGCTTTTTCTATATGTAGCGCAATTAGACCGGTAGACTGTTTGTTTTCGAATCCCATTTGAATATGCCTACAAACTCTATACAGCTGATGGTTTGTTGAGAGATGCGGTTGAAATCCAAACTGATGAGCTGGAATGACTTTGTTGAGTGATATCACCACCTGGAGTCTACATAGAATTACTTTTTCAAAAATTTTATTTAGAGACGGAAGTAAACTAATCGGCCTATAGTTGCTAGGATCATATGGATTCTTTCCAGGCTTAAGAATAGGAATGACAACTGCTTTTTTCCAGGCAGACGGGAAGTAACTGATCTGAAAGCATGCATTGAAAATGGAGCATAAGTAATCAATTGCTGCTGTAGGTAGGTTTTTGAGAAGTAAGTTGGGGATTTTATCGATGCCGGGAGCTTTTTTATTTTTGAGTTTTTTGAGAATGCGCTTAACCTCAGATCGTGAGCATAAAATAGCGGATGCATCTGCGTCTCTGTTAATTAATTCATCATTAAAATTTTCGGCTTCAATTTCCAGGGTGGTTTCGCCTAGGGAGTCCCCAGAATGATGGGCTCGAAGGAAGTAACCCGCTAACACGTCTGCTTTTTCTTGGTCAGTATACGCTGTACTGTTAACAGGGTCGTTGAGAGGTGGAATAAAAGTCGGTTTCTTTTTGAGAGCTCGATGTAATTTCCACACGGTCGAAGAACCTTTTTCTTGATTAGATATTACGTCATTCCACCTATTGGTTTCGCACTTCAATGAACTTATTCCTGATTAGCTGCGTGAAACCATTCACTTGAGTTTTGATGTCTGGGCTACGAGTTCGCTGCCATTGTCTACGGAATTTGCTACGCAACTTAATTAGCCTATTCATTTCACCGTCTAATTCCGGAAAACGTATGGGTCTTGGTGAGACTTTTGGTGTGGATTGATCCCTGGCTGCCAATATGGCCGATGAAATAGATTGGATGATTGAATCAATTTCCTGGGAAGTTTGTGCAGTTGAATCGGAGCTTTCCAGACGTAGAGCAAGAGTATGCCTGAATATTCTCCAATTGGTTTTGAAATATTGAAAGCTAGTGAATTTTGGATTTCTGATATTAGCCGCAGTCAGCAATTTAAAACTAACAGGCAAGTGGGGCGAAGACAATTCGTTTAGCGTAATAGGTTGTGTAATGGATATGTTTCCGTTGCTCAGAATAATGTCTAAAGTAGAAGGTTTTCCGATAGGAGGGTGATAGGTAGGTTTAGACGGTGGATGGATGAACACATTGTTGTTCAATATAATATCAAAAAGAATGTTACTGGTTTTGTTAGCTTTGTAGCAATTCCAATGACGATGTCTAGCATTCAAATCGCCGCAAATAATGAATTTTCCATTGAGCTTTGATAAGAGTTGGATATCAGATTTGAAATCTTTGAGTTTCTCTGCATTCAACTTGGTACCTGGAAAATAGACTACAACGAGGGTTGCACTGATGTCATCGAGTTTTATTGCTATATTTTCAATGCATTTAGTTGGAAATGGTTTTAATGGAGAATGACGAATAAGTTTATTTACAATTTTCGCGACGCCACCACCAGTAGCATCCATCCTATCGTTTCGAAAAATCTTATAGTTAGTGTTAGTTAATTTGTCCTTTCCCTTCAGCCAGGTTTCAGACACATAAGTAATATCAACATTATTGGTTTCAATAAACTGAAAAAATTCTAATGATTTATTTCTTATGCTTTGCGCATTCCACAGAAGACAGTTTAAATCGATCAATTGTAGACGTATTTGACTGCCAATTCAGTTACAACAGTGAACTGATCTGCTTTACTTTTGCATACAGCAAGTTTTGTCATAATTTTATTAAGAATTACTACAAGTTGAGCGGGCGTAAATAACGAGTCATGCGATCCAGCTGAAGGAATTTGAAACCCAGTCGCGTTATCAGTAGAATTAGTTGATAAATCTTTATTGTTTTTAAATAAAGAGCTATATGTATGTGCTAAGTTAGGCCTGTTGAGTACACTATGAGAAGTAGTTAGCGGGGGGAAATGGATGTTTGATGCTGTTGGTGTGCTGTAAACTGGTGCAGGATGCTGTTTGTTTTGTGAACGATTATTCTTAATTTTGATATATTCTGCCCTTTTTGGGCAAAAGATATCATTTCCAAGATGGCTCCCATTACAATTGGCACACTTAATTAAATCCGCCTGCGAAGATTTCAATGGGCAATTGGATTTGTCATGCTCTCCACTGCAAATCATGCACTTTGGGGGCATATGACAGTGAGACGAGCCGTGCCCGTAAGCCTGGCAATTTCGGCATTGAGTTGGCTGATTATGATTTCTTCGCTGGTAATCACAGCGGACTATCGTGTTCATAACAGCTTTGATGCTACGCAGCTGTTGGAGTTTCACTGACCCGCGTTGAAAATATAGAATGTAGACTGTCTGGTCTTGAAAGCGCCTTCTGTCTGGGTCGATTTGGATTTGCTTGATGTCTAGGCATTGTAGATCATGGTTGGCGGCCAGATTACGTTTGAGAGAATCTGTTGGCATCTCAGGCAAACCGGTTAGAAGGAATTTAGTTGGCCTCTCGTCAGCTCGCGAGTGAGTGAAAAAATTTACTTTCTTCTCGAATAAGTGTTTGTGAAGTTTTGAGTAATCATCGATGGATTCTACAATGATTTTGATTCCGATCGCCATATGCTTCAGTGCGAACTTCGTAATGGAAATACTGCCAA
>OZ022264.1:143182587-143184314 GCA_963978885.1 Nemotelus pantherinus
TCACAGTTAACCTATATTTTTAGCATCAAAACCTTCTGTTCACGGGAATTCACGAACCAACAATCAGATACCATTGAAATTTACAGAATTCATTGGACTTAAGTAGAACCAGGTCTGATAGAAGCCATTGTGAGTTGTGGGCAACTCTGTGCCAGTGGTGCCATCTTGAAAAATTACAAAGAACAAAAAACTGTTTTTTGCCTATGAAATGTGAATTAGTAACTAGATTTTCATGAAATTGACACAGTAGCTGCACCTTACTCTAAGCTCTGTTTGATAGAAATTTGATTGAAAAATTCGGTTGGTGCTGCCAGCTATGGTAATTTTTGTGTCTTTGGTATTGAAAATTCTCTCAAGATAAAACTTTTTGCCCTATAGCTTCCAGTGCAGTCATGAAATCAATACGAATTTCATACAATTAATGGAACCTATTATAAGCATTATTCAGGCCAAATTTGGTTGAAAAGCCATGATAGGGTTGCCAGCTATTGTTGGTTTTGTGTTTGTTTGTAATATCTTTAGCAAGCGGTTTTATCGTAGAATTTTTAATTGGTAATGATATTGTAGTGACAATAAACAGCAAATATTAAGCTTTCGATTATTTGAAAAACTCGCTGCAGGTAACCCTAAAATTCTTTATGCTCCTATAACTTCGAATGTAATAAAACAACGTGAAGCAGATGTGATATATTCTTGGCTTTGATACTGGCGAAAGGTTGCCAGCACGAGTCGGTTGTGCTACTTTTGTATCAATAAATGCTTACAGTAAGTATTCATACCGGAAACAATTTACAATGAAAATAAATAACCGATGTTTCAATTCCCTAAGATCTGCCAATTTTTCGGATCGAGGCCCCAAACACCAACTTCAGTTACAGTGCTGCAGGCACTGAACATTTTCTTCACTGATGTTATATGAGATGCTACTTTCAAAGTTTGGTGAAATAAGCAATTGATAACGAATATAACTAACAAGTGTTTTTCTTTCATAAACTTTGGAACCCATGCCAGTGGTAATATTTGAAACCTTTCCATCCTATGAGTTATAATGCATTCTTGAGACCAAAGTAAAACGTGGAATTTGAAACAGATTGGCCGTAATAAGCAGCTCATGTGGTGGAATATGCACTCAAAATCTGCACGATTCTTCTACTGTTCTTCGAACATAAGTGTTTCTAGCGGTTCAAGTGCGGTAGAGTTTTTTGATTTTTGCTTTGTACTGGAGATATTTGGAAAATGCATTTCTCAGTACATATGTATATATATTATATATATATATATATATATATATATATATATATATATATATATATATATATATATAATATATATATATACATATATATATATATATATATATGTATATATATATATATGTATATATATATATATACATATATATATATATACATATATATATATATATATATGTTATATATATATATATATATATATATATATATATATATATACATATATATATATATATATATATATATATATATATAATATATATATATATATATATATATATATATATATATTATATATATATATATATATATATATATATATATATTATATATATATATATTTATATATATATATATATATATATAATATATATATATATATATATATATAATATATATATATTATATATATATATATATATATATATTATATATATATATATATATATATATATATATATATATATATATATA
>OZ022264.1:143184514-143234514 GCA_963978885.1 Nemotelus pantherinus
AGAGCCTTGAAGATTACTTGATCAACCTAAAATTTTATTTTGATGAGTGGGGCATCAAGCTAGGTAGTAGCAAAACACAGATGACTGTATTCAGGAGCCCTTCCAAGTATCGGGGATCCCAAACGATCCGTAATAAGGCCACAAAAGTCTTTGTCTTGTTCGGAATTTCTAGAATTACTTCTAGTCCTACATTGTGCTACTTTGGAGTAGATATGCATGAATTCTTGAAATTTTACCCCTATGTTCGACATAGAATAAAGTAGCCAGGTCTGCATTCTAGCGCATCAGACATCTTTTCGCCAAAAAGATATGCATGACGACAAAGGCTAAATTCATTTGCTGCAAAACACTCATTCGGCCAATCTTGACGTACGCATCCCCATCCTGGATTACCTGTTCAAAATCTGCCATGGCAGAAGCGGAGATGTTCGAACGGAGAATTTTGCGTTTCTGCACTGGCAGGTTTTACAACCCTGTAACTTGAAAGTGGCCTAGCAGCTCTCTCCTACATCAGGAGACAGGTCTTGAGCCGCTTAGGGACCGGGATGTAGAACTAACGACAAGGTTTTACGCACAGACAGACGAACATGAAAACGGACGTATGAGTGGCTCTAATGAGCCATTGATGCGTCCAGCGGAAATAGCAAGACAGTGGCGGCTCATGCACAATGCTCTTCAATTATGTTGGTCTTCCGACAAACTGGAGAGGAAAGTTAAGGCCTGGGTTAAATTTAGGTCTAAGTAGGCTAAGCTTATTGTATTTAGACTTAAGTTAGACTTAGTTTAATAAATTAAGTTAGTATTTAAGTACTTTATCAATTAGTCAACTCCAAGTATTGTATTACCTGGGCTTCATTTATTAAGTGTAAATCGAGAAATAGGTGAATGATAAAAAAATTAAAATAAAAATCCAATAAGAGCAAGCAAGCCAAAATAGGATAGCCACTAAGTATAAGTTATTTAATGTTAAAAACCTCTTTAGTTATCTATGTACAATGTATTGAATAACATTTTATTATTTTCAGTATTCTTATTGATTTTGGTTTCGATTTGTACTGGAAATATATGGAAAAAGCATTTCTCAGTATTGATTTTAATATACTCTTTTTAAGGATAGGTTTTTCAAATTTTGGGGAATGATGTAACGGAGCCTGTAGTTTTTGAACCCAACGATAACTCAAAAGTGAGAAATATGCAGACAGATTGTTGATGCTTAGTAGGGCAGCATACGATCGTTTCAAAGCCTCTACAAGTGAAAAAACATGTTGCTTCTTACTTCAGTTACCATAAGCCGTACAAGTACAAGCTACCTGAATATTGTTGGCATTAATAATCAAGATAATGCAAACAACTCAAATGTTGATAATAATCCTGTAAACAATCTTGAAAATTAAGTTAATTGAAATACATGTAAATAAAATACTATGTATTTATATATATATCTATATATATATATATATATATATATATATATATATATATATATATATATATCTTTTTATATATATATATATATATATATATAAATATATGTAAATATATATATATATATATATATATATATATATATATATATATATATATATATATATATATATATATATATATATATAGATATATATATATATATATATATATATATATATATATATATATATATATATATATATATATATATATATATATATATATATGTATATATATATATATATATATATATATATATATATATATATATATATATATATATATATATATATATAAATATATATATACATATATATATATATATATATATATATATATATATATATATATATATATATATATATATATATATATATATATATATATATATAAATATATATATATATATATATATATATATATATATATATATATGTGTATACATCGGTATTTATCGTATGGATTCTGGTACTAGGTGCTATAATCAAATCATTGACTGCGTTTGGTTCAGAATTCGTTTAAGCTAACGTACGTTCGTAGAACTCTCCTTTATACATTTACCTCCAATCGACCTGAATTGAACCTGCTGTCCTTATCATTTGGATTCCGGTATCAGGTGCTCCAATCGACCTGAATTGAACCTGCTGTCCTCTGCTTCGATCGCCAATTTAAAACTTTTTGTGGTCTTCCATCAAATTCCTTTTTTTTTGCGAACACTTATTGTTCTTTACTTAAGTGCCATACTTAACCGCCTTGGTCTCAGCATACAATTAATTCTGTCGCCAACACGAACATTTGATTTTCTTCACTCACACTTTCAATAACTTTTCTTTTACTTTTTAAGAGTACAAGTCATTTTTTGTAATATCCGTTTAAATTTGCTTAACACCAATTCAAATTTTCAATTTTTTTATTTCTTTCCCAATAATTCACCACAATTCTCTCTACTTGCGTCTGTTTGCTGGCCCTGCTTCAATCAGAATCCCCTTTTCTTTGTTCAAAAAATTTTCTTAGTCCCGCTAGAGCGGTTTCTTTCCATTTCCAGATCTTTGCTACAAGTATGGCATCACTCATCCCACTCTTGTACAGTCCCGTAGAATAATTTCCACTCATGGGACATTTAGTGAGAATTTGCCAAACATTGGGATATTAAATATCCTCAGGTCAGATGTTGATCTGTCAATGATCTGTCAGATGTTGATCGTGTTGAACTGTCTTTGCACAAATTATGCAAGAGGAATCTCGATACGAACCAACTCTGAAGGAATTAATCTACAAAATGAACTCGCTTGCGGTCGTGGCCACCCGTAAGGTTTTAAGGTCGATGCCAGGTAACTTAATCGAAAAGAACTTAATTCGAATCAAATGAATACAATATTGTAATTTCACAGTTCAACCCGAATTGGTGATTGCCAAGTATACAGACGGTTTTTGGTATCGGGCGAAGATTCTAAATGTTATCGATGAAGGACTGTAAAAGTAAATAAAATATTCTGATTCGCAATCGCACGACAAACGACGAATAATAATGGTGTAATCGTTGGGCTTGGTGCCGCGACTGCAGCAGCTGCAGTTACGATCGACCCGAACAGCTCGGATCACGTTGTGGCTATGACCAAATTGAGGGAGCAGATCGCCAGCATGCAGAAAAAATTAAACATGAAGGACAAAGAGTTACTTGCAAAGGACAAACAGATCACCGAACTGAAAGGCAGGAATTTCGACAACGCCAACGACATGCGTAACAAGTTGAAGGAAACCGAGCGAATCTATGACATGAAGGTCAATTTACTCAACAAGAAAGTGTCTACGTTACTGAAAGAAGTAGCTACTTTGAAAAAAAAATACAAAAGAAAAACGGAGCAATAGGCTCTACCGTGGCGTCCATGAGCAGTGCGGCCGAAAAGGAATCAGCTAAAGACAGCGGCGGCTCGGGAACAAATAGTCCCGTCACGAATTAGTTCGTTTTCACCTATTGTTCCAGTTTCTACACTAGTTTAGCGCGATTCCACCTTTTGATTTTCTGAGTTCTAATACAACCGGAAAGAATGCAAGGAAAAACAATGAATTTACACAGAATTGAAGATTTTTGGAGAAAGTGTGTTGATGAAACTTAAACGAGACAATGTTTGTCCCTGCATTAAATTATATAAAGAAAACACCTCGATGAGTTTTAAACAGACATAAGAAAATAATACAAAAACATTCTTGTTTCTCGATTATAAAATAGGGTTCCACAAAATTGTTGTAAATATTGAATTGCTCGAAAATAAGATCACAATTAATATTATTGAGCTTGATGATAGAATTAACTTCCAAAATATTCTTAAAAAAAATTATTGCAATTCTTTTCGTATTAGTTAGGCGAGTGAAAGTAGCTTTTCGGGTTTCTCAATATGTAGCTTCTCTTAATTTATTATCGTTTAAGTTACGTTAGCTGTAACATATAATTTGTAAAGCAAGCTTTTAGTTCCATTTCCAATATAATTGTGGATATGATTAAATTTCGTTTAAGCTTAAGCCTATGCTTAAGAATTATCGCTTTTTAGAAACAAGAAAAAAAATGTGAAAAGTATTGAACTTTGTCAACAAATTGCTTTAAAGCTGTTCAGATGGATATGAGATATGATTTTCAGAATGTACAAAAAGTGGATACGGTTAATGATGACGAAGATTTGTAATTAAGTTTTAATGATGATTATATTTTTGTACTAATTTTAGTTCTTGAACACGATGAATAATGTAATATGATTATGATCTTAAAAAAATAAAAAAAAATAAAATAAATAAAAAAAATCGTTCTTATTCATGAAAAGTGACCTTCGAATATGAAACATGAATGCAATGTTCAGTAAACAATGTTAGCAAGTGTTTTAAATGACTTGAAGTTTGAAAGTGAATCAAATGCACAACCCAAAGCACACAAGCCATCATACATTTCATGTGATATCTGTCACAAATCGTGGGGCCGACCTACCCTGAGAAGAGTCCTCAAATGCCGGGCAACTTTCAATAGTTCATCACTGTCTAATGTCCTTGGCATGATAGACACCTACTATTTTTCCATTTCCATCAGCAAGCTCGTATGTCACTTCCCCCAACTTCTGACGCACAAAGGCTTTAACGAAGTTCGGCGCGAACTTAGCAGCGAATCGATCCGCCGCCTTGCTAAGTACAAAATTCCGCACATATACCTGCTGACCAGGAACAAAAGAAAAGAGAAAAGAAAAGAAGGAAATGGGGTGAACAGCCAGTCGCCTCATGTACCACATTACGGAATGCGGCACATGACTCAACCAACAGTTCATCCCAAGTCCTGTGGTCGTCACCGATGTAGGCACGAATGGCATTGAGTATAGATCGGTTGACACGCTCCGATGCGTTAGCTTGCGGTGAATATAAAGGTGTGGTAATGTGCTGAACCCCGTGCTCAAGAAGAAAAGTCTTGAAGGCTTTGGAAACAAATTGCACTCCATTATCCGAGTGAATAAACTCCGGAACTCCATAGGTCAGAAAGATTTCATCCCTCAAAACCTTAATAACTGCTTCTGAAGTTGCTTTGGGGGGGCCTTAAACCAAATAAATTTGCTAAAATGATCTAACACTACAAACAACTGAGTATTTCCCCTTTTCGAACGCGGATATGGGCCCATGAAATCAATGAAAAGCCTTTGCAATGGCCGACTTGTTTCCCGCTGATTTCCGCTGGCCTCATAGTGTGGTACGGAGGCTTGACCTGCTTGCAAATGCTACAGGAGAAAATGTAATCTTTGACATCCTTTCTCAACTGCGGCCAATAATAATACCGTCGCAACAGTTCTAAGGTTTTCCGAACCCCACAATGAGACCCCAGAGGGTCATCATGTGCCTGCATGATAAGCTGTTTCCTCACGCTCTCAGGGACCCATAATTTTGTTCTCGGAATGTCGGTGCACAAATCATTGTGAGTTCCGATTGTGATGAACACACGACCCTCCCTAACGTACATATTCTTGTACACATCGGGGCTCTTCTCAATTTGGGATATGAGATCCAAATACTCAGCTGCTTGAAATGATGCATCAGTTAATATTCCAGCTATTCTGCTGTGTTCAGGCAAGTGACTAATTCCGGACTGATTCGTCTCGATCGACCCACAGACTCTCGACAACGCATCTGGAACGACGTTTTGAGTTCCTTTTCGATGCTCGATGGTAAAATCAAAAGACTGCAACCTCAAACTCCAGCGAGCCAAGCTACCAGAAAGGTCCTGTTGTCCCATGAGCCACTTAAGACTAGCATGGTCAGTGATGATGGTGAAAGGCAGCCCTTCGATGTATGATCTGAACCTCTTAACGCTTTGCACCACAGCCAAGCATTCCAGTTCAGTAACACTATAGTTGCGCTGCGCAGCATTAAGCTTTACTGACATAAACGCGATTGGATGTTCTCCGCCATCATCATCTTTTTGGAACAGGACGCTCCCGATTCCGGTGGCACTAGCATCACACTGAATGAAAAATCTTCGGGAGAAATCGGGATTTGCTAGCACTGATGCAGAAGTTAACAATCTTTTAATCTCCAAGAAAGCATTATTCGCAGCGTCTGTCCACTGGAACGAGCGCTTACCTTTCAACAGATCCGTCAGGGCTGATGGTACTGGCGCAACATTAGGGATAAACCGCCGATACCACCCAGCCATTCCCATGAATCGCCGGACATCTATCGCAGACTTAGGTGTAGGATAACCTACAATTCCAGAGATTTTATCTGGGTCGGCCTTTAGGATGCCATCACTAACCACATAGCCAAGATACTTGATCTCTCGCTGCACGAACTTACTCTTCTCGACGTTAATGGTCAATTTAGCTGCGTGAAGCAACTGCGCCACCTTAGAAAGTAGATCCATATGTTCATCAAAAGAAGAGCTAGTAACGAGCAGATAATCGAGATAGACAAACACCTTGTCATGTAGCTCGTGAGGAATCACTTTGTGCATTAGTCTACACATGGTCTGAGGAGCATTGCACAGACCAAACGGCATCACGGTAAAATGGTATAATGGGCGACCATGAACAGTAAAAGCTGTCTTCTCCCTAGATTCTACGTCCAACGGTATCTGCCAAAAGGCATTTTTGAGGTCCAAACTCGTTATGAATTTAGTGGACTGCAGACGTGCCAATAAGCCTTCAATAAGAGGCAGTGGATAGGCATCTTTCAAGGTAACCTCATTCAGTCGTCTGGCATCTAGGCATAGGCGTACTTTGCCAGGCTTCCACACGAGTGTGACTGGTGAGCTCCAAGCGCTTCTACTTTCCTCGATGACTCCTAAGGACAGCATGCGATCCAGCTCGTCATACATCAGTTTCTGAATGACCGGGGACACCGAATAATGTCGCTGTTTAATTGGTTTAGCGGAACCGGTATCAATGTGATGGGATACTAGAGTAGTTTTACCCAAGCCATTAATGTTGTACGAGGGAAACTGATGCATAACGCTCTGCAATCGGGACTGCTCCTCAGGAGACAGAGTGTGAAACGCTGGGTTTGGGACTTCAGAGAGGGATGCAACCATCAGCTGCTGAATTGGTGAAATTTTGAACGCGTCTCAGAAATCTATTCCAAGATAAACTGGGTTGGTCAAAGATGGAACGACCAAAAACTTAATCATACGCGATTGTGAGTTGAATCTCACCAGAGTCTCAACATATCCGAGCACAGAAGCCCTATGACCTGGCGCCGTCCGAACATCTGTCTGCATGGTATGAATGTACAGCTTTAGTTCCGCAATCAAGTCTAAGGCTCCTGCTCCCAGAATGCTGACGCTTGCCCCGCTATCCAGCAACCCTTGAAGTTTTCGTCCTTTGATGGATATTATAGCAAAAGGACGGTTATCTCCATGCGGTGTCAGTATGGTGTCGACACACGCCTTGCGAAGCCATCGTCTATTGGCAAAATACTTCCATGCCCGATGAAAACGCGAAGTCGAGCGTCTGCGGACCGATCGAGGACAATCAAACTCAGAATTCATGGTATGTTGCGTACCGAATGGAAATTCAATGGGGTTTCTAAATTCATAGGGGTCTAACGGGTTCGACGAAGTTCTGGGTGTACGTTGGTCGCCGCATCTGTCGTTTCTGGTCTGGATGGTGGATGGTGGAGGAATACGTCGCGTCCCCATATTCGGCGTACTCCACCACCCATTTCCCGACTGACAAC
Organism: Nemotelus pantherinus; assembly: GCA_963978885.1. Classification (NCBI taxonomy): domain Eukaryota; kingdom Metazoa; phylum Arthropoda; class Insecta; order Diptera; family Stratiomyidae; genus Nemotelus; species Nemotelus pantherinus. The sequence goes on from OZ022264.1 coordinate 143,192,180, forward strand.
GCGGACATTGTGGTTTTAAAACATTTGCCGTACCACACCCGAAGCAAAAAAACTCCCCGAACTGGCTTATCACAATCCATAAAAGAATGCCCTAGGTCCTTACAGTTCCAGCAAACTCTGTAGTATGATTGTTCACCTGATAATTGATTCTGTGATACGTTTTCAGCTGGTTTTGCGAACTGTCTTGCATTATGAACCTCATGGATTACTGGAAAATCAACTGGAATATTTGATGAAGTATATTGGGGCCTGGCAGTCAAATGTTCGAATCTTGTATGTGCAGCTCTACTTAAACAAGGTGTATTTCCATTATATTCTTCTTCTTTATATTCCAGCTCCTGTACTTGTCTAGATCTGCGAGTGTGTTCCCTATCTACGTCCATACCTAACAAAGACCACTCAGCTTCTATACGACAACAACGACGTACCATCTCTCGAGTGTTCCGGAACTCCACGCCTGCTAAATGTGCCCGCAATCGATGTGACATGTTGCGAAAAACGATGCATTGGAAATCTGTCTCAGTTAATGGCGCTACTAATTGCAGTGACAAATTTTCCAAAGCGTCATAGAAATCCTGAAATTTCTCGCGCGGTCCTTGTAGTCGTGCATCCATGGAACGTCTCACATCGACATCAGTGCTGTGTGAACTAAATCTCTCCAGGAACTCGTCCTGCAAAGGGTTCCACAAAAGGGGGTAATTCAGCTCACGGTATCTCCAATACCAATCTGAGGCTTTTCCTTTCAAAAGCAGGTGAAAGTCCGTACCTAACACAGAAGCAGTTATGCCATAATCAGTGGCCAAAGACATAACGCGAAAAAGGAACTGCTTCGCTTACAACCCATCAGCTGAACCGTCAAAGCACAGGTTCCATTTGGATAGTGGCAGTTTAAAGGTATATTTACCTAACGTTTCAGGCTGTTAATTAAACGTCACTCTAGGGGGCTCCTCGCTATTGCCTGATACCGGATGATCCGATCGGTGCTTGTTAGGAGACCTACTTCCCTGTTTAGTTTTCTTCTTCAAGGGCACCGTAACTCCTGGTACCACTGTTTGAATTGAGCTATTCAATGGCGGAGGACTGTCAGCTGAGAGATTAAGACGCCGTATCTCTCGGTCTAACGGAGTATCACTGGGGTCCCAGCTCATCGTTCTACGACGCATTGTATTAAAAGAGAAAAATACGATACCAGATTCAAAAATAATAGAAAAAACTGAAACTCGTGTAATTCAATAATAAGAATTATTCTTTTCTCGAATCTCGAAAATAGTGAACCGAAGCCTCAAAACAGAGACTTACATTCAAAGATTTGATTCACACCAATATTTATGGTGTAAAACTGAATTAAAATAAAAATGTAATATTATATCCCAATAGCAAATCCAAACGATCAATATAAAAATGATTAGATTGTTATAGTTATGGATGCATAAATATACAAATGCTTGTAAATCACAAATAGCCAATAAAAACTGAATCTTGATAGAAATACGTTATTATTCTTTCTGTAAAATAAAATTTCCCAAAACTTTGATTGATAATTAAACATAGAAGAAAAAAAAATAATAATTCCCTCTCTTCGTTATAAGGATGGGAACAAGTGCTAGGAAGGAAAAGGATAAAAATTTAACACAAAACGAAGAAAGAGGAAAAGGAAACAATTATGACTAACAGATTCTTATGGTTGTTCCAGGATGACTAACCAATCTTTTGTCTCACATCTTGTTCAACTAGTTATTAACAACCAACACCTAAAAAAGGTGGACAAAGACTGATACCAGAATGGCCAGAAATCCCAGAGAATACCTGTTCTCAGGTGTACAAAAAAACATCAAACTACAGCTTTTTTTTCATAAAAGCGATCCTACTCATGAGGAGATATCTTTGAATGACCTTTGAATCTGATTTCAACAAACACAAAAATCTTGATCCAATTAGTAGAGACAAGCTCTGTTCAACACATATAGACATACACAGTAGCACGAGATGGGTGCCAATGCTGCACTGACGACCGCTCGACGTGATTATTTAGAACGTAATTGAAGAATGAATCAATAAGGTAACTCAACAGAAACACTTTGATCACATACCGTCTATGCCATTCGAAATAACGAAAGAAAAATAAATTATCGAAACCGAAAGCTAAACAAATATGGATATTCAAGGTAGTAAAACAATTAAACAAAAGTGAGAACGAAGAAAATTTAATCTATTGTGACTCTAAGAAGAAAAATATTAATCCAATTCATAAAATACATGCAATGTGGTAAAAAGAAATTTACTAAAAGTAGGAGTTAAGAAAAAAAATAATTCAAGCATCAATGTCATAAAGAAAAACCAGAAGACAAAACCTAGATTGTGTTGTATGTAGCAAATTAAATTGAACAGGTCTTGATTGAGCAGAAATAGAAACACGTCAGTTTACTAAGACGGTCGACACAGAAGTGGCGAGGATTTATTACAGAATACTCAATAACCGTACATTCTGATATTATACTATCAACACTCCGCCTCGATTTATGATTTTAGTTCCTTTTTTCTTGTATGTAATATTAATTCATAATAATTCAATAAAAATAATTCTTACTCAAAATCACAAATCGTAATAAAAATTAAGTTCATGTACAGTTAGTTATAATTAAATATTATTCAAATGATTAAAGTATGACTTATATTGGTTAAAACAACTTTAGCTTCTTCCGCAGATTCACATGAGTAGCCATTGGTAAACCTTTTGTCATGATGTCTGCCAATTGGTTTTTAGTTCCAATATAAATCACATCGATATCACCTCGTTCAATTACATTACGCAGGAAATGATACTTTATATCAATATGCTTTAATTTGTGAGATTCTCTCCCATTCAATGCGATACTGATACATCCTTGATTGTCTTCGCGAATGATCGTTGGCGTATTGATAATTTCTCCCAGCTCCTTCAACACTCCACGAAGCCAAATTGCTTCGCACGCAGCTTGGCTTAGTGAAATATATTCGGCTTCCGTTGATGATAAAGCCGTCGTGGTTTGTTTCTTTGTAGACCATGATATAGTGTTGCCAAACACCATAAATACGTAGCCAGAAACAGATCTGCGATCAACAATATCACTGCCCCAATCTGCATCAGCATATCCGGTCAACACAGCCTTGCCCGCTTCTTTTGAATACATTAATTTAAGTTCCAATGTTGCCTTGATGTATTTTAGAATCCGCTTTAAGTGTTTCCAGTGTTCGTCTGTAGCGCAGGATTGAAATTGACTGAAATATCCAACAGCTGCACATAAGTCCGGTCGGGATGTTGTTGCCGCATACATTAAACACCCAATCAATTCACGATATGGATATTTAGTCATGGTTGCGTCTTTGTTTGCCTTTTGAAGCTTCAACTTGCATTCGATAGGTGTGGAAACTCCATTGCAGTTGTCCATTTTAAAACGTTTGAGAACATTCTCCAGATATGTTCGTTGACTTAAGTGCAATGTTCCACCTTTCCGATCACGATGAATAGTGATGCCTATGAAGTGACGAACTTCACCCAAGTCCTTCATCTCGAATTCCTTTGATGTCATTTGCTTGATTGCGTTGATTTTCTGGATAGATTTCCCGAGCAAAATTAGGTCATCAACATATAGCAACAAGTATATTGCTGCATCTGCTTTTCCATATACGTACAGACATTGATCGAATTTCGATTGCTGAAAGCCAATGCCAATAATAAAACTATGAAATCTTTCATTCCACACACGAGATGCTTGCTTCAACCCGTACAGCGATCTCTCAAGTTTACACACCATTTTTCCTTTGGTAAAACCATCCGGTAGACTCATATAAATTTCTTCATTGAGCTTGCCATTGAGAAACGCTGTACACACATCCATTTGATGCACCTCCAAGTCTCGTTCAACAGCTAGAGCCAACAGAATTCGCACAGTCACCATTTTAGCTACCGGTGAGTAAGTCGCGAAAAAGTCTAGACCAGGCTTCTGAGTAAATCCTCTTGCAACCAAACGTGCCCTGTATTTTGTTGGCTGTCCAAACTCATTTCGTTTTCTAGAGAAAACCCATTTCGAACTCACAATCGAACGACCAGGTGGTGGTTCAACCAGTTTCCATGTTTTGGCTTTCATAAGTGAGTTCATTTCTACATCAATTGCTTTCATCCACTCAGCAGTATCATGCCGTCCTTGAATGTCTTCAAATGACCGAGGTACATCATCCACATATGCTTCCGCGTTCAATGCAAATACCGTCATGTATGCATCATCTTCTTGTGACATGCGATCAATCACTGATCCGTTTACCAATTCTCCGTAACGATCTGGCTGACGACGCACTCGTTTTTGTAAAGATGGAAATTCTACGTGCGTTCTTTTCTGATTACCATCATCAGTTGGACAATCCTCCGCCTCGTCGTCGCCGCTCAGTGATCCGTTACAATCCTGGTCGTTTTCCTCCGCCTCGCTTTTAAGCTGCTTTAATATGTTGCCATCATCATTTACTGGACTTTCTAATTCTACGATTTCTTTTTCATGATTGCTAAGTTCAACTTTGCTATGAAAAATTTGTGATTCATCAAATGTAACGTGTCGACAAATAACTACCTTTGAAATCTCACTATCCCATAGTCGATAGCCATTTTTCGCATATCCAACCATCATCATTCTCTTTGATTTGTAATCCAGCTTCTTGCGTAGAGCATTTGGAACGTGTGCATATGCTGTTGATCCAAATACACGGATATTCGATAAATTTGGGCGTTTACCAAACCAAATTTCCGCTGGTGTTTTATTCATTTTTAAAGCTCGGGTTGGACTGCGATTTGTAATGAATGCTGCACTCAAAACTGCTTCACCCCAAAACTGCTTATCCAGATTCGAATCTGCTATCATGGAACGTGCTTTTTCCAAAAGGGTTCGGTTTAGCCTCTCTGCCACACCATTTTGCTCTGGATTGTACGGTGTCGTGTATTCAATTTGCACTCCTGCATCACAACACGTTCGCTTGAATTCATTTGACGAATATTCACCTCCATTATCACATCGTAACCTCGATATTTTTCGTTCAAACTGTGAACAAACGCTATTAGCAAAAGCGACAAATTTTTCCAAAACTTCCGATTTGCTTTTCAACAGGTACACTGTCACGAAGTGTGTGTAGTCATCAAGAAATGTTACTAAGTATCGCTTGCCATCCCATGTTGGTGGTGAGATGGGTCCACACACATCGCTGTGAATCAATTCCAGCACTCTTGATGATCGTGTTCTGACTACATTTGTAAATGATTTACGCACCTGCTTGCCCAGAGTGCATGATTCACACACCACGTCTAAATCATTTTTCAATTGCCCTATACCATTTGCCATTGATGACAATCGCCGAATATCATTTATATTCAAATGTGCCAATCGTCTGTGCCACAATTTCAAGCTTTTATCAGAATGCTCAGTAGCTAAACGTTTATTTTGTGGTTGTATTTGGCTCTCGAACACACACTCCTTATTACTCAACGCAGCAAATGATTTTCGATTCACACTAATTTCAAACTCGTATAAGCTGCCTCTTCGCTTTCCAACAATTAGCTCAATATTTCTTTGCTTGATTCGCACGTGACCATTTATGAACAAAATTTCGAAGCCAGCCTTTTCAAGCCGATTGACTGAGAAGAGGTTGTGCTTTAAATCTTTTACAAACAAAACATTGTTTATGCTGCATGGTCGCTCAGTACCATCGATAATCATTGTCCCACTAATTACTCCAACTTTCGTCGCGCAGATCAAAACACCACTTTTGGCAACGCCGATGGAGATTGGTTTTTCCAACTGCTTCCACTCACTAAACAGCGAGTCGTCATTCGTCATATGCTCACTCGCACCCGAGTCGATGCACCATCTCATGTTTAAACTGTTTTGACACTTCAACGCAAAACCAGTAATATTAGCCAAAAATGCAATTTCATCTTGGGCAGCATATGCTTTTCCTCTCTTTTTTTGTTTCGGTTGTCGTTGTAGTTGAATGTAGTCAACTGCGTTGTTATCAGGTTTTTTTAATTTCGGACACTCGAACTTTTTGTGACCAAAACGTCTACAATGAAAGCATTGGACTTTTGACCGATCACCATACATGGCCACACAATCGGAATTTTTCGCACTAACACTGTTAATTCCTTTGTATTTGCTTTCAGCATCAAGCAAACGGCTCCGAACCAGTTCCATTGTTAACTGTTTCAAATCCATTGTTTCCAACGCTGTAACCACCATATCATATTCACTTGGAAGTGTAATTAAGAGTGAGACAACAGCCATACGGTCATTTGCTTCACCACCGCATGCTTTCAATTCACGAAAACATTTGTCGAATCGAAGAAAATAATCTTGCAGGCTTTCATTACTTCCACATTTCATCAATAGCATACGTTTTCTGATGGCAATTTCACTTGCTACACTTGCACGCTCAAAAGTTTTTCGTAATGCTGCGATTATTTTGAATGATGTAGTTTTGTCCTTGATGTACTCCAAATGGCTGTCTGCGATTCGTCTAACAATCATTGATTTGCACATTCTATCACTCTTCTGGATCATTATTTTCTTTGACTCTGCATCTCCGCCATCCTGTTTCTGTATTTCCTCCTCTGCATCAGTATCAATCCATTTTGCTAAGTCCTTTTCATCCAGCACCACGCGCAAACGAAATAGCCAATTATCGAAGTCCTTGCCGTCAAACAAATTCACCCGAAAACGTTCCTCATCTGCCATACTTATGTAGTTTTCACAGCTCGTTTCACGAAGAATTCACTTGTGTTCAAATTATTCAAAGATGTACACGACTCCACGCTTTGTCGTAACACCAAAATTATCAACTCAAAGAAAACAAGTTTAAACAACTGGGCCCATAACCTGTTGTATGTAGCAAATTAAATTGAACAGGTCTTGACTGAGCAGGAATAGAAACACGTCAGTTTACTAAGACGGTCGACACAGAAGTGGCGAGGATTTATTACAGAATACTCAATAACCGTACATTCTGATATTATACTATCAACAGATTGGGCGCCATTTGTTGCAACCAACAGTACTCTTTCGAGCCGCCGTCAGTGCAGCATAATTTAGTTTTTAAGACCTTCTTCTTTTAATAGACCAGCGTGCCTTATTTTGCCGACTAGCTCAGTCCGGGCGTGGGCTTTGGGTCAGAAGAAGATCTTCTTGCTACAGCACGCTAACGTATGACTTGAAACAAATAAACAAACACCAACATAAAACATACATACAGTAGGGGAAAGAAAAGAAACTCAGATCGGGAATCATTATTTTTTTAAGAAAAGAAAATTATTCCATTTTTCATAAATAAATTAACAAAAAAAAAATCGATAAAATCAAAAGATAAGGAATGCAAAAAAAAATCAGTTAACAATTGAGATCAAATCCAAAAAATAACCAAAAATTATAAATTCGGTGTGGGTATTATTATATTTAACTAATTGATACCCAAACCCGGCCGGGATTGGTTTACACCAATCTTCACATTCACACAGCAATGCATAGAATATTCAAAAAAATAAATCAGAAAATAAACAGCAAATATACATAAATAGATGTTAATGAAAATAATAAGATAAACCAAATAGCGAAAAGAAAATATAAAATAAGTCAGATCAGCAATAATTTCCCTCACACCGATAAGTATGAAAATGAATGTATTTAAACACATTTGTTCGACTTCATCTTTAAATAACTTGTTTTTTCTCAAGAAAACATAATCCAGAAGAAACTTAATATTTGAATATATATCTGTTACTGATGTTTAAGGATTGCAATATTTACTCACGAACCTTCGTTGATATGATGGTCTTTGTTTCATATGGTGTGCATATGTATACATCGGTATTTATCGTTTGGATTCTGGTACTAGGTGCTATAATCACATCGTTGACCGCGTTCGATTCAGAATTCGTTTAAGCTAACGTACGTTCGTAGAACTCTCCTTTATACATTTACCTCCAATCGACCTGAATTGAACCTGCTGTCCTTATCATTTGGATTCCGGTATCAGGTGCTCCAATCGACCTGAATTGAACCTGCTGTCCTCTGCTTCGATCGCCAATTCAAAATTTTTTGTGGTCTTCCATCAAATTCCTTTTTTTGTGCGAACACTTATTGTTCTTTACTTAAGTGCCATACTTAACCGCCTTGGTCTCAGCATACAATTAATTCTGTCGCCAACACGAACATTTGATTTTCTTCACTCACACTTTCAATAACTTTTCTTTTACTTTTTAAGAGTACAAGTCACTTTTTGTAATATCCGTTTAAATTTGCTTAACACCGATTCAAATTTTCAATTCTTTTATTTCTTTCCCAATAATTCACCACAATTCTCTCTACTTGCGTCTGTTCGCTGGCCCTGCTCCAATCAGAATCCCCTTTTCTTTGTTCAAACAATTTTCTTAGCCCCGCTAGAGCGGTTTCTTTCCATTTCCAGATCTTTCCTACAAGTATGGCATCACTCATCCCACTCTTGTACAGTCCCGTAGAATAATTTCCACTCATGGGACATTTAGTGAGAATTTGCCAAACATTGGGATATTAAATATCCTCAGGTCAGATGTTGATCTGTCCATGATCTGTCAGATGTTGATCGTGTTGACCTGTCTTTGCACAAATTATGCAAGAGGAATCTCGATACGAACCAACTCTGAAGGAATTAATCTACAAAATGAACTCGCTTGCGGTCGTGGCCACCCGTAAGGTTTTAAGGCCGATGCCAGGTAACTTAATCGAAAAGAACTTAATTCGAATCAAATGAATACAATATTGTAATTTCACAGTTCAACCCGAATTGGTGATTGCCAAGTATACAGACGGTTTTTGGTATCGGGCGAAGATTCTAAATGTTATCGATGAAGGACTGTAAAAGTAAATAAAATATTCTGATTCGCAATCGCACGACAAACGACGAATAATAATGGTGTAATCATTTGCCTTGGTGCCGCGACTGCAGCAGCTGCAGTTACGATCGACCCGAACAGTTCGGATCACGTTGTAGCTATGACCTAATTGAGGGAGCAGATCGCCAGCATGCAGAAAAAATTAAACATGAAGGACAAAGAGTTACTTGAAAAGGACAAAGAGTTACTTGAAAAGGACAAACAGATCACCGAACTGAAAGGCAGGAATTTCGACAACGCCAACGACATGCGTAACAAGTTGAAGGAAACCGAGCGAATCTACGACATGAAGGTCGATTTACTCAGCAAGAAAGTGTCTACGTTACTGAAAGAAGTAGCTACTTTGAAAAAAAATACAAAAGAAAAACGGAGCAATAGACTCTACCGTGGTGTCCATGAGTAGTGCGGCCGAAAAGGAATCAGCTAAAGACAGCGGCGGCTCGGGAACAAATAGTCCCGTCACGAATTAGTTCGTTTTCACCTATTGTTCCAGTTTCTACACTAGTTTAGCGCGATTCCACCTTTTGATTTTCTGAGTTCTAATACAACCGGAAAGAATGCAAGGAAAAACAATGAATTTACACAGAATTGAAGATTTTTGGAGAAAGTGTGTTGATGAAACTTAAACGAGACAATGTTTGTCCCTGCATTAAATTATATAAAGAAAACACCTCGATGAGTTTTAAACAGACATAAGAAAATAATACAAAAACATTCTTGTTTCTCGATTATAAAATAGGGTTCCACAAAATTGTTGTAAATATTGAATTGCTCGAAAATAAGATCACAATTAATATTATTGAGCTTGATGATCGAATTAACTTCCAAAATATTTTTAAAAAAAATTATTGCAATTCTTTTCGTATTAGTTAGGCGAGTGAAAGTAGCTTTTCGGGTTTCTCAATATGTAGCTTCTCTTAATTTATTATCGTTTAAGTTACGTTAGCTGTAACATATAATTTGTAAAGCAAGCTTTTAGCTCCATTTCCAATATAATTGTGGATATGATTAAATTTCGTTTAAGCTTAAGCCTATGCTTAAGAATTATCGCTTTTTAGAAACAAGAAAAAAAAATGTGAAAAGTATTGAACTTTGTCAACAAATTGCTTTAAAGCTGTTCAGATGGATATGGGATATGATTTTCAGAATGTACAAAAAGTGGATACGGTTAATGATGACGAAGATTTGTAATTAAGTTTTAATGATGATTATATTTTTGTACTAATTTTAGTTCTTGAACACGATGAATAATGTAATATGATTATGATCTTAAAAAAATAAAAAAAAAAAAAATAAATAAAAAAAATCGTTCTTATTCATGAAAAGTGACCTTCGAATATGAAACATGAATGCAATGTTCAGTAAACAATGTTAGCAAGTGTTTTAAATGACTTGAAGTTTGAAAGTGAATCAAATGCACAACCCAAAGCACACAAGCCATCATACATTTCATGTGATATCTGTCACAAATCGTGGGGCCGACCTACCCTGAGAAGAGTCCTCAAATGCCGGGCAACTTTCAATAGTTCATCACTGTCTAATGTCCTTGGCATGATAGACACCTACTATTTTTCCATTTCCATCAGCAAGCTCGTATGTCACTTCCCCCAACTTCTGACGCACAAAGGCTTTAACAAAGTTCGGCGCGAACTTAGCAGCGAATCGATCCGCCGCCTTGCTAAGTACAAAATTCCGCACATATACCTGCTGACCAGGAACAAAAGATTTAATGCGACTCCGGGGATTATACACACGGTCCCCCTTGGCATGAGCCTCAGACAATTTATTTTTCACCCTTTCTTGCATCCACCGCAGCCTGTCTGTATGTGAGCATAGTTCAACTTTACCATCCTCGAATGCTTGCAAATTTCGGAGTAATTCATATTCGCTACCATGCTGGACCCGGTGGAAACCAAATAGAAGGAAATGGGGTGAACAGCCAGTCGCCTCATGTACCACATTACGGAATGCGGCACATGACTCAACCAACAGTTCATCCCAAGTCCTGTGGTCGTCACCGATGTAGGCACGAATGGCATTGAGTATAGATCGGTTGACACGCTCCGATGCGTTAGCTTGCGGTAAATATAAAGGTGTGGTAGTGTGCTGAACCCCGTGCTCAAGAAGAAAAGTCTTGAAGGCTTTGGAAACAAATTGCACTCCATTATCCGAGTGAATAAACTCCGGAACTCCATAGGTCAGAAAGATTTCATCCCTCAAAACCTTAATAACTGCTTCTGAAGTTGCTTTGGGGGGGCCTTAAACCAAATAAATTTGCTAAAATGATCTAACACTACAAACAACTGAGTATTTCCCCTTTTCGAACGCGGATATGGGCCCATGAAATCAATGAAAAGCCTTTGCAATGGCCGACTTGTTTCCCGCTGATTTCCGCTGGCCTCATAGTGTGGTACGGAGGCTTGACCTGCTTGCAAATGCTACAGGAGAAAATGTAATCTTTGACATCCTTTCTCAACTGCGGCCAATAATAATACCGTCGCAACAGTTCTAAGGTTTTCCGAACCCCACAATGAGACCCCAGAGGGTCATCATGTGCCTGCATGATAAGCTGTTTCCTCACGCTCTCAGGGACCCATAATTTTGTTCTCGGAATGTCGGTGCACAAATCATTGTGAGTTCCGATTGTGATGAACACACGACCCTCCCTAACGTGCATATTCTTGTACACATCGGGGCTCTTCTCAATTTGGGACATGAGATCCAAATACTCAGCTGCTTGAAATGATGCATCAGTTAATATTCCAGCTATTCTGCTGTGTTCAGGCAAGTGACTAATTCCGGACTGATTCGTCTCGATCGACCCACAGACTCTCGACAACGCATCTGGAACGACGTTTTGAGTTCCTTTTCGATGCTCGATGGTAAAATCAAAAGACTGCAACCTCAAACTCCAGCGAGCCAAGCTACCAGAAAGGTCCTGTTGTACCATGAGCCACTTAAGACTAGCATGGTCAGTGATGATGGTGAAAGGCAGCCCTTCGATGTATGATCTGAACCTCTTAACGCTTTGCACCGCAGCCAAGCATTCCAGTTCAGTAACACTATAGTTGCGCTGCACAGCATTAAGCTTTACTGACATAAACGCGATTGGATGTTCTCCGCCATCATCATCTTTTTGGAACAGGACGCTCCCGATTCCGGTGGCACTAGCATCACACTGAATGAAAAATCTTCGGGAAAAATTAATATTTAAATAAATAAATAAATATATATATATATATATGTATATATATATATATATATATATATATATATATATATATATATATATATATATGTATATATATATGTGTATATATATATATATATATATATATATATATATATATATATATATATGTATATATATATAAAAATATATACATAAATATATGTATATATATATATATATATATATATATATATATATATATATATATATATATATAATATATATATATATGTATATATATGTACATATATATAAATATATATATATTTATATATATATATATATATATATATATATATATATATATATATATATATATATATATATATATATATATATATATATATATATATATATATATATATATATCTTCGCGAGATTCAGCACTGACCAATGTCAATCTATAAATATATATATATATATATATATATATATATATATATATATATATATATATATATATATATATATTAATATATATATATATATATATATACATATATATATATATATATATATATATATATATATATATATATATATATATATATTTATATATATATATATATATATATATATATATATATATATATATATATATATATATATATATATATATATATATATATATATATATATATATATGTATACATATATATATATATATATATATATATATATATATATATATATATATATTACATTACACATTACATATACATTAGTAAAAAGTGAACGTTGTTGTTAGAAAAAACTCCAATGGGGAAAAGCGCAAGAAGATGAATTCTGTGGACTCCGGCGAAATCTCGGATGTCAACCAGCCAAATTTTCTTCGGTCCGGTTAAACTGCGAATAAAATCAGTGCTCTCGAGAACGAAAGGCAGACGCCCCGTTATGAGCTGTTTGACTTCAAAAGGCAAATGGCATCGCTTATGGAAACAAAACTTATGCCCTGCAAATGAAAGCAACCCGCAGTGCCAAATCCATGCTCATAGAAACTGGACATCACCCAAACGAAGAGTAGGACATCAATTACCAGCATGATAAAAGATGTCAATGAACCGTCGCTGACTTCTGCAGTTGGCGATATGGGCTTAAAGCATTCGCGCGCCGACCACGCTGACCAGGATTTTCACCTGGTTATAGACCGAAAGAACAAACAACAGTCAACGGAGCTGGGAAATTATTCTAATAAGTTAAAAAAAAAAGACCTAACACGGACTGATCCCGACACCATCCCGACTCAAAAAAACATAAAAATCCCTCCCATCGCGGCTTATAAGATGAATATTCCAAAATTCATCTGTGAGATGAAGGTGTAAGGCATTGTACCTCTTATTAAGAATATTTTGAGTGATAAATCACTTATCCTATGTTTCTCATAAAACAACCATAAAAAAGTTTTCGATCATATTAGAAGTAGTGGTCAACTCACGACAACTTACACTGCAGCCCCAGAAAAAGTCAAATTCTTTGTTATGCGTGGCCAGCATAGGGGCATCTAATCAGCGGAAATACACAATGAGCAAGTGGTGCAATACACTGACCTGAATTTAAAGTCCAAAGCACATTTTCTCACCCGCAAGAACCGGGAACTGAAGAAATCTGTTGGGACTGGAGACTTTAGATCCCAGTCCGGGCTTTTTCTAGCGCAATTCGAGCCTTCACAGGAGCTAGCTGTTGTATTTAAAATACAATCCATTTTCTGGCAAAAAGTGGTATGTTAAATAGTTAAAAATAAGGAGAAGTTGCAGTGTGACAACTGCCAAAACTTCGGACATGTGGCAAGCAATAGCACAATCGTCCATAGCTGCGTGAAGTGCCTGGAGAGTCACACACGTGGCAAATGTCCAAAAGTAGCCGACGTTCAGCCTGAGTGCGTCAATTGTTGTGAGGAAGGCCATCCAGCTAACAGCCGTGCTTGCCCGGCCTATAAAGATATGGTGGCCAGGATCGAGGTGAAAAATATTCGTCGATATCAGGCCGTCAGCAGTTTGTAACGCAGAGCATTGCGGACTACAAAAGACGTGGTGTTTCTTACGCACAGGCAGTAGGAAGCATTGCTTCTCGTTCCTGTACCGCTTCGCGAGATTCAGCACTGACCAATGTCAATCTTCGGCTGATAAATAATTTTGTCAGACAAATATTGGCGGCCGGAACTGATGCTGAGAGGCTATTTGTCACAGTCAAACTGCTGGCAACCCTTTCAAAGGAAAATGGTTGAGGTGGCCACTTTCAATAGCGCTCTGCTCACCTAAATGTCTCGAAGAGCGTCTGCTCAACATTTAATTGATGTGCTGGGTACGGATTTGGTATTTATAATAGACGAAACTGTCAAATCATCAACGAGTTGGCTTTCAAGGATACAAATTCGTCCTCGACAACCAAAACGATGGTAGTGCTCTATTAGTTAGGAGTAATTTGGACATGGAATCCTTACTGGTGCCTGATCTAAAATGTTGTTCCTTTGCTGCTGCTGTGGTAAAAAGCTCAGACCATAGACGCATCTTAATAGCTTCTTTATATGTTCGATGAAGTTCATTAAAAAGCAAATCTTTTACATGATTTCGGAGTAATCAACTCGCTAGTTTCTCAATTTAAATACTCGCTTATAGGTGGTGATTTGAATTCGAAACACCCTCAGTGAGGAGATTCTGTTATCAACGGAAATGGTAGGGTGTTGTTCGATTGGCTTTACCAAAGTAGTCCTCCTATTCCATTGCAAGTGGTTGCTCCTTACTCTCCGACCAGACCAAGTAGTAGCTCAATAAAAGATTTTTTCCTCCTGTCAGATGATCTGCTCAGCAGTATTGATCGCCCACACTGCTGGACTCAAGCCGGTATGTCAGATCACTTTTCAAATTCAGTTTCGCTCCTGAGATTTTTTCAGTTCCGCTCTTATTTCAGCCTCATGAGGAGACCCGCAAAAACTGTAAGATCTTTCAAAAACATGATTAGGGTAGTTTTCAACCCGCCATAGATATATTGGTAGGGAATCTTGATCTGTGGCAGAACGAAAATGTGTCAAACCGTCAGGCTGATAGCCTGTTGGTAAGCGTCAACGCTAGTAAGTTCTACTGTTGACAAAAATTCCACTTTGATTAAACTTGATAGGTATCAGGGTCACGAACTACCGCCGGATATTGTAAAGCACATGAAGATTAGGCATATTTGACGTTGCAAGTTGAAGATGATTTTTCATAGACATGGGAGGTATCACGCGCTGTACAGGTCACTCCTTTCAACTATCAACTGTCTTAGCAAGCTTATTGCTGAAATGTTTGGCAGATTTCGCAGTAAGTGTCTTGCACAGCGACTGGCTGCCATGCAGCCAGGCTCTGACATGTATAAGGAAATTAATCGGCTTTCTGGTGAAAACATCAACCGGAAGATATCGGTAACGACTGGCAATGTTTCTGTGTGCAACCCTGATCTGCAGGCCGCATTGTGCGCAGAAACACTTCAATTACAATTAAATGCTGTTCCGCCCAACTTCTCTGCATCTAGTAGCCCAAATATACTCGAGGAAGTTAATTCATTCCTTAATAGTCACAACGTGCCGCTGGACACATTTTCATCCGAAAATCCATCGGATGAACCGCAACTCTCAAGCGACTAATTTCACTTTGTCAATAGTGAATACTTGGTGCACCTGTTAGGTGGTTTAAAAAGTAAAAAGTCATCTGGGCATGATGAAGTGTCTAGCTTTATTGTTAAACATCTTCCAATCTCTATGCTCAGATATTTTTTCATTCTTTTCAATAATGCCTTGAACAACGGTTACTTTCTCGACACATGGAAAATTGCTAGGATTGTTCCCATTCACAAAAACGGTAGAAATAATGAGGCCAGCAATCTCCGACCGATCTCTCTGCTTCCTAATTTAGGAAAGCTCTTTGAGAAGATTTGGTTGGAAATGATTTCCACCTACTCATCATCTTGGCCTCCAGTTACGTCCGCCTCCAATCGTCTCGATCCTGCGACTTGGTTCTCCAATGATTGCTGTCTGCGTCTAACGTGTCTTCCCAACGTTTCCTCGGCTTACCAACTGGACGCTTCCCTTGTGCTCTATCTTTCAACGTTCTTTAAGGTAGTCTATTGGCCTCCATCATCTTGACGTGGCCAGCCCATTGTAACTTTCGTAATTTAATGCATGTGGGTACAGGTAGGTCGTCATATATATGGTACAACTCATTTTTGTATCGCATTCTCCACTCTGTCCCTTCTTGTATGGGGCCGAAAATTCGTCGAAGTGCTTTACGCTCAAATACGTTCAGAGCCCTTTCGGAGTCCTTAGTCAAAGTCCAGGCTTTGCTTCCATAGAGAAGCACAGGTTTAATGAGTGTTTTGTATATGCGAAGCTTATTATTCCTGTGCATGTTCGTAGACTTGATTATGGGGATAATAGAATAGTACGCCTTGTTCGCTGCATTTATTCGTCCTAAAATTTCGTTCATTTCACTGCCTGCATTGTCAAAGTGGGCTCTTAAGTAGATGAAGGTATCTATATTCTCGATGCTGTAGTCTCCTGAGGTCAAGTTTTGTCTGATTGGCACCATTTTTCTTGTTTGGGTCATTAAATTGGTTTTATCTTCGTTGACCCGTAGATTTATTTTCTTTGCATCTGACTCCAAACTAAGGAACGCTTCCTTTGCTTCTGATGTGGTTCGTGCCATAATGCTGACGTCATCGGTGAATGGTACTATTTGCGTGGACTTGAACAGTAGTGTGCCTGTTGTATCAGCTGGTATTTTTCTGATGACGTGTTCCAGAGCAAGGTTGAATAGCATCGGGGCAAATCCATCTCCTTGCTTTAAGCCTGAGCTAGTGTGGAATCTGTTGGTTAGGCCACTGTTGACTTTGACTTGAGATTCGGCGTTCATCATTGTCACCTTGGTCATGCGGACGAGTTTTGTTGGAATTCCCAAGTCAAGCATAACTATCTACACTATCATATGCTTGCTTGAAATCTACGAAGACCTGGTGCACGTCGATGTTATACTCCCAACATTTTTCAAGCACCTGTTTGACTGAGAATATTTGATCTATCGTAGATCGTCCAGACCTGAAGCCACCTTGATACTCTCCTATGATGTCATCATACAAGGGCTTCATTTTGCGTTCAACAATTTCGGACAACACTTTATAGGACGAGCATAATAAGGCAATGCCTCTGTAGTTTTCGCAACGTTATTTGTTTCCTTTTTTGTAAATGGGCATATAATACTTTTCGCAACTGTTCTGCTGCCCAAATTTTGAGTATTAATTGTTTTTGAATGTTGCAAAGAAGAGTTCCACCATGTCTGAGTAATACGGGAGGTATTCCATCTATTCCAGGAGCTTTATTTATTCGAAGGTAACGTATGGCTGCCTGAACTTCTTCGAATGTTGGTGGAGAGATGTGAATGACCTGCTCTGCTTCTGGGATATTTGGATCTGCTGAGGTTGTCGTCGGCGCGGCTTTAAGCAGCTGTTTAAAATACCTTGCCCATGTTTCTTTAATCTCGACCGACTTACTGACGATGGATCCAATTTCATCCTTACAAAGGCTCGTTCGCGGTTTATATCCCTCACGTAGCTGTTCGATATATAGGAATACGCAGCTTGTAGATCATTAAAGGTCATGTTTTCGTTCAGTTTCTGGATACTGTCGTTGGGTAGTTGGCATTTCTTTTGACAACACTGTTTTTTTATACATACTGCGAGCTCGCTAATATTATACCAGAATATCAATTTGGCTTTAGGCGTAAGCATGACCCAACACGCTTTCTCGTACTTGCACGATCAGATTGTGTCCCACCTGAATGAGCGACACACTCCGACGGTTGTTTGTGCCTTGGATATCGAGAAGGCCTTCGATAGTGTATGGCATGGAGGTCTTCTATAAAAGTTGACCAAGTTGGGATTTCTAGATATAGTAATATGACTTGCCGCAAGCTTCCTTTGAAACAGACAATTCTATGTTAGCGTTAATGGAACGATTTCACTCCGGGGACCTGTGACATCAGGAGTACCACAAAGTTCTGTCACTGGACCTTATTTATACACCATTTTCACTGCTCCTCCCTCTTCCAGCGGACAATCCTCACGTTAAAGTCGTACAATATGCAGATGACACGCTCTTATTCACGTCGAGCCAAGACCCGCTCAAAGCTGCGAAGAGCCTTGAAGATTACTTGGTCAACCTAAAATTTTATTTTGATGAGTGGGGCATCAAGCTAGGTAGTAGCAAAACACAGATGACTGTATTCAGGAGCCCTTCCAAGTATCGGGGATCCCAAACGATCCGTAATAAGGCCACAAAAGTCTTTGTCTTGTTCGGAATTTCTAGAATTACTTCTAGTCCTACATTGTGCTACTTTGGAGTAGATATGCATGAATTCTTAAAATTTTACCCCTATGTTCGACATAGAATAAAGTAGCCAGGTCTGCATTCTAGCGCATCAGATATCTTTCCGCCAAAAAGATATGCATGACGACAAAGGCTAAATTCATTTGCTGCAAAACACTCATTCGGCCAATCCTGACGTACGCATCCCCATCCTGGATTACCTGTTCAAAATCTGCCATGGCAGAAGCGGAGATGTTCGAACGGAGAATTCTGCGTTTCTGCACTGGCAGGTTTTACAACCCTGTAACTTGAAAGTGGCCTAGCAGCTCTCTCCTACATCAGGAGACAGGTCTTGAGCCGCTTAGGGACCGGGATGTAGAACTAACGACAAGGTTTTACGCACAGACAGACGAACATGAAAACGGACGTATGAGTGGCTCTAATGAGCCATTGATGCGTCCAGCGGAAATAGCAAGACAGTGGCGGCTCATGCACAATGCTGTTCAATTATGTTGGTCTTCCGACAAACTGGAGAGGAAAGTTAAGGCCTGGGTTAAATTGAGGTCTAAGTAGGCTAAGCTTATTGTATTTAGACTTAAGTTAGACTTAGTTTAATAAATTAAGTTAGTATTTAAGTACTTTATCAATTAGTCAACTCCAAGTATTGTATTACCTGGGCTTCATTTATTAAGTGTAAATCGAGAAATAGGTGAATGATAAAAAAATTAAAATAAAAATCCAATAAGAGCAAGCAAGCCAAAATAGGATAGCCACTAAGTATAAGTTATTTAATGTTAAAAACCTCTTTAGTTACCTATGTACAATGTATTGAATAACATTTTATTATTTTCAGTATTCTTATTGATTTTGGTTTCGATTTGTACTGGAAATATATGGAAAAAGCATTTCTCAGTATTGATTTTAATATACTCTTTTTAAGGATAGGTTTTTCAAATTTTAAGGAATGATGTAACGGAGCCTGTAGTTTTTGAACCCAACGATAACTCAAAAGTGAGAAATATGCAGACAGATTGTTGATGCTTAGTAGGGCAGCATACGTTCGTTTCAAAGCCTCTACAAGTGAAAAAACATGTTGCTTCTTACTTCAGTTACCATAAGCCGTACAAGTACAAGCTACCTGAATATTGTTGGCATTAATAATCAAGATAATGCAAACAACTCAAATGATGATAATAATCCTGTAAACAATCTTGCAAATTAAGTTAATTGAAATACATGTAAATAAAATACTATGTATTTATATATATATATATATATATATATATATATATATATATATATATATATATATATATATATATATATATATATATATATATATATATATATATATATATATATATATATATATATATATATATATATATATATATATAATATATATATACATATATATATATATATATATATATATATATATATATATATATATATATATATATATATATATATATATATATATATATATATGTATACATCGGTATTTATCGTTTGGATTCTGGTACTAGGTGCTATAATCAAATCATTGACTGCGTTTGGTTCAGAATTCGTTTAAGCTAACGTACGTTCGTAGAACTCTCCTTTATACATTTACCTCCAATCGACCTGAATTGAACCTGCTGTCCTTATCATTTGGATTCCGGTATCAGGTGCTCCAATCGACCTGAATTGAACCTGCTGTCCTCTGCTTCGATCGCCAATTCAAAATTTTTTGTGGTCTTCCATCAAATTCCTTTTTTTTGCGAACACTTATTGTTCTTTACTTAAGTGCCATACTTAACCGCCTTGGTCTCAGCATACAATTAATTCTGTCGCCAACACGAACATTTGATTTTCTTCACTCACACTTTCAATAACTTTTCTTTTACTTTTTAAGAGTACAAGTCATTTTTTGTAATATCCGTTTAAATTTGCTTAACACCAATTCAAATTTTCAATTCTTTTATTTCTTTCCCAATAATTCACCACAATTCTCTCTACTTGCGTCTGTTTGCTGGCCCTGCTCCAATCAGAATCCCCTTTTCTTTGTTCAAAAAATTTTCTTAGTCCCGCTAGAGCGGTTTCTTTCCATTTCCAGATCTTTGCTACAAGTATGGCATCACTCATCCCACTCTTGTACAGTCCCGTAGAATAATTTCCACTCATGGGACATTTAGTGAGAATTTGCCAAACATTGGGATATTAAATATCCTCAGGTCAGATGTTGATCTGTCAATGATCTGTCAGATGTTGATCGTGTTGAACTGTCTTTGCACAAATTATGCAAGAGGAATCTCGATACGAACCAACTCTGAAGGAATTAATCTACAAAATGAACTCGCTTGCGGTCGTGGCAACCCGTAAGGTTTTAAGGTCGATGCCAGGTAACTTAATCGAAAAGAACTTAATTCAAATCAAATAAATACAATATTGTAATTTCACAGTTCAACCCGAATTGGTGATTGCCAAGTATACAGACGGTTTTTGGTATCGGGCGAAGATTCTAAATGTTATCGATGAAGGACTGTAAAAGTAAATAAAATATTCTGATTCGCAATCGCACGACAAACGACGAATAATAATGGTGTAATCGTTGGGCTTGGTGCCGCGACTGCAGCAGCTGCAGTTACGATCGACCCGAACAGCTGGGATCACGTTGTGGCTATGACCAAATTGAGGGAGCAGATCGCCAGCATGCAGAAAAAATTAAACATGAAGGACAAAGAGTTACTTGAAAAGGACAAACAGATCACCGAACTGAAAGGCAGGAATTTCGACAACGCCAACGACATGCGTAACAAGTTGAAGGAAACCGCGCGAATCTATGACATGAAGGTCAATTTACTCAACAAGAAAGTGTCTACGTTACTGAAAGAAGTAGCTACTTTGAAAAAAAATACAAAAGAAAAACGGAGCAATAGGCTCTACCGTGGCGTCCATGAGCAGTGCTGCCGAAAAGGAATCAGTTAAAGACAGCGGCGGCTCGGGAACAAATAGTCCCGTCACGAATTAGTTCGTTTTCACCTATTGTTCCAGTTTCTACACTAGTTTAGCGCGATTCCACCTTTTGATTTTCTGAGTTCTAATACAACCGGAAAGAATGCAAGGAAAAACAATGAATTTACACAGAATTGAAGATTTTTGGAGAATGTGTGTTGATGAAACTTAAACGAGACAATGTTTGTCCCTGCATTAAATTATATAAAGAAAACACCTCGATGAGTTTTAAACAGACATAAGAAAATAATACAAAAACATTCTTGTTTCTCGATTATAAAATAGGGTTCCACAAAATTGTTGTAAATATTGAATTGCTCGAAAATAAGATCACAATTAATATTATTGAGCTTGATGATAGAATTAACTTCCAAAATATTCTTAAAAAAAATTATTGCAATTCTTTTCGTATTAGTTAGGCGAGTGAAAGTAGCTTTTCGGGTTTCTCAATATGTAGCTTCTCTTAATTTATTATCGTTTAAGTTACGTTAGCTGTAACATATAATTTGTAAAGCAAGCTTTTAGCTCCATTTCCAATATAATTGTGGATATGATTAAATTTCGTTTAAGCTTAAGCCTATGCTTAAGAATTATCGCTTTTTAGAAACAAGAAAAAAAAATGTGAAAAGTATTGAACTTTGTCAACAAATTGCTTTAAAGCTGTTCAGATGGATATGAGATATGATTTTCAGAATGTACAAAAAGTGGATACGGTTAATGATGACGAAGATTTGTAATTAAGTTTTAATGATGATTGTATTTTTGTACTAATTTTAGTTCTTGAACACGATGAATAATGTAATATGATTATGATCTTAAAAAAATAAAAAAAAAATAAAATAAATAAAAAAAATTGTTCTTATTCATGAAAAGTGACCTTCGAATATGAAACATGAATGCAATGTTCAGTAAACAATGTTAGCAAGTGTTTTAAATGACTTGAAGTTTGAAAGTGAATCAAATGCACAACCCAAAGCACACAAGCCATCATACATTTCATGTGATATCTGTCACAAATCGTGGGGCCGACCTACCCTGAGAAGAGTCCTCAAATGCCGGGCAACTTTCAATAGTTCATCACTGTCTAATGTCCTTGGCATGATAGACACCTACTATTTTTCCATTTCCATCAGCAAGCTCGTATGTCACTTCCCCCAACTTCTGACGCACAAAGGCTTTAACAAAGTTCGGCGCGAACTTAGCAGCGAATCGATCCGCCGCCTTGCTAAGTACAAAATTCCGCACATATACCTGCTGACCAGGAACAAAAGATTTAACGCGACTCCGGAGATTATACACACGGTCCCCCTTGGCATGAGCCTCAGACAATTTATTTTTCACCCTTTCTTGCATCCACCGCAGCCTGTCTGTATGTGAGCATAGTTCAACTTTACCATCCTCGAATGCTTGCAAATTTCGGAGTAATTCATATTCGCTACCATGCTGGACCCGGTGGAAACCAAATAGAAGGAAATGGGGTGAACAGCCAGTCGCCTCATGTACCACATTACGGAATGCGGCACATGACTCAACCAACAGTTCATCCCAAGTCCTGTGGTCGTCACCGATGTAGGCACGAATGGCATTGAGTATAGATCGGTTGACACGCTCCGGTGCGTTAGCTTGCGGTGAATATAAAGGTGTGGTAATGTGCTGAACCCCGTGCTCAAGAAGAAAAGTCTTGAAGGCTTTGGAAACAAATTGCACTCCATTATCCGAGTGAATAAACTCCGGAACTCCATAGGTCAGAAAGATTTCATCCCTCAAAACCTTAATAACTGCTTCTGAAGTTGCTTTGGGGGGGCCTTAAACCAAATAAATTTGCTAAAATGATCTAACACTACAAACAACTGAGTATTTCCCCTTTTCGAACGCGGATATGGGCCCATGAAATCAATGAAAAGCCTTTGCAATGGCCGACTTGTTTCCCGCTGATTTCCGCTGGCCTCATAGTGTGGTACGGAGGCTTGACCTGCTTGCAAATGCTACAGGAGAAAATGTAATCTTTGACATCCTTTCTCAACTGCGGCCAATAATAATACCGTCGCAACAGTTCTAAGGTTTTCCGAACCCCACAATGAGACCCCAGAGGGTCATCATGTGCCTGCATGATAAGCTGTTTCCTCACGCTCTCAGGGACCCATAATTTTGTTCTCGGAATGTCGGTGCACAAATCATTGTGAGTTCCGATTGTGATGAACACACGACCCTCCCTAACGTGCATATTCTTGTACACATCGGGGCTCTTCTCAATTTGGGATATGAGATCCAAATACTCAGCTGCTTGAAATGATGCATCAGTTAATATTCCAGCTATTCTGCTGTGTTCAGGCAAGTGACTAATTCCGGACTGATTCGTCTCGATCGACCCACAGACTCTCGACAACGCATCTGGAACGACGTTTTGAGTTCCTTTTCGATGGTCGATGGTAAAATCAAAAGACTGCAACCTCAAACTCCAGCGAGCCAAGCTACCAGAAAGGTCCTGTTGTCCCATGAGCCACTTAAGACTAGCATGGTCAGTGATGATGGTGAAAGGCAGCCCTTCGATGTATGATCTGAACCTCTTAACGCTTTGCACCGCAGCCAAGCATTCCAGTTCAGTAACACTATAGTTGCGCTGCGCAGCATTAAGCTTTACTGACATAAACGCGATTGGATGTTCTCCGCCATCATCATCTTTTTGGAACAGGACGCTCCCGATTCCGGTGGCACTAGCATCACACTGAATGAAAAATCTTCGGGAGAAATCGGGATTTGCTAGCACTGATGCAGAAGTTAACAATCTTTTAATCTCCAAGAAAGCATTATTCGCAGCGTCTGTCCACTGGAACGAGCGCTTACCTTTCAACATATCCGTCAGGGCTGATGGTACTGGCGCAACATTAGGGATAAACCGCCGATACCACCCAGCCATTCCCATGAATCGCCGGACATCTTTCGCAGACTTAGGTGTAGGATAACCTACAATTCCAGAGATTTTATCTGGGTCGGCCTTTAGGATGCCATCACTAACCACATAGCCAAGATACTTGATCTCTCGCTGCACGAACTTACTCTTCTCGACGTTAATGGTCAATTTAGCTGCGTGAAGCAACTGCGCCACCTTAGAAAGTAGATCCATATGTTCATCAAAAGAAGAGCTAGTAACGAGCAGATAATCGAGATAGACAAACACCTTGTCATGTAGCTCGTGAGGAATCACTTTGTGCATTAGTCTACACATGGTCTGAGGAGCATTGCACAGACCAAACGGCATCACGGTAAAATGGTATAATGGGCGACCATGAACAGTAAAAGCTGTCTTCTCCCTAGATTCTACGTCCAACGGTATCTGCCAAAAGGCATTTTTGAGGTCCAAACTCGTTATGAATTTAGTGGACTGCAGACGTGCCAATAAGCCTTCAATAAGAGGCAGTGGATAGGCATCTTTCAAGGTAACCTCATTCAGTCGTCTGGCATCTAGGCATAGGCGTACTTTGCCAGGCTTCCACACGAGTGTGACTGGTGAGCTCCAAGCGCTTCTACTTTCCTCGATGACTCCTAAGGACAGCATGCGATCCAGCTCGTCATACATCAGTTTCTGAATGACCGGGGACACCGAATAATGTCGCTGTTTAATTGGTTTAGCGGAACCGGTATCAATGTGATGGGATACTAGAGTAATTTTACCCAAGCCATTAATGTTGTACGAGGGAAACTGATGCATAACGCTCTGCAATCGGGACTGCTCCTCAGGAGACAGAGTGTGAAACGCTGGGTTTGGGACTTCAGAGAGGGATGCAACCATCAGCTGCTGAATTGGTGAAATTTTGAACGCGTCTCAGAAATCTATTCCAATATAAACTGGGTTGGTCAAAGATGGAACGACCAAAAACTTAATCATACGCGATTGTGAGTTGAATCTCACCAGAGTCTCAACATATCCGAGCACAGAAGCCCTATGACCTGGCGCCGTCCGAACATCTGTCTGCATGGTATGAATGTACAGCTTTAGTTCCGCAATCAAGTCTAAGGCTCCTGCTCCCAGAATGCTGACGCTTGCCCCGCTATCCAGCAACCCTTGAAGTTTTCGTCCTTTGATGGATATTATAGCAAAAGGACGGTTATCTCCATGCGGTGTCAGTATGGTGTCGACACACGCCTTGCGAAGCCATCGTCTATTGGCAAAATACTTCCATGCCCGATGAAAACGCGAAGTCGAGCGTCTGCGGACCGATCGAGGACAATCAAACTCAGAATTCATGGTATGTTGCGTACCGAATGGAAATTCAATGGGGTTTCTAAATTCATAGGGGTCTAACGGGTTCGACGAAGTTCTGGGTCTACGTTGGTCACCGCATCTGTCGTTTCTGGTCTGGATGGTGGATGGTGGAGGAATACGTCGCGTCCCCATATTCGGCGTACTCCACCACCCATTTCCCGACTGACAACGCGGACATTGTGGTTTTAAAACATTTGCCGTACCACACCCGAAGCAAAAAAACTCCCCGAACTGGCTTATCACAATCCATAAAAGAATGCCCTAGGTCCTTACAGTTCCAGCAAACTCTGTAGTATGATTGTTCACCTGATAATTGATTCTGTGATACGTTTTCAGCTGGTTTTGCGAACTGTCTTGCATTATGAACCTCATGGATTACTGGAAAATCAACTGGAATATTTGATGAAGTATATTGGGGCCTGGCAGTCAAATGTTCGAATCTTGTATGTGCAGCTCTACTTAAACAAGGTGTATTTCCATTATATTCTTCTTCTTTATATTCCAGCTCCTGTACTTGTCTAGATCTGCGAGTGTGTTCCCTATCTACGTCCATACCTAACAAAGACCACTCAGCTTCTATACGACAACAACGACGTACCATCTCTCGAGTGTTCCGGAACTCCACGCCTGCTAAATGTGCCCGCAATCGATGTGACATGTTGCGAAAAACGATGCATTGGAAATCTGTCTCAGTTAATGGTGCTACTAATTGCAGTGACAAATTTTCCAAAGCGTCATAGAAATCCTGAAATTTCTCGCGCGGTCCTTGTAGTCGTGCATCCATGGAACGTCTCACATCGACATCAGTGCTGTGTGAACTAAATCTCTCCAGGAACTCGTCCTGCAAAGGGTTCCACAAAAGGGGGTAATTCAGCTCACGGTATCTCCAATACCAATCTGAGGCTTTTCCTTTCAAAAGCAGGTGAAAGTCCGTACCTAACACAGAAGCAGTTATGCCATAATCAGTGGCCAAAGACATAACGCGAAAAAGGAACTGCTTCGCTTACAACCCATCAGCTGAACCGTCAAAGCACAGGTTCCATTTGGATAGTGGCAGTTTCAAGGTGGATTTACCTAACGTTTCAGGCTGTTAATTAAACGTCACTCTAGGGGGCTCCTCGCTATTGCCTGATACCGGATGATCCGATCGGTGCTTGTTAGGAGACCTACTTCCCTGTTTAGTTTTCTTCTTCAAGGGCACCGTAACTCCTGGTACCACTGTTTGAATTGAGCTATTCAATGGCGTAGGACTGTCAGCTGAGAGATTAAGACGCCGTATCTCTCGGTCTAACGGAGTATCACTGGGGTCCCAGCTCATCGTTCTACGACGCATTGTATTAAAAGAGAAAAATACGATACCAGATTCAAAAATAATAGAAAAAACTGAAACTCGTGTAATTCAATAATAAGAATTATTCTTTTCTCGAATCTCGAAAATAGTGAACCGAAGCCCCAAAACAGAGACTTACATTCAAAGATTTGATTCACACCAATATTTATGGTGTAAAACTGAATTAAAATAAAAATGTAATATTATATCCCAATAGCAAATCCAAACGATCAATATAAAAATGATTAGATTGTTATAGTTATGGATGCATAAATATACAGATGCTTGTAAATCACAAATAGCCAATAAAAACTGAATCTTGATAGAAATACGTTATTATTCTTTCTGTAAAATAAAATTTCCCAAAACTTTGATTGATAATTAAACATAGAAGAAAAAAAAATAATGATTCCCTCTCTTCGTTATAAGGATGGGAACAAGTGCTAGGAAGGAAAAGGATAAAAATTTAACACAAAACGAAGAAAGAGGAAAAGGAAACAATTATGACTAACAGATTCTTATGGTTGTTCCAGGATGACTAACCAATCTTTTGTCTCACATCTTGTTCAACTAGTTATTAACAACCAACACCTAAAAAAGGTGGACAAAGACTGATACCAGAATGGCCAGAAATCCCAGAGAATACCTGTTCTCAGGTGTACAAAAAAACATCAAACTACAGCTTTTTTTTCATAAAAGCGATCCTACTCATGAGGAGATATCTTTGAATGACCTTTGAATCTGATTTCAACAAACACAAAAATCTTGATCCAATTAGTAGAGACAAGCTCTGTTCAACACATATAGACATACACAGTAGCACGAGATGGGCGCCAATGCTGCACTGACGACCGCTCGACGTGATTATTTAGAACGTAATTGAAGAATGAATCAATAAGGTAACTCAACAGAAACACTTTGATCACATACCGTCTATGCCATTCGAAATAACGAAAGAAAAATAAATTATCGAAACCGAAAGCTAAACAAATATGGATATTCAAGGTAGTAAAACAATTAAACAAAAGTGAGAACGAAGAAAATTTAATCTATTGTGACTCTAAGAAGAAAAATATTAATCCAATTCATAAAATACATGCAATGTGGTAAAAAGAAATTTACTAAAAGTAGGAGTTAAGAAAAAAAATAATTCAAGCATCAATGTCATAAAGAAAAACCAGAAGACAAAACCTAGATTGGGCGCCATTTGTTGCAACCAACAGTACTCTTTCGAGCCGCCGTCAGTGCAGCATAATTTAGTTTTTAAGACCTTCTTCTTTTAATAGACCAGCGTGCCTTATTTTGCCGACTAGCTCAGTCCGGGCGTGGGCTTTGGGTCAGAAGAAGATCTTCTTGCTACAGCACGCTAACGTATGACTTGAAACAAATAAACAAACACCAACATAAAACATACATACAGTAGGGGAAAGAAAAGAAACTCAGATCGGGAATCATTATTTTTTTAAGAAAAGAAAATTATTCCATTTTTCATAAATAAATTAAAAAAAAAAAAATCGATAAAATCAAAAGATAAGGAATGCAAAAAAAAATCAGTTAACAATTGAGATCAAATCCAAAAAATAACCAAAAATTATAAATTCGGTGTGGGTATTTAACTAATTGATACCCAAACCCGGCCGGGATTGGTTTACACCAATCTTCACATTCACACAGTAATGCATAGAATATTTAAAAAAATAAATCAGAAAATAAACAGCAAATATACATAAATAGATGTTAATGAAAATAATAAGATAAACCAAATAGCGAAAAGAAAATATAAAATAAGTCAGATCAGCAATAATTTCCCTCACACCGATAAGTATGAAAATGAATGTATTTAAACACATTTGTTCGACTTCATCTTTAAATAACTTGTTTTTTCTCAAGAAAACATAATCCAAAAGAAACTTAATATTTGAATATATATCTGTTACTGATATTTAAGAATTGCAATATTTACTCACGAACCTTCGTTGATATGATGGTCTTTGTTTCATATGGTGTGCATATGTATACATCGGTATTTATCGTTTGGATTCTGGTACTAGGTGCTATAATCACATCGTTGACCGCGTTCGATTCAGAATTCGTTTAAGCTAACGTACGTTCGTAGAACTCTCCTTTATACATTTACCTCCAATCGACCTGAATTGAACCTGCTGTCCTTATCATTTGGATTCCGGTATCAGGTGCTCCAATCGACCTGAATTGAACCTGCTGTCCTCTGCTTCGATCGCCAATTCAAAATTTTTTGTGGTCTTCCATCAAATTCCTTTTTTTTTGCGAACACTTATTGTTCTTTACTTAAGTGCCATACTTAACCGCCTTGGTCTCAGCATACAATTAATTCTGTCGCCAACACGAACATTTGATTTTCTTCACTCACACTTTCAATAACTTTTCTTTTACTTTTTAAGAGTACAAGTCACTTTTTGTAATATCCGTTTAAATTTGCTTAACACCGATTCAAATTTTCAATTCTTTTATTTCTTTCCCAATAATTCACCACAATTCTCTCTACTTGCGTCTGTTCGCTGGCCCTGCTCCAATCAGAATCCCCTTTTCTTTGTTCAAACAATTTTCTTAGCCCCGCTAGAGCGGTTTCTTTCCATTTCCAGATCTTTCCTACAAGTATGGCATCACTCATCCCACTCTTGTACAGTACCGTAGAATAATTTCCACTCATGGGACATTTAGTGAGAATTTGCCAAACATTGGGATATTAAATATCCTCAGGTCAGATGTTGATCTGTCCATGATCTGTCAGATGTTGATCGTGTTGACCTGTCTTTGCACAAATTATGCAAGAGGAATCTCGATACGAACCAACTCTGAAGGAATTAATCTACAAAATGAACTCGCTTGCGGTCGTGGCCACCCGTAAGGTTTTAAGGCCGATGCCAGGTAACTTAATCGAAAAGAACTTAATTCGAATCAAATGAATACAATATTGTAATTTCACAGTTCAACCCGAATTGGTGATTGCCAAGTATACAGACGGTTTTTGGTATCGGGCGAAGATTCTAAATGTTATCGATGAAGGACTGTAAAAGTAAATAAAATATTCTGATTCGCAATCGCACGACAAACGACGAATAATAATGGTGTAATCTTTTGCCTTGGTGCCGCGACTGCAGCAGCTGCAGTTACGATCGACCCGAACAGTTCGGATCACGTTGTAGCTATGACCTTATTGAGGGAGCAGATCGCCAGCATGCAGAAAAAATTAAACATGAAGGACAAAGAGTTACTTGAAAAGGACAAAGAGTTACTTGAAAAGGACAAACAGATCACCGAACTGAAAGGCAGGAATTTCGACAACGCCAACGACATGCGTAACAAGTTGAAGGAAACCGAGCGAATCTACGACATGAAGGTCGATTTACTCAGCAAGAAAGTGTCTACGTTACTGAAAGAAGTAGCTACTTTGAAAAAAAATACAAAAGAAAAACGGAGCAATAGACTCTACCGTGGTGTCCATGAGTAGTGCGGCCGAAAAGGAATCAGCTAAAGACAGCGGCGGCTCGGGAACAAATAGTCCCGTCACGAATTAGTTCGTTTTCACCTATTGCTCCAGTTTCTACACTAGTTTAGCGCGATTCCACCTTTTGATTTTCTGAGTTCTAATACAACCGGAAAGAATGCAAGGAAAAACAATGAATTTACACAGAATTGAAGATTTTTTGAGAAAGTGTGCTGATGAAACTTAAACGAGACAATGTTTGTCCCTGCATTAAATTATATTAAGAAAACACCTCGATGAGTTTTAAACAGATATAAGAAAATAATACAAAAAAATTCTTGTTTCTCGATTGTAAAATAGGGTTCCACAAAATTGTTGTAAATATTGAAATGTTCGAAAATAACACCACAATTAATATAATTGAGCTTGATGATAGAATTAACTTCCAAAATATTTTAAAAAAAAATTATTGCAATTCTTTTCGTATTAGTTAGGCGAGTGAAAGTAGCTTTTCGGGTTTCTCAATATGTAGCTTCTCTTAATTTATTATCGTTTAAGTTACGTTAGCTGTAACATATAATTTGTAAAGCAAGCTTTTAGCTCCATTTCCAATATAATTGTGGATATGATTAAATTTCGTTTAAGCTTAAGCCTATGCTTAAGATTTATCGCTTTTTAGAAACAAGAAAAAAAAATGTGAAAAGTATTGAACTTTGTCAACAAATTGCTTTAAAGCTGTTCAGATGGATATGAGATATGATTTTCAGAATGTACAAAAAGTGGATACGGTTAATGATGACGAAGATCTGTAATTAAGTTTTAATGATGATTGTATTTTTGTACTAATTTTAGTTCTTGAAAACGATGAATAATGTAATATGATTATGATCTTAAAAAATAAAAAAAAAATATAAAAAAAACTCTAGCGCACCTGAACCGCTAGAAACACTAATGTTCGAAGAACAGTAGAAGAATTGAGCAGGTTTTGAGTGCATATTCCACCACATGTGCTGCTTATTACGACCAAACTGTTTCAAATGCCACGTTTTACTTCGGTCTCAAGAATGCATTATAACTCATATGGTGGAAGGTTTCAGATATTACCACTGGCATGAATTTCAACGTTTATCAGAGCCAAACACGGGTTAATTATATTCGTTATCAGTTGCTTATTTCACATAATTTTGAAAGCAGCATCTCATATAACATCAATGAAGAAAATGCTTAGTGCCTGCAGCACTGTAACTGAAGTTGGTGTTTGGGGCTGCGATCCGAAAAATTTGCAAAACTTTGCGAATTGCAACATTGATTATTTATTTTAATTGTAAATGTTTCCGGTATGAATACTAACTGTAAGCGTTTATTGATACAAAAGTAGCACAACCGACTCGTGCTGGAAACCTTCTGCCAGTATCAAAGCCAAGAATATATCACATCTGCTTCACGTTGTTATATAACATTCGAAGTTAAAGGAGTATAAAGAAATTTAGAGTTACCTGCAGCGAGTTTTTTCAAACAATCGAAAGCTTAGTATTTGCTGTTTATTGTCACTACAATATCATTACCATTTGAAAATTCTACGATAAAACCGCTTAATAAAGATATTGCAATTAAACACAAAACCAACAATAGCTGGCAACCCTCTTGTGGCTTTTCAACCAAATTTGGCCTGAATAATGTTTATGACAGGCTTCATTAATTGTATGAAATTCGAATTGATTTCATGACTGCACTGGAAGTTATAGTGCAAAAAGTTTTATTTTCCTGAGCGAATTTTCAAAACCAAAGACACAAAAATTACCATAGCTGGTAGCACCAATCAAATTTTTCAAATAAATTTCCACCAAACAGAGATTAGAGTTAGGTTTAGCTACTGTGCTAATTCCATGAAAATCTGGTAATTTATTCACATTTCATAGGGCAAAAAGCAGTTTTTTTTCTTTGTAATTTTTCAAGATGGCACCACTGGCACAGACTTGCCCACAATTCAAAATCGCTTCTATCAAATCTGGTCTTACTTAAGTCCAATGCATTCTGTAACTTTTAGCTGTATCTGATTATTGGTTCGTGAGTTTCCGTGAACAGAAGTTTTTGATGCTAAAAATATAGGTTAACTGGCAAAGGGTTACCGTTCTTGTCCGACATGAAATTTTCAAAGTTTTATTTTGAACGTGTAAATAAAACATAAGATTTATATACAGATTGGTTTTATTGTAAGAAACGGACATTTTTTTGAATATTCGATGGTTTGAATGTTTTCACTTCCAAATTTTTTTTTTCAAAATGAAGACACCAAAATTATCATAGCTGGCAACTCCAACCGAATTTTCGACCAAATTTCTACCAAACGTGGCTTAAAGTAAGGTCCAGCAGTTGTGTGAGTTTCGTCAAAATCGAACGATTCAATCAGAATTTATAGGGCTAAAAACAGTTATCTTTTTTAGTGGTTTTTCAAGATGGCACCACTGGCACAGAATCGCCCGCATTTCAAAATCACTTCTATCAGACCTGGTCCTATTTAAGACCAATACATTCTGCAAATTTTAATTAATTCTGCTCATCGGATCGTGAGTTTCCGTGAACAGAAGTTTTTGATGCTTAAAATATAGGTAAATTGGGCAAAGGTTACCAGGCGTGCCCGTTATACCATATCTTTTTTTTTTTTTGGTTATGTAAGCAAAGCACAAGATTTACATATGAGTGGCTTTTTTTTTTGAAGAAACGGCATTTTTTGAAGAGAGACGATGATTTGGAGGTTTTCACTTTCAGTGCCTGCCCTAGCTACAGGGTTGTCAACACGCTCATTAAAAGCTCCACAAATCTACAACTATATAATATCAATATGTCCTGTAAATTTCGTAATGATTGAATAGCTCTGTCAAAAGTTATCGCAATATAAAAATTTTCAAATTTTCCCGTCCTCTTTTTAGGCACCCAGCGCACACATAGGGTTCAAAAATTCCAAAGCATTATCCGCTTTATATGTAAAACACGTTTGAAATTTATTTCGTTAACTTTATTTTTGCGAAAATTATTTGTGCACGAAATAATAGGTATATTAAAAATATCACTTAAATGGCCGCCGGCGCCAAAAGGTTAACAATAACTGACATTTAAAGAGACTTGGACCTATTCTGCATATACACCAATGTGTCCTGAAAGTTTCAGCTCAATCGGATGGCGCGTTCTCGAGATTATCTCACTGAAATTTTTTGATGATATATACGAGTATATATATATATATATATATATATATATATATATATATAATTATATATATATATATATATATATATATATATATATATATATATATATATATATATATATATATATATATATATATATATATATATATATAGGGAAATATGAATTTTTGGCCGAATCGATTTTAATACTAATGTTCTTCGAACATTAATAAAAATCGTTCTTATTCATGAAAAGTGACCTTCGAATATGAAACATGAATGCAATGTTCAGTAAACAATGTTAGCAAGTGTTTTAAATGACTTGAAGTTTGAAAGTGAATCAAATGCACAACCCGAAGCACACAAGCCATCATACATTTCATGTGCTATCTGTCACAATATATATACATATATATATTATATATACATATATATATATATATATATATATATATATATATATATATATATATATATTTATTTATGTATATATATATATATATATATATATATATATATATATATATATATATATATATATATATATATATATATATATATATATATATATATATTGATATATATATATATCTATATATATATATTTATATATAGATATATATATATATATATATATATATATATATATATATATATATATATATATATATATAGATATATATATATATATATATAGATATATATATATTTAAATGTATATATTTATATAAATAAATAAGTATATATTTATTTATTTATTTATTTATTGTCATAATCAACAGATACAAATCCAATTAAAGATTAGAAAAAGAATAAACTTACATATAAAAAGAAAAGAGACTATAAATTGAAACTAAATAAAGTATAATAAAACGAAATTTCATCATAATTCAAGGTAATATTTCGTAGGATAAAACGCATGCTCTTAACTTATCTTTAAAGGTGCGTAACGAAGGCGAAAGAGGACCAATATTCAAAGAATTATGCTGCCTAGGCAAGCGTAAAAGTGGAGAGTAAAAATATGTCTGAGTACGAGCAAAGTGTACGTTGAGAGTAAATGAAGACCTGGTAAGACGAACCGAGTCCCGAACAGAAAACTGACTGGGGATAGAAGTAATAGAACCAGTAATCATCTTGTATAGGAGACATTCGTCGAAATACACTCTGTGTGAAAGGAGAGTAGGGATTCCAAGGATTGAAAGACGCATACAATACTCACAGTAGGGAATACGGAACTTGAAGAATAGAGAGCGAGTAAATTTACGTTGTACCGACTCAACAGCATCAATTAAGAAGCGGTAATGAGGACACCAAATTTGACAACAATATTCGAGGACACTACGCACGAAGGAGATGTACAGACGAACACACGAGGAAATATCAGTGAAAGGTCTGGACGCTCTTAGAATGAAGCCACATAAGCGCGAGGCCTTGGATGTCACACGCAAAATGTGGACATCAAATTTTAATTTACTGTCAAACACAACACCAAGGTCCATAAAATTATTAACCGGATTGAGGACGGAGCCAAGGATAGAATAGAAAAACGTGATGTGGGAAAATTTACATATGAAGGACATTTGGAAACATTTAGCAACATTGAGGGTAATACAGTTGGCAAAGCACCAATTACCCAGAGCAGACAGGTCATCTTGCAGCTTGGAGCAGTCGTCCACTGACTCAATAACCCTAAAAATTTTCAGATCGTCAGCGTACAAGAGGCAAGGGGAGTTGAAGTGGGAAGGAAGATCATTTATAAATAGGAGGAAAAGGAGAGGACCAAGAATCGACCCTTGCGGGACACCAAAAGTAGGATAAAAGGGGGAAGAAATACAAGAGTCAATCGTTACAAAACAAGCACGATCACGAAGGTATGAGGAAAACCAGCAACGCAGCTGACCCGAAATATTGAGACCATCGAGCTTAGATAGGAGGATCTCATGGTTCACGGAGTCAAAAGCCTTGGCAAAGTCTGTATATACTACATCCACTTGCTTTCGCTGGTCGAAGGCAGAAGCAACAGTGTTGGTGAATGAAAGTAAGTTGGAAACTGTTGACCTACCCTTAACGAAACCATGTTGCTCAGAAGCGAGAAGAGGTTCAATTAGGGGATAAACCCTATTGTAAACAACTCTTTCAAGAAGCTTACTGAAGCAAGATAGAAGGGATATGGGACGATAATTGGAGACACAGGATGAATTTCCGGTTTTAAGGATGGGAAAAATATTCGCAGACTTCCAGGGAGAAGAAAACGTGCTGGAAGAAATACTTAGGTTAAAGAGGACAGATAAAGGAACACACAAAGATGATGACAGTGACTTAGCAAATATGTTAGGTAAGCCGTCGGGTCCGCAACTGGTGCTACTATCTAGGTTAGCAAGCAAACCTTCGACCTCCAACGGGTTCGTTAAAGACAAACAAAAACTATTAACATACGAGGAGGGAATATTATCAGAGAAGAATGGATTAGGTTGGGAGGTGGCAGAGGAGAAGAAATGAGCAAACAGCTCACATATTTCTTGAAGCGAGGAAGCAGACAAATCGTTTAGGTGCATCAGAGAAGGAATAGAGGGAGACTTTTTAAGAGAACGGACGTAGGACCAGAAGGGTTTCTGCTGACAGGATGATAAGGAAGCTTCAATGTAGGCATGATACGCACTCATCGCATTTTTAACCAACTTTTTAGCATACGAGCGTAAATTTTTGTATCTAAGTAAGTCAGCCTCTAAGCCGGAGCTTCGAAATCTACGACGCGCAACGCCTTTGGTTTTAAGAGCACGTATCACGTCAACAGTTAGCCAAGGTGGATCACTATTTCTTCGAACACGAAAAGTGGGAGTGTGACGTAAAACAATAAAAGACAAGAAATTATAGAACGCATGAAGGCCATCATCAACATTCAGACCCTTGAAAAAGGCAAACCAGTTAACAGCATTAATAACATTGGACATGGAAAGGAAGTCAGCTTTAGCAAAATTATAACGTAACGCAGAGGTATTTTTATTCTTAGGGAATGAGGTGAAGGAAAGTTCGATGGCTAGAGGTGGATGATGAGGATCAGGACTGACATAAGGCGACAGAGCAGCACATAAACGAACAGACGACAAAGGAGAGTTAGTAAGAACAAAATCAAGTATTCTGTTATTAACATTAGGAACATTATTCAACTGAGAAAAAGAGCAAAGAGAGAAAAAGGAGGATGTAGCTAAAGAAATATTACTCCTCGATAAAATTTCCGTGAAGGTTGTATCCCAGATCAAGCTGGGAATATTAAAATCACCACATAAAAGAACGAAAGAAGAGGGGAAGTAGGTGCTAAGAAACGAAGAGATCTCCGTGAAAAAGCGTTCATAGACAACAATAGGACTATTACAAGGGATATAAATCGAAGACACAAGTAATGCTGAAGATGGAGTTACGGATAAACGAACAAGGATACATTCAACAGGCGGAGAAGGCATGAAGTCGGTACAGGAGGACACGCAAAGTGTATTGCGAACAGCAACTAAAACACCGCCGCCGTCAGATAAACCAATGGTGGAGCGATCACGATCTTTGCGGAAGACTGTAAAAAGTGGTAAAATTTCATTACTGAATATATCCCCTGTCAGCCAGGTTTCAGTTAAACATATTATGTCGTCAGACCCGACGGTTGAAGCAATTTTAAGCTCAAGGGTTTTGGTCCTCAACCCCCGAACGTTTTGATAATAAACTTTAAGATTAATCTTACGTTCTAAGTATGGTTTTTTCCAACGGTTTCTGTTGAAAGTTTCCAGATGTTGTTGCTTGGTTGATTGAAGCTTGGTTGACTGGAATCCGAGGCCGACCTTTCCGAAAATTTAAAGGACGTCGACGATGTTCAAAGGTCTTGATAAGAATATCAGTGGGCCAGAAATCGATGTGACCAACAACACTATGAGCGGCAGGAAGAGTCAGTTTAAATGATCCCACAAAACGATCGTTGGGAGTTAGTTTTTTGCAAAATACGCTCGTGGAACTTCCCAGTTTACGATGAATATATTCAATAATGTCGCCTTCAGAAGTATCAGCAGAGACGCGAGATAAAAACAGCTGCAGAGGAGGCGCAGTAACTCTAATGAGACCATCCGCATTCAAGTTATATTCCTCAGCAGGATTAGATGATTGCGGAGTCAAATAAGTCGAAGTACTTGGCACAGGCGAAACTGGAACCTGAGGAAGTTGAAGGGCAGGAATAACAGGCTGTGAGGGAGTATCCAGATGCTGCGGCTGCAGCTGCTGAGGAGCCTCCAGATGAATTTCTTGCGGCTGTAACTGTCCATGATGTTGAAGAGGTAAAGGCTGAAGGTGTTGCTGCTGCTGCAGCTGTTGCTGTAAACGATTACGTGTAACACGCCTATCAGGTCTAGAGTCCGAAGAGGCAGTAGATAGAGTGTCCGCGTAGGAGGGACGCAAAGAGTTGTTTACTGAAGCCACCGAAGTCGTGAGAATGTTAGGCTGAGCTGGTACCGTAGTCAACTTTTGCACAGCATCATGCGACGAAGAAGTTGACGGACGCTCAGTCAAAGCAAATTTTAAGAGCTTTTCAGTCTCCTTACGGGAATCCTCTAGCTTCTTTTTTAATGCGTTGAAAGAGACCTCAACCGCAGTAAAATTCCGCAGATTGGCACGAAGTCTATCCACGTAAGTAAGGATGGAATGCTTCCGACATTTATCGCAGTAATAGTGGATACCCGAATCCGCGCGATTGATGCAGTCCCCCATGGGTGCAGTGAAACCTGCACACTTCGCATGGAAAGATAGGCCGCAAAATCCAAAACAAGTGATGAGTGGAGTTTTTTCGGCTTTGTCGCAACTGGAGTTAGCGGAGCAAAGAGACATGATCAGTGAAAGTAAAACAGGAAAAAAAAAGAAAAAAGACTAATAATAATTTTAAAATTAAGTCTGTAAAAGAATTCAAATAAAATTCAAAAAATAAAAATAGAAAACTACCAATAAAATATAAATGTGGTAGCACTTCGTAAACAGAATGCACAATAATGGCAGCACTCCGACAAAAGTTAAAAGTTAAAAGTACAACACTAGCAAGCCGGTATGAGAATACACTTAACTATGGGCCGAGTGATCACTATGAGCTTAGTAGCTCTAAAGTTTAAGAAGCGTCGGTAAGTGTCAAAACTATAGTTTATTTAAGCAAAGGTTCACACCACTTCAAATGATTGGTCATGCAGTAGAAAGCACCAAAGATCACAAGCTGAGGACTGGGGCGCGGCTATTGTTGGGAAACTGTCTTGTCTAAGTGACAGACGAGCCGAAGGATCATATGACCACAAATTCACACTAACAAAAGTTTGTAAAGCGCATCCGATTGGGATGTAGTAAACAGCAAAAGAAACCGTTTACTTATGAAAATTATAGAAATATGTCTTAGGTATTAAGAAAGCTTCCACACACTTGCACTATTAAGGGCAACAACACGTGAAAAGGTGAGGGGCCGGTCAAAACTTCATTAAGCCGAAGAAAGACGCGAAATACGTGAAAAACCAGGAAGTTGTGGGAAGACTTTTTGACACGACCGAACGGTGATACGCTATGGAACATTTTCAATATATATAAATATATATATATATTTATATAAATATATTTATATATATATATATATATATATATATATATATATATATATATATATATATATATATATATATATATATATATATATATATATATATATACATATATATTTATTTAAGCTATCATTTAATTTTCAGTGCATTTATCAGCAAATTGTTTTGTGTGTGTTGGGATTACAAAAATAAAAACCCACAAAAAAAAATTCCAAATTACACTAATTACAAAAATTTATCTGAATCAAATGCATAAATTCAATGATTTATGCAAAAACTATAACTTTTCAGGTAATGAGTACCGATAGATGTGTTTTTTACTAATGTTCGAAGAACTTTAGTATTAAAATCGATTCGGCCAAAAATTCATATTTCCATACATATAATATATATATATATATATATATATATATATATATATATATATATATATATATATATATATATATATATATATATATAGATATATATATCATCACAAATTTTCAGTGAGATTATCTCAGAAACGCGCCATCCCATTGAGCTGAAACTTTGAGGATGCATTGGTGTATATGCAGAATAGTGCCAGGTATCCAAAAGTGTTAATAATCTTTAACACTTTGGCGCCGGCGGCCATTTTAGTTATATTTTTAACATACCTTTTATTCCGACCACAAATAATTTTTGCAAAAATAAAGTTGACGAAATAAATTTCGAACGTGTTTTACATGTGAATCGGATAATGCTTTGGAATTTTTTAACCCCATGTGTGCGCTGGGTGCCTAAAAAGAGAACGGGATAACTTGAAAATTTTTAAATTGCGATATTTTTTGACAGAGTGCTATTCAGGACAAATTGGTATTATTAAGTTGAAGATTTCTGTAGCTTTTAATGAGCGTGCTGACAATCCTGTAGCTAGGGCAGGCACTGAAAGTAAAAACCTCCAAACCATCGTCTCTATTGAAAAATGCCGCTTTTTTTTTTTTAAAAAAGCCACTCATATGTAAATCTTGTCCTTTGTTTAAGTATACAAAAAATTAATTTGATATGGTATAATGGGCACGCCTGGTAACCCTTGCCCAATTTACCTATATTTTGAGCATCGAAAACTTCTGTTCACGGAAACTCACAATCCGACAAGCAGAATGAATTGAAATATGCAGAATGTATTGGTCTTAAATAGGACCAGGTCTGATAGAAGTGATTTTGAAATGCAGGCGATTCTGTGTCAGTGGTGCCATCTTGAAAAATAACTAAAAGAGATAACTGCTTTTAGCCCTGTAAATTCGTTTGATTTTGACGAAATTCACACAGTAGCTGGACCTTAATTTAAACCACGTTTGATAGAAATTTGGTTGAAAAATTCGGTTGAAACTGCCAGCTATGATAATTTTGGTGTCTCAAATTTGAAAAAAAAAATTTGGAAGTGAAAACTTTCAAACCATCGAATATTCAAAAAAATGTCCGTTTCTTACAATAAAACCTATCTGTATACAAATCTTATGTTTTATCTACACGTTCAAAGTAAAACTTTGAAAATTTAATGTCGGACAAGAACGATAACCCTTTCCCAGTTAACTCATATTTTTAGCATCAAAAACTTCTGTTCACGGGAACTCACGAACCAATAATCAGATACAGCTGAAATTAACAGAATGGATTGGACTTAAACAGGACCAGATTTGAAAGAAGCGATTTTGAATTGTGGGCAACTCTGTGCCAGTGGTACCTTCTTAAAAATTACATAGAAAAAAAAGTGCACCTGAACCGCTAGAAACACTAATGTTCGAAGAACAGTAGAAGAATCGTGCAGATTTTGAGTGCATATTCCACCACATGTGCTGCTTATTACGGCCAAACTGTTTCAAATGCCTCGTTTTAATTTGGTCTCGAGAATGCATTATAACTCATTTGGTAGAAGGTTTCAGATATTACCACTGGCATGAATTTCAACGTTTATGAGAGCAAAACTCGGGTTAATTATATTCGTTATCAGTTGCTTATTTCACAAAATTTTGAAAGCAGCATCTCATATAACATCAATGAAGAAAATGCTCAATGCCTGCAGCACTGTTACTGAAGTTGGTGTTTGGGGCTGCGATCCGAAAAATTTGCAGAACTTTGGGAATTGAAACATCGGTTATTTATTTTCATTGTTAATGCTTCCAGTATGAATACTAACTGGAAGCATTTATTGATACAAAAGAAGCACAACCGACTCGTGCTGGGAACCTTCTGCCAGTATCAAAGCCAAGAATATATCACATCTGCTTCACGTTGTTATATTTCATTCGAAGTTAAAGGAGTATAAATAAATTTAGGGTTACCTGTAGCGAGTTTTTCAAATAATCGAAAACTTAATATTTGCTGTTTATTGTCACTACAATATCATTACCATTTGAAAATTCTACGATAAAACCGCTTAATAAAGATATTGCAAACAAACACAAAACATACAATAGCTGGCAACCCTATAGTGGCTTTTCAACCAAATTTGGCCTGAATAATGCTTATGATAGGTTTCATTAATTGTATGAAATTCGCATTGATTTCATGACTGCACCGGAAGTTATAGGGCAAAAAGTTTTATTTCCTGAGCGAATTTTCAACACCAAAGGCACAAAAATTACCATAGCTAACAACAGCAATCAAGTTTTTCAACCAACTTTCCACCAAATAGAGATTAGAGTAAGGTTCAGCTACTGTGTCAATTTCATGAAAATCTGGTAACTAATTCACATTTCATAGGGCAAAAATCAGTTTATTTTCTTTGTAATTTTTCAAGATGGCACCACTGGCACCGAATTGCCCACATTTCAAAATCGCTTCTGTCAGATCTGGTCCTACTTAAGTCCAATGCATTCTGTAAATTTCAGCTGTATGTGATTATTGGTTCGTGAGTTCCCGTGAACAGAAGTTTTTGATGCTAAAAATATAGGCTAACTGGGAGAGGGTTACCGTTCTTGTCCGACATGAAATTTTCAAAGTTTTACTTTGAAAG
>OZ022264.1:143239514-143242014 GCA_963978885.1 Nemotelus pantherinus
GATATTATTATAGGACATTGACAATGGATAACCGGTGACTTTCCGCTTCATATTTACAAAATCAAAGAATTTTTTTGGTTCGTGGATTATACTTTCACCGGTTTTCTTAATATAATTGGCATAAGCATCGCGAGACTTTGTCGAGAATTCCTTAACTACTTCATTATAAGCTTCCTGAATAGTATGATTAATATCAATATTTTCCTTTAATCGTCTATATAGTTTGTTTCTATGATTTCGCAAATGCCTAAGTTCCCTATCAAGCCATGGTTCAGACAATTTTTTCTTTTTTTTAATCTTACGTACATATCTTTCAACGGCGTCAAATATTTTATCGTAAAAAGTGGAAATGGCTTGCTCAAGATCTAGCATTGAAAGAGTATTCGTCCAATCTATAGAGTCAAGTACATGGTGAATACTTTCGTAGTCAGCGTTAAGAAAGTCATATACAATTGAATTATTGTACGTTTTTAAGTAAATAGAATCAGGAGTGGGAAGTTCAACTGATAGTGCAGTGTGGTGTAAACTATTTGAAAAGAGATGCTCTGCATCATTAGTTGGACTTACCACTACTTCGTCATAGGCGTTTGTAAACACAAGATCCAACCAATGACCGTTTTGGTTGAGAGTTGGAGAGACTTGCTGCAAATCGTTGCCATAAAAAGTACTCGCAAAGTTGAAATCATTAGAATCTGAGAGGTTAACAGGGAGAAGAAATGCGTCGTTTTCATTGGGGATAAAACATAAGTTGGGACAATTGAAATCCCCTAGGAATATTATTTTGTCTTTTTCATTCAGCTATTGTTGGTTTTGTGTTTAATTGCAATATCTTTATTAAGCGGTTTTATAGTAGAATTTTCAAATGGTAATGATATCGTAGTGACAATAAACAGCGAATATTAAGCTTTCGATTATTTGAAAAGAACTCGCTGCAGGTAACTCTAAATTTCTTTATACTCCTTTAACTTCGAATGTAATATAACAACGTGAAGCAGATGTGATATATTCTTGGCTTTGGTACTGGCAGAAGGTTGCCAGCACGAGTCGGTTGTGCTACTCTTGTATCAATAAACACTTACAGTTAGTATTCATACCGGAAACATTTACAATTAAAATAAATAATCAATGTTTCAATTCGCAAAGTTCTGCAAATTTTTCGGATCGCAGCCCCAAACACCAACTTCAGTTACAGTGCTGCAGGCACTGAGCATTTTCTTCATTGATGTTATTGATGTTTCATTGGGGATAAAACATAAGTTGGGACAATTGAAATCCCCTAGGAATATTATTTTGTCTTTTTCATTCAGCTATTGTTGGTTTTGTGTTTAATTGCAATATCTTTATTAAGCGGTTTTATAGTAGAATTTTCAAATGGTAATGATATCGTAGTGACAATAAACAGCGAATATTAAGCTTTCGATTATTTGAAAAGAACTCGCTGCAGGTAACTCTAAATTTCTTTATACTCCTTTAACTTCGAATGTATATATATATATATAACATATATATGTTGTTCTGCTTTCAAAATTATGTGAAATAAGCAACTGATAACGAATATAATTAACCCGTGTTTTGCTCTCATAAGCGTTGAAATTCATGCCAGTGGTAATATCTGAAACCTTCCACCATATGAGTTATAATGCATTCTTGAGACCAAAGTAAAACGTGGCATTTGAAACAGTTTGGCCGTAATAAGCAGCACATGTGGTGGAATATGCACTCAAAACATGCACGATTCTGCTACTGTTCTTCGAACATTAGTGTTTCTAGCGGTTCAGGTGCGCTAGAGTTTTTTTTCGTAATCGATAGTTTTTGAAAACTTAAAAAAATACGTAAGGTAACATTTCGATATCATCCCATCCGCCGTGAGCATTTTACGTTTGCTTCGTTTTTTGCATTTGATAATATTTCCTTTTCTTGTTCTTATAAAGCAGCACAAACCAAAGATAATAGACCACTCTTATATTCTGTTAGTTTTGTCACTTGTTATTTATTGTAAAATGAAATAACATGAAGAAGGAAAAATTGTAAAATTTAACTGCCCATGAAAATCAAAAGCGTAGAAAATTGAAACTGAGAGAAAAAATTCCAAATAGTGATTTTGCTAAGTGTAATATATGCCGGAATCAATACAAAACAAGTAAAAACACGAAAAACTTATCAAATCATTTAAAACAGAAACATAAATCATAGTTGAAATTATTTTCTGTTGAATCTATACCAAAAACTCATGGTCCTAGTAACATCTTTGAGAGCAGTTCAACGAAATCTAGAAAAATTGTCAAAAATTGTTTTGGAAGAGTGAAATTCTACGCAGAGGGTTTTGCCCGAAAAAATATTTAGATGAGCTTTAAGTTCGTATTGTTGCTTTGGACATAGTGCCTTTGCGGAAAGGAGAACATGAAGGCTCTCGTGATTTCGTGGCGGATTTAAAACATATTTGCTATATTATAATACTTCGAAAAAGTTAAAACGCGGGTTCAAAATGCCTTAAATGCAG
>OZ022264.1:143247014-143249514 GCA_963978885.1 Nemotelus pantherinus
ACATTAGTATTTCTAGCGGTTCAGGTGCGCTAGAGTTTTTTATATATAAGTGTTGTCGAAAACTGTTGAAAGCAAAATGAAGCCCTTGTATGATGACATCATAGGAGAGTATCAAGGTGGCTTCAGGTCT
Source organism: Nemotelus pantherinus (assembly GCA_963978885.1). NCBI lineage: Eukaryota > Metazoa > Arthropoda > Insecta > Diptera > Stratiomyidae > Nemotelus > Nemotelus pantherinus. Next base: position 143,247,145 of record OZ022264.1, read on the forward strand.
ATAACTTGGAAATTTTAGGTCCGGACTATTTACGATAGATCAAATATTCTCAGTCAAGCAGGTGGTTGAAAACTGTTGGGAGTATAACATCGACGTGCACCAGGTCTTCGTAAATTTCAAGCAGACATATGATAGTGTAGATAGAAATTCACTTTACCGAATCATGCATGACTCCGGAATTCCAACAAAACTCGTCCGCATGACCAAGGTGACAATGATGAACACTGAATCTCAAGTCAAAATCAACAGTGACCTAACCAATAGCTTCCACACTAGCTCAGGCTTAAAGCAAGGAGATGGATTTGCTCCTATGCTATTCAACCTTGCTCTGGAACACGTCATCAGAAAAATACCAGCTCGTTCAAGTCCACGCAAATAGTAGCAATCGCCGATGACGCCGATGACGGCACACTACTGTTCAAGTCCACGCAAATAGTAGCAATCGCCGATGACGTCAGCATTATGGCACGAACCATATCAGAAGCAAAGGAAGCTTTCCAAGTTTGGAGTCAGATGCAAGGAAAGTAAATCTACGGGTCAACGAAGATAAAACCAATTTAATGACCCAAACAAGAAGAATGGTGCCAATCAGACAAAACTTGACCTCAGGAGACTACAGCATCGAGAATATAGATAGCTTCATCTACTTAGGAGTCCACCTTGACAATGCAGGCAGTGAAAAGGACGAAATTTTAGGATGAATAAATGCAGCGAACAAAGCGTACTATTCCATACTCCCCTTAATCAAGTCTACGAACGTGCTTAGGAATAATAAGCTTCACATATACAAAACACTCATTAAACCTGTGCTTCTCTATGGAAGCAAAGCCTGGACTTTGACAACGGACTCCGAAAAGGCTTTCGACGTATTTGAGCGAAAAGTGCTACGACGAATTTTTCGCCCCATACAAGAAGGGGCAGAGTGGAGAATACGATACAGCAATGAGTTGTACCATATATATGACGACCCACCTGTACCCACATGCATTAAATTACGAAAGGTACAATGGGCTGGCCCCGTCAAGATGATGGAGGCCAATAGACTACCTAAAAGACCGTTGAAAGGTAGAGCACAAGGGAAGCGTTCAGTTGGTAAGCCGAAGAAACGTTGAGAAGACACGAAAGACGCAGACAACAGGTCAATACTGGGGCTCAATAATTGGAGAACCCAGTCGCAGGATCAAGACGATTGGAGGCGGACGTAACTGGAGGCCAAGGCCCGACTTGGGCTGTCGCGCCATCGATGATGATGAGTAGGTGGAAATCATTTCCAACCAAATCTTCTCAAAGAACTTTCCAAAATTAGGAAGCAGAGAGATCGGGTGGAAATTGCTGGCCTCATTATTTTTACCTTTTTTTGTGATTGAAAGATGTTTAACAATAAAGGTAGACACTTCATCATGCCCAGATGACTTTTTACTTTTTATACCACCTAACAAGTGCACCAAGTATCCACTATTGACAAAGTGAAATTAGTCACTTGAGAGTTGCGGATCATCTGATGGACTTTCGAATGAAAATGTGACCAGCGACACGTTGTGACTATTGACGAATAAATTAACTTCCTCGAGCACATTTGGGCTATTAGATGCAGAGAAGTTGGGCGGAATAGCATTTAATTGTAATTGAAATGTTCCTGCGAACAATGTGGCCTGCAGATCAGAGTTGCACACAGAAACATTGCCAGTTTTTACCGATATCTTCCGGCTGATGTTTTTACCAGAAAACCGATTAATTTCCTTAAACATGTCAGAGCCTGGCCGAATGGCAGCCAGTCGCTGTGCAAGACACTCACTGCGAAATTTACCAACCATTTCAGAAATAAGCTTGCTAAGACAGTTGATAGTCGAAATTGACCTATACAGCGCGTGATACCTCCTATGTCTATGAAAAATCATCTTCAACTTGCAACGTCAAATATGCCTCATCTTCATGTGGTTTACAATATCCGATGGTAGTTCGTGACATTGATACTTATCAAGTTTAATCAAAGTGGAATTTCTGTCAACAGTAGAACTTATGATGTCGTTGACGCTAACTAACAGGCTATCAACTTGACGGTTTGACAAATTTTCGGTCTCCCACACATCAAGATTCCCTTCCAATATATCTATGGCGCGTTGAAAAGTACCCCAATCATGTTTTTGAAAAATCTTACAGTTTTTTCGGGTCTCTTCATGAGGTCAAATAAGAGCCGAACTGAAAAATTTTCATGAGCGGAACTGAATTTGTAGGTGATCAATACTGCTGAGCAGATCATCTGACAGGAGGAAAAAATCTTTTATTGAGCTACTACTTGGTCTGGTCGGAGAGTAAGAAGCAACCACTTGCAATGGAATGGGAGGACTACTTTGGTAGAGCCAATCGAGT
>OZ022264.1:143252014-143304514 GCA_963978885.1 Nemotelus pantherinus
TCACTCACGGGCACCACCAAATCCACTACGTCAACGACGCCGACCCCAACAACCACCAAATCCACTACGTCAACGACGCCGACCCCAACAACCACCATCACTACTACTACGACGACAACAACAACTAACCCTAAGCCAAAGAAACATACAGTTATCTACAGTATTGAGGATGATCCCTCCAGTGCCAAGGCTACCCGGGACAAGCCCATGATCACTCCGAAGAACCCCAGCCACCGACTGCTGAGCCTTCAATGGATGTTGTCATGCCACCGTGGCATCGAGACCATTTCATTTCGGGAGTGTCCATAATTGTTTTTGCTGTTCCGATAATCATGGCAGCGATAAGCGTTATGGCTCGCCGTTCTAAGGACTACTGGTCTACAAAGCACTACCGACGAATGGACTTACTTGTTGACGACATGTACAACGACGGACAATGTAGAAGCAGTAGCTGATGCGAATTAAGTTGTCCCGATCCCAGCTCGTGCTTGTAGAGCCACAGTTGGTCCAGGACGATAGGTTCGTAAATTCCAACGGATCCGCGGCAGAGTTTTGTGTAAATAAAAACAACACGGCTCGGAATACAAGTGAGCGGAATAATTACTAGTCGCAATTGAAAAGTAAACACGGGAAATGTCAAGAGGCGATCGAACCGCCACCAAGCGGCGAACGAAAAGGGTGCGTTCCGATCGCTACCACTACGAGAATATGCACTTGTGAATGCGCGTGCAGCAAGTACATGGGCCAATGCACCCGCCTGCATCCTCCCAATAGTACTTTGGCGGCAACGGAATTTCAGATACCGGAGAAGCGGTAACTAGGATAGCTAAGCGAGGCCCTGTGAGAGTTGGGCAGGAGATGAATCGTTCTATTTGGCCAGCGACCACGGTAAGGAGAAGTTCTCATCAACAACAGAGCAGGAAAATAATACGAGATTATATATTCCATATTGTGAACGACCACGACGAGACGTTGGAAGAGATTTGACGAAACGAGTGGGTGAAGAGTTTAAGAGTTTCACACGGGAATTCGCTGCGAGTCGATCTTGGATCGAAAGGCTCGATTAATACGTTCGGACGTAATTTGGCGGTTGTTTTTGGGATACGACTCGAACCGGCGTGTGCAGCTACATCGAGTACGTGCGGTTCGCAGGTGGTCGATAGCGACCACGACTAACAGCAAGCGCGAGGGCGAAACAGCCGTAGAGGCGGCTACACGGGGAGTCCCCATTTTGTGAAGCACTAACAACGAGGTAGACTCGACGAAATAGACCCGACCGGAGATTAGTTCCCGGTATTTAACTAGTACTTTAAATGTAAGGACGGTAGTATTTTTATAGTTTGTGAAAGTTAATGATAGTGAGTCGCGGCGCCGGCGATAGGGACTTTTGATTGTTAGAGCGGTTGGATTGAGTCAATATAATTGTAAAACAGTGTAACGCTGGTGTAATTTTTTTCTTTCGCTGGTTGAAGTGGCAGCCGTCGCGGCCTTCTCGCTTCGAAGCGACGGCACTGAGGCAGGTTCCGATAACGAAGCGAGTGGCGCCCACTCACGACCCGTCTCGTGAGCTACAGACGCCGGAAACTGCTGCCCTTGCATCCCAGTTGGGGGATGAAAAGTTTCGACTGAAACACGGAAAGTTTCAGGTAATAAATTGGCGCCCAACGTGGGGCAGTAGCCACAGTGGAAGTACCGGGCGTATCGAGAAGCATCACGTGCTGGAATTGTAAGAAGTCTGGACATACGTCGAGGCAGTGTCAAGATCCTGCTAAGTGTTTCGGGTGTGGAAGAGTGGGAACGGTTAGGGCGAGGTGTGTTTACTGTAGGGAGGGGGGACGAGGAAATGGAGTTCAAGCAAGGGCCGCCCAATATAACCGAAATTCGACTTCGGGGGTTAGTCGCCAGGGAAACGGCAATCGGGCCTAGTGGGCGACAAACTAGGCCCTCGTGCGATTTCGAACGTCGCAAGAAGTATCCAAGTGGGGTATATGCTGCACAGCGCAGAGGGGGATAACCGCCCTTACTTGGAGGTAGTAGTCCAGGGTCAGAGATTTCTGGGGCTAGTGGATTCAGGAGCGTCGAAATCAGTGATTGGTGGGAAGGGATGGGAGCTGGTCCGGAGTCTAGGGGTCAAACTTCAACAAAGCGGTCGGAGAGACATTCGATTGGCGAACGGAGTGGGTTGTGATGTGGAAGGAGTAGTGTATTGCCCAATCACAGTGCAGGGGAAAGAGAAATGGCTGGGGGTCTTGGTAGCACCTGCGATCCCTCATCTCATACTGGGGGTCGACTTTCTGAAACTTTTCGGAATAGTGCTAAATGTAGCGAGGGAACAGTGGGAGATGGTTGCATCGGTAGAGGGTCTTAAGCCGGAGCAGCTGGTAAGCAGAACGCATTTAACGAAAGAAGAAGAAGGACAGCTAGAAGCGCAACTCGAAGAGGAGTTTGGGCTGATGGGTGAGGGGATTGGCTGTACTAATAGAGTGGAGCACATCATCAAGACCAATTCTCCACCAATCAAACAGTGGTACTATCCCGTCTCACCGGCGGTACAGAAGCATATCGATGCGGAACTTAATGAGATGCTTGAGGCTGGGATAGTGGAACCGTCGTGCAGCCCGTGGGCTTCGCGATTGTTTTAATTAAGAAGAAGGATGGGTCGTTCCGGTTTTGTGTGGACTATCGGAAGCTCAACCAGGTGTCGGAAAGAGATGCCTATCCTCTGCCCTTTGTCACTGCAACTTTCGATAAATTAAGAGACGCGAAATATTTATCTTCTCTGGACATTAGATCCGCGTATTGGCAGGTGCCGATGGCGGAAAGTTCAAAGGAGCTCACCGCCTTCACTGTTCCACACAGAGGACTGTTCCAATTCCGTAGGATGCCTTTTGGGTTACAAAATGCACCGGCAACTTGGCAACGACTCATTGACAGGGTCTTGGGACCAGATTTAGAGCCATTCGTCTTCACTTATCTGGATGATATAGTGGTAGTCACCCAGGATTTCCCCAAACGTCGGGAGATTTTCAAGGACGTTTTTAGACGGTTGCGCGAGGCGGGATTGAGGGTCTCTAGAGAGTAATGTGAGTTCTGCCGTTCTCGCCTTCGATATTTGGGCTACGTGGTGGATGGAGATAGATTGAGTGTGGACCCGGACAAGGTCAAAGCAGTAATGGATATTCCTCGTCCAAGAAGAGTGAAGGAAGTCAGACAATTCTTGGGGATGGTTTCGTGGTATTGGAGATTTATTCCGGAGTTTGCGACGCTAATGTCGCCACTAACGAACCTCCTCAAGAAACATAGGAAATTTCTTTGGACTGAGGAATGCGAGATAGCATTCGCCCAGGCTAAGACCAAACTGGCATCTGCTCCCATTCTGACGTGTCCGGATTACAGTCTGCCGTTTATTGTACAGACCGACGCTTCAAATACAGGAGTGGGAGCGATGTTGACGCAAGAGCATCCCGAAGGCGAGAAAGTGATTAGCTATCTGAGTCGAGCCCTAACTAGCGCCGAGATGAAATATTCAACAACAGAGCGGGAATGCCTCGCCGTGCTATGGGCCATTGAAAAATTAAGACCATATGTGGAGGGAACCAAGTTCAGGGTGATAACTGACCATCACTCCCTGGTTTGGTTAAATAACTTAAAGGACCCCAGCGGACGGTTGGCACGTTGGGCAGTGAAACTCCAATAGTACGACTTCAAAGTCGTCCATCGCGAAGGTAAGGAACATCTGGTTCCAGATGCTCTCTCAAGATCCATCGAGGTAGCGGAAGTGCAAAGGAACGAAATTAAGAGTGACCGATGGTATGAGCGAATGAAGAAGGAAGTAGAAGAGGATCCAGATCGGTTCCCGAATTGGCGGATTAGTAATGGCCATCTATGGAAGCATGTGGAAGGGCGATACCCAGAACTCCAGTCCGACATTGCACGGAAGAGGGTAGTTCCGTCCGCGGAACGCTCAAAAGCTTTGTTTCAGTGCCATGACGCACCCACAGCAGGTCATATGGGGGTACGAAAGACATTAGACCGGCTAGCACAGAGTTGCTACTGGCCGAAGATGGCCGCGGATGCACAAAAGTATGTCAGGCGTTGCAAGGTTTGCCAGTCAGTGAAATTGGAGCGAAAGCAACCAACTGGGCATATGGTATCGAGGGTTGGAGAAATAACATCGCCCTGGGAGATGATCTGTGTGGATCTAGTAGGTCCGCTACCCCGTTCTTTGCACGGATATACGTATATTTTGACGGTGGTAGATTATGCTACGAAATTTCCGCTAATATTTCCTTTAAGGAAGGCAACGGGGACCACTGTAACTCGTATTCTTGAGGAGCATGTGCTGTTTGTGTTTGGAGTCCCACGAGTGCTGGTGTGCGACAATGGAGTTCAATTCCACTCAAAGGAATTCTCAAGGATGGCCGAGACTCACGGGATGACGCTGCGATTCACGGCACTCTACCATCCACAGGCGAATCCCGCGGAAAGAGTGAACCAAAACATCAAACAACTGTTACGGCCATACGTATCCGAAAACGACAGGGATTGGGATAAAGTGATTCCACAAATCGGCTGCGCTCTAAGAACATGTACCCATGAAGATATGAAAGTTACGCCATACTTCTTGAACTTTGGGAAAGAAATGGTGATTCATCCGGGAACTCTTAGCAGGCCGGAGGCACACGGTAAAATGGACACGGACGTGAATGGGGCTCAAAAGGCAGAAAGGCTGCAGGTGGTCCTGGAAGAGGTGCGGAATCGATTAAGGGAAGTGGCGGCTAAAGTGAAGTCAAGATACGATCTCCGCCGGCGAGACGAGAAGTTCCTACCAAAAGATCTGGTGTGGCGGCGTAATTTCGTTCTATCTGATGCAGCGAAATTTTTTTCAGCCAAATTAGCACCGGAATATGTGGGACCCTTTACGGTGCGAAAGCAAGTGTCCGGTTGGACCTATGAGTTGGAAGACTCTAATGGGAAAAGTATGGGGGTATGGCACTCTAAAGACCTAAAGAGATATTTTGCATGAATAATACGGAGGAATTATCGATCGCATTAAAGTATGATATTGACATTGAATTAGTTGTGGCCATGTGAATGAGTGGGGTAACGGTAAATAAGGGGATAATGGTGGTGGTTTTAATTGTAAGTTACAGGATGCATAGCTCGATTAAGTAATGGAAGGAAGAAGAGAAGAGAATTAAGAAGCTAGTGAATTAATAGTAAGTTACGTAGAGTAAGGGGTGGCGGTGTTTGGAACTAAGCTAGGAAAATTTAACGTGAGCAACGGGCTAAAAGTGAAATCAATTAGTTTATCAAATAGAAATTAATAAAGAGAAAAGGTTACCATTGTTGCTCGCGTTGCCTTCGTGTTGTTTTCATCCTTCCGTTGTTGTGATTCATTGTTTTGTTTTGACGGGTTTTCTTTGATTTTTTATTTTTATTATTTTTACTAATGTTCGAAGAAGAACATTAGTATTAAAATCACTTTGGCCAAAAATTCATATTTCTATATACATATATATATATATATATATATATATATATATATCTATATATATATATATATATATATATATATATATATATATATATATATATATATATATATATATATATATATATATATATATACATATATATATATATATATATATATATATATATATATATATATATATATATATATATATATATATATATATATATATATATATATATGTATATATATATATATATATATCATCAAAAAATTTCAGTGAAAAAATCTCAGGAACGCGCCATCCGATTGAGCTGAAATTTTCAGGACACATTGGTGTATATGCAGAATAGTGCCAGGTCTCACAAAAAATTAATAATTTTTAACCCTTTGGCGCCGGCGGCCATTTTAGTGATTTTTTAATATACCTATTATTCCGTACACAAATAATTTTTGCAAAAATAAGGTTGACGACATAAATTTCGAACAAGTTTTACATGTGAATCAGATAATGTTTTGTAATTTTTTAACCCCATGTGTGCGCTGGGTGCCTAAAAAGAGAACGGGAAAATTTAAAAATTTTTAAATTGCGATAACTTTTGACAGAGCTATTCCACGATTACGAAATTTTCAGGACATGTTTGTTTTATTTAGTTGTAGATTAATGTACGTTTAAATGATTGTGCTGGTAACCCTGTAGCTAGGGCAGACACTGAAAGTGAAAACCTCCGAAACATCGTCTCTCTTGAAAAAATGTCGTTTCTTAAAAAAAAAGCAACTCATATGTAAATTTTGTGCTTTGTTTACGTAAACAAAAAAAAAATTTGATATGGTATAACGGGCACGCCTGGTAACCTTTGCCCAAGTTACCTATATTTTTAGCATCAAAAACTTCTGTTCACGGAAACTCACGATCCAATGAGCAGAATTTATTGAAATTTGCAGAATGTATCGGTCTTAAATAGGATCAGGTCTGATAGAAGTGATTTTGAAATGCGGGTGATTCTGTGCCAGTGGTGCCATCTTGAAAAATCTTTAAAAAAGATAACTGCTTTTAGCCCTATAAATTCTAATTGAATCGTTCGATTTTAACGAAATTCACACCGTAGCTGCACCTTACGTTAAACCACGTTTGGTAGAAATTTGGTTGAAAAATTCGATTGGAGCTGCCAGCTATGATAATTTTGGTGTCTTAAATTTGAAAAAATAAAAATTTGGAAGTGAAAACATTCAAACCATCGAATATGCTAAAAAATGTCCGTTTCTACAATAAAACCAATCTGTATACAAATCTTATGCTTAATCTACACAGTCAAAGTAAAACTTTGGAAATTTCATGTCGGACAAGAACGGTAACCCTTTCTCAGTTAACCTATATTTTTAGCTTCAAAAACTTCTGTTCACGGGAACTCACGAATCAATAATCAGATAGAATTGAAATTTACAGAATGCATTGAACTTAAGTAAGGTCAGGTCTGATAGAAGCGATTTTGAATTGTAGGCAACTCTGTTCCAGTGGTGCCATCTTGAAAAATTACAAAGAAAAAAAACTGCTTTTTGCCCTATGAAATGTGAATAAGTTACCAGATTTTCATGAAATTGACACAGTAGCTGAACCATACTCTAAACTCTGTTTGATAGAAATTTGATTGAAAAATTCGATTGGTGCTGCCAGCTATGGTAATTTTTGTGTCTTTTTGTGAAAATTCGCTCAGGAAAATAAAACTTTTTGCCCTATAACTTCCAGTGCAGTCATGAAATCAATACGAATTTCATACAATTACTGGAACCTATTATAAACATTATTCAAGCCAAATTTGGTTGAAAAGCCATGATAGGGTTGCCAGCTATTGTTGGTTTTGTGTTTGCTTGCAATATCTTTATTAAGCGGTTTTATCGTAGAATTTTCAATTGGTAATGATATTGTAGTGACAATAAACAGCAAATATTAAGCTTTCGATTGTTTGAAAAAACTCGCTGCAGGTAACCCTAAATTTCTTTATACTCCTTTAACTTCAAATGTTCAATAACAACTTGAAGCAGATGTGATATATTCTTGGCTTTGATACTGCAGAAGGTTGCCAGCACGAGTCGGTTGTGCTACTTTTGTATCAATAAATGCTTACAGTTAGTATTCATACCGGAAACATTTGCAATGAAAATAAATAACCGATGTTTCAATTCCCAAAGTTCTGCAAATTTTTCGGATCGCAGCTTCAAACTCCAACTTCAGTTACAGTGCTGCAGGCACTGAGCATTTTCTTGATTAATGTTATATAAGATGCTGCTTTCAAAATTTTGTGAAATAAGCAACTGATAACGAATATAATTAACCCGTGTTTTGCTCTCATAAACTTTGAAATTCATGCCAGTGGTAATATCTGAAACCTTCCACCATATGAGCTATAATGCATTCTTTAGGCAAAAGTAAAACGTGGCATTTCAAACAATTTGGCCGTAATAAGCAGTGCATGTGGTGGAATATGCACTCAAAACCTGCACGATTCTTCTACTGTTCTTCGAACATTAGTGTTTCTAGCGGTTCAGGTGCGCTAGAGTTTTTTATCCTATGCTCATTCAGTCTTATTTTTGTGGCCGTTGTAACCTAAAATATAAGAATTGGATTTAACTGTGAGTATTTGAAGGTGGTGGAATTGTTGGTAAACTGGTTAGTTCGAAGGTAGAACCAAAAATATGTCGCGGAGCGGTCCAGGGCAAGTCCGAATAATAAGCGGGTCTAACGTTAGTGGATTTATCGAAAATCACTTCGTTATTCTCTGGGGAAGGGGGAAATGTTACGCCAGTGCGTAGGGCAAATCAAATTGTATAATGAGGAAAAAAAACAAATTTTTTCGTAGTGTTAATTAATGGTAATAAAAATTGTAACTATAATTGAATTGAATAAAATGGAAATGTTACGGCAGTGTGTAGGGCAAATCAAATTGTATAATGGAAAAAAAGAAACAAAATTTTTTCGTAATGTTAATTAATGGTAATAGAAATTGTAATTATGATGGTCATGGTCAGTCATTGTGCCGCGACGAACTTGGACTCCCCTGTGATGAAATCGAGCACTCCCCGCCAAGCCAAGCCTTCGCCGTCGATGTATATGAGACGATCGGCGAGTACCTGACCCGGAAGCGAGCAACCCATAGCGCAGCTAAGGGGTCAAGCGGAAATGATCATCACGACAGTCGACAACCATCCCCAACCGACTAATTCTACTCCATCATCGGAACATCGGAAGCTAATTCTTCGAATGTTACTACACTTCCAACAAATCTCGCTCCTCTTCAGACTGTTCACCCACGGGCACCACCAAATCCACTACGTCAACGACGCCGACCCCAACAACCACCATCACTACTACTACGACGACAACAACAACTAACCCTAAGCCAAAGAAACATACAGTTACCTACAGTATTGAGGATGATCCCTCCAGTGCCAAGGCTACCCGGGACAAGCCCATGATCACTCCGAAGAACCCCAGCCACCGATTGCTGAGCCTTCAATGGATGTTGTCATGCCACCGAGGCATCGAGACCATTTCATTTCGGGAGTGTCCATCATTGTTTTTGCTGTTCCGATAATCATGGCAGCGATAAGCGTTATGGCTCGCCGTTCTAAGGACTACTGGTCTACAAAGCACTACCGACGAATGGACTTCCTTGTTGACGCCATGTACAACGACGGACAATGTAGAAGCAGTAGCTGATGCGAATTAAGTTGTCTCGATCCCAGCTCGTGCTTGTAGAGCCACAGTTGGTCCAGGACGGTAGGTTCGTAAATTCCAATGGATCCGCGGCAGAGTTTTGTGTAAATAAAAACAACACGGCTCGGAATACAAGTGAGCGGAATAATTACTAGTCGCAATTGAAAAGTAAACACGGGAAATGTCAAGAGGCGATCGAACCGCCACCAAGCGGCGAACGAAAAGGGTGCGTTCCGATCGCTACCACTGCGAGAATATGCACTTGTGAATGCGCGTGCAGCAAGTACATGGGCCAATGCACCCGCCTGCATCCTCCCAATAGTACTTTGGCGGCAACGGAATTTCAGATACCGGAGAAGCGGTAACTAGGATAGCTAAGCGAGGCCCTGTGAGAGTTGGGCAGGAGATGAATCGTTCTATTTGGCCAGCGACCACGGTAAGGAGAAGTTCTCATCAACAACAGAGCAGGAAAATAATACGAGATTATATATTCCATATTGTGAACGACCACGACGAGACGTTGGAAGAGATTTGACGAAACGAGTGGGTGAAGAGTTTAAGAGTTTCACACGGGAATTCGCTGTGAGTCGATCTTGGATCGAAAGGCTCGATTAATACGTTCGGACGTAATTTGGCGGTTGTTTTTGGGATACGATTCGAACCGGCGTGTGCAGCTACATCGAGTACGTGCGGTTCGCAGGTGGTCGATAGCGACCACGACTAACAGCAAGCGCGAGGGCGAAACAGCCGTAGAGGCGGCTACACGGGGAGTCCCCATTTTGTGAAGCACTAACAACGAGGTAGACTCGACGAAATAGACCCGACCGGAGATTAGTTCCCGGTATTTAACTAGTACTTTAGATGTAAGGACGGTAGTATTTTTATAGTTTGTGAAAGTTAATGATAGTGAGTCGCGGCGCCGGCGATAGGGACTTTTGATTGTTAGAGCGGTTGGATTGAGTCAATATAATTGTAAAACAGTGTAACGCTGGTGTAATTTTTTTCTTTCGCTGGTTGAAGTGGCAGCCGTCGCGGCCTTCTCGCTTCGAAGCGACGGCACTGAGGCAGGTTCCGATAACGAAGCGAGTGGCGCCCACTCACGACCCGTCTCGTGAGCTAGAGCCGCCGGAAACTGCCGCCCTTGCATCCCAGTTGGGGGATGAAAAGTTTCGACTGTAACACGGAAAGTTTCAGGTAATAAATTGGCGCCCAACGTGGGGCAGTAGCCGCAGTGGAAGTACCGGGCGTATCGAGAAGCATCACGTGCTGGAATTGTAAGAAGTCTTGACATACGTCGAGGCAGTGTCAAGATCCTGCTAAGTGTTTCGGATGTGGAAGAGTGGGAACGGTTAGGGCGAGGTGTGTTTACTGTAGGGAGGGGGGACGAGGAAATGGAGTTCAAGCAAGGGCCGCCCAATATAACCGAAATTCGACTTCGGGGGTTAGTCGCCAGGGAAACGGCAATCGGGCCTAGTGGGCGACAAACTAGGCCCTCGTCCGATTTCGAACGTCGCAAGAAGTATCCAAGTGGGGTATATGCTGCACAGCGCAGAGGGGGATAACCGCCCTTACTTGGAGGTAGTAGTCCAGGGTCAGAGATTTCTGGGGCTAGTGGATTCAGGAGCGTCGAAATCAGTGATTGGTGGGAAGGGATGGGAGCTGATCCGGAGTCTAGGGGTCAAACTTCAACAAAGCGGTCGGAGAGACATTCGATTGGCGAACGGAGTGGGTTGTGATGTGGAAGGAGTAGTGTATTGCCCAATCACAGTGCAGGGGAAAGAGAGATGGCTGGGGGTCTTGGTAGCACCTGCGATCCCTCATCTCATACTGGGGGTAGACTTTCTGAAACTTTTCGGAATAGTGCTAAATGTAGCGAGGGAACAGTGTGAGATGGTTGCATCGGTCGAGGGTCTTAAGCCGGAGCAGCTGGTAAGCAGAACGCATTTAACGAAAGAAGAAGAAGGACAGCTAGAAGCGCAACTCGAAGAGGAGTTTGGGCTGATGGGTGAGGGGATTGGCTGTACTAATAGAGTGGAGCACATCATCAAGACCAATTCTCCACCAATCAAACAGTGGTACTATCCCGTCTCACCAGCGGTACAGAAGCATATCGATGCGGAACTTAATGAGATGCTTGAGGCTGGGATAGTGGAACCGTCGTCCAGCCCGTGGGCTTCGCGATTGTTTTAATTAAGAAGAAGGATGGGTCGTTCCGGTTTTGTGTGGACTATCGGAAGCTCAACCAGGTGTCGGAAAGAGATGCCTATCCTCTGCCCTTTGTCACTGCAACTTTCGATATATTAAGAGACGCGAAATATTTATCTTCTCTGGACATTAGATCCGCGTATTGGCAGGTGCCGATGGCGGAAAGTTCAAAGGAGCTCACCGCCTTCACTGTTCCACACAGAGGACTGTTCCAATTCCGTAGGATGCCTTTTGGGTTACAAAATGCACCGGCAACTTGGCAACGACTCATTGACAGGGTCTTGGGACCAGATTTAGAGCCATTCGTCTTCACTTATCTGGATGATATAGTGGTAGTCACCCAGGATTTCCCCAAACATCGGGAGATTTTCAAGGACGTTTTTAGACGGTTGCGCGAGGCGGAATTGAGGGTCTCTAGAGAGTAATGTGAGTTCTGCCGTTCTCGCCTTCGATATTTGGGCTACGTGGTGGATGGAGATAGATTGAGTGTGGACCCGGACAAGGTCAAAGCAGTAATGGATATTCCTCGTCCAAGAAGAGTGAAGGAAGTCAGACAATTCTTGGGGATGGTTTCGTGGTATTGGAGATTTATTCCGGAGTTTGCGACGCTAATGTCGCCACTAACGAACCTCCTGAAGAAACATAGGAAATTTCTTTGGACTGAGGAATGCGAGATAGCATTCGCCCAGGCTAAGACCAAACTGGCATCTGCTCCCATTCTGACGTGTCCGGATTACAGTCTGCCGTTTATTGTACAGACCGACGCTTCAAATACAGGAGTGGGAGCGGTGTTGACGCAAGAGCATCCTGAAGGCGAGAAAGTGATTAGCTATCTGAGTCGAGCTCTAACTAGCGCCGAGACGAAATATTCGACAACAGAGCGGGAATGCCTGGCCGTGCTATGTGCCATTGAAAAATTAAGACCATATGTGGAGAGAACCAAGTTCAGGGTGATAACTGACCATCACTCCCTGGTTTGGTTAAATAACTTAAAGGACCCCAGCGGACGGTTGGCACGTTGGGCAGTGAAACTCCAACAGTACGATTTCAAAGTCGTCCATCGCAAAGGTAAGGAACATCTGGTTCCAGATGCTCTCTCACGATCCATCGAGGTAGCAGAAGTGCAAGGGAACGAAATTAAGAGTGACCGATGGTATGAGCGAATGAAGAAGGAAGTAGAAGAGGATCCAGATCGGTTCCCGAATTGGCGGATTAGTAATGGCCATCTATGGAAGCATGTGGAAGGGCGATACCCAGAACTCCAGTCCGACATTGCATGGAAGAGGGTAGTTCCGTCCGCGGAACGCTCAAAAGCTTTGTTTCAGTGCCATGACGCGCCCACAGCAAGTCATATGGGGGTATGAAAGACATTAGACCGGCTGGCACAGAATTGCTACTGGCCGAAGATGGCCGCGGATGTACAAAAGTATGTCAGGCGTTGTAAGGTTTGCCAGTCAGTGAGAGTGGAGCGAAAGCAACCAACTGGGCATATGGTGTCAAGGGTTGGAGAAATAACATCGCCCTGGGAGATGATCTGGGTGGATCCAGTAGGTCCGCTACCCCGTTCTTTGCACGGATATACGTATATTTTGACGGTGGTAGATTATACTACGAAATTTCCGCTAATATATCCTTTAAGGAAGGCAACGGGGACCACTGTAACTCGTATTCTTGAGGAGCATGTGCTGTTTGTGTTTGGAGTCCCACGAGTGCTGGTGTGCGACAATGGAGTTCAATTCCACTCAAAGGAATTCTCAAGGATGGCCGAGACTCACGGGATGACGCTGCGATTCACGGCACTCTACCATCCACAGGCGAATCCCGCGGAAAGGGTGAACCAAAACAGCAAGCAACTGTTACGGCCATACGTATCCGAAAACGACAGGGATTGGGATAAAGTGATTCCACAAATCGGCTGCGCTCTAAGAACATGTACCGATGAAGATATGAAAGTTACGCCATACTTCTTGAACTTTGGGAAAGAAATGGTGATTCATCCGGGAACTCTAAGCAGGCCGGAGGCACACGGTAAAGTGGACACGGACGTGAATGGGGCTCAAAAGGCAGAAAGGCTGCAGGTGGTCCTGGAAGAGGTGCGGAATCGATTAAGGGAAGTGGCGGCTAAAGCGAAGTCAAGATACGATCTCCGCCGGCGAGACGAGAAGTTCCTACCAAAAGATCTGGTGTGGCGGCGTAATTTCGTTCTATCTGATGCAGCGAAATTTTTTTCAGCCAAATTAGCACCGGAATATGTGGGACCCTTTACGGTGCGAAAGCAAGTGTCTGGTTGGACCTATGGGTTGGAAGACTCTAATGGGAAAAGTATGGGGGTATTGCACTCTAAAGACCTAAAAAGATATTTTGCATGAATAAACCGGAGGAATTATCGATCGCATTAAAGTATGATATTGACATTGAATTAGTTGTGGCCATGTGAATGAGTGGGGTAACGGTAAATAAGGGGATAATGGTGGTGGTTTTAATTGTAAGTTACAGGATGCATAGCTCGATTAAGTAATGGAAGGAAGAAGAGAAGAGAATTAAGTAGCTAGTGAATTAGTAGTAAGTTACGTTAGAGTAAGGGGTGGCGGTGTTTGGAACTAAGCTATGAAAATTTAACGTGAGCAATGGGCTAAAAGTGAAATCAATTATAGTAAATATAATAAAATAAAATAGTAAATTATAATACAATAGGAATTAATAAAGAGAAAAGGTTACCATTGTTGCTCGCGTTGCCTTTGTGTTGTTTTCATCCTTCCGTTGTTGTGATTCATTGTTTTGTTTTGGTGACGGGTTTTCTTTGATTTTTTATTTTTATTATTTCTTTTTTATCCTATGCTCATTCAGTCTTATTTTTGTGGCCGTTGTAGCCTTAAATATAAGGAATGGAATTAACTGTGAGTATTTGAAGGTGGTGGAATTGTTGGTAAACTGGTAAGGTCGAAGGTAGAACCAAAAATATGTCGCGGAGCGCTCCAGGGCAAGTCCGAATAATAAGCGGGTCTTACGTTAGTAGATATATCGAAAATCACTTCGTAATTCTTTGAGGAAGGGGGAGATGTTACGCCAGTGCGTAGGGCAAATCAAATTGTATAATGGGGTAAAAAAACAAATTTTTTTCGTAGTGTTAATTAATGGTAATAAAAATTGTAACTATAATTGAATTGAATAAAATGGAAATATTACGCCAGTGCGTAGGGCAAATCAAATTGTATACTGGAAAAAAGAAACAAAATTTTTTCGTTGTGTTAATTAATGGTAATAGAAATTGTAATTATGATGGTCATGGTCAGTCATTGTGCCGCGACGAACTTGAACTCAACTGTGATGAAATCGAGCACTCCCCGCCAAGCCAAGCCTTCGCCGTCGATGTATATGAGACGATCGGCGAGTACCTGACCCGGAAGCGAACAACCCATAGCGCAGCTAAGGGGCCAAGCGGAAATGATTATCACGACAGTCGACAACCATCCCCAACCGACTAATTCTACTCCATCATCGGAACATCGGAAACTAAGTCTTCGAATGTATCTACACTTCCAACAAATCTCGCTCCTGTTCAGACTGTTCACCCACGGGCACCACCAAATCCACTACGTCAACGACGCCGACCCCAACAACCACCAAATCCACTACGTCAACGACGCCGACCCAAACAATCACCATCACTACTACTACGACGACAACAACAACTAACCCTAAGCCAAAGAAACATACAGTTATCTACAGTATTGAGGATGATCCTTCCAGTGCCAAGGCTACCCGGGACAAGCCCATGATCACTCCGAAGAACCCCAGCCACCAATTGCTGAGCCTTCAATGGATGTTGTCATGCCACCGAGGCATCGAGACCATTTCATTTCGGGAGTGTCCATCATTGTTTTTGCTGTTCCGATAATCATGGCAGCGATAAGCGTTATGGCTCGCCGTTCTAAGGACTACTGGTCTACAAAGCACTACCGACGAATGGACTTCCTTGTTGACGACATGTACAACGACGGACAATGTAGAAGCAGTAGCTGATGCGAATTAAGTTGTCCCGATCCCAGCTCGTGCTTGTAGAGCCACAGTTGGTCCAGGACGGTAGGTTCGTAAATTCCAATGGATCCGCGGCAGAGTTTTGTGTAAATAAAAACAACACGGCTCGGAATACAAGTGAGCGGAATAATTACTAGTCGCAATTGAAAAGTAAATACGGGAAATGTCAAGAGGCGATCGAACCGCCACCAAGCGGCGAACGAAAAGGGTGCGTTCCGATCGCTACCACTGCGAGAAAATGCACTTGTGAATGCGCGTGCAGCAAGTACATGGGCCAATGCACCCGCCTGCATCCTCCCAATAGTACTTTGGCGGCAACGGAATTTCAGATACCGGAGAAGCGGTAACTAGGATAGCTAAGCGAGGCCCTGTGAGAGTTGGGCAGGAGATGAATCGTTCTATTTGGCCAGCGACCACGGTAAGGAGAAGTTCTCATCAACAACAGAGCAGGAAAATAATACGAGATTATATATTCCATATTGTGAACGACCACGACGAGACGTTGGAAGAGATTTGACGAAACGAGTGGGTGAAGAGTTTAAGAGTTTCACACGGGAATTCGCTGCGAGTCGATCTTGGATCGAAAGGCTCGATTAATACGTTCGGACGTAATTTGGCGGTTGTTTTTGGGATACGATTCGAACCGGCGTGTGCAGCTACATCGAGTACGTGCGGTTCGCAGGTGGTCGATAGCGACCACGACTAACAGCAAGCGCGAGGGCGAAACAGCCGTAGAGGCGGCTACACGGGGAGTCCCCATTTTGTGAAGCACTAACAACGAGGTAGACTCGACGAAATAGACCCGACCGGAGATTAGTTCCCGGTATTTAACTAGTACTTTAGATGTTAGGACGGTAGTATTTTTATAGTTTGTGAAAGTTAATGATAGTGAGTCGCGGCGCCGGCGATAGGGACTTTTGATTGTTAGAGCGGTTGGATTGAGTCAATATAATTGTAAAACAGTGTAACGCTGGTGTAATTTTTTTCTTTCGCTGGTTGAAGTGGCAGCCGTCGCGGCCTTCTCGCTTCGAAGCGACGGCACTGAGGCAGGTTCCGATAACGAAGCGAGTGGCGCCCACTCACGACCCGTCTCGTGAGCTAGAGCCGCCGGAAACTGCCGCCCTTGCATCCCAGTTGGGGGATGAAAGGTTTCGACTGAAACACGGAAAGTTTCAGGTGATAAATTGGCGCCCAACGTGGGGCAAATATTGTATTTTGTAAAAAAATACAATACTTAGGGTTAGACCCTAGTTCTTTGTTGTTCCACTAATGGGTTACAAAAGACTCCTTACTATCTAATACATTCGCTTATATGCTAAATTACTGCTGATCAATTTGCTGATTTGCATCGATTGTTCGATGCATCGATGCATAGACGCGATCTTTGCTCGCGCGTGCAGGTAGATTTGCTAGCTCAGGTGTGAGCCAACATGATGAGCATGTGTTTAATGTTAACTCCTCCGCGCTTAAATGCGATCGTCTCTGATCACTAGAAATAGGGAAGATCGTTGAACCGTAGGTGTGGGGCACATGATTGTGGCATTGCGGTCGGTGCTCCCGTTGCTGATGCTGATGATTCCGGGGTTTTCGTGGCTGTCGTTTTTATGATGATATGTTTTCTGTTTCCCCAAGTTTTCCAACAGGTTGTGATACCGAGAATGATAAAACAAATTGTAATTAAACTGTAAATGGTTAATTTGTGAATGTTTTTATCAGATTGCAGAAATTCGATGGATCTTGTGTTGTTGATGCTAAATTCTTTCATCATTTCCAAAGATGATAGTTCATGGTACTCCTCTGTTTCGGAGCTTGGTTGGAGTATTGCGGGCAAAGCTTGTATTCTGGTTGTTTGCTGGGAAACGAATTTTTTGTTGTTGATAGATATGCTGGTATTTTCGAATTTTATCAGGAATGTTCCATGTAAGCTGTGGGATGTGTTTTCAATTTCCAATAGGCCGACGAATTGGTTTAAAAGTAATACACCGGGCGAGATTGCGTCGATGGTGGGTACATTTTGATTGTTTATCTTGATGCAGGATGCATTGAGGCTTCTCAGTAGATTTGGGATGCAGGTCGTATTTCATATATCTATTACATTGTCTGATTTGCAGGTAGATAATTGACTTAAAGTTTTACAATTTCCATTGATGCCATAAATTTCTTCTTCATATATCAAAATGTTGTTAAATACAATTTCATTGATCAAATGCTTTCTTTTGATGGGCTTAATTAATATGTTCTGATAAATTTTGCGGGTTTTTATAGGAATATTAACAATATAAAGTAATGAAGAGCTGTTGGTTACAATCTTTACTTCTGCGAAGTCCAATGCTTCTTCTATTGTTGTATAAGGTAACATTTCTTTGTCCAATACGTTAGTTGCAAGTTTGATTTCGTCTTTGGATAGTATTAGAGAATTCACAATACCTAGTTTAGCCCAATGTATAGCATGATTAATATTTTTTAGTTCTTCTGCAATTATCCTTAGCCTAAAGTGTACATCAAATATTTTGTTACTACTTATCTGATTATTTTCCTTGAATAATTTATGTATCTCGTTTGCCATTCTCGTTATATTATTTATTCTATCATTGTAGAGTTGGTTTATTACAACCTGTCTGTTGTTGTTTTGTAGCACATCTGTGATTTTTTCTTTTATGGTGATAAAATATTCATGGTCAGGATTGCCTGCAATCCATTTCCAAGCACTACCGAGAAAGTTAAGGGATCGCTTTATCTTTTGTGGCTTCAGATTTTGGATCAAATCCCTAAATTGATGCAGTTCTTGGGATAAGAAAGGAGCTAGGGAATGTTGTCGAATTTCTGGAATGTTGAGGATCGGCTCGATTTGTGATACGCAGTCTTCGTACTTGTCTATGTTGATGATGTGAATGATTTTAAAGTTTCCGTCTTGTGTTTTGGTCAGTCCTGTGTGAAAGGAGACTATCTGCGAGCTAGAGTAGTCTAAAATTTGTACTCTAGCCATGGAAGTTCGAATGGTGAGTCTGAAAAGTAGAATTAATTTTTGATATTACTTTTATGAACTATTTTTCCGGATTCTGTTAAAACAGTCGAGTTATTATTTTCTTTTTCAGTTTCCTGCTTGTATTTGGGTGTTAATTTAGAACCTTTCCGCTTATTTTGCTTTACGTAAATAATTTCTCCAATGTCGTAGTTTTTAGTGGGTTGTCTCTTTTTATTGTGGTTTCGTATGTCTGTCTCTTGTTTTTGCTTGAGTCTGTCTATGTTTCTTTGTCGTGCTCTCTCTCGTTCGTCTGAGTCAAGGTTTCTGCCAAGATAGAGTTCTACTTATCACTACGGACCGGTAGGTCTATGTGTCGCCATGTGCCAGCCAGTACAACCTAGAGTTCTACTGGTTTTTTTTCCAGTTGTTGAATGTATGGTATGAATATATTCGTATGATTATATTACTATGATTGAGGTATGATTATATTACTGCTCGTTGCAGCAGTTCGTCAAATGGGCGTGAAGGATTTTCCTTCCTGAGGCATCTCATAATCTCGATCAGAGTCGAATGCCATCGCTCAACCTGTCCATTTACTTCGCTTTTGTATGGTGGAGTTTTAAATACCTTAATTTGCAGGTCATCTTCCATTAAGGCAGTTATTGAAACGGACGTCAGTGATCCTTCATTGTCGATCACGACATTTTCGGGAATGCAGAAGTAGTATAGGATATCCATTAGAGGCTGTTTTCTGTCTTCTATAGATCTTGAAGCAATGACTTTGGCTTGAGCGAGTTTAGAAAATTTGTCCGCCGCTGTTAAGACGAGCTTTCTTTCTGTTGAGAAAATGTCGATACGAACAGTGTGGCCGGGATAAGTTGGAATGGGAGTAGGATTTAAAAACGGTTTGTTAGGATGCCTATCATATTTGTTTTCCTTGCACATTCGGCAGCGATTGACAATGACTTTAATTTTGGCTGTCATTCTAGGAAAATAGAAGTTTTCGAGAATTTGTAGTCTATTCTCCTCGGCGTTCCGATGGGCTCTTCGGTGAACCTGAAGGATTCTTTCTTCTTGTTCAACCTCGTTAGGAACGTCTTCGACAATTTTTTGAGTAAACCGAATGCGATAATCTCTAAAGTGCTGTGGATATATCAGTTGTATTTTCCCCATAATATCTTCAGTAGTGCAAAGTCCGTTTACAGTGTTTGGATTTAAGTAACGTTTGAATATGTTTATGAAATCTGTGTCCGAGTAGTCTGGTTTTATTATTATGTGTCGGGTGTAATTTTCGAAAGGATGTAGAAGCTGATAGCTATCTTCGTTGCCAGTTTTGAGAATAAGCTGATTTCGAAAGACATTAACTGGGGTCTCGGCGTCGGGATGAGATTATGAGCAGAGCTATCATCACTGTGAATGGTAGGTGTCATTGAATGTATTTGGGTTTGTCGAGGAGGTCGGGACAGAGAATCTGCAACAACATTTGCTTTTCCTGGCTTGTATTTTAATTCGTAGTTGTATTCTTCTAGGGCCGCCTTCCACCTTTTCATTTTGTTATTAGTATTTTTATTGCTAAGAGCGAATGTAAGTGGTTGGTGGTCAGTGTAGATCTTCAGTTTGCATGACCCATAGAGGTAGTTTCTCAACGAGTCCAAAGCCCAGATGATGGCAAGCATTTCCCTTTCGTTTGTTGCGTACCCTTCTTCTGCGTTTCTAAGTGTTCGTGAGAGATAAGTGATAGGTCTGCCATCCTGCGAAAGAACGGCTCCTAGAGCGTATTCAGAAGCGTCTGTCGTGAGCTCAAATTCCTTGTCAAAGTTTGGGTGTGCAAGAACGACTTCCTTGGAAGCGAGACAATTCCTTAATTTATTAAATGCACTAAGTGCTTCGGAATCCAAGTTGATAATTTTATTTTTTGAAAAATTTTTGGGCACTCGCCCATCTTCCCCTCTGAGAAGGGATGTCAGGGGTTTCGCGATTTTGGCATAATCTTGTATAAATCGCCGATAGTACCCCGACATTCCTAAAAATGATCGTAGATCTCTGAGGGTTTTCGGAACAGGAAATTCAAGAATGGCTTGTACTTTTTTGGGGTTTGTTCGTATTCCATCCCTGCTGACGATATAACCTAAAAACTCAACTTCACTCTTTAAAAACTCGCATTTATCGAGCTGTATTTTCATGTTGGCAGATTTTAGCGTTTGGAAAACGATGTCGAGGTTTTCGAAATGCTCTGCCTCGTTTTTGCCGAAAATGATGATGTCATCAATGTATACATGACATCTTTTCCCTATGTGCTCACGAAGGATGTCGTCGAGAGCCCGTTGAAAAATTGAGGGGGCGTTTTTCAGCCCAAATGGTAACCGTGTGAACTCGTATTTTCCGTTATTTATGGAAAAAGCAGTCTTTTCAATGTCGGATTCCTTTAAAGGAATCTGGTGAAAGCCGCTTTTTAGATCAACCACCGAAAACCATTCATTTCGACCGAGATTCGCGAGAACTTCGTTAATCTCGGGAATAGGGTATTTATCTGGGATGGTTAGTGAGTTAAGTTTACGATAGTCTATTACCATTCTGAACTTCTTTTCTCCTGATGCGTCCATTTTTTTCGGGACGATCCAGACCGGAGAGTTGTACGGTGATCTAGAGGGTTTTATTATGCCGTCGTCCAGTAATTTTCTTACTTGCTTCTCTACTTCTCCTTTTAGCGCTATTGGGTAAGGATATGAACGTGAATATACAGGATCGTTTGTCGTTGTTCGAATTTCGCCTTTAACGTTGGTAGTATAAGTAAGTTTTTCATCTGGGTCTGAGAGTAAGCCTGAATGTTTTCGAATAATTGAGTTTAATTTAGAAGCCTACTGTTGATTAAGGTGGTTTGTTCTTATCTCGAGGGTATTAACTTCCTTTGAGACATATTGTTTAAGAGGGATATGAATATTGGGGTGAATGGTCATAAAACTATCTCTTGCGTGGATGACAGCTCCAAGTTCTTTCAAGGTATCGTTCCCCAAAATACCATCGACAGATATTAGTGTTGGGAGTTTAAAAAATTTAATTTTGCCTGCATGGGGTCCAAGAGGCTGAATATATGAGTGGTGAGTGATTTGGATGTTCCCGCCAACTGAATTGGCATAGAAATTTTTCAGATTTGCAATAGGATTGCCGATATGTCTTGGCTGGATATAGTTTTTATTGGAACCTGTATCCACTAGAAATTTTAATATCTCTCCGCTTCTTGTGACATATTCGAAATAAGGAAGCGAAGAGTGCGTTAGCCTAAAAAATAAATATCGTCTAGTTTCTCCGGTTGGTCTAAGTTAGGGTCTTGAGGGTCTTGCTGTGTCGTCGTAATATTTGCCTGCTGTGGCTCGTTAGTTCCCGTGTTGGGATCTTCATGAAGTTCTGGTGGAAATGGTTGGGTTTCCTCTAGTCCGATGTATTCGAGGAAATCTGGATCGTTACCGATATAAGAATTGTCGAAAGTCTCTTCGCGAACTTCGGGGTGTATGTTGTAATTGTGTGTTATAAAGTGGGTACGCTGGTGCTTATTTGGGTAGTGTCCTTGAAAAGAGGTTGGTCTCTTAGGCACTGGTCTTGATTGTACTTGGGGTCTGTTGGAATAGTTCACGGTGTGTGTCCTTATGGACTGGTCGACTTCCATAGGTTCGGGTCTTGGTTGTGGTTTTGGGGGGACAGGCCTGGGGTTAGGGTACTGTTGCTGAAACCTAGGAGGCTGTAAAGCATGGGGATTGTGCATTAATTCAGGATAAAAAGTTTGTCTAGGGGCTGGAACGGGAAAGGGTTTTGGAGGATTTTGATTGAATCTTCGAGGAGGAACAGGAGGTGGAAGATGATAATTGATTTTTCTTGTAGAGGCTTGAGAATTGTTTGCGTGTTGTGTTCGGTAATCCATGTTTTGTAATTTCAGACAATAGTGTAGTGCCTGAGGAAGATCAACTGGTTCACGAATACTCAAAAGTCTGGGAAGATCGCCTCGTAATCCTCGAACGAAGGTGTCTAGTGCTTTATCTCGATAGCACTGTGTCATCACATTCAGTGATTCGTGGCTCATCTCCATCGATGATAGTTTGTTGAGGATTAGGGAGAGGTGTTGGTAGACAGCCTGGTAAAATTCGGGAATGGTGTTGGATCCCTGTACCAAAGTTGTCATTTGGTACTCTAGTGTACCAAGGTCCCTCTTGTCTGCATAGTGTAGCGTGAGACATTTGGCGATTTTCTCCCAATTGAGTGGGGTGTTGTACGATTCGAGTACAATATCAGCGTGACCGATGATTTTATTACGGATTACTGAAAGAATGCCGTAATATTTGGGTGTGCCTCGGAGATGGTTATAAATTTTCAGAATTCGCTCAACGCTCTTTTTCCAAGAGCCGAATTCGCCGGGTTGTCCAGAAAAGTCCCTCAAACTTTTCACGACATCCGGTATTTTATCCATATCGGATAAATTCAAGTCGGTGCCTATATTAATTTGCACGTCAGTGTCGTTGTTGATATCGGCTGCGGGATTCATGAAGGAATTAAACAATTGCCTTCCTTGAATCTGTAGAGTCTCGGAGACGAGACGAGTTATCAGCCTTGTAAGCTCAACGTTATCAAGGGCATTGTTCGGAACGCGTGGAGATGGGTTGATTGGAGGCGCGGTGGAAGGATTTTCGATAGGAACTTCGAGACGAGCTGGTCTCACCAAATTATTGGGATTCGACATTTTTCTTTTTAGTAAGAGTATAAAACCACAAAAAACAATGCGCACCTTTCGAACCGAATACTTTTTTAATAAAATTTTTTTGCACAGCGAAACGCGATTTGGATGGCAAGAAAAACAACAACAAGCACAGATACACTTATAGAAAAAGTTTGAAGTTCTTAATCTAAATATATATGTATATAATTGCAAAATAATATAGGATTAGTCAAATCATGCACTTTCTATTTAGGTAAAAAATTTCACTTGAATTCGATAAATCTTTGTTCCTTTGCTTTTCAATAAAAAATTTTGTTAATGGCACTTATTTATTGGCATTTATATGTTTACTTGATTTGAGTTGTACCTCACTTATTGAAAACAAATATATTTCTTTCTTGTAATAATTGAATTTGAGTTTATTTGAAATTGACTTTAATTAATTGAATTCTTTAAAATATGTTTTCCTTTTAATATGAAAATAATCAGACTTTTGTAACTTACAGAAAAATTAAAATGTTTATTTCCTGCATCGGGTTGTTCTGGACCGTCCTGCTGGTTCCAAATCAGCTGTTTCCTTTTTGTTCAGGCTTGGTGTCCTGAGCTACTGGGGGGCTTTTCTTTGGTGATGCACGCTTTTAGTACCTGGGTAGGTCCTTTTAAGTTTTCGCCGTAGTCGAAAATATCCCAAACGGTACTATTAGTTGTTTCCCGTCACTACAATTCTTTTCGTAACTGTTTGGCGATTTAATTCGCGGTAATACTGTTACTCGGTTCCCGCACTTTGAAAATAATTAAGTTATCTGGATCACCTGCCCAGCCTCAGGTGGTGACTTAGCGAGCTAAATAAGGTAGGCTAACCGCTCGACCAACTTAATTTTGCGTTGCATTTAGCTTGGACGGTCCCTGCTCGGGCGCCAGTTA
This sequence comes from Nemotelus pantherinus, assembly GCA_963978885.1. Lineage (NCBI taxonomy): Eukaryota > Metazoa > Arthropoda > Insecta > Diptera > Stratiomyidae > Nemotelus > Nemotelus pantherinus. Next base: position 143,276,043 of record OZ022264.1, read on the forward strand.
ACAAATAAAATAGATTTATTTGTAAAAAAATACAATTCTTAGGGTTAGACCCTAGTTCTTTATTGTTCCACTAATGGGTTACAAAAGACTCCAAACTATCTAATACATTCGCTTATATGCTAAATTATTGCTGATCAATTTGCTGATTTGCATCGATTGTTCGATGCATCGATGCATAGACGCGACCTTTGCTCGCGCGTGCAGGTAGATTTGCTAGCTCAGGTGTGAGCCAACATGATGAGCATGTGTTTAATGTTAACTTATATATATATATATATATATATATATATATATATATATATATATATATATATATATATATATATATATATATATATATATATACCTATATACGATACCTTGAAAGAACTTGGAGCTGTCATCCACGCAAGAGATAGTTTTATGACCATTCACCCCAATAATCATATCCCTCTTAAACAATATGTCTCAAAGGAAGTTAATACCCTCGAGATAAGAACAAACCACCTTAATCAACAGCAGGCTTCTAAATTAAACTCAATTATGCGAAAACATTCAGGCTTACTCTCAGACCCAGATGAAAAACTTACTTATACTACCAACGTTAAAGGCGAAATTCGAACAACGACAAACGATCCTGTATATTCACGTTCATATCCTTACCCAATAGCGCTAAAAGGAGAAGTAGAGAAGCAAGTAAGAAAATTACTGGACGACGGCATAATAAAACAGCATATAAGCGAATGTATTAGATAGTTTGGAGTCTTTTGTAACCCATTAGTGGAACAATAAAGAACTAGGGTCTAACCCTTAGAATTGTATTTTTTTACAAATAAATCTATTTTATTTGTTAACTGGCGCCCGAGCAGGGACCGTCCAAGCTAAATGCAACGCAAAATTAAGTTGGTCGAGCGGTTAGCCTACCTTATTTAGCTCGCTAAGTCACCACCTGAGGCTGGGCAGGTGATCCAGATAACTTAATTATTTTCAAAGTGCGGGAACCGAGTAACAGTATTACCGCGAATTCAATCGCCAAACAGTTACGAAAAGAATTGTAGTGACGGGAAACAACTAATAGTACCGTTTGGGATATTTTCGACTACGGCGAGAATTTAAAAGGACCTACCCAGGTACTAAAAGCGTGCATCACCAAAGAAAAGCCCCCAAGTAGCTCAGGACACCAAGCCTGAACAAAAAGGAAACAGCTGATTTGGAACCAGCAGGACGGTCCAGAACAACCCGATGCAGGAAATAAACATTTTAATTTTTCTGTACGTTACAAAAGTCTGATTATTTTCATATTAAAAGGAAAACATATTTTAAAGAATTCAATTAATTAAAGTCAATTTCAAATAAACTCAAATTCAATTATTACAAGAAAGAAATATATTTGTTTTCAATAAGTGAGGTACAACTCAAATCAAGTAAACATATAAATGCCAATAAATAAGTGCCATTAACAAAATTTTTTATTGAAAAGCAAAGGAACAAAGATTTATCGAATTCAAGTGAAATTTTTTACCTAAATAGAAAGTGCATGATTTGACTAATCCTATATTATTTTGCAATTATATACATATATATTTAGATTAAGAACTTCAAACTTTTTCTATAAGTGTATCTGTGCTTGTTGTTGTTTTTGTTGCCATCCAAATCGCGTTTCGCTGTGCAAAAATTTTTTTTTAAAAAAGTATTCGGTTCGAAAGGTGCGCATTGTTTTTTGTGGTTTTATACTCTTACTAAAAAGAAAAATGTCGAATCCCAATAATTTGGTGAGACCAGCTCGTCTCGAAGTTCCTATCGAAAATCCTTCCACCGCGCCTCCAATCAACCCATCTCCACGCGTTCCGAACAATGCCCTTGATAACGTTGAGCTTACAAGGCTGATAACTCGTCGCGTCTCCGAGACTCTACAGATTCAAGGAAGGCAATTGTTTAATTCCTTCATGAATCCCGCAGCCGATATCAACAACGATACTGACGTGCAAATTAATATAGGCACCGACTTGAATTTATCCGATATGGATAAAATACCGGATGTCGTGAAAAGTTTGAGGGACTTTTCTGGACAACCCGGCGAATTCGGCTCTTGGAAAAAGAGCGTTGAGCGAATTCTGAAAATTTATAACCATCTCCGAGGCACACCCAAATATTACGGCATTCTTTCAGTAATCCGTAATAAAATCATCGGTCACGCTGATATTGTACTCGAATCGTACAACACCCCACTCAATTGGGAGAAAATCGCCAAATGTCTCACGCTACACTATGCAGACAAGAGGGACCTTGGTACACTAGAGTACCAAATGACAACTTTGGTACAGGGATCCAACACCATTCCCGAATTTTACCAGGCTGTCTACCAACACCTCTCCCTAATCCTCAACAAACTATCATCGATGGAGATGAGCCACGAATCACTGAATGTGATGACACAGTGCTATCGAGATAAAGCACTAGACACCTTCGTTCGAGGATTACGAGGCGATCTTCCCAGACTTATGAGTATTCGTGAACCAGTTGATCTTCCTCAGGCACTACACTATTGTCTGAAATTACAAAACATGGATTACCGAACACAACACGCAAACAATTCTCAAGCCTCTACAAGAAAAATCAATTATCATCTTCCACCTCCTGTTCCTCCTCGAAGATTCAATCAAAATCCTCCAAAACCGTTTCCCGTTCCAGCCCCTAGACAAACTTTTTATCCTGAATTAATGCACAATCCCCATGCTTTACAGCCTCCTAGGTTTCAGCAACAGTACCCTAACCCCAGGCCTGTCCCCCCAAAACCACAACCAAGACCCGAACCTATGGAAGTCGACCAGTCCATAAGGACACACGCCGTGAACTATTCCAACAGACCCCAAGTACAATCAAGACCAGTGCCTAAGAGACCAACCTCTTTTCAAGGACACTACCCAAATAAGCACCAGCGTACCCACTTTATAACACACAATTACAACATGCACCCCGAAGTTCGCGAAGAGACTTTCGACAATTCTTAAATCGGTAACGATCCAGATTTCCTCGAATACATCGGACTAGAAGAAACCCAACCATTACCACCAGAACTTCATGAAGATCCCAACACGGGAACTAACGAGCCACAGCAGGCAAATATTACGACGACACAGCAATACCCTCAAGACCCTAACTTAGACCAACCGGAGAAACTAGACGATATTTATTTTTTAGGCTAACGCACTCTTCGCTTCCTTATTTGGAATATGTCACAAGAAGCGGAGAGATATTAAAATTTCTAGTGGATACAGGTTCCAATAAAAACTATATCCAGCCAAGACATATCGGCAATCCTATTCCAAATATGAAAAATTTCTATGCCATTTCATATTTGGCGGGAACATCCAAATCACTCACCACTCATATATTCAGCCTCTTGGACCCCATGCAGGCAAAATTAAATTTTTTAAACTCCCAACACTAATATCTGTCGATGGTATTTTGAGGAACGATACCTTGAAAGAACTTGGAGCTGTCATCCACGCAAGAGATAGTTTTATGACCATTCACCCCAATATTCATATCCCTCTTAAACAATATGTCTCAAAGGAAGTTAATACCCTCGAGATAAGAACAAACCACCTTAATCAACAGCAGGCTTCTAAATTAAACTCAATTATTCGAAAACATTCTGGCTTACTCTCAGACCCAGATGAAAAACTTACTTATACTACCAACGTTAAAGGCGAAATTCGAACAACGACAAACGATCCTGTATATTCACGTTCATATCCTTACCCAATAGCGCTAAAAGGAGAAGTAGAGAAGCAAGTAAGAAAATTACTGGACGACGGCATAATAAAACCCTCTAGATCACCGTACAACTCTCCGGTCTGGATCGTCCCGAAAAAAATGGACGCATCAGGAGAAAAGAAGTTCAGAATGGTAATAGACTATCGTAAACTTAACTCACTAACCATCCCAGATAAATACCCTATTCCCGAGATTAACGAAGTTCTCGCGAATCTCGGTCGAAATGAATGGTTTTCGGTGGTTGATCTAAAAAGCGGCTTTCACCAGATTCCTTTAAAGGAATCCGACATTGAAAAGACTGCTTTTTCCATAAATAACGGAAAATACGAGTTCACACGGTTACCATTTGGGCTGAAAAACGCCCCCTCAATTTTTCAACGGGCTCTCGACGACATCCTTCGTGAGCACATAGGGAAAAGATGTCATGTATACATTGATGACATCATCATTTTCGGCAAAAACGAGGCAGAGCATTTCGAAAACCTCGACATCGTTTTCCAAACGCTAAAATCTGCCAACATGAAAATACAGCTCGATAAATGCGAGTTTTTAAAGAGTGAAGTTGAGTTTTTAGGTTATATCGTCAGCAGGGATGGAATACGAAGAAACCCCAAAAAAGTACAAGCCATTCTTGAATTTCCTGTTCCGAAAACCCTCAGAGATCTACGATCATTTTTAGGAATGTCGGGGTACTATCGGCGATTTATACAAGATTATGCCAAAATCGCGAAACCCCTGACATCCCTTCTCAGAGGGGAAGATGGGCGAGTGCCCAAAAATTTTTCAAAAAATAAAATTATCAACTTGGATTCCGAAGCACTTAGTGCATTTAATAAATTAAGGAATTGTCTCGCTTCCAAGGAAGTCGTTCTTGCACACCCAAACTTTGACAAGGAATTTGAGCTCACGACAGACGCTTCTAAATACGCTCTAGGAGCCGTTCTTTCGCAGGATGGCAGACCTATCACTTATCTCTCACGAACACTTAGAAACGCAGAAGAAGGGTACGCAACAAACGAAAGGGAAATGCTTGCCATCATATGTGCTTTGGACTCGTTGAGAAACTACCTCTATGGGTCATGCAAACTGAAGATCTACACTGACCACCAACCACTTACATTCGCTCTTAGCAATAAAAATACTAATAACAAAATGAAAAGGTGGAAGGCGGCCCTAGAAGAATACAACTACGAATTAAAATACAAGCCAGGAAAAGCAAATGTTGTTGCAGATTCTCTGTCCCGACCTCCTCGACAAACCCAAATACATTCAATGACACCTACCATTCACAGTGATGATAGCTCTGCTCATAATCTCATCCCGACGCCGAGACCCCAGTTAATGTCTTTCGAAATCAGCTTATTCTCAAAACTGGCAACGAAGATAGCTATCAGCTTCTACATCCTTTCGAAAATTACACCCGACACATAATAATAAAACCAGACTACTCGGACACAGATTTCATAAACATATTCAAACGTTACTTAAATCCAAACACTGTAAACGGACTTTGCACTACTGAAGATATTATGGGGAAAATACAACTGATATATCCACAGCACTTTAGAGATTATCGCATTCGGTTTACTCAAAAAATTGTCGAAGACGTTCCTAACGAGGTTGAACAAGAAGAAAGAATCCTTCAGGTTCACCGAAGAGCCCATCGGAACGCCGAGGAGAATAGACTACAAATTCTCGAAAACTTCTATTTTCCTAGAATGACAGCCAAAATTAAAGTCATTGTCAATCGCTGCCGAATGTGCAAGGAAAACAAATATGATAGGCATCCTAACAAACCGTTTTTAAATCCTACTCCCATTCCAACTTATCCCGGCCACACTGTTCGTATCGACATTTTCTCAACAGAAAGAAAGCTCGTCTTAACAGCGGCGGACAAATTTTCTAAACTCGCTCAAGCCAAAGTCATTGCTTCAAGATCTATAGAAGACATAAAACAGCCTCTAATGGATATCCTATACTACTTCTGCATTCCCGAAAATGTCGTGATCGACAATGAAGGATCACTGACGTCCGTTTCAATAACTGCCTTAATGGAAGATGACCTGCAAATTAAGGTATTTAAAACTCCACCATACAAAAGCGAAGTAAATGCACAGGTTGAGCGATGGCATTCGACTCTGATCGAGATTATGAGATGCCTCAGGAAGGAAAATCCTTCACGCCCATTTGACGAACTGCTGCAACGAGCAGTAAACGAATATAATCATACCATACATTCAACAACTGGAAAAAAACCAGTAGAACTCTAGGTTGTACTGGCTGGCACATGGCCACACATAGACCTACCGGTCCGTAGTGATAAGTAGAACTCTATCTTGGCAGAAACCTTGACTCAGACGAACGAGAGAGAGCACGACAAAGAAACATAGACAGACTCAAACAAAAACAAGAGACAGACATACGAAACCACAATAAAAAGAGACAACCCACTAAAAACTACGACATTGGAGAAATTATTTACGTAAAGCAAAATAAGCGGAAAGGTTCTAAATTAACACCCAAATACAAGCAGGAAACTGAAAAAGAAAATAATAACTCGACTGTTTTAACAGAATCCGGAAAAATAGTTCATAAAAGTAATATCAAAAATTAATTCTACTTTTCAGACTCACCATTCGAACTTCCATGGCTAGAGTACAAATTTTAGACTACTCTAGCTCGCAGATAGTCTCCTTTCACACAGGACTGACCAAAACACAAGACGGAAACTTTAAAATCATTCACATCATCAACATAGACAAGTACGAAGACTGCGTATCACAAATCGAGCCGATCCTCAACATTCCAGAAATTCGACAACATTCCCTAGCTCCTTTCCTATCCCAAGAACTGCATCAAATTAGGGATTTGATCCAAAATCTGAAGCCACAAAAGATAAAGCGATCCCTTAACTTTCTCGGTAGTGTTTGGAAATGGATTGCAGGCAATCCTGACCATGAAGATTTTATCACCATAAAAGAAAAAATCACAGATGTGCTACAAAATAACAACAGACAGGTTGTAATAAACCAACTCTACAATGATAGAATAAATAATATAAAGAGAATGGCAAACGAGATACATAAATTATTCAAGGAAAATAATCAGATAAGTAGTAACAAAATATTTGATGTACACTTTAGCCTAAGGATAATTGCAGAAGAACTAAAAAATATTAATCATGCTATACATTGGGCTAAACTAGGTATTGTGAATTCTCTAATACTATCCAAAGACGAAATCAAACTTGCAACTAACGTATTGGACAAAGAAATGTTACCTTATACAACAATAGAAGAAGCATTGGACTGGATATATATATATATATATATATATATATATATACCTGCAAACTGATTAAGGGAGAGAATCTCTGGAGTGGCCAATCCAATTGAGCTAAATTTTTCGCTGGCAACCCTCTCAGGATTTTTGAATGAAATTCCTACAGAGTCATAAATCACACAAGATCCACTTATCACATGAATTTCGTTTTGATTTTGTCAATGCATCGGAAGCTATAGGGAAAAAACCTTTATTTTCCTGAGCAAATTGACAATATTTAGGAGACAAAAATAACCATAGCTGGCAACCCTATACAATTTTTTTAACGAATTTCTGTGAAATTTATCTTAGAGAAAAGTTCGCCTACTGCGTGAATTTGGTTCTAATCTGGTGGCCAAATCGGAAGCTATTGCCCAAAAACCAGTTTTTTTTTCTAAGCGAGTTTTCAAAATGACACCACTGCCACAGTATTGCCCGTGTTTCAAAATTATTTCTATCAGACCTGGTCCTAGCTAATTCCAGCATGTCCTGTTAATTTCATATTGATCGCATTATCCGATCGTCAGTTCTCGAGAACAGAAATGTTGAGTGCTGAAAATAGAGGTTATTGGACCATGGGATGCCGTTCTTATTTACGGCGGAATTTTGAAAATTTTTATTTGTTTTCGTGGACAAAAGTCACAATTGATCAAAAACTTTAATTGTATTTAATGTGTACCAATTTTTTCCTAGCTCAAAAAAATATTTTAATAAAAAAACCGATTTTTCCTTTAGAAGCTAGATATATTGAATTTTGTGACAAATATCGATATTTCGAGGGTAATCTGCCCTCTTTTTCAGTGTCTATCAGTCTAACCTTAATCTAACTTATGTATGCTACTTATAGAGCTTACTTTAAAAGTATTGACTTATACTAATTACCAACTAATTGTCTATTAATGGACTTTATACTAATTACCAACTAATTGCCTATTAATTACTTTATTATCCATATTAATTAAATTATCCTCCTCACTATGAAATGAATGTTCAAATTAGCCTGAACAGTGGTGATGCACAGTTTCCTTGGTCTGTATTTAGTCTTCTATGCATAGGGGTTTTCCATATGTGCAGGCTTTCGTACGCATCCAGTTTTCGCACCTGCTGTACCTCCTTGAACACCTCCACGTTGTCCCAAGTTATGTTGTGATCCTCCTCCAATATGTGCTTTGCTACTGCTGAACGTACTTATGTTGTATTCTTTTTCCTCGCTGAAGCTGCTTCTCGTTTATGTTCCGTTAGTCTAACACCAACTAACCGTTTCGTTTGCCCGATGTATAATTTGTCGCATACTGGGCGGGTTATTTTATAAACTCCGAATTTTTCCTTTTTATCCTTTTTGTCTTTGACATAGTATAGTACCTAATTTTTTAGTTTTACTGGTTGGAACTGCTTTAATATCAAAGCGTTCAAGAAGTACCCGAACTTTTTTGAATACTGATGAATAAATAATTGGAACTCTTATGGTCATTTCTTGTTTTTCCTGCGTAAAAGCGTCGTTAAAAGATCACGCTGTATTCTATACTTTTTCTTTTTGACAAGATTTCCAATTATCCTCTCGTCAAATCCATTTTTTCTCGCCGTATCTTCAATATATTTAACTTCTGAGTTAAAACTATCCTGATCCATGGGCACTGTTAATAGCCGGTGAATCATGAAATTAAAGGGGGCCATTTTTTGGGAATGCCAATGATTAGACGTGGATGGTGTTGTCCTCTGAGTGTGTGTGGGCTTCCGGTAGATATTGAAACTAAGAAGACCTTCTTTCCTTATGACCATTAAATCCAAGAAGGGTAGTTTCTAATTCTTTTCGATTTCCATTGAAAATTGGATGTCCTTATGTGCTCGGTTCAATTTCTCAAAAAAAAAACTCTAGCGCACCTGAACCGCTAGAAACACTAATGTTCGAAGAACAGTAGAAGAATCGTGCAGGTTTTGATTGCATATTCCACCACATGCGCTGCTTATTACGGCCAAATTGTTTCAAATGCCACGTTTTACTTTTGTCTCAAGAATGCATTATAACTCATATGGTAGAAGATTTCAGATATTACCACTGGCATGAATTTCAACGTTTATGAGAGCAAAACACGGGTTAATTATATTCGTAATCAGTTGCTTGTATCACAAAATTTTGAAAGCAGCATCTCATATAACATCAATTAAGAAAATGCTCAGTGCCTGCAGCACTGTAACTGTAGTTGGAGCTTGGGGCTGCGATCCGAAAAATTTGCAGAACTTTGGGAATTGAAACGTCGGTTATTTATTTTCATTGTAAATATTTCCGGTATGAATACTAACTGTAAGCATTTATTGATACAAAAGTAGCACAACCGACTCGTGCTGGCAACCTTTCGCCAGTATCAAAGCCAAGAATATATAACATCTGCTTCACGTTGTTATATAATATTTGAAGTTAAAGGAGTATAAAGAAATTTAGGGTTACCTGCAGCGAGTTTTTTCAAATAATCGAAAGCTTAATATTTGCTGTTTATTGTCACTACAATATCATAACCAATTGAAAATTCTGCGATAAAACCGCTTAATAAAGATATTGCAAACAAACACAAAACCAACAATAGCTGGCAACCCTATCATGGCTTTTCAACCAAATTTGGCTTGAATAATGTTTATAATAGGTTCCAGTAATTGTATGAAATTCGTATTGATTTCATGACTGCACTGGAAGTTATAGGGCAAAAAGTTTTATTTTCCTGAGCGAATTTTCAAAACCAAAGACACCAAAATTATCATAGCTGGCAGCACCAATCGAATTTTTCAACCAGATTTCGATCAAACAGAGTTTAGAGTAGGGTGCAGCTACTGTGTCAATTTCATGAAAATCTGGTTACTAATTCACATTTCATAGGGCAAAAAGCATTTTTTTTCTTTGTAATTTTTCAAGATGGCACCACTGGAACAGAGTTGCCTACAATTCAAAATCGCTTCTATTAAATCTGGTCTTACTTAAGTCCAATGCATTCTGTAAATTTCAATTTTATCTGATTATTGATTCGTGAGTTCCCGTGAACAGAGGTTTTTGAAGCTAAAAATATAGGTTAACTGAGAAAGGGTTACCGTTCTTGTCCGACATGAAATTTCCAAAGTTTTACTTTGACTGTGTAGATTGAGCATAAGATTTGTATACAGATTGGTTTTATTGTAGAAACGGACATATTTTAGGATATTCGATGGTTTGAATGTTTTCACTTCCAATTTTTTTTTTTTTCAAATTTAAGACACCAAAATTATCATAGCTGGCAGCTCCAACCGAATTTTTCAACCAAATTTCTACCAAACGTGGTTTAAAGTAAGGTGCAGCTACGGTGCGAATTTCGTTAAAATCGAACGATTCAATCAGAACTTATAGGGCTAAAAGCAGTTATCTTTTTTAGTGATTTTTCAAGATGGCACCACTGGCACAGAATCACCCGCATTTCAAAATCACTTCTATCAGACCTGGTCCTATTTAAGGCTAATACATTCTGCAAATTTCAATAAATTCTGTTCATCGGATCGTGAGTTTCCGTGAACAGAAGTTTTTGATGCTAAAAATATAGGTAAATTGGACAAGGGTTGCCAGGCGTGCCCGTTATACCATATCAAATTTTTTTCTTTATTTATGTAAACAAAGCACAAAATTTACATATGAGTGGCTTTTTTTTAAGAAACGACATTTTTTCAAGAGAAACGATGATTTGGAGGTTTTCACTTTCAGTGCCTGCCCTAGCTACAGGGTTGCCAGCACGCTCATTAAAACGTACATTTATCTACAACTAAATAAAACAAACATGTCCTGAAAATTTCGTAATTATTAAATAGCTTTGTCAAAAGTTATTGCAATTTAAAAATTTTTAAATTTTCCCGTTCTCTTTTTAGGCACCCAGCGCACACATGGGGTTAAAAAATTACAAAACATTATCTGATTCACATGTAAAACTTGTTCGAAATTTATGTCGTCAACTTTATTTTTGCAAAAATTATTTGTGTACGGAATAATAGGTATATTAAAAAATCACTAAAATGGCCGCCGGCGCCAAAGGGTTAACAATTATTAATTTTTTGTGAGACCTGGCACTATTCTGCATATACACCAATGTGTCCTGAAAATTTCAGCTCAATCGGATGGCGCGTTCCTGAGATTTTTTCACTGAAATTTTTTGATGATATATATATATATATATATATATATATATATATATATATATATATATATATATATATATATATATATATATATATATATATATATATATATATATATATATAGAAATATGAATTTTTGGCCAAAGTGATTTTAATACTAATGTTCTTCTTCGAACATTAGTAAAAATTAGGTACTATACTATGTCACGTCAAAGACAAAAAGGATAAAAAGGAAAAATTCGGAGTTTATAAAATTACTTGCCCAGTATGCGACAAAATATACATCGGGCAAACGAAACGGTTAGATGGTGTTAGACTAACGGAACATAAACGGGAAGCAGCTTCAGCGAGGAAAAAGAATACAACAATAGTACGTTCAGCAGTAGCAAAGCACATATTGGAGGAGGATCACAACATAACTTGGGACAACGTGGAGGTGATCAAGGAGGTACAGCAGGTGTGAAAACTGGATGCGTACGAAAGCCTACACATATGGAAAACCCCTATGCATAGAAGACTAAACACACACCAAGGAAACTGTGCATCACCACTGTTCAGGCTAATTTAAACATTCATTTTATAGTGAGGAGGATAATTTAATTAATATGGATAATAAAGTAATTAATAGGCAATTAGTTGGTAATTAGTATAAAGTCCATTAATAGACAATTAGTTGGTAATTAGTATAAGTCAATACTTTTAAAGTAAGCTCTATAAGTAGCATACATAAGTTAGATTAAGATTAGACTGATAGACACTGAAAAAGAGGGCAGATTACCCTCAAAATATCGATATTTGTCACAAAATTCAATATATCTAGCTTCTAAAGGAAAAATCGGTTTTTTTATTAAAATATTTTTTTGAGCTAGGAAAAAATTGGTACACATTAAATACAATTAATAATGACTACCAGGTCAAAATACAATTTTATTCAATTCGTAGATTACAAAAAAGTAATCGGCGGAATCTCTGAAGACATAAGATTCCTCAGATTATGTTTAAAAAAGAATGTGACTCCTAGAAGGCATATTATTAAATTTAGGTCCCATATGTTAGGAGTAGGGAAACAAATTACTCTGGCCGAAAGGAATCTGATTAGAGATTCCGTAAATAGGGTTTATAATAGATTAGGGGATTTCACACTGAAAGTTTATTCCTTGCATCTTAAAATGGCAAGTGAGTCTTTAGGTAGGAAAGGAGATATTGCAGATATAATAGGGAAAGCAAACAGGGCCTTTGAATGTGAGAAAGATAGAAAGAGGAAAATTCTCACAAAAAAACTGAAGGAGCTGACGAGAGGAAAGGATACCATTGAAAAGGAAAAGAATGCCGTAGAGACTATCGCCAACTATGTGGTGAATAAGTCCATGGTTCAATTCACAGGAGAGCAAATGAAGCTACTTAACCAAGGTCTGAATTTCTCTGTCAAGGCAAAACATTCCCAACAGAAGACTTGGTAGTAGACATCGAAGCAGCGGTTAAAACCCTGCCCGAAGAGGCGAAAGCACAGATTAGAGGCAATGTGGCTAAACTCATCAGGAGGGAAAATCGTAAGAGGGGGAACACTGGGAATGCACAAAGAGTGCTCAGAGAGTTGGCTGCTAAACCGGTCTTTTATACCAAAGCTGACAAAGGAAATGCCGTGGATAAAGACGAATATGACCGTATTATGGACAAAGACGAATATGACCGATTAGTTATAGAAAAACTCAACAACGGGGATTACCATGACCTAAGGAAAGATCCCTTACCAGACTCTATGAAACGAGTTGACAGAGTCTTGAAAGAGTGCAAAGGGACGATTGGAGAGCTGAAGAAGCTGCGGGTCTCAAACCCGTCATTGCCAAGAATTAGGTGCCTTCCAAAGATACATAAGGAAGGAAGTGAACTTAGGGATTTTGTCACCGCTACAAGCGCTCCAACAAGGAGAATCGCAAAATGGATTGTAGACGAGTGTAGGGCCTTAGGGAAGATTAGCGATAGAACGGTTAAGAATCGAGACGAGGTAATAGAGCGGCTTGGAAGAGTGGCAACAATAGGGGAAGATGAGCTAGTTGTATTATTTAATATCAAGGCTCTGTTCCCAAGCGTGCCAGTAAAACAAGCACTCACGTTCTTTGACGACTGGCTATTAGAGAGGAATAGCTCACCGGAGGGGAGGAAGAGGGCTTAAGACTTTATGAAACTCGCTACGGTTTGCATGAATGAAAGTTATTTTACTTTCAGGGGGAAATACTTCAAAGCGATGAAAGGTGTAGCAATGGGAAATCCTTTATCCCCACTTATGAGTGAAATATTTATGGATAGACTAGAGAAGAAACTTTATGAAGAAGGTTCGCTTCCGCGGGTTTGGCTGAGATATGTAGACGATATTCTAGCTATAGTTAAAAAAGATGCTTTGGGAGAAACGTTGGAGAAATTGAACCGAGCACATAAGGACATCCAATTTTCAATGGAAATCGAAAAGAATGAGAAACTACCATTCTTGGATTTAATGGTCGTAAGGAAAGAAGGTCTTCTTAGTTTCAATATCTACCGGAAGCCCACACACACTCAGAGGACAACACCATCCACGTCTGATCATTGGCATTCCCAAAAAATGGCCCCCTTTAATTTCATGATTCACCGGCTATTAACAGTGCCCATGGATCAGGATAGTTTTAACTCAGAAGTTAAATATATTGAAGATACGGCGAGAAAAAATGGATTTGACGAGAGGATAATTGGAAATCTTGTCAAAAAGAAAAAGTATAGAATACAGCGTGATCTTTTAACGACGCTTTTTACGCAGGAGAAACAAGAAACGACCATAAGAGTTCCAATTATTTATTCATCAGCATTCAAAAAAGTTCGGGTACTTCTTGAACGCTTTGATATTAAAGCAGTTCCAACCAGTAAAACTAAAAAATTAGGTACTATACTATGTCACGTCAAAGACAAAAAGGATAAAAAGGAAAAATTCGGAGTTTATAAAATTACCCGCCCAGTATGCGACAAATTATACATCGGGCAAACGAAACGGTTAGTTGGTGTTAGACTAACGGAACATAAACGAGAAGCAGCTTCAGCGAGGAAAAAGAATACAACATTAGTACGTTCAGCAGTAGCAAAGCACATATTGGAGGAGGATCACAACATAACTTGGGACAACGTGGAGGTGATCAAGGAGGTACAGCAGGTGCGAAAACTGGATGCGTACGAAAGCCTACACATATGGAAAACCCCTATGCATAGAAGACTAAACACACACCAAGGAAACTGTGCATCACCACTGTTCAGGCTAATTTAAACATTCATTTTATAGTGAGGAGGATAATTTAATTAATATGGATAATAAAGTAATTAATAGGCAATTAGTTGGTAATTAGTATAAAGTCCATTAATAGACAATTAGTTGGTAATTAGTATAAGTCAATACTTTTAAAGTAAGCTCTATAAGTAGCATACATAAGTTAGATTAAGGTTAGACTGATAGACACTGAAGAAGAGGGCAGATTACCCACGAAATATCGATATTTGTTACAAAATTCAATATATCTAGCTTCTAAAGGGAAAATCGGTTTTTTTATTAAAATACAATAACTTTAATTCATTTTCAAAAATTTAAAATTTTTCAGGAGGGTCGATGATTTGAAGGATTTTATTTCAGGAGCCTGCTGTAGCTACAAAGTTGCCCGCACAGTCTTGAATGTGTGGTAAATTTTAGTCTTCATCATTACGCTCTGCCAATTTCACGATGATCCATTGTTTTTCTTAGAAGTTGTGACAAATCGAAATTTGAAATAAAATCCTTGACTACTTTAAGGCACTCAGCACCTACACAAGGCTCAACATTTTCTATTCTTAATCATGGACAAGCTTAAAACATAACAAGATTTCATTCCTATTATGTATTGGAATGGGAATAAAATGTCGAATACGATTATGATGTTTATGAATTAATTATTCTTTATATGATTTTTACACGTCAACTGTTATATGCGAACGAGAGACCGGCTAGAACTGCCACGTTTATACAGATTTGGCAATACCTAATTTGAATAATGCAATGAAGCTCAGTATGATGTTGGATATAACAGTCTCCCCCGAGAAGTATTTATTTTATCGCATTATACCTACCTACAGGGCATCGAATGTGTGATGATCTTTTAGGCAATCCGGGAATTTGTGTTGGTGCTACAGTTTCTTTACTCGCAATCTCCTTTCCCATACGACCCTCTTTCAGCGTAGTAGCTTCTCGATCACTTGAACTTGAGGTCTGGCCGACATTTTCACCTTGGGTTATTTGTTGGTCCACTGTTGCTAGGAATGCGGTCGCTTTTGTATAGTCACCTGCCTGTACAGAAAATGGTAGAAAAATATAATTAGTTATGCTGCATTCTTCGGGAACCATAGTTGATCGCATCTGATCTAAATGACATCTTTATTCTTTGCCCGTCACTGCGTTTGGCTTTTTCCGGTACTGCATTAGAAATCGTTGCAGTTTCTGATGCAGGTCTCCTATATCGTCAATGGCAACTTTGAGTGCCTTCTTCACGGTTCCGACATATCTCTCCGCCTGTCCATTTATTGCTGGATGTGCTGGCGTGGTTAATTTGTGTTAAATGCCATTGTTGATTAGGAAATCTCGAGATTCTCTTGAAGTAAAAGAAGAGCCATTATCAGAAACAAGAACTCTCGGCAACCCGAACCTAGCGAAGATTTCACGTAATGATTTAATTGTGCTGGAACTTGTAATGTTCTTCATTATTACCACCTCTAACCACTTGGTGTTTGAGTCAACCAATATCATAAAATAATTTTCCATGAATGGTCCCGCAAAATTGATAAACAATCGTTGCCATGGTAGTAGTGGTGCCTCCCAGCAGTGTACTGTATTTTTTGGGGGATTAGACAAAACCTTTGTACAGTTTTTACATCCTTTGGCAATCGTTTCAATTGCTTTATCAATTCCTGGCAAGTAGCAATAGCTCCTTGTTAATGTTTTCATCTTCACGATTCCTTGGTGAGCCGAATGCAACACACGACCTCCGCGGAAAATACAGCCATTTTGTATGGTCAACTGATTTTCCATTCTTTTAAAAGGATTTTTACTTAAGTTGCTTCCTGTTCGTAGTTTCCTTAATGTTGGGGCTAGCTCAGCATTGACCTTAGTCTCTTATGCTATCATTCGCTAGTAATGGGCAAAATTAAATCATTCAGTTGATGCAAATATAACGTATAAACATCCTCCTTTGTGTTCAGTGGTTGAGGTTGACGCGAAAAGTAATCTGCACTTGCATTGTCCTCTGATTTCCTGTACTCAGCTCTATATTTGAATCCAGCTAAGAATTGTGCATAATTTAATAGTCGTTGTGAAGTCATCGAAGGTAAATTTGTATCAGGATGAAATATTGTTGTAAGGGGCTTATTATCCGTTACAAGAGTAAAATCACGCCCGTAGCAGAAATTAAAAATTTTCCGTAATTCCCAGTAGAAAACGGTTGCTTCCGTGTCTATTCGACTATAATTAGCTTCACTTTTGGTTAAACTTCTGGAAACAAAAGCTATAGGTCTATCACCAGCTGACGAACGATGAGCAAGAATAGCGGATAACCCATTTGGTCAAGCATCAGTGACTAATATCAAAGGAAATTTATTATCAAATGGTACCAAAAAACGGTCCTTCATAAGGTCTGCTTTTACAGTGTTGAATGATTGTTGACAGTTCTTGCTCCAAACAAATTTAGTTCCGGTATTCAATAAGTTGTGCAATGGAGTGAATTTATGATAGTACTTTACCATTCCGAGAAATTGGCGTAACTCCGTAGCATTCGATGGTTCCTTTATGTTGACGATTGCTTCAATCTTTGCAGCATTTTTGTGTATACCACATTTGTCAATTACATGACCGATACATGTTACGCTCCTTTCGGACAACCAGCATTTACTTCAATTCAAATGAAAGTTGAATTCACGAAGTTTCTCCAGTAATTTCCTAATCCTTTCATTGGCCTCCTCAAGGGACTGTCCCGTGACAATGATATCGTCGACAAAACACGCCGTTCCTTCTAGATCTTTCACAATATATTCTTCCCTGAACCTTTGCCATAGATTTGGTGCCGTTTTCACTCCAAACATTAACTTCTTGACTTTGAAAAGTCCTCTATGAGTACTTACTGTTTGTAGCAAACTACTGTTCTCATCCATATCCATGTGTAAGTACGCCTTGTAAATGTCAAATGTAAGTACGCCTTGTAAATGTCACAGGCGGATTGTATTATTTGTTTTGATAACAGGAATAATGGGGGTCACCCATTCTGAATGTCGAGTCTCTTCAAAAATTACGTCGCACACAGGTCTATCAATTTCCTCATCGATCAAAGGCCTTAACGCGAACGGTACTTGTCTTGCTTTAACAAATATTGCCTTCACTCCATCACACTATCCTAGAACCCCTTTTATGTTTCGTATGGCACCAATTTTGGGTTCAAATACATCACTGAAGCTTTCATAAATTAATTTTCTAAATGTCTGAATGGACTCATCATTGACATTAACCGAGTTTATCGGCAATAATTTTAGCTTACGGATCGACTCCTGACGCACAATCGGGTCCAGGTTCTGCTTTATATTGTACAGTTTTGCACTGAAGCATTTCTTGTTAGGTTCAACGTTTACTTCACTTGTACCAACGACCGGGATTAGTTCATGATTATACATTCTCAAAAACGCATCACTCGGTTTCATAACTGCAGTTGGACAGTATTTTATGAACGTTTCGTAATTCCAAACTGATCTCGCGGCCCCTGTTTCAAATTTCAAGTCAATATTTTCATTGTTCAATTGAACGGTAACAAAGAACTTTTTAGAATTTGGTTTTGTAATCAGATGTAGAGATTTTACAGCTGACACTAGCTCTACCGACCCGATTTCGTGTTAATTATCTCCCTCCGCGTCGACAAATTCTATTGCATTTGTTTCTCGGAATTTATTTTGCGCATCACGGCAAACCGACGATACGTAACCACGTCGTTTACATAGTTTAAATTTTAGTTTACCCCCATTTCTACAATCTGTTGCGATGTGATCGGGACTGCCGCATCTAAAACAAAAATTGTTAGCTTTGCCCTTTTTGGTTTTGCTGCTTTTTCTTTTCCATTATGATGTTTATGAATTTATTATTCTTAATATGATTTTCACACGTCAACTGTTATATGCGAACCGGATGAGAGACGGGCTAGAACTGCCATATTTATACAGATTTGGTAATACCTAATTTGAATAATGCAATGTAGCTCAGTATGATGTTGGAATTAACAATTCTCATTACTTTTTTAAACAAATTTTTAAATTACTTGTGTTCGAATTCAACATAAATTAGAATACGATTAGCATAAAACAATTCCCACACTTGCATATACCAGGCAAGCAAAATTTGAGATTGCACGCTTGGGTGTATGCAAGTAAAGTTTGCCAGACAACATGTTGTAAAGAATTTGTGACTGCAATTTCGGTCTCATGGTGTGAATGCAATGATCATGTTACACTAGACCGAGATTGCAGTCAAGAAATTCTAGATCAAAAATTCGCTGTGTATGTACAACGTGATCAGAACTTATGTCTCACGATGTATGGATGTGTAGTTCACGTTGTGCATACATTGAATATGAAGTACAACTAAGTACTACATAAGTATGATAATGGAAATAAAGCATTCAGTATTGTCCTAGCATTCAATCCGTGCGTTTCTATTCAACGAACATAAGGTCTAGCACAGGTTTAAGAACTTGGGCTAGAGACAGAGATAATCACATAGCAGCTATCGGGAGCTCAGTACCATCATTAATCGCACCTAGTACAGGTCTAGTACCTGGGCTAGCAAGTTAGAGTAAAAGAGCTCTAACTTAACATTTCATATAGCTCAATTTCATCGTTCATCGCACCTAGCACAGGTCTAGTACCTGGGCTAGCCAGTTAGAGCAAAAGAGCTCTAACTTAACATTGGTGACCCCGACGTGATTTGATCACGCAACTTAACAAAACATGGCGGCAATCATTGATCGCTTATTTCAAAGGCAAACCCGACAAGCAGCCGAAGTCGATAACATCATTTCGAACTACAAGAAAGATTCAGCCAGTCGAAAAACCAAAGCTGAATATTTCGAAGAAAGGCTTCGACGGCTAGAAGCAGCCTGGGAACTGTTCGAAGAAACAGATACTGAAATCCGGGCACTTAAAGATGTTCCGATAACACACGAATACTTCACCAGTGGCCTATACGACACGACGCAAACCAATGTACGAAACTTTCGAACGCATTTCGAAGAACAAATTCAGGCATTGGAACAATCTAAAGCAGCACCAGATTTTTGCGACGGTGACACAGCTGTACAACAGCCAAGTGCGTCGAAAGTAGCAAATGAAAGCTTCGAACACGAGGCGACACTGAGTGAATCAGTGAAGGGAAAGAGCATTCCCGCGCCGGAAGCTACCAAGTTTATAAGAAGACATAATGCTCTAGCTGACTCTTTGCGTCGACTTCTCGCCCGTTTAGATAAAGAAGAACATTCGAGGCAGTTTTACCAGTTAAAGATCAAACTGATCAACCAATACTGGTCCCAATTAGAGGACTACAACCAAACCATCTGGGAGCTGAGCACGGACCCTGTGTCAGAGGGTTATGATTTAGACCAGCATATTCAGCTGGAAGAGCTTTCACAACAGTGGCTGATCCATTTATCAACCAAACTCGATAATTTAGATGCAGCATCAGCCCCAAGACTTGCACCAGCAGTCTCCGCCACTGGGCTAAATCTCCCGAAGATAACACTGCCCAAGTTCGACGGGGACTACATCAAGTGGCGGCAGTTTCATGACCTATTCATTCAAATGGTCGATAGCCAAATGTTATCTAACTGCCAAAAGTTATGGTATCTCAAGACAAATTTAACGGGTGAGGCTGAAAGGCTTATTAGAAATTTCACTCTTACGGACGACAATTATAGCTCAGCCTGGAAGATGCTTAAGGACAGATACGAAAACCGAAGATTATTGACAGCAGCACTGATCAATAAACTACTAGCACAGCCGTCACATGCCACTGACAAGCCATCTGCGGCAGCCATCCGATCTCTACACGATACGACACAAGAGTGTATAATGGGATTGGAAAATATTGATGTCACTACCCTCAATTGGGACCCACTACTGCTCCATGTTTTAATTAAAAAGCTCGACGCAACCAGCCATACGCTGTATGAGCAATCACTGGCCAATCCTCGTGAGCTACAGAGTTTGAAGAATTTTTTAACCTTCTTAGAAACTCGATTTCAAGCCTTGGAGGTATTAGGCAATAAGATAAAGGGCCTAGAGGAGCCGAGGAAAATTAACGCCATGAAATCTACCTTAGCCACGCTCAAGACGACAATATGCTCCTTATGCAATCAGAACCACCCTCTGTTCTACTGTCCGGAGTTTTTAAAGATGACACCCTCTAGCAGATTGAAAGTAGTCCAATCTAAAAGGCTATGTGTCAATTGCTTCCGTGACGGTCATAGGACTATCGAGTGTACTCTACGAGGGTGCAAACAATGTGCAAAAAAACATAATAGTTTGGTACATTTAGAACCCAAGTTGGGATCCAGGCCACCAAAGGAAAGACCACAACCTGAAACTAAATCAAGTGCAGATAGCGATCAAAATGGGCAACCTTTATCGCTCAGCACCCTGGATTCCCCCAAGAACCAAACTTACGTGCTTCTGAGCACCGCTGTAGTAAAACTGATTGGTAGCAATGGAATGACGATACAATGTCGAGCACTGTTAGATCCCGGTTCCCAGATAAATTTGATAACCGACCGAGTGGTTAAGAAGCTGGGTATATCACCAACCTACCATTCGACGTGCATAGAGAAGGTAGGAGGCACTACTCAACGAACACAAGGGAGAGTAAACGTGCAGCTACAATCCAGGATTAACGCCTACTCAACGAGGATGGAGGCTTACGTACTCGAGAAAATTGTGTCACCCCAACCATCCCAGAAGATAGACACATCAAGGTGGCTCATACCCCAAAATGTGAACCTAGCCGACCCTACCTTCAACAAAACCGATCGCATTGACGTTCTATTGGGCGCAGAGCACTTCTACGACCTTTTGTCAGTTGGTCAAATTAAGTTAGGCGACGAGCTACCCACTCTACAAAATACACTTTTAGGGTGGATAATTGCCGGAAAGGTGGGAGGAAGTCACCTCGGTCTTGCCACTTGTGGAGTTCTCATTGAAGACATAAAGCTTAACGAGACAATTGAAAAATTTTGGAAGCTGGAAGATGTTTCTGAGAGCAAAGGCCAATTCACACAGGCAGAAAGATCATGTGAAACACATTTCTGCCAGACTACACAAAGAACCAAAGATGGTCGTTTTGTAGTGAGATTACCATTCTCCGACGATCCCGAAAAGCTGGGAGAGTCCAAAGACATTGCACAGCGTCGACTATTTGCAATCGAAAGAAGGTTAAGTAAAGATTCAGACTTGAAACAGCAGTATCAAGAATTTATGGCAGAATATCTCAAGCTTGGCCATATGGAAGAAGTACCGCCACTATTATATCAGAAACCACACTACTTCCTGCCACATCACTGCATATTAAAGCCTGATAGCAGTACGACTAAACTCAGAGTAGTGTTTGACGCTTCCTGTAAAACGACATCCAACATCTCATTAAACGATATATTATATGCAGGACCGACTATACAAGATGATCTATTCGCTATTTTACTGCGTTTTCGGCTACCGCGGTTCGTCTTCACGGCCGACATACAGAAAATGTACAGGCAGATACTATTGCATCCGGAAGATCGAAAGTACCATTTGATTCTGTGGAGGAACGAACCAACTCAACCAGTGCGTTGCTACCAGCTGAATACGGTTACATATGGGACCACATCTGCCCCATATTTAGCAGTGAAATGCCTTCAAAGACTCGCCCAAGAAAAATCCTCACACTATTCTCTCGGTGCCAGTGTACTCCAACAAGACTTTTACATCGACGATGTTATGACTGGATCCGATAGTTTAGTAACAGCCCTTCATACGCAAGAACAATTGATGAAGATACTACAAGCGGCAGGAATGAAACTTCGCAAGTGGTGTGCCAACCATCCGCGGTTACTTCAAAATGTACCACCCGAAGACAAAGAAGTACAACTAGATTTCCAAAATGACGCAGAGGATTTTATTAAAACATTGGGTCTAACTTGGTTACCGAAGCTGGATGATTTTCGTATAGGAATCAATTTTGGGTCAGAAACCGGCAAGATCACGAAACGAACCGTATCTTCAGCTATCGCGAGAATGTTCGATCCATTGGGAATCATGGGACCGGTCATTGTCACAGCAAAGTTATTCCTGCAAGATATATGGCGCCTGGATTTGGATTGGGATGCTGCGCTGCCAGAAAGAATGCATACCCAGTGGTCCCATTTTCGAACCAGTCTAAATGCATTGAATCACCTGCAATTTCCGAGACATGTGCTTGCAAAGGAAATGCCTACACGCATCCAGCTCCACGTTTTTTGCGATGCGTCAGAGCGAGCATACGGAGCTGCCATCTACGTCCGATCCACTTCTAAGGATGGTAGAAAAATTGTTCGATTATTATGTGCAAAATCCCGTTTAGCACCCATTAACAAAATCACAATACCACGCTTGGAATTGTGCGCCGCCAAGCTAGGATCCGAGCTTGCCCAAAGAGTCAAGGTTGCGTTGCGTCTAGAAGAAGTGGTAATTTTCTTTTGGAGCGATTCCGAAATTGTGCTGGGATGGATAAACTCGACAGCCTCGTCATTCTACCCATTCGTTGCTAACAGAGTATCATCGATTCAATCCTTGTCTATACCGCAACAATGGCGTCATGTTCGTTCAAAGGAAAATCCCGCCGACATGCTATCCCGCGGAGTTGCACCTAAGGATTTTGCTGCATGCAACATATGGCTATACGGGCCACCCTTTTTGCATGGCTCTGAAGAAATATGGCCTCCGGCGTATAACAAAGCAACGCAATGTGACTTAGAGAAGAAGAAATCAGCACTAGTATTAATCGATCCACTGGAGAGTTCACAACACTTTATTGATCGAATTAATCATGGCAACTCGTATAAGAAACTGCAACGAGTCGTAGCCTATGTGCTTAAATTCGTTAGACACACTCAAAGAAAGAATGCAGCTAGTGCCAGGCTCTGTAGTCAAGAGTTAGAAGATGCGCTGCAGGTGATTGTTCAGAGCATGCAAGAAGAGGCATTTAAGGATGATATAATCAGCTTGAAAAGGCGTACCGAAGTGAACAAAGCGAGTCCGCTATCCGGTCTAACACCATTTCTGGATGAGAAGGGACTGTTGCGCGTTGGCGGAAGACTAGAAGCATCAAATTTGTCTTACGATGCAAAGCACCCTATGCTTCTACCATATAAGCATCCATTCACAAAAATGTTGATGACGGATATCCATAAGGATAATTTTCATGTTGGACCACAATCATTACTCGCTCTTACGAGGCAACGTTTCTGGGCAATCAAAGGGAAGACGCTTGCCCGCTCTATTGTCCAACGTTGTGTTAAGTGCGCAAGGACCAGACCTAAAATGTTTTCCCAAGTGATGGGAAACTTACCCGCAACAAGGGTACAACCGGCTCGCCCGTTTGTGAATTCAGGCGTTGATTTCTGCGGTCCGATCTGGATTCACTATCGAGGAAGAGGCAGTCGGCCGCAAAAAAGCTACATTGCAGTGTTCTGTTGTTTTGCAACGAAGGCCGTGCATCTGGAGGCGGTAAGCGACTTGACAACTGAGGCTTTCATTGGTGCACTTAAGCGCTTCATTGGAAGGCGAGGCCATTGTCAGAATTTATACTGCGATAATGCCACCAACTTCGTGGGAGCTCGAAATCAGCTGGCTGAACTGACGAACAGCATCTACTCTGACAAAGCTAAAAACGAAATTTTCAATGTCTGCACCACACAAAAAATTGAATTTCACTTCATCCCTCCACGGGCCCCTCACTTTGGAGGACTGTGGGAGGCAGCAGTTAAGTCAGCCAAACACTTACTGCTAGGAAGTGCAGCAGCAGCCACGTTAACGCACGAAGAACTGCAAACCTATCTTGTGGAAGTTGAAGCTATAATGAATTCAAGGCCTTTAACGCCGATGTCAACAGACCCGAATGACCTCACTGCCTTGACCCCAGGTCATTTCTTGGTCGGGGAACCACTCACAACTTCCGTTGACATAAATGCAGAACCATTAAAAACCGGGCTCCTCGCACGGTGGAAAGCCGTAAGCAAGATGAAGCACGATTTCTGGCGCCGATGGTCCCATGAATATCTTAACGAGCTGCAGCATCGTCTGAAATGGAAACAAAGAAGCCAAAATGTATTGCCTGGGACGATCGTAATTATCAAGGAGGATAATACTCCAGTAATGAGGTGGCCCTTAGGCAGAATCATCAAAACGTATGCTGGAGAAGACGGTTTTGTACGAGTCGCTGATGTGAAAACGGCGTCAGGTGTCTTGCGGAGACCAATACATAGCCTTTCGCCCTTACCGACAGAGGAAGAGACGAGTGAATCCGGGGACAACGAATTCAACTACATTGGCTCATCACAAGATCGAGGGCACCCCATAATGACGAATTCACCTGGTGAACCATCTGAGGCCAGCATATCTTCGAACCAGCAGGACGGTGAAACTCCTAAGAAAAAAGCACGAATATATCGTGGATCATCCTTGATGTCCATTTTATTGACATGTTTGCTAGTTCCCTTCGCAAACAGTGAGCCGGTGAAAATTACGCAGCTAGAACCTCGTCTGGGGATACATTTTGAATCCTTAGGAAGAGCATGGCTAACGACCAACGAATGGAGGCTCATTGTGTATTACGACCTGCAACCGTACTGGGAAGAATACCACGCGCTATCTAACGGAACTGAGACATTGCAGAAACTCTGTGGGCATATAAATCAAAAAAACAACTGTAATCCCTTAGTAACACAATTGCAAGGCATCCAGGATGAACTATCAAGGGAAAATATATTGCTCAGATCCAGAGCAAAAAGAGGGGCGTTCAACATTGTCGGTAATGTGGCTAGATCATTATTCGGAGTTCTTGATAGTGATTATGCTCATGAAATGTCAAAAACGATTGACCGCGTCAAGGAAAATCAAGGTCACCTGGTGTCGTTATTGAAGAACCAAACTTCTGTCATAGACTCCACGTTGAACATCATCAAGAAAGATCAGCTGGCTGTCCAGGACAAATTCAGAACACTGGATGATGAACTAGATAGAATTAAGAACGAATTAAAAGATCCGAATGGAGAAGCCTATCAGCGCAAGCTGCTGAACCAGTTTTTAGCTTTGTCCATTCAATTAAGCTTGATCACATCAAATCTAGGTCGGGTACAATCGGCATTGCTGGACGTTATCACAGATACACAGCACGGCAAATTAAATCCGATGTTGCTATCACCAATTCAGCTGCATAGAGAGATGACAGTTATCAAGGCTCATTTACCCGACAATTTACGCTTGCCCGTTGAGCACGAGGACATAGTTCAGCTATTCAAGCTGTCAACTTTAAGCGCCCATAAGACCAGTGACCAAATCATCTTCGAAATTAAACTACCACTTGTCAACATAGAAACATATGAGCTTTTTAGACTATTGCCCATACCAACGCTAGTCAACAACACTTTAACTAAAATCGTACCAGGTTCACCGTATCTTGCAATTAGTCCTCATCGTGATCGATACTATCCATTATCACGCCATGAGTTTTCATCATGTGTGGTTCTCAGACTATCGACGTACGTGTGTGGGCAATCTCACCCTGTCTATCATAAAGGAGCCAACGTTAGTAGATGCGAAATATTGCTAATAAACGACTTGCCACTTGCGCATCATTGCCAGCTGTCTGAAGTTAAGACGAGCCCGGTTTGGCTCCAGCTTGCACATTCAAATGAATGGATTTATGCTGTTACTGCCAAAACTTCCATAAATGTTGTGTGTAACAACTTCAGCAGTACACTAAGTATAGAAGGATCAGGATTGATCAAGGTGGAGCCCGACTGCAACATTAAGCACGATCTATCAACCATCCACGGTCGGCAAATATACACCAGTAATACAGGGACTTCCTACACCAAACTTGGAAGTTTCGCCGACAGTATGCCACCGGTCGATATTGTCACTAACCTGACATCATTCTCATATCGCGCATCCTTAGAAGATCTTAAGCAGCTAAAGGATAAAATCCAAGACCAGAATTTTGAGCTCCCTGACACTATGCGGGCTCACGATATCCATCATTACACCGTCAGCTATCTAAGCCTCGCCCTGATACTCAGTATCGCTATCGGCTGGCTTGTCAAGGTCAAACGACGTTCGAAGCAACCGGTTCCACTCCCAAGAAGACACAGCGTGCCCACTAGCCCGAGAGAATGTTGAGCGGACTGCTCAACGCGGGGGAGGATGTTCGAATTCAACATAAATTAGAATACGATTAGCATAAAACAATTCCCACACTTGCATATACCAGGCAAGCAAAATTTGAGATTGCACGCTTGGGTGTATGCAAGTAAAGTTTGCCAGACAACATGTTGTAAAGAATTTGTGACTGCAATTTCGGTCTCATGGTGTGAATGCAATGATCATGTTACACTAGACCGAGATTGCAGTCAAGAAATTCTAGATCAAAAATTCGCTGTGTATGTACAACGTGATCAGAACTTATGTCTCACGATGTATGGATGTGTAGTTCACGTTGTGCATACATTGAATATGAAGTACAACTAAGTACTACATAAGTATGATAATGGAAATAAAGCATTCAGTATTGTCCTAGCATTCAATCCGTGCGTTTCTATTCAACGAACATAAGGTCTAGCACAGGTTTAAGAACTTGGGCTAGAGACAGAGATAATCACATAGCAGCTATCGGGAGCTCAGTACCATCATTAATCGCACCTAGTACAGGTCTAGTACCTGGGCTAGCAAGTTAGAGTAAAAGAGCTCTAACTTAACATTTCATATAGCTCAATTTCATCGTTCATCGCACCTAGCACAGGTCTAGTACCTGGGCTAGCCAGTTAGAGCAAAAGAGCTCTAACTTAACAACTTGGATGCTGAAAATTCGCCAAAATGCCCGCTGTCGCCAAAACGTTGAGGATATCTTAATCCTAGCAAATTACGGACCTACCCACTATATAAATCTATGTCGTCCGAAAACTTTAGCTCAATTGGATCGGCCACTCCAGAGATTATCTCCCAGAACCGCTAGAAAACTAATTTTCGAAGAAATTGTCTTTGAGTGACAAAAAAATTTGGAAAGACGTAATACACTTTTTTGTAGAATCATATCAACCATTCCTGATCTCAAGCCACAAAACTCAACTATAACACAAGTGATGAAAATGTTCAGTGCTGGCAACACTTTCCCAACGAAGCAGAAATAAGCTAACCATAACAAGCTCATACTTAAATCCACTTATCCTTTGAATTTCACTCTCATTGGAGGATTTAATCGAAAGTTTAAGCGGTTAAACGTTGTTTGAGGCTGCCATCCGAAAAATGTTCAAAACTCGGAAAATTTAAAAATTGGGTCTTATTTTTATCGCAAATGCTTTGCATATGAGTATGTAATTTCAAGCATCTGTTGGTGCAATATTTACGAAAATGGCTAATGCTGGTTACTTTGTGTCAAAAGCAGAGCAAAATATATACCAAATCTGCCTCACGTTAAATTAAATCCAACCAGTAAATTTCGTTTCGATTGAATCACTGCGCTGGAAGCTTTACGGGTGAAAAGAATTTTATGGCTGCCACCCTCAAAAGTTTTCAAATTTTTAAAGCGTTAATATTTGTTGTTAATTTTCATTGCAGGATTATTCCCATTTGCAAATCTAATGAAATAATCGCTCAGTAAAGAAATTCCACAAAATTACAAAAATGGTCACAGCTGGCAGCCCTTTCATGATTTTTATACGAAATTCCTACGACATTTACTTCACATTAAGGTCCATTTACTGCATGAACTTCAGTTTGGTTTCTGCACTGGACCGGAAGCTATAGGGAAAAAAAACTCTAGCGCACCTGAACCACTAGCAAACTAATTTTCGAAGAAATTGTCCTTGAGTGACAAAAAAGTGTGGAAAGACGTAATACACTGTTTGGTAGAATCATGTCAACCATTGCTTATCCAAAGCAACAAAACT
>OZ022264.1:143309514-143378995 GCA_963978885.1 Nemotelus pantherinus
AGTAAGAGGCCGTTCTTTTCCAGGTTTTCAACATAGAATACGTGGTTTTATCGTAGCTATTGAGTTCCAGGTGGGTGTTCGGTTGTTAATGAGGTATCTTGAGTTTCGCGAACTCTCAGGGAATATTTTGCTCGGGAGGGTTGCCTTTTCTTGGCGGTAAAAAATGAAGATCTTGGTAGATCGTCTGAGCATCCGCGGGTTTCCAGCAGACACCGTTGACGCTATGAGGAAGACGTTGAGAGCTACGCTAAGGTCTGAGTCAGCATTGGATACGTCTTATGTTGAACCCGACTATCCATTCGATTTTGAAGTAGACCACTCAGAGATGCTGGCTAAGGTGACCGAGATAGAGGACTTGGTGAACAGAGTATCAGGCGATGGGGCGAGGTCGGAATTCGTGAAGGCGAAAGTGAAGACGGAGTTCGGCTTTCGGCGACTGGCCAATAAGCACGCAATCACTAAGGATCAGAAGGATAGAGTGAAGGAATTACGAAACAGGCTCATCCTGGCGATGGGGACACTGGTTGGAAAGATCGAAGATTCCACCGATGATGAGGGAGAGACAGGCGTTCGCGAGCAGACGGTACCCGTGCAGAAGGAGGCAAGAGGAGTGAGCCCAGCGGAGGTGGCCAAATGGGGCATCAAATTCAGTGGAGATTCGGCGGGATCCATAAACGCCTTCCTCGAACGGGTCGAGGAGTTGCGTCAGGCAAGGGGTCTGTCGAAGCCACAGTTGTTCAGGGCAGCTGTAGAGCTGTTCGACTTGCGGGCTTTGATTTGGTTCCGCGCTAATCGGGATCTGGTGTCGTCGTGGGACGAACTTGTACGGGAGATGAAGGCGGAGTTTTTACCTCTGGATTACGAGGACCGCCTGGGGGAAGAGATAAGGAGACGGACGCAAGGGGAGGGGGAATCTATGGGGGTTTATGTCGCAATGATGGAGCGACTATTTAGCCGGCTGACGACCCGCTGGACAGAAGAAGAAAAACTGCGCATATTGCGCAGGAATATAACACCATTCTATCAGCAACAGTTGTGCTTGACCCCGGTGACGACAGTAGCGGAACTAGTGAAGA
Source organism: Nemotelus pantherinus (assembly GCA_963978885.1). NCBI lineage: Eukaryota > Metazoa > Arthropoda > Insecta > Diptera > Stratiomyidae > Nemotelus > Nemotelus pantherinus. The sequence goes on from OZ022264.1 coordinate 143,310,591, forward strand.
TGGGTCGCACTGTGGATGCGATGAGGGTGTCGGTGGCAGCATTTGTGCCACCCACGACACGATCCAGACGCTGTTTGGAGCCCGATTTGGCCTACGTGGGTGTAGAAAGGGTAGAGCAAGTGGCGGCGATGGCAGAACAGGGTAGAGTGAAATGCTGGAATTGCAGACGAGATGGGCATGTATCAAGGGAGTGTCCTGAGCCGCGGCGGTGTTTCGGGTGTGGTCGGCAGGGGGCTATGCGAGCCACATGCCCTGTCTGTCGAACGAGGGCGAACGAACAGGGGCCGCGGGCACGATCAGATCCACCGGCGGCGGGAAACGACCGACGTGCTCGCTAGGCGGTCGAGCGAGCACTTCAAAAAGGCAGCAACAGAGGGCACCCTCTCCGACGGTGGGTTACGCACTAGAGAAGTGCAGCCAGGATAATCGTCCGCATCTGCAGGTGAAGGTGATGGGCATAGCGATGGAGGGCCTGCTGGGCTCGGGTGCAAGTCGCACGATTTTAGGGGAGAAGGGATGGGTTCGACTAAGGAGGAGAGGCGCAACCCTGACCCAGAACGAGATCGAAGAAGTGAGGCTGGCTAATGGAGAAATGTGCCCGATGATAGGGACGACAAGAGTGATGTTTGAACTCAACGGTCGTGGTCATGAGTTAGAGGTGCTGGTGATCCCGTCGGTACCACAAGAGTTAATATTGGGTATAGACTTCTGGAAATGCTTTGGAGTAGTCCTCGATATGAAGGGACAGCAGTGGACTTCGGTAGCCGCTGTAGAAACGATGCCGGGAAAGACGCTGCGGAGTTGGTCTCATCTGACAGCAGATGAAGCCAAGACCCTGTCGGAACTGCTGGAGGAGCAGTTTGCGTTGATGGGGGATGGTCTGGGCTGCGCGAAGTCGGTGTACCATGCCATCAAGACAAAGGCACCGCCCATCAAACAAAGGTATTATCCGGTTTCGCCAGCGGTACAAAAACAGATCAATGTGGAATTGGACGAGATGTTACGAATGGGGGTGGTGGAACCATCAACGAGCGCCTGGTCCTCTCCTATACTATTGGTACGGAAGAAAGATGGATCCTTCCGATTTTGCGTAGATTTCAGGAAGCTCAACGCGGTGTCGGATACCATACCATATATCACGGCAACCCTCGATAAACTGCGTAACGCGAAGTATCCGTCGACTTTGGACATAAAATCGGCATATTGGCAGGTGCCAATGTCCAAAGAGTCCCAACAGTACACGGCCTTTACAGTGCCCGGAAGAGGTTTGATTCAGTTCCGACGTATGCCGTTTGGTCTACACAATTCGGGGACCACCTGGCAAAGATTAGTTGACACGGTTCTGGGGCCATACATATCTGGACGACATTTTTTACATATCTGGACGACGTGATTATAGTGACTGAAACGTTCGAGCGACATATGGAGGTCCTTCGAGAGGTGTTCGTACGGCTGAGAGAGGCGGGACTCAGGGTGTCCAAAGAGAAATGTCAGTTTTGTAGGTCTTGGCTTAAATATTTAAGCCAAGGTATGTGGTAGACGAAGAAGGCCTTCGCGTGGACCCAGAGAAAGTCCAAGCCATTAGGGATTTTCTTCGACCAAGTTCCGTAAAACAGGTCACACAATTGCTAGGAAGGGTATCCTGGTACCGTCGGTTCATCCCGGGTCACGTGACGATGGTGGCACCACTTAGCGACCTGCTGAAGAAGGGTCGTAAATTCACATGGTCAGACGAATGTGAGCGGGCGTTCGAGGATTGTAAACAGAGACTCACGTCAGCTCCAGTATTAGCCTGCCCCGATTTTGACCTGCCTTTCAAGGTCCAAACGGACGCATCGGATGTAGGGATAGGCGCAGTGTTGAGCCAGGCACACCCAACGGGTGAAAAGGTGGTGTGCTATCTATGTCGCGCGCTCTCTAAACAAGAACGGAAGTATTCGGCCACCGAAAGAGAATGTTTGGGTGTAATGTGGGCGATAGAGAAGCTTCGACCGTATATTGAGGGGACGCGCTTCGTGGTGATCACGGATCATCATTCCTTGGTCTGGCTCAATAAACTGAAGGATCCGAACGGCAGGCTGGCGAAGTGGGCCGTATGCCTTCAACAGTTCGACTTCGAGGTGATTCATCGACGAGGCAAGGAGCATGTTGTACCCGATGCGTTGTCCCGCGCAATCGCGGAGGTAGGGGACATAGCGATGCCCCCTGTACCCGACGAGTGGTTTGAAAAGATGGTAGCCAGCGTTCGAAATGAACCCCAGAGATTTGGGAACTGGCGGTGGTCGGAACAGGCGCTGTGGAAACAGACTTCGGACGATAAAGGCGGCGGTAAGAACAGTCTGGGTTGGAAACGGGTGGTTCCGAAAGCAGAAAGAGCGATTATACTAAACCGATGCCACGACGACCCGAAGGCGGGGCACATGGGGACAGATCGGACTATAGCCCGGGTTGCACGAGATTATTATTGGCCCCAGATGAGGGCGGACATCAGGGAATATGCTAGGAAATGCAAGGTATGCCAGGCTTGTAAAGTGGAGAGGAAGGCGCCAGTAGGGTTGATGGCGACTCGAGCGGGGGACGCAAAAATTCCGTGGGAAATGATCTGTATCGATTTGGTAGGCCCGCTTCCCAGCTCAACACGCGGTAACTCATTCATCCTAACAATTCTTGATTACGTATCAAAGTATTCAGTGCTGTTACCCATGAGAAACGCAACGGCATCAGCCATATTTCGTCTCCTGGAGGAAAACGTCTTTCTGGTATATGGAGTCCCTAGGGTAATCGTTTGGGACAATGGGGTACAGTTCCGAGGCAACCAGTTTAAGAAGGCGGTCGAAGAATACGGAACCAGGTTGAGTTATACCTCACTATATCACCCTCAAGCCAATCCGGCGGAAAGAAGAAACCAAGATATCAAGTGTATGCTCAGGTGCTACACATCCGAAAACCACCGCTTGTGGGACCAACATCTGGCGAAGATAGCTTGCACCTTACGTACTTATAAACACAAAGTCACGGGTTTCTCGCCGTATTTCATAAATTTTGGAAGGGAAATGGTTACCTTCCGGGACGGAAGGGAGCCTCCGGTCGAGTCTGGAGGAGATTTCTCCCCCGTGTCGAACGCAAGAGCGTTGGCAGAAGTCCGAGAAGAGGTAGTCCGAAGGATGCAGCGAGCTGCGTCATCAAGTAAGCGTCCATACGATCTTCGCCGGCGAACAGTGGCTTTTCAGGTAGGCGACAAGGTGTGGAAAAGAAATTACGTGCTGTCTGATGCCAGCAAAAATTGTTCTGCCAAGCTAGCTCCGGCGTTCGTTGGGCCGTCTATCGTAAAGGCGAGAACATCGGCATGGACTTTCGAACTGTCCGATTTGAAGGGAAAGGGGGTAGGTAATTGGCACGCGAAAGACCTTAGGCCGTTCTTTGGAGGAGAACCGGAGGAAGGAGACCATCTAACGTAGGAAAAAAGTGAACTTAGGGGTTTTTGGCTAGCTGATAGCAAGTAGGTTTAACCTGGGTGGATTTAGTGAGAGTCAGCTTAGTAGCAAGGTTTCTTGGTGATGGAAATAACAGATAAGAGGGTTATGTTGGTGGTGGGACTTTAAATAGTTAGGTAAGCGAAACAAAGAGTAATTGGTGGAGGGTAGCGTAACCAATAATGGCTAAGGTTCAAAAGTCTTTCTGGCGGGGGATATAGTATCTAGTAAGTAGCTAGCCAAAGAGTTAGGATGCATATGGTGGCAGATAAATGCGCCGGGTGGTCGGCGATTCAGATAGTAAAGCAATGGTAGACGAGCGAAGGATAAGTGGTCCCAATAGGAGGTGCAGTGGCTGGAATATTTTATGATAAATTCGTATTGGGGTTAGATATATATGTATAAAGAGATTTTTTATCGTTATCGGCAAACAGAAAATGATAATACTTTCATTCGGGGATGGGTTCGTATCTGCTCATATTTTTTTCCTTTTTCCTTTCTTTTAGTTATTTTTCTAGCCTATCTGCCGGTGCTTTGTTTTCCCGTGGTCGTGGCAGAAGTAGACATCCTAAAAAGAAACAGTTTACCTTGCTTTAGAATGAAGTATAGAAATACGTATATATAAGGTAGTTTTATGATACAAAAATATAAGGCTTATTAGGAATATGAAAACAATACCGTTTATTTGGTGGCGGGTCCGTATCTGCTTTTATTTTGTGTTACTTCTTTTCATCCTTTGGTTCTTTTGGTTGTTTTCTTTTACTCTTTTGTTATCGTTTTTGTTCTCTCCATTGGCTGTGGTAGGCGTAGTCGTCCTAAAAAAAACAGGTTGCTTAGCTTTAGGATTTGATCGAGATATATATATCTATAGGATAGACATCTACCAACACGGCACAAATCACAAGACTTAAATTACAACACAAGATCGCGGTCGGAAAGAAGAATGAATAGCGTAAATTGGGCGTGAATGTGTGTCCCAGCATCAATGATCGTGTCGTACCATCCAGAATTCAAGTAGGTAGGAGCACGATAATTGACTATTAAATACCAAACACTAAGACTGGGGCGCAGCTTACGAGAATTTTAATAAGATACTTACCTTCGGCGTAAGAGCGAATACATATACAAAAAAAAAACGGGTCGTGGACTGCCGCGGCAATTAGAATCCGAAAGTTACCGGGAATCATAGGGGCGCGCGCGATTCGCGGTCACATCGTCAATTAATGCCTCCTTAGGCAGAAAGTAAGACAAGAATTCCGTAGTAATTCTCTGGGGAAGGGGGAGATGTGACGCCAACGAAATAGTGAGGAACTAATTGTAAATGAGTAGGAAATTTATTAGTAATTGAATGTAATGAAATGGTAGAATTGATTAAATATAAAATAAATAGTAACAAGTAGATTAGTAGTAAACAGATGTTGAACAAATGAGGTAATTAAATAGTACTCGGGCATCCCACCGACGAGGACGGGCACTCCTCACCAGGACAAGGCACCGCCGGTGAATCAAAATAAACGGCTAACGGTTACCCGGACCCGGGAACGAGTGACCTTTAACGCAGCGGAAGAGCTGAAATTGGGACGCAGGGACGTTGTCCTGCCGCTAGATAGAACTCGAAGTAAACACTAACCGTATCAAACAAACGACCGACGAAAACACCACCCGTATCAAGCAAACAACCGACGAAAACACTACCCGTATCAAGCAAACAACCGACGAAAACACGACCCGCATCAAACAAACAACCGAATTAAATTTGCAATCAAGCCATATCGTTCGATGACAGGGCTATTATAAACATTAATGAAGTGATGCGCGAGACGTCAACAAACGACCGAACCGCCACCACGCGGCAAAACGGCAAAGACGTCGAAGTTAAGCTGCAGGAAAATGCACTGGCGAATGCGCGTGCAGCAAGTACATGGGGCCATCGCACTCGAATACACGTCGGATGGTGTGAACAGCCAACTGTTAGCTAAGATACCGCAGAAGCGGGATCGAGACCACTAGCCGAGGCTTAGTGGGAAGTGGACGAGCCAGGAACCGTTCTTCTGGATCTGGTACTTGGTGAGATACGGTTGAGTCAAGGAAGACGACGAAAATTAATTCCTTTTCCTTTTTCTGAGATATTGGTCGACTGTTGGAGAGTCGTTGAGGTGGCGACTGCGATAATTGGGCCAACGTGTCGGAAGCTACAAGAAGCTGGAGGCGAGTTTGGTTTGTGCGACGTGACGGAAAATTCGAATGCGAAACGCGCGACTTCTAGCGTAACGAAGGTATTAGAAGTTAAGTGGAGTGTATCAAGAGCGCAAGTTCGAAGGCGAATCGAGAAAAATCCAAATCAGGGAGTGACGAGTAATAGGCGCCGCGATAGCAGGTGTGAAAGCAGTTTTGAAGTAGATAAAACGAATGGATGACAAAACGGCTTAGTGCGGGGATCCCCGAATAAACGATTGATGGCAGCGGAGAAACGATACCAGGTTAGATGAGATTGAATCTTTGTCATAAAATTGAGATCTAAGTGTAGTAGCGATTTAGACTAAGTTCTTTAGTATTGTGTAGCGCGGCGCCGTCTTTCTTAAGTGAAACTATAATTGAAATAGAAGTGTGAAATCAGATGTAACGTTGGTGTTGATTTTGGGCCCTTCTGGTCGGATCGCGTAGGAAAGTCCAATTTGCTTCAATCGGGGAATTAGAAATCGCGATAATATAGTACGCCGCCGTCAATTTCTCGCTTCGAGACGGTGGCTTCGCAGACAGTTTCGGTCGTAAATTTTAAGCGAGTAGCGCCTGAAATTGACCCACCCCGATTTCCGCGGGAGTTAGCCGACCTAAATTGCCCCCTTTTCACTCCATCGGGAGGCGAAGGGCTTTTGGCGTATTGCAGGAAGAATTAACGTAACAATATATATATATAGAGATATATATATATATATATATATATATATATATATATATATATATATATATATATATATATATATATATATATATTTATATATATATACAAAGAAATATGAATTTCCGGCGAAACGAGTGTTGAATACTTATGTATGAGTTTAAAACCTGGCGCATCAGAACCGCTAGAAATACTTATGTTCGAAGAACAGTAGAGGATTTGTGCAGATTTTGAGTGTATTGAGTGTTTGAGTGTATCATTGTTTTTCAAACTATATTTCTACTGAATATTGAATACAATAATTTAAATTTACCATATGAATTTTGTTATGATGCCATGACTGTACGGAGGCTATAGGGCAAAGAACTTTATTCAAATAAAATAACATTATGTAAACAATTTGGTGCAATTGCACCAATTTTTGACGATTCAAAAAGCATATAGATATATAACTTAGATGCTTTGCTTTTATATAATCTTTTAGTGCTTTTATAAAATCGAAGTCGTTTGTCATAAATTATGCTTACCATAGAAGAGGGATGATGCAGATGAATAAGCTAATAAACTTGGTTATAGATTCAAGTTACAAACAATAAAATTTCCAAAACTCGGAACATTTAAATATCGGTTGCTTATTTTATTGTAAATGGTTTGCTTATGAATAGAAAATGGAAGCATCTGTTGGGGCGATATTAACGAATATTTATAATTTAAATAATAATAATTTAAATTATTACTGGAATCATGTGCTAGCACCATAGCTGCTTCACTTTGTGTTAAACCCAGCCTATGAATTTCGTTTCGATTGAATGGCTGCGCTGTAAGTTATAGGAGTATTAGCCTGTTTTTTAGGGTTACCATCGTCCAAACTTTTTAAATCTTTGAAACGTAAATATTTGTTGTTAATTATCATTGCAGGATCATTCCAATTTGGATATTTTATAACATCGCTCGATAAAGCAATGTAAATAAATTACGAAATTCATCATAGCTGGCAACCCATTCACGGTTTTTCAACAAAGTTCCTAAAGAATTACAATCGCAACAAGATATGCTTTTCATATGAATTCAGTTTAGATTTCGTCACTGCATCGGAAGTTATAGGGATAAATCTTTATTTTCCTGAGCAAATTTACAATATTTAGGAGACAAAAATTGCCGTAGCTGGCGTCCCCATACTAATTTTTCAAATAAATTTCTATGAAATTTATCTTAGAGTAAGGTTCACCTACTGCGTGAGTTTCGTTAAAATCTGGTGGCTAAATCAGAAGCTATAGGCCAAAAACCATTTTATTTTGTCAGCGATTTTTCCAAATGGCACCACTGCTACAGTGTTGCTCGTTTTTCGAAATCACTTCTATCAGACCTGGTCCTAGCAAATTCCAATATGTCCTGTAAATTTCATATTGATCGCATTATCGGATCGTCAGTTCTCGTGAACAGAAGTTTTGAGTACTGAAAATGGAGGTAATTTCATCACGGGCTGCCGTTCTTGTTTACCGTGGAATTTTGAAATATTTTATTTGACTTGGTGGACAAAAGTCAAAATTTATCAATAAGTAAATTTTTCAGGAAGGTCGATGATTTGAAGGATTTTTGTTCAAGAGCCTGCTGTAGCTACAGAGTCGCCCGCACAGTCTTGAAAGTCCATGTGTGTAAAATTTTAGTCTATATCAAAACGCTCTAAAAATTTCACGATGATCCATTGTTTTTCTTAGAAGTTATGACACATCGAATTTCGAAAAAAATCCTTGCCTACTTTTTGCAACTCAGCGCCTACACAAGGCTCAAAATTTCATAAGCAAATTTAAAACATAAAAAGTTTTCATTCCTAGTACTTTTTTTGAACAAAAATGTACACTGCTAGGAAATATAGGAGCACCTGCAAATTGACTTATATGCCCGCCGCCGCCAAAAGGTTTAAGGTATCTAAATTCTAGCAAGTCATAGACCTACTTGTTATATACATCTACTTTCTCCAAAAATTTCAGCTCAATCGGATCGGCCACTCCAGAGATTATCTCTCTTAACCATTTTGCTGATATATATATATGACGAATTTTCGGCGAAGCGATTTTAATACTAATTTTCCTCGAACATTAGTAAAAAATTCTTTGTTACCGTTCAATTGAACAATAAAAATATTGACTTGAAATTTGATACAGGGGCCGCGATTTCAGTTTGGAATTACGAAACGTTCATAAAATACTATCCAACTGCAGTTACGAAAAAGAGTTATGGGTTTTTGAGAATGTATAATCATGAACTAGTCCCGGTCGTTGGTACAAGTGAAGTAAACGTTGAACCTAACAAGAAATGCTTCAGTGCAAAACTGTACAATATAAAGCAGAACCTGGACCCGATTGTGGATCAGGAGTCGATCCGTAAGCTAAAATTATTGCCGATAAACTCGGTAAATGTCAATGATGAGTCCATTCAGACATTTAGAAAATTCATTTATGAAAGCTTCAGTGATGTATTTGAACCCAAAATTGGTGCCATACCAAACGTAAAAGGGGTTCTAGGATTGCGTGATGGAGTGAAGGCAATATTTGTTAAAGCAAGACAAGTACCGTTCGCGTTAAGGCCTTTGATCGATGAGGAAATTGATAGACTTGTGGGCGACGGAATTTTTGAAGAGACTCGACATTCAGAATGGGCAACCCCCATTATTCCTGTTATCAAAACAAATAATACAATCCGCCTGTGACATTTACAAGACGTACTTACATTTGACATTTACAAGGCGTACTTACACATGGATATGGATGAGAACAGTAGTTTGCTACAAACAGTAAGTACTCATAGAGGACTTTTCAAAGTCAAGAAGTTAATGTTTGGAGTGAAAACGGCACCAAATCTATGGCAAAGGTTTAGGGAAGAATATATTATGAAGGAAGAAGGAACGGCGTGTTTTGTCGACGATATCATTGTCATGGGACAGTCTCTTGAGGAGGCCAATGAAAGGATTAGGAAATTACTGGAGAAACTTCGTGAATTCAACTTTCATTTAACGGAAGTAAATGCCGGTTGTTCGAAAAGAGCGTAACATGTATCGGTCATGTAATTGACAAATGTGGTATACACAAAAATGCTGCAAAGATTGAAGCAATCGTCAACATAAAGGAACCATCGAATGCTACGGAGTTACGCCAATTTCTCGGAATGGTAAACTACTATCATAAATTCACTCCATTGCGCAACTTACTGAATGCCGGAACTAAATTTGTTTGGAGCAACGATCATTCGACACTGTAAAAGCAGACCTTACGAAGGACCGTTTTTTGGTACCATTTGATGATAAATTTCCTTTGATATTAGTCACTGATGTTTGACCAAATGGATTATCCGCTATTCTAGCTCATCGTACGTCAGCTGGTGAGAGACTTATAGCTTTTGCATCCAGAAGTTTAACCAAAAGTGAAGCTAATTATAGTCAAATAGACACGGAAGCAACCGTTTTCTACTGGGAACTACGCAAGTTACAGGAAATCAGAGGACAATGCAAGTGCAGATTACTTTTCGTGTCAACCTCAACCACTGAACACAATGGAGGATGTTTATACGCTACATTTGCATCAACTGAATGATTTGATTTAGCCCATTACAACCGAATGATAGCATTGCATTAGAGACTAAGGTCAATGCTAAGCTAGCCCCAAACATTAAGGAAATTACGAACAGGGGCCAACTTAAGTAAAAAGCCTTTTAAAGGAATGGAAAATCAGTTGACCATACAAAATGGCTGCATTTTCCGCGGAGATCGTGTGTTGCATTCGGCTCACCAAGGAGTCGTGAAATATTGACTTGAAATTTGATATGTACCATAATTTCGGACCACCGAAAGATCACCAAGATCTTCGTCGACCTCAAAGTACAGTACCACACGTACTACCTTCCAGATAATAAGAATTTAAACGTCATTATCAGAGGGCTCTACGGACTAACCCCGGAAGATGTGAAAGAATATCTAGAAAGGCAAGGTTTTCACCCAATTGAAGCCTTCTACTTCAAATTGAAGTTAAGTCCGTCAAAACTGATGAAAGTTCTCCTTCCTAGAAGCGAGAAAGACATCTTCAACGTCCAGGCAATATGCCACCTAATATGCAAAGTAGAAACCCAAAATCCACGTAGTGGCCAAGCACAGTGCCACAATTGCCAGCAATTTGGACACGCCGCCAACAACTGCCACGCCCAGGCCCGCTAGCAAGGAGCTATTGCTACTTGCCAGGAATTGATAAAGCAATTGAAACGATTGCCAAAGGATGTAAAAACTGTGCAAAGGTTTTGTCTAATCCCCCAAAAAATACAGTACACTGCTGGGAGGCACCACTACTACCATGGCAACGATTGCATATCGATTTTGCGGGACCATTCATGGAAAATTATTTTATGATATTGGTTGACTCAAACACCAAGTGGTTAGAGGTGGTTATAATGAAGAACATTACAAGTTCCAGCAAAATTAAATCATTACGTGAAATCTTCCCTAGGTTCGGGTTGCCGAGAGTTCTTGTTTCTGATAATGGCTCTTCTTTTACTTCAAGAGAATCTCGAGATTTCCTAATCAACAATGACATTTAACACAAATTAACCACGCCAGCACATCCAGCAATAAATGGACAGGCGGAGAGATATGTCGGAACCATGAAGAAGGCACTCAAAGCTGCTATTGACGATATAGGAGACCTGCATCAGAAACTGCAACGATTTCTTAGGCAGTACCGGAAAACGCCAAACGCAGTGACGGGCAAAGAATAAAGATGTCATTTAGATCAGGTGCGATCAACTATGGTTCCCGAAGAATGCAGCATAACTAATTATATTTTTCTACCATTTTCTGTACAGGCAGGTGACTATACAAAAGCGACCGCATTCCTAGCAACAGTGGACCAACAAATAACCCAAGGTGAAAATGTCGGCCAGACCTCAAGTTCAAGTGATCGAGAAGCTACTACGCCGAAAGAGGGTCGTATGGGAAAGGAGATTGCGAGTAAAGAAACTGTAGCACCAACACAAATTCCCGGATTGCCTAAAAGATCATCACACATTCGGCGACCTGTAGGTAGGTTTAATGCGACAAAATAAATACTTCTCGGGGGAGACTGTTATATCCAACATCAACTGAGTTACATTGCATTATTCAAATTAGGTATTGCCAAATCTGTATAAATGTGGCCGTACTAGCCAGTCTCTCATCCAGTTCGCATATAACAGTTGACTTGTAAAAATCATATAAAGAATAATTAATTCATAAACATCATAATCGTATTCGGCATTTTATTCCCATTCCAATACATAATAGGAATGAAATCTTGTTATGTTTTAAGCTTGTCCATGATTAAGAATAGAAAATGTTGAGCCTTGTGTAGGTGCTGAGTGCCTTAAAGTAGTCAAGGATTTTATTTCAAATTTCGATTTGTCACAACTTCTAAGAAAAACAATGGATCATCGTGAAATTGGCAGAGCGTAATGATGAAGACTAAAATTTACCACACATTCAAGACTGTGCGGGCAACTTTGTAGCTACAGCAGGCTCCTGAAATAAAATCCTTCAAATCATCGACCCTCCTGAAAAAATTTTAAATTTTGGAAAATAGATTTAAATTATTGATCAATTGTGACTTTTGTCCACGAAGTCAAATAAAAATTTTCAGAATTCCGCCGTAAATAAGAACGGTATCCCATGGTCCAATAACCTCTATTTTCAGCACTCAAAATTTCTGTTCTCGAGAACGGATAATGCGATCGATATGAAATTTACAGGACATGTTGGAATTAGCTAGGACCAGGTCTGATAGAAACGATTTTGGAATACGAGCAATACTGTGGCAGTGGTGCCATTTTGAAAAATCGCTTGGAAAAAAAACTGGTTTTTGGCCAATAGCTTCCGATTTTGCCACCAGATTTGAACCAAATTCACGCAGTAGGGGAACCTTTGTTTAAGATAAATTACACAGAAATTTGTTAAAAAAAATAGTATAGGGTTGCCAGCTATGGCAATTTTTGTCTCCTAAATATTGTCAATTTGCTCATAGCTTACTATAGCTTACGATGCATTGACAAAATCAAAACGAAATTCATGTTATAAGTGGATCTTGTGTGATTTCTAACTCTGTATGAATTTCATTGAAAAATCATGAAAGGGTTGCCAGCGATGATGAATTTCGTAATTTATTGACATTTCTTAATCGACCGATGTTGTCATAAAATTTTTAACTTGGAATGATTTTGCAATGACAGTTAACAACAAAAATTTAGGTTTCGAAAATTTGAAAAGTTTTTAGGATGATAACCCTTAAATTAAATTCACTCCTATAGCTTCCAGCGCAGCCATTCAATCGAAAGGAAATTCACAGTGTAGACTTAGCCCAACGTGAACAGCTATGGTGCCAACGCATGATTGCCAGCAGCAGACAATTTCGTAAATATTGCACCAATAGATACTTCTATTTTGTATTCATAAGCAAAGCATTTACAATAAAATAAGCAACCGATATTTAAATTTTCCGAATTTTGGAAATTTCTCGGATGGCAGCCCCAGACATAGTTTAATCGCTGAAACTTTCGATGATATACTTTCATAAAAATGAAATTCAAAGGAAAGTCTGGTTAAACCCGAGCATGTTATGGTAGACTTATTGCTGTTGTGTTGGACAAATGTTGCCAGCACTGAAAGATTTCACTATTTGTGTTATAGGAAATGCTGTCACAAAATGATATTTCTTCCTTTGATTAAAAAATGGTTGATATGATACTTCAAAGAAGTGTATTAGGTCTTCACACATTTTTAAGTCCATGAAAGATAAAGTTTCGAAAATAAATTTTCTAGCGGTTCTGATGCGCTAGACTTTTTTTTAATGTTCGAAGAAGAACATAAGTATTAAAATCACTTTGGCCAAAAATTCATATTTCTATATATATATATATATATATATATATATATATATATATATATATATATATATATATATATATATATATATATATATATATATATATATATATATATATATATATATATATATATATATATATATATATATATATATATATATATATATATATATATATATATATATATATATATATATATATATATATATATATATATATATATATATATATATATATATATATATATATATATATATATATCTACATATATATATATATATATATATATATATATATATATATATATATATATATATATATATATATATACATATATATATATATATATATATTTATATATATATATATATAAATGAGCGTGCTTTTAATGAGCGTGCTGGCAACCCTGTGGCTAGGGCAGGCACTGAAAGTGAAAACATCCAAATCATCGTCTCTCTTGAAAAAATGCCGTTTCTTAAAAAAAAACGCCACTCATGTGTAAATCTTGTGGTTTGTTTACATAGACAATAAAAAAATGTTATATGGTAAAACGGGCACGACTGGTAACCCTAGCCCAATTTACCTATATTTTTAGCATCAAAAACTTCTGTTCACGGAAACTCACGAACCGTTGAGCAGAATTCATTGAAATTCACAGAATGTATTGGTCTTAAACAGGACCAGGTCTGATAGAAGTGATTACGGCGAACGAATATAATTAACCCGTTTGTTGCTCTCATAAACGTTGAAATTCATGCCAGTGGTAATATTTGAAACATTCTACCATATGAGCTATAATACATTCATACCAAAGTAAAACGTGGCATTTGAAAGAGTTTGACCATAATAAGCAGCTCATGTGGTGGAATATGCACTCAAAACCTGTACGATTCTTCTATTGCTCTTCGAACATTAGTGTTTCTAGTTTTATTTTAAATTTTTGCTCTCAAATAATGACATTTTTGCACTTTTTCTATTTTGATTTATGGATACACTCGCGCTTCAGCAACGTTAAAGGATAGTGTAAATTTGTTGATAACATTCGCGTTAGATTTTTACTGCAAAGTCAAACTGAGCGACGAATAAATTTTTGGCTTATATGCGTAATTTAGGCGTAATTTAGGAATTTGGTCAAGTGAGGATCCTGCAGCCATTCACAAAATGCCATCACTTTTGCGTTGACTGTTTGATGCGGTTTTCATGCTGGTGGTGTCATTAGTCCGTTTTTTTTTAAACGATCTTGGCAACCCATCACGGTCAATGGTGAGCGCTATTGTGCCGTGTTAACCTGCTATTTTTCACGATTATTAGAAGCGAATAGCCAAGTTGGCATGTGGCTTTGACAAGGTGGCTATACACGTCACACAGCTTGGCAAACAATTGACATATTGAAATCGAAATTTGAGACTCGAATCATTTCAAGAAATGGTCCTGTCTACTTGTCGCCAAGCTCGTGTGACTTGGTCCAATTTGATTCTTTTCTTTGAATTTACGTCAAATCATTGGTGTTTGCCTACTATCCAACAATTTAAGAGATGCTCAGATCCAATATTGAACGAAAAATCCCTGGAATATCGTTTACACTGTGCGGAAAAGTCATGGAAAATTGGGCCCCACTGGTTGATAGTTGCAAGCGCTTCCAGGGAGGTCATTTAAATAATGTGTTTTATACGTAATTTCATTTATTCTACTTCATTCGACAATATAAAATTCGTCCATGTCTGAAATCGTTTTTGTCTTGTTTCAAAAGATATATGAGACGGTTTTAATGAAAAACCATATATTGTGTGAATATATTTAAACAATACATTAAATTTGAGCTCTCATCATCCAACTTAGCTCAATAAAGAAAAAGGTAAGCTTGCGACTTTTATATTATCTGGTGCGAGCAATAAATTTATTTAGCATTCCATCAATTGAGGATTGCATCAATATGATTACTTCACTTATTAATGTGTAAAATCTATTTCATATATAACTTGGCACTACACTGCTTAAACTTACATTCGAAACGAAACCACGTAATTTTTGTGTGTTTACTAGATTTTATTAAGCAGGAAAATTTCCTTTTATATTTCATTAAAATTGAGGAGGGAAAAAAGTTCATAACTCATAATTCATTTCAATTTAATTCTAAAACTCAGATTCAATATTTTTGATAGATCTACATTTTCATATTCTTCCAGGATACTGCTGGTCAAGAAAGATATAGAACTATAACAACAGCTTACTACAGAGGTGCAATGGGGTTTATCCTAATGTATGACATAACAAACGAAGAGAGTTTTAATTCTGTACAAGATTGGCAAGTAGCACTTACTATCCTATACATGTTATTTCCTGCTCATTTAAACTTTTCGTTACGCAAAAATATAAAATACGTATATTTATTTATACATTAAAACAACAAAGTTTGATTATTATTTAGCCTAATTTATTGTTCCAGAAACCAAAGATATAAAATTCTGTTTTAATACTAGCGTCCACATACGAGGACGTTCCGCTGAAAAAGAGAACAGTAATTGTCAATGTTCCTTTCACATCGTGTTATTCGAGTCTCGATATTGGCCATGTTCACAGGTAGCGGGACCGGCTGTGTGCTGTACTTCCCTTTAGTGCTTGGTCAATATTATAGGGTCGTTATATCCTCCTCTCTGGATCACACGTGAAGGTCAGGTGGGATACAGGAATGTCGTTGCTCGTATGGAACGATCCTTTGGAGGAGGTAGTGATGGACTCGTGGTGCCTTGTTCAGGTGCACCATCAGAAGTATCATTACTGGGCAGGTCGCTAATAGTCCTCCGGCGTCTTCGTCCTCGAACGGGACGCAACGCCCATCCCTTTCCAACAGCCCGACGTATCGTCGCAACGAAGACAGATGGTAGATACCCAAGGGAATAGTAAGTAAAGCAAACTGTTTCTTTATATCACGATTCCGTCTTTCTTCCGATATCAAAGACTGATATTTACCTAAGCAGTAAGCAACCTGCTGCATCATGTCTTCGAAAAACTGCACTCCGTTGTCGCTAATTACTTTACGGGGTGTACCGTAGCGTAAAACGACCTCGTTTATAAGTGCCATAACGTAAGCTTCTGCCGTCACCTGTAGAATTGGAATCAGCTTGATGCATCTTGTCACCGTGTCTTCTATGGCAGAAATCCACCGATAAACACACTCAGTTTCCGGTAATGGTCCAAACGGATACATGGCAAAAATCCTAAAGCGTTGCGATAGTACTGGGGTTTGTAACAATCTTGCTGGATTCAATTTGCTGGTGTGTATTTTGACATGTGACGCAGAGTTTTAAATACTGTTCTTCATCTCGACACATCTTACTCCAATAGTACCGGTGAGCGATGCGATTTAATGTTTTTACTAATGTTCGAAGAAGAACATAAGTATTAAAATCACTTTGGCCAAAAATTCATATTTCTATATATATATATATATATATATATATATATATATATATATATATATATATATATATATATATATATATATATATATATATATATATATCTATATATATATATATATATATATATATATATATATATATATATATATATATATATATATATATATCATCAAAAAATTTCAGTGAAAAAATCTCAGGAATCCGATTGAGCTGAAATTTTAGGACACATTGGTGTATATGCAGAATAGTGCCAGGTCTCACAAAAAGTTAATAATCTTTAACCCTTTGGCGTCGGCGGCCATTTTAGTGATTTTTTTAATATACCTATTATTCCGTACACAAAAAAGTTTTGCAAAAGTTAACGACATAAATTTCGAACAAGTTTTACATGTGAATCGGATAACGTTTTGGAATTTTTTAACCCCATGTGTGCGCTGGGTGCCTAAAAAGAGAACGGGAAAATTTGAAAATTTTTAAATTGCAATAACTTTTGACAAAGCTATTCAATAATTACGAAATTTTCAGGACATGTTTGTTTTATTTAGTTGTAGATAAATGTACGTTTTAATGAGCGTGCTGGCAACCCTGTAGCTAGGGCAGGCACTGAAAGTGAAAACCTCCAAATCATCGTTTCTCTTGAAAAAATGTCGTTTCTTAAAAAAAAGCCACTCATATGTAAATTTTGTGCTTTGTTTACATAAATAAAGAAAAAAACTCTAGCGCACCTGAACCGCTAGAAAAACTAATGTTCGAAGAACAGTAGAAGAATCGTGCAGGTTTTGAGTGCATATTCCACCACATGTGCTGCTTATTACGGCCAAACTGTTTCAAATGCCACGTTTTACTTTCGTCTTAAGAATGCATTATAACTCATATGGTGGAAGGTTTCAGATATTACCACTGGCATGAATTTCAACGTTTATGAGAGCAAAACACGGGTTAATTATATTCGTTATCAGTTACTTATTTCACATAATTTTGAAAGCAGCATCTCATATAACATCAATGAAGAAAATGCTCAGTGCTTGCAGCACTGTAACTGAAGTTGGTGTTTGGGGCTGCGATCCGAAAAATTTGCAGAACTTTGCGAATTGTAACATCGGTTATTTATTTTCATTGTAAATGTTTCCAGTATGTAAACTAACTGTAAGCATTTATTGATACAAAAGTAGCACAACCGACTCGTGCTGGCAACCTTTCGCCAGTATCAAAGCCAAGAATATATCACATCCACTTCACGTTGTTTAATTACATTCGAAGTTATAGGAGTATAAAGAAATTTAGGGTTACCTGCAGCGAGTTTTTTCAAATGATCGAAAGCTTAATATTTGTTGTTTATTGTCACTACAATATCATTACCATTTGAAAATTCTACGATAAAACCGCTTAATAAAGATATTGCAATTAAACACAAAACCAACAATAGCTGGCAACCCTATCGTGGCTTTTCAACCAAATTTGGCCTGAATAATGTTTATAATAAGTTTCATTAATTGTATGAAATTCGTATTGATTTCATGACTGCACTGGAAGTTATAGTGCAAAAAGTTTTATTTTCCTGAGCGAATTTTCAAAACCAAAGACACAAAAATTACCATAGCTGGCAGCACCAATCAAATTTTTCAACCAAATTTCCACCAAACAGAGATTAGAGTTAGGTTTAGCTACTGTGTCAGTTTCATGAAAATCTGGTAACTTATTAACATTTCATAGGGCAAAAAGCAGTTTTTTTTCTTTGTAATTTTTCAAGATGGCACCACTGGCACAGAGTTGCCTACAATTCAAAATCGCTTCTATTAAATCTGGTCTTACTTAAGTCCAATGCATTCTGTAAATTTCAGCTGTATCTGATTATTGGTTCGTGAGTTTCCGTGAACAGAAGTTTTTGATGCTAAAAATATAGGTTAACTGGGAGAGGGTTACCGTTCTTGTCCGACATGAAATTTCCAAAGTTTTATTTTGAACGTGTAGATAAAACATAAGATTTATATACAGATTGGTTTTATTGTAAGAAACAGACGTTTTTTTGAATATTCGATGGTTTGAATGTTTTCACTTCCAAATTTTTTTTTTCAAAATGAAGACACCAAAATTATCATAGCTGGCAGCTCCAACCGAATTTTTCGACCAAATTTTTACCAAACGTGGCTTAAAGTAAGATCCAGCAATTGTGTAAGTTTCGTCAAAATGGAACGATTCAATCAGAATTTATAGGGCTAAAAACAATTATCTTTTTTAGTGGTTTTTCAAGATGGCACCACTGGCACAGAATCGCCAGCATTTCAAAATCACTTCTATCAGACCTGGTCCTATTTAAGGCCAATACATGCTGTGAATTTAAAATTATTCTGCTCATCGGATCGTGAGTTTCCGTGAACAGAAGTTTTTGATGCTAAAAATATAGGTAAATTGGGCAAGGGTTACCAGGCGTGCCCGTTATACCATATCTTTTTTTTTTTGGTTATGTAAACAAAGCACAAGATTTACATATGAAAGGCTTTTTTTTGAAGAAACGGCATTTTTTCAAGAGAGACGATGATTTGGAGGTTTTCACTTTCAGTGCCTACCCTAGCTACAGGGTTGCCAGCACGCTCATTAAAAGCTACACAAATCAACAACTAAATAATATCAATATGTCCTGAGAATTTCATAATGATTGAATAGCTTTGTCAAAAGTTATCGAAATTTAAAAATTTTCAAATTTTCCCGTCCTCTTTTTAGGCACCCAGCGCACACATAGGGTTAAAAAATTCCAAAGCATTATCCGATTCATATGTAAAACACGTTAGAAATTTATTTTGTTAACTTAATTTTTGCGAAAATCATTTGTGCACGAAATAATAGGTATATTAAAAATATCACTTAAACGCCCGCCGGCGCCAAAAGGTTTACAATAACTGACATTTAAAGAGACCTGGACCTATTCTGCATATACACCAATGTATTCTGAAAGTTTCAGCTCAATCGGATGGCGCGTTCCCGAGATTATCTCACTGAAATTTTTTGATGATATATATATATATATAGAAATATGAATTTTTGGCCGAATCGATTTTAATACTAATGTTCTTCGAACATTTGTAAAAATTGATATGGTATAACGGGCACGCCTGGCAACCCTTGTCCAATTTACCTATATTTTTAGCATCAAAAACTTCTGTTCACGGAAACTCACGATCCGATGAACAGAATTTATTGAAATTTGCAGAATGTATTAGTCTTAAATAGGACCAGGTCTGATAGAAGTGATTTTGAAATGCGGGTGATTCTGTGCCAGTGGTGCCATCTTGAAAAATCACTAAAAAAGATTACTGCTTTTAGCCCTATAAGTTCTGATTGAATCGTTCGATTTTAACGAAATTCGCACCGTAGCTGCACCTTACTTTAAACTACGTTTGGTAGAAATTTGGTTGAAAAATTCGGTTGGAGCTGCCAGCTATGATAATTTTGGTGTCTTAAATTTGAAAAAAAAAAAATTTGGAAGTGAAAACATTCAAACCATCGAATATCCTAAAATATGTCCGTTTCTACAATAAAACCAATCTGTATACAAATCTTATGCTCAATCTACACAGTCAAAGTAAAACTTTGGAAATTTCATGTCGGACAAGAACGGTAACCCTTTCTCAGTTAACTTATATTTTTAGCTTCAAAAACTTCTGTTCACGGGAACTCACGAATCAATAATCAGATAAAATGGAAATTTACAGAATGCATTGGACTTAAAAAAGGCCAGGTCTGATAGAAGCGATTTTGAATTGTAGGCAACTCTGTTCCAGTGGTGCCATCTTGAAAAATTACAAAGAAAAAAAATGTTTTTTGCCCTATGAAATGTGAATTAGTAACCAGATTTTCATGAAATTGACACAGTAGCTGCACCCTACTCTAAGCTCTGTTTGATCGAAATCTGGTTGAAAAATTCGATTGGTGCTGCCAGCTATGGTAATTTTTGTGTCTTTGGTTTTGAAAATTCGCTCAGGAAAATAAAACTTTTTGCCCTATAACTTCCAGTGCAGTCATGAAATCAATACGAATTTCATACAATTACTGGAACCTATTATAAACATTATTCAAGCCAAATTTGGTTGAAAAGCCATGATAAGGTTGCCAGCTATTGTTGGTTTTGTGTTTGTTTGCAATATCTTTATTAAGCGGTTTTATCGCAGAATTTTCAATTGGTTATGATATTGTAGTGACAATAAACAGCAAATATTAAGCTTTCGATTATTTGAAAAAACTCGCTGCAGGTAACCCTAAATTTCTTTATACTCCTTTAACTTCAAATATTATATAACAACGTGAAGCAGATGTTATATATTCTTGGCTTTGATACTGGCGAAAGGTTGCCAGCACGAGTCGGTTGTGCTACTTTTGTATCAATAAATGCTTACAGTTAGTATTCATACCGGAAATATTTACAATGAAAATAAATAACCGATGTTTCAATTCCCAAAGTTCTGCAAATTTTTCGGATCGCAGCCCCAAGCTCCAACTACAGTTACAGTGCTGCAGGCACTGAGCATTTTCTTAATTGATGTTATATGAGATGCTGCTTTCAAAATTTTGTGATACAAGCAACTGATAACGAATATAATTAACCCGTGTTTTGCTCTCATAAACGTTGAAATTCATGCCAGTGGTAATATCTGAAATCTTCTACCATATGAGTTATAATGCATTCTTGAGACAAAAGTAAAACGTGGCATTTGAAACAATTTGGCCGTAATAAGCAGCGCATGTGGTGGAATATGCAATCAAAACCTGCACGATTCTTCTACTGTTCTTCGAACATTAGTGTTTCTAGCGGTTCAGGTGCGCTAGAGTTTTTTCTCGTCCAAAATGGCCAGCAAGTAGAGAATCGTGGGTTTCTTTCAGAATTTCACCAATGTGCGACTTGGGAACAACGTATCGAGGTTCTTCACTTTCGGATGTGCACCAACATAGAATACTGTTCAGCAAAATGTACCCTCGATCAGTGTAGATCATTGGCAAAGATCAACTTCGTTTAGCTCCTCGGCTTCGAAACAAGCAATGAAGGCAGCGATTGCACTGTCCAACAGCTGCGCTTATCGGATTTCTTTTGCCGTTGAAAGCGTTATTATCATTGCTAGCACTTACGTGTCGTGAAAATTATTGTCATATAAAGGTCGCGATAGAACATCGCCCACAGTGTTACTTGGACTAGAATGCAGACTAAATTGCTGAAGCAGCATGGCTCATATAGCCAGATGCCCAGTGGGCGCGAGTTAAAGTTTAAAATTTAAGCTTTAGTAAAAAAACGAAATTTAATTTCCAAATTAAACATTTATTGCGGATTCTTACAACAAAGTGACTTAGATTAATTCAGTACATCTATTTATTGTATTTGAACTACTGACTTGCAGCAGTTCAAATATTTTGAATTTAATGAGTTTAGAAATTTGCAATGTGTTTACGTTACGGCATGTGTCTGTTTTATGTACCACCCCACTCTAACGAAATTGCTTACAATTATATAAATGACATCATACCCTCCATTATTGCTTCTATGAATGAGGAAGACAAAATTATCATATTCGGGGACTTCAACCGTCCAAACATCAGATTTACTTTTGATGAAAATGATAACCAACTCCTCCCGATCAACCTTCTTGACGCCATTGATTTCAACCTTATCAGTTCATTCTATGGCAATGATTTACATCAAGTTATATCGACTTCTAACCAGAATGGTAAGTGTTTAGATTTAATATCTACCAATTTTTATGACGAGGTGTTGGTTAGTGTAACTACTGACGCCGAGAATCTTTTCTCTAATACTCTTCATCACTCCGCTATTACCGTTGAACTTTCCACTATCAATATTGCTTTTAACCAATCATACAATAATGAAATTGTATTCGATTTTCATAATGCTGACTACGCAAGCATTAAAAATTATCTGGATACCAAAGAATGGTCAAGGTCCATCTCAACGTTAGATTTGGATGGACTTGTTTCTTTTTTCTACGAAAAAATCTTTCAAGCCATTAACACTTATGTACCAAAGATAAAAAACGCAATATACGTTTCGAGCCATGGCTTGACAATAATTTGAGACAATTAAGGAACCGACGAAACAAACTTTATAAAGCAATTAAAAATGATCGCAATATCAGCGTAGGGCTAAAGGAAAGCTACGATCTTTTATCCAAAGAATTCTCAATTAAATCTCGGGAAGCATAAGAGCTTTACGTGACTTTAATGGGTAACAAAATTGTTAATGACCCGAGAAAGTTTTTTGATTTCGTTAATATGAAACGAAAAACGACTGGCTATCCCGCTTCTATGTTCAGAGGAAACACTATATCTTCGCTTCCACAGAAAATCTCCAACTTATTTGCAGATAACTTTCAAGATTCGTTCTGTCCTCCTTCGATCCCTACAATAAATTCAATTGTCTGCCCTACCCAAACTTTATCCACATCACTCAATGAGGGAATCATTCTAACAAAAGAGGCAATTGCAAACGCTATCCAAGAGCTAAACATTAATAAAGGACCTGGCCCTGACCTAATACCTGCCTGCTTTGTGATACAGTGTATCAATCAATTGATAACCCCTCTGTATATAATTTTTAACAAGTCGCTGTCATTAGGCGTATTTCCATCCTTTTGGAAATCTTCCCACCTTACGCCTTTTTTCAAAAGTGGCGTTAAAAGATCTATTGACAACTATCGAGGCATTGCTATTCTCTCAGTGATTCCCAAACTCTTCGAGAAGCTCGTCTGTGATCAACTGACTTTCATATAAGTCCCTTTCTCAACGAACAGTAACATGGGTTTAGAAAAGGCAGGTCAACTACCACGAATCTCATGATCCTGGTTTCGGACGTCTTTTGTGAGATGGAAAAGGGAAACCAGGTTGATGCGATTTATACTGATTGCAGTAAGGCCTTCGACACAGTCGACCATCAAATTTTGACACAGAAATTACTTAATTTCGGTATATCTGGCTGCCTACTTAACTGGCTTAAATCTTATCTTTGTGACAGAACCCACATTGTCAAATTCCAAGGAAAATTTTCAAAAGCAGTTGTTGCTCTGTCGGGGGTGCCGCAAGGCAGTCATTTGGGCCCTCTTCTCTTTAATATTTTCATTTTGGATCTATCTAGGATTTTATTTGATACCCCACACCTCTTCTACGCTGATGACTTGAAATTGTACCACACTATCAAAACGCAGTCCGACATTGATTTTCTTCAATCAAATCTTGTATCTCTCGAACAGTGGTGCCTGCTGAATAAACTAAATCTCAACGTCGACAAGTGTCGAGTGATAGTTTCTCCAGGAAAAATTGTGTAATAGCCAATTCATACTATCTTGATAGCAACGAACTTATTAGGGTTGAACATATCTTAGACCTAGGTGTTACCCTAGATACCAAATTGCGCTTTAATTTGCAGATCGACAAAGTCTTGTCGAAAGCGAGCAAAAAATTAGGTTTCATTAAGAGGCACGCTAAAGAGTTCAAAAACATTTGGGTTACTAAGTCTCTATATGCATCACTAGTGCGGCCTCTATTGGAATACGCCTGCATAGTCTGGTGCCCAGTTTTTCAACTACACAGCGACAGGCTCGAATCAGTTCAGAAACAATTTTTGCTTTTCGCCTTGAGGCACCTCTATAATCCAAACGACTTTAGTAATCTTCCCTCTTACGAATACAGACTTGGTCTTTTAAACCTAATGACTCTTTCATCAAGAAGAACCATAATTAGCGCATGCCTAGCCTTTGATGTCATTAACGGAACAGTTAGTATTGCAGCTCTCTCTAACCGAATTACTTTCAACAATCAAATAAGACGGACTAGGCATACAACCCTCCTTAAGGAATACCAGCACCTTACAGTTTATGGGTACAATGAACCCATCAATAGGTGCTGTAGAACATTCAACACTGTAAGTCATCACTACTCTTCAGGTATCACCAAATCTAATTTCAAAAATAACTTGACAAAGGCCCTATTAACTTCTTAACCTACTTATTTCCCATCCTTATTCGCCTAAATGCAAATAAACATTGACTTGAAATACTTGCTTGTTCTATTTTATGCATATTCTATTGCAATATATATTGTATCATGCCTTGTTTGGCAAATAAATAAATAAATAAATATTGTAGACGACAGGTGTAATGTTGCGGCAATAGCCGGATATGCATTTGAGGTAATGTTGCTTAGTGTGTTGGTTACGGTTGTGTTACCATAACTACTCCCCCCTAAGTGTGGAGCGGCGGGCAAATGAACACGATTACAGGTTCGTTTACTGGAGCGATAGTGCGAGGTAGCATTGATTGTTGATGACAAACATTGTGTGTAAAATGATGAAATTTCTCGCATCTTCTATAAAAGATGATGGTGGCTGTGGCGAGGAAGATGATGGCGAGTATGGTAAGTGTCACTGGAATAGTGTGTGATTCTTTCGAAAATTGGTATTTCTTGAGGTTTTGATGGTGGATGGTGCTGTTCGCTGGTACAGGAAAAGTTTCAATAAAGACTTTCGGGTAGCTTTTGATGACTATGCGATGTTGTTGATTATAAGCTCACAGTTTAGGAATCGGATGAAAATGGTTCTTCGTACTTCGAGCGTGTTGGATTTATATATTTGGTTCTGACTGGTATAATTCAATTATATCGGTTTTTTGCTGGGCTATGTCGCATTGTGCCAGTTGGTTGTTCAGCGATTTCATCATGCAATTGGATTCGTGTGCATTTCCTTTGTAGCTCGATTCATGGCAAATATATGTTCCTTCGGTTTTTGGGCGTACTTTGTCGTACTAGTGGATTGTTTTGGAATTAAGGATCATGTTTGGTCTCGTAACTATTAAGTAAGTTTGGTTGACAGGTAGTGGTATCAGAAAAAGGAGTAGGTTTCCTGGGAAAAAACTGGGATATGTATGTTAAATATTATATTGGAACCATTGAAGTAAGCTTGGAGCCAAAGAAGTTCATACATATTTTCGTTTGATGTTATATTTATAAGTTGTTTTTCGAAGATTTCCACAAGCTTATTATCGTTAAGTATTTGTTTAGAAATAATATTTTATTTTGCAAGAACTAAAGCTTCAACAATATTGGTAAGGTTATTGTTGAGTATGTCAATGTTGAAATTGATTTCGTTTAAATATAGCAAGTAGCGTGAATTCACACTTTCGGATCTAATTTGATTCTGGCGAGAGTTTTGTGAATATTTTAAGATATTAGCTCTTTGATATAATTAACACTCCGACGGGCGCATTTGATCTTAGCGGCACACCTCCATCTTTTTCGTTTGCCCCGCCCACTACGCTCGCTTGTCCCCGCCCTCCTGCCTGCTATTCTCCTCATTCCAAGTGCCAAAGAGAATGCCAAAGTCAGTCAGTGTTTTTCCATCACCGTTTCCGGCTGGTCGCATTTTTGTGTCTTCCAGGCTCATTGCGCCCGATTACGTTACAATTTAAGAAGTAAGTTTTTTTTATATTTTTTAATTTTATGAAGTTTGTACCAGTCTTGAAAGGCCAAAATCATAATAAATAATAAATAAATAATAATTTTAAGCACTTTGGCTTTTTAAGCACATTGCGCCCGTTAATGCAATAGGTTATAAAATTGTAAAAAATGTTTCAGGCTTCAATAAAATGTCAAGATACGATTTAGAAAGCCCCGAACAACTTGCCGAAGTTCACCGTCTATTGGAGACGTCTTTTGATGGAGAATTATCGTCATATGAAGATCTTTTCAGGGATGAGGATTTGGGTAAAGAAAGTGACATTGAGTTAGAAGATGCTGTCCAAAATCGTGAAGAAGGGTCGGAGACTGAACAGGATGCTAGTGACTGTGATATAGACGAAAGTGGAGAAATTAGGGATTTTTATATGGGGAAGGATGGAGTCACCAAGTGGTATAAGACACCTCGCCCAGAAAAGGGTAAAAAAAGTGCTCATAACATCATTACTCACTTACCTGGAGTTATTGGAGAAGCAAAGTCGGCTAAATCTCCAATTGAATGCTGGAATTGTGTGTTTACCGATGATATTTTGACAGATACAGTAAAGTATACCAATCAGTATATAGAAACAGTCAAAGCAAAATATTCCAGGGAAAGGGATGATATGCCCATAGACTTGGTCGAGTTACGTGCGTTCATAGGATTACTCTACTTGGCTGGTGTATATAAAGCGAACAGGCTGAGTCTTGAAGAACTTTGGGGAAAGGATGATGAAGGAATAGCAAAGTTCGGCCTTGTTATGAATATCAAAAGATTTAAGTTTATTACTCGTTGCCTTCGTTTTGATGACCGTGAAACCCGATCCGCCAGAAAAGAACTAGATCGACTCGCCCCTATACGTGATGTGTTTATGAAATTTGTACATAATTGTCAAAAAAGCTACAGTCTTGGTGAGAATGTCACAATTGACGAAATGTTGCCTGCATTTCGCGGTAACTGCCCTTTTCGACAATATATTCCAAGTAAACCAAGTAAATACGGAATAAAAATATTCTCTCTAGTGGATGCCAAAATGTACTATTCCTACAATATGGAAATTTACGCGGGGAAACAAAACGATGGACCATTCAATACAAGCAACAAGGCTCCTGATGTGGTGAAAAGATTGGCGGAGCCATTGTTTGGTTCTGGTAGAAATGTTACTGCCGACAACTGGTTCACACAAGTGAGTCTTTTGAAAGAACTAAAAGAGAAAAAATTATCATACGTTGGAACAATCAGAAAAAACCGCAAAGAACTTCCATTGGATTTTGTGGCCACCAGAACACGAGCACAATATACCAGTACTTTTGGCTTTGGTCGTGATGGAACTGTTTTGGTATCGTACGTTCCAAAAAAATACAAAAATGTGTTACTTGTGTCTTCATTGCATGAAAATGATGCAATAGATGAATCTACTGAAGAGCAGGCAAAACCAGAAGTTATCACCTTTTACAATGCAACGAAGTTAGGAGTAGATATGGCAGATAAAATGTGTGCTTCATACAATGTGGCTCGTAATGTAAAAAGGTGGCCTATGGTGGTATTTTTTGCAATGTTGAATATGGCTTCAATCAATTGTCAGGTCATACATTTAGGTAATGGTCTTGTAACTGAGAAAAGAAGGGTGTTCATAAAACAACTCTCCAATGAACTCATGCTTGGTTTCCTAGCTCAACGTAGTATGAAAAAAATTGGGATGCCAGTGCACCTTCAGCAAAGATTGAAGAGGTATGCTCCAACCAATGAAGGCCAAAATGAAGAAGATGCTGAGCCCCAGATAGTACCAAAAAGACGCCGATGTGAAACTTGTCATTTGGCCACTCACAAGAGAAGATTGACTCAACATGAATGCAAAAATTGTCATAATGCAATTTGTCTCTCACACGCAATTTTTATGTGTCCTCCGTGTTATACAAAAGAAGTAGAGCACGTGACATTTTCTGAAGATTCAGATGAATCAACTTAGGTCCAGCTTCATTCAATTATATTCCATTTTACTTTTTATTGTTAATTCAAAATCATAAAATAAAAATAAATAAAAAAAAAACAAAAAATTACTTTGAAGATTTTTTTTACAAACTTCTTTATATAAAAATATTTTTAAGCAATAAAAAACGTTTTTTACTCTCGTTTTAGATGAATAGATGTAAGATATCGTTATTTCAATTTTAATTTTTAAAAACGTCAAACACATATTAGTAATACTAATCTTACTGGGAAAATTGTTTTACAAGTTTTTTTGTTCAAGAATTAAACATTTTTTTAAAAAGCCAAACAATATTTTTTTACCCTTTTTTTGTAATGTGTTTGCTAAAAAAAAACAGTTGACTATAAGTATTAATTATACTAATAATCGTAAACTATGTTTTTTTTAACAAACAAAGTGGGTATATAGGCGAAAGATGAGCAAACCGAAAAGTGTACACGAAGCGACAATGCGCCCGATCTCGTTACACTTGGTATTGCGCCCGTCGGAGTGTTAAGTATGTTTTCGAAACGCTGGATCATTTGTTCGTTAAGTTTAGTTCGCCCGCTAACCTCATTTCTGAATGTGTTTTCTCGGCTCAGAGTTTTGCTTATTTGATTATTGATTTTAAGTGCGTCATTTGCATCTAACTAAACGGTGGTTTCTTCTTTTATGATGGTTCCTAGTCCGTTGATCAGTCCTCTTTATACTAATTTTCGAAGAAAATTAGTATTCAACTCGTTTCGAAGAAAATTAGTATATATATATATATATGTATGTATATATATATATATGTATGTATATATATATATATATATATATATATATATATATATATATATATATGTATATATATATATATATATATATATATGTATATATATATATATATATATATATATATATATATATATATATATATATATATATATATATATATATATAAATAAATATATATATGTATATATATGTATATATATATATATATATATATATATATATATATATATATATATATATATATATGTAAATATATATATTATATATATATATATATATATATATATATATATATTATATATATATATATATATATATATATATATATATATATATATATATATATATACATATATATATATATGTATATATATATATATATATATATATATATATATATATATATATATATATATATATATATATATATATATATATATATATATATATATATATATATATATATATATATATATATATATATATAAATTGATATGTCAGTGGCAAGGGGAGAAATATCGATACAGGGAAGCCGAATAATTATCTAACATTTTATATATAATAATGATGTTAGACATGCTGATGTTTGTCATACTTACTTATTTCTATTTATTTCTTGTTACACTTACCAACAGTATAACAAATCGTGATTCAAAAAATGACAAGCACATGTAAATCAACAAATTCGAGAGCAGTTCTTAAAGAGTCTCCTTCAATATACATGAAACCATTTGTTTTAATATAAATAATGTTTATAAAAAAAGCTTTGAAAAAACGTCTTTTTGAACCTGTAGAGCGTTAAATGGAAAGAACTCTAGCGCACTTGAATCGCCAGAAACACTAATGATCGAAGAACAGTAGAAGAATCGTGTAGATTTTGAGTGCATATTCTACCACACGAGCTGCTTTTTACATCCAAACTATTTCAAACGCCACGTTTTACTTTGGTCTTATAACTCATATGGTGGAAAGGTTTCTGATATTACCACTGGCATGAATTTCAAAGTTTATGAGAGCAAAACACTTGTTAATTATATTTGTTTCCAGTTGCTTATTTCACAAAAATTTTCAAAGCAGCATCTCATACAACATCAATGAAGAAAATGCTCAGTGCCTGCAGCACTGTAACTGAAGTTGGTGTTTGGGGCTGCGATCCGAAAAATTTCCAGAACTTTGGGAATTGAAACATTGGTTATTTATTTTCATTGTAAATTTTTTAAACAACCAAAAACCTCATAATTGTTGTTTATTGTCACTGCAACATCATTACCATTTGAAAATCTTACGATAAAATCGCTTAATAAAGATATTGCAAATAAACTTAAAACCAAGAATAGCTGGCAACCCTATCGTGGCTTTTCAACCAGATTCGGTCTGAATAATGTCTTCAATAGGTTCCATTGATTGTATGAAATTCGTATTGATTTCATGTCTTCACTGAAAGTTATAGGTCAAAAAGCTTTATTTTCCTGAGCGAATTTTCAAAACCAAAGACACAAAAATAATCATAACTGGCAGCACCAATCGAACATTTCAACCAGATTTCTACCAAAGAAAGCTTAGAGTAAGGTCCAGCTACTGTGTCCATTTCATGAAAATCTAGTAACTGAATAAAAATTCATACGCCAAAAAGCAGTTTTTTTCTTTGTTATTTTTCAAGCTGGCACCACTGGCACAGACATGCCCACAATTCAAAATCGCTTCAATCAGACCGGTCCTAGTTAAGTCCAATGTACTCTGTTAATTTCAACTGCATCTGACCATTGGTTCGTGAGTACCCGTGAACAGAAGTTTTTGATGCTAAAAATATAGGTAAATTGGGAAAGGGTTACCGTTTTTGTCCGACATGAAATTTCCAAAGTTTTACTTTAAATGTGTTGATAAAGCAAATTATTTGTATATAAGTTAGTTTTTATTGTGAGAAATGGAAAGTTTTAAGGAGATTCGATGGATTGAATGTTTTCACTTTCAGTGCTGGCTGTAGCTACAGGGTTACTAGCACGTTCATCAAAAACCAAGCAAGCGTGCAACTTAATAACATCAATATGTTCTGTAAGTTTCATCATGATTTCGCAATCAAATAAAAAGTTATCGCAATTCAAAAATTTTCAAATTTTCCCAATCTCACTTTAGGCGCCTAGCGCCCACCTAGGGTTAAAAATTTCAAAAACGTTATCATATTCATACTTTGATTACGTTCAGAATTCATTATATAAACTTTATTTTTGCAAAAGTTTTCTTTTGATAGAAAAATATGTATATTACAATATATACAATATATCACTTAAATGGCTGAGAGCGACAAAAAGTTAAAAATTATTAACTTCTTGTGAGACCTGGCACTATTCTGCATATACACCAATGTATCCCGAAAATTTCAGTTCAATTGGACTGAATATATATATATATATATATATATATATATATATAGAGATCTGATAGAAATGATTTTGAAACGCGGGCAACCCTGTGGCAGTGGTGCCATCTTGAAAAATCACTGAGAAAAAAAACAGCTTTTTGGCCTATAACTTCCGATTCAGCCATCAGGTTTAAAGAAAATTCACACAATATTTGGATCTTACTTAAAGTAACATTTGATGAAAATTTGGCTGAAAAATTAGAATAGGATTGCCAGCTATGGTGATTTTTTTGTCCTAAATCTTGCAAATTTTCTCAGCAAAGTAAAGCTTTTTTCCCTATAACTTCCGATGCAGTCATGATATCAAAATGAAGTTTATGCAGTAAATAGATTTTAATGTGAGCCAAATGTCATTGAAATTTCGTACAACAATCGTGAAAGGCCTGCCAGCTATGACATTTTTTAATTTTTTGGAATTTCTTTACTGCGCGATTATGTCATAAGATTTGCAAATGGGAACGATTCTGCAATGAAAATTCACAACAAATATGAACTATTTAGAAATTTAAAAATTTTTGAGGGTGGTTACCCCAAAAAAATTTTCACGCGTATAACTTCTAGCGCAGTCATTCAATCGAAACGAAAATTATTGGTTGGGTTTAGTTTAACGTGAAGAAGATTCGGTATATATTTTGCTTTGCTGCTGACACAGGGTAAAGAGCTTTAGCCATTTTCGTAACTATTGCATCAACAGATGCTTCAAATTACATACACATATGCAAAACATTTGCAATAAAACTAAGAAACCAATTTTAAAATTTCCCGAGTTTTGAACATTTTTTGGATGGCAGCTTCAAACAACGTATACCGCTAAAGCTTTCGGCGAAATCCTCCGATGAGAACGAAACTCAAAGGATAAATTGATTTAAGTATGAGCTTGTGAAGGTTAACTTTATGTTGCTTCGTTGGGAAAATGTTGCCAGCACTGAAAATTTTCATTATACACCCCGCGACACAAAAATTTACGAACTAGCAATTTTCCAAGAAATCATCAAAATGACCGAGTTAACTCGTACTTAGAAAGATTAAATTTTCCAGGTAGTAATGACAGACCCTATATAAACTTGAAAACTCAGAACCTTTGCGTCAGTTTGATTTTGAAGGCCAGTGAAGAATTTTGAATTTTGTAGGAATAGTAAAGATGGGAAAATACGCTCAGTTAAGTTTGGAGCAAAAGGCCGAAATTTGGGCTTGTTTGCAAACAGGATTGTCCAAATCGGAAGTTGCCCGACAGGTAGGATGCAGTGAGGGGTCAGTGCGTTATTTGGTTAAAAAAAAACAACAAACTGGTAGCCTCGAGCGAAAAAAGGGGAGTGGAAGAAGAAGAGCTACCACACAAAGGGACGACCTTCATTTAAAGTTCCTGTCTCTGAATAATCGATTCGATTCAGCATCAAAGCTGCGAGCTGAGCTGTTGAAATCGACGAATAGACCATGCAGCACGAGAACAATCCAAAGGAGACTAAACGAGATGGATTTACGTTCTTGTCGCCCAGCGAAAAAGCCGCTTTTAACCCAGCGCATGAGGCAAGCTCGGCTCGAATGGTGCAAAGAACGCAAAAACTGGACCTCTGAGGATTGGAAACGAATCATTTTCTCGGATGAATCGAAATTCAATCTCATTGGTCCAGATGGAACATTGCGAGTGAGACGCAGAACCGGTGAACGGTATTCGGACGAATGCATTCAAGCGACTGTGAAGCATTCCCCCTATGTGATGGTTTGGGGATGCATTTTATACAATCGCGTAGGACCGATAATTATTCTTGAGGGATCCGTCAATGCTGCGAAATACCAGGAAATTATCGAAGAAGGCGTGGTTCCGGCAATCAAGGATCTGACAGCGGATGTCAGAAATCCCGTCTTTCAAGACGATTCGGCCCCTGCGCATCGAGCTCGCTCTGTAAGTTATTTCGACATTGATTAAAAAAATGTTGTCACTTATAAACTTGGTAATTGTTTCTCTTTTCTAGGTAACACAATTAAAGGTGCAACTAGGGATAGAGTCCCTCCCGTGGCCAGGTAACAGTCCCGACCTGAACCCTATTGAAAACGTTTGGCAGGTAATGGGGTCGAAGATACGACAAAGCGAGCCGAAAACGATACACAATTTAAAGTGTGTTATCAGAAAGGTGTGGGAAGAAGCTGTAAACGAGGATTTCTTGCGAAATTTATACGACAGCATGGTGAGGCGAGTGAAGGCTGTCATCCGAGCTAAAGGCGGACCAATCAATTACTAATAGTTTTTTAATTGTCTTTAAATTTCAAATTTTGTTCAATTTTAAGTTCTACGTGTTTGTTACTATGGGTTCATTGTAATTCTCACTACGGAGCAAAAATAAATTAATAAATAATGTATTTTGTTTTAATTAATAAATTTCCGAAATTTTTGAAAAAAACACTCATTTTCCATTTTCAATGCAATAAGCAGTTGAAAAAAACGTTCTTAACTTGTAGCGCTTATAAAAGAAAGGTACTGTCGTCAGAAAAATATTTTCTACATACAAAAATAACGTTTCGAGACACTGATTGAAATATTTAGGAATTTCCATGAAATGAACAATTCGTAAATTTTTGTGTCGCGGGGTGTATGTGTTTAGTTGAGTTCTGTTGCTTTGAACAAAGAATGGTTGATATGATTCTACAAAAAAGTGTATTACGTCTTTCCACAATGTCACTCAAAGACAATTTCTACGAAAATTAGTTTTCTAGCGGTTCAGGTGCGCTAGAATTTTTCCCTGTAACTTCCGGTGCAGTCATGATATCAAAATGGAGTTTATGCAGTAAATAGATTTTAATGTGAGCCAAATGTCATAGGAATTTCGTACAAAAATCGTGGAAGGGCTGCCAGCTATGACCATTTTTGTAATTTTTTGGAATTTCTTTACTGCGCAATTATGTCATTAGATTTGCAAATGGGAACGATCCTGCAATGAAAATTAACTACAAATATTAACGCTTTAAAAATTTAAAAAGTTTTGAGGATGGTAACCCTTAAAATTTTTTCACCCGTATAACTTCTAGCGCAGTGATTCAATCGAAACGAAATTTATTGGCTGGGTATAGTGTAACGTTAAGCAGATTTGGTATAAATTTTGTTTTGCTGCTGACACAGGGTAACCAGCTTTAGCCATTTTCGTAACGATTGCATCAGCAGATGCTTCAAATTACATACTCATATGCAAAACATTTGCAATAAAAGTAAGAAAACAATTTTTAAATTTTCCAAGTTTTCAACATTTTTTGGATGGCAGCTTCAAACAACGTTAACCGGTAAAGCTTTCGACGGAATCCTCCGATGAGAACGAAATTCAAAGGAAAAGTTGATTTAAGTATGAGCTTGTGAAGGTTAACTTATTGCTGCTTCGTTGCGAAATTGTTTCCAGCACTGAACATTTTCATCATATGTGTTATAGTTGAGTTGTGTTGCTTTGAACAAGGAATGGTTGATATGATTCTACAAAAAAGTGTATTACGTCTTTCCACAATGTCACTCAAAGACAATTTCTTCGAAAATTAGTTTTCTAGCGGTTCAGGTGCGCTAGAGTTTTTTTTTAATGTTAACGTATATACATTAAGCATACATATTAAAAATACTAAGTCACAGTTTTTACACAGCAAATAGTTTTGTGTACCTTTTTTATTTCCTGATTCCTGCTATTTATGAAATATTATCTGATTAGAAAGATGAATAATAATTTTAAGCAGAACATGAATCATAAAATAGTTTAACGCATGACAAGAATTTTGAAGTCCTTAGTTAAAAAGTCTTAGCTCCAGTTTTGTAGTTTTCAGGAAAATTCGGATTTTCATTATATCGATTTGGCACGATGTAATAAAAGCGTTGCACTTCCAAAAAATGACTTCGCCTGTAAGGTAGCCTTACCTTTTCATAAGTGCAGAAAATGTTAAGAAATGTTTGTTATTTCGTATTTCACTTAAGCCTTTTTTGCTTAAGACAACGTCCGAAGACGAAAACGAAGATGCTAACAAAAAAAAGGCATTTTTTGATCAAATTTACCAAAACGATGAAACAAATTCACTTGAAACAACATTTTCATAAAAACGTATTACATTGTAAATCATGATAGTCCGTGTAATACCTAAATCAAACAACATAAACTTAAAACCTCAAATCACTCACAGTATGAATTGTTTTTCTCTTTTTTCTTGCACTGAAACTTTCTTATGAGATTTTAGTTGATTGCAGTAAAGCTTTTATCTTCATACCATAGTTTTTATCTTCATACCTTCTTCATATATTCATTTTCATATCTCAAATATGTAATTTTCACGTGTAACTCTTCATTTACGAAAGTAACGTTCACATAAAAATATCACAACGGCAATATTGAATGAACCGATCGAAATTTTCTTCCATTCTCGAACCATTCGTAAACCGATCCATCACGGCCTCTTTTTCACCTGTTAAAGTGAGACGATGCTAGCATTTCAGTAAGGAACAAAAAGAGATAGACACAAGACAATACGAATAAGAATTTGCAGGCCGGACAAATTCGGCCTATGAATGGGAATTTTCACATTATCGTATCATGCAGAAGAAGGTATGATCTTTACTCATTTGAAATTTCCTGTACATGTTAAGATGCATACATGTTTTGAAATATCTCAAGTAGGTCGATATTTTCGAAAGGGAAGCCGGACGGAATCGGGTTGTATGGACGCTTCGCAATATATATATATATATATATATATATATATATATATATATATATATATATATATATATAACACGTCTATATATATATATATATATATATATATATATATAACACGTCTATATATATATATTATATATATATATATATATATATATATATATATATATATATATATTTATATATATATATATATATATATATATATATATATATATATATATATATATATATATATATATGTATATATATATATACATATATTATATATATATATATATATATATATATATATATATATATATATATATATATATATATATATATAAATATATATATATATATATATATATATATATATATATATATAAATATATATACATATATGTATATATACATATATATATATATATATATATATATATATATATATATATATATAAATATATATACATATATGTATATATATATATATATATATATATATATATATATATATATATATATATATATATATATATTTATATATATTGGGAAAATTTGAAAATTGTTGAATTGCGATAACTTTTTATTTGATTATGAAATCATGATGAAACTTACAGTTGCACACTTGCTTGGTTTTTGATGAACGTGCTGGCAACCCTGTAGCTACAGGAAGCACTGAAAGCGAAAACATTCAATCCATCGAATCTCCTAAAAACTTTCCATTTCTTACAATAAAAACTAACTTGTTTACAAATATTATGCTTTATCTACGCATTTAAAGTAGAACTTTGGAAATTTCGTGTCGGACAAAAACGGTTACCCTTTCCCAATTTACCTATTTTTTTAGCATTAAAAACTTCTGTCACGGGAACTCACAATGGTCAGATGCAGTTGAATTAACAGAGTACATTGGACTTAACTAGAACCAGGTCTGATTGAAGCGATTTTGAATTGTAGGCATGTCTGTGCCAGTGGTGCCAGCTTGAAAAATAACAAAGAAAAAAAACTGCTTTTTGGCGTATGAATTCTGATTCAGTTACTAGATTTTCATGAAACTGACACAGTAGCTGGACCTTACTCTAAGCCTTGTTTTCTAGAAATCTGGTTGAAAGTTCGATTGGCGCTGCCAGTTATGATAATTTTTGTGTCTTTGGTTTTGAAATTCGCTCAGGAAAATAAAGCTTTTTGACCTATAACTTTCAGTGAAGACATGAAATCAATGCGAATTTCATACAATCAATGGAACAAATTGAATGCATTATCAGACCGAATCTGGTTGAAAAGCCACGATAGGGTTGCCAGCTATTCTTGGTTTTAAGTTTATTTGCAATATCTCTATTAAGCGATTTTATCGTAAGATTTTCAAATGGTAATGATGTTGCAGTGACAATAAACAACAAATATGAGGTTTTTGGTTGTTTAAAAAATTTACAATGAAAATAAATAACCAATGTTTAAATTCCCAAAGTTCTGGAAATTTTTCGGATCGCAGCCCCAAACACCAACTTCAGTTACAGTGCTGCAGGCACTGAGCATTTTCTTCATTGATGTTGTATGAGATGCTGCTTTGAAAATTTTTGTGAAATAAGCAACTGGAAACAAATATAATTAGCAAGTGTTTTGCTCTCATAAACTTTGAAATTCATGCCAGTGGTAATATCAGAAACCTTTCCACCATATGAGTTATAAGACCAAAGTAAAACGTGGCGTTTGAAATAGTTTGGATGTAGAATATGCACTCAAAATCTACACGATTCTTCTATTGTTCTTCGAACATTAGTGTTTCTGGTGATTCAGGTGCGCTAGAGTTCTTTCCATTTAATGCTCTACAGGCTCAAAAAGACGTTTTTTCAACGATTTTTTTTATAAACTTTATTAACATTAAAACAAATGGTTCCACGTATATTGAAGCAGACTCTTAAAGAACTGCTCTCGAATTTGTTGATTTACATGTGCTTGTCATTTTTTGAATAACGATTTTTTTATACTGTCGGTAAGTGTAACAAGAAATAAATAGAAATAAGTAAGTATGACAAACATCAGCATGTCTAACATCATTATTATATATAAAATGTTAGATAATTATTCGGCTTCCCTGTATCGATATTTCTCCCCTCGCCACTGACATATTAGTTCATATAAATATATAATATATATATATATATATATATATATATATATATATATATATATATATATATATATATATATACGTATATATATATATATATAATATATATATATATATATATATATATATATATATATATATATATATATATATATATATCTGGATATATAAAAATATATATATATATATATATATATATATATATATATATATATATATATATATATATACCTAGTCTAGCCATAAATATTGTTACAAGGTTTGGCAACCCTGCAGAAAGGACCCGTGATATTGCATTTCTTAAAAATTGAGCTAATCGCTATAGTACGCTTGTGCTCGATGCATTTGTCATCATTTGAGTTTAATTTTTAGTGTAGTGAACATGGATTGGGGCGACAAAGAAAATAGAATTGCTGTGATTGTACTTCATAAAGTAGGAATGCAACCAAGTGATATTTTTAAGACTCTGCATATCCTTGGTATAAGCCGAATGTTTGTATATCGGGATATTGAAAGATTTAATGATACGTCTGGAGTAAGTGACCGTGAAAGAAGTGGTCGTCCGCGAACTACTCGAACACCTCAAGCGGTTAAAGCCGTGCACGAGAGAATTCGCCGTAATCCTCTTCGGAACCAAAAAATTTTATCGCGTGAGATGAAAATACCCCAAAGAACAATTTCACGTACCATCAAAAGTGACTTGTGGTTGGGTGCTTATCGTAGATCTACCGGGCATTTACTAACAGATTCGTTAAAAAAAATAGAGTGGAAAAATCAAAACGATTACTTTGCCGGCACGCAAACCAAGAACACCGTAAAATTTTGTTTACGGACGAAAAAATTTTTACTGTCGAAGAAACATTTAATAAACAAAATGATAGGGTTTATGCTCGCAGTGCCAGAGAAGCTTCTCAAGTTGCCCAAAAGGTTCAAAGAGGTCATCATCCAGCCTCAGTAATGGTTTGGTGGGGCGTTAGCTACAACGGGGTGACAAAGTGGCATTTTTGTGAGAAGGGCGTCAAAACGTCTGCCAAAATTTATCAAGAAAGTGTCCTTGAAAGTGTAGTGAAACCTCTCAACACGTCATTATTCAAAAATCAGCCTTGGAGTTTCCAGCAAGATTCGGCACCAGGTCATAAGGCGAAGTTAACCCAAATATGGCTTGAAGAAAATGTTCCAGATTTTATTAAAGCTGAAGATTGGCCTTCCTCTAGCCCAGACCTGAATCCGCTGGATTACGAATTATGGTCTGTCTTAGAGCGAATGACGTGCTCTAAAAGACATTCTAATATCGAATCCTTAAAGAAGTCTCTTACACATGCAGTCGCCACCTTTCCGATTAAAGTCGTGCGTGTTTCCAAAGATATGTGGCCAGCTCGATTAAAGGCTTGTGTAAAGGCAAAAGGCAATCACTTCGAATAATTTATTGCAATTTCCGTTGTTGACAATGCATTTAATAAATAAACAATGATTTCTTAACATATAACATCTCTTTTATTGAACAGTGCTTCAAAAAGTTTGTAACAGTATTTATGGCTAGACTAGGTATATATATATATATATATATATATATATATATATATATATATATATATATATATATATATATATATATATATATATATATATATATATATATATATATATATATATATATATATATATATTCATATATATATGCGCGTGAACCCTGCCGAGAGTTCGTCATCTTAGCAAAATAACTGTGATCGCATAGTGGCGATCGAAAGAAAAAAATTATTATTTTTTAAATCCCGGACTAGGTCACCGTAGGTAGCCACATTTACATAGCGGAAGTAAAAGCAAACAGAAGAGCGTAAGAACCACTCACGTTCTTTAAAATCATCTTAGCAAAATAACTGTGATCGCATAGTGGCGATCGAAAGAAAAAATTTTTTTTTTTTTAAATCCCGGACTAGGTCACCGTAGGTAGCCACATTTACATAGCGGAAGTAAAAGCAAACAGAAGAGCGTAAGAACCACTCGCGTTCTTTAAAAACAATATTTCGTAACATCAAGCTTCTAAGTTGAGCCCACTGTAAAACGTGGGTGAAACAATTTTTTAAAAAGAAAATTCATACACGATATCACTGTAAATTATATATTAGAACACTCCACACATTGTACGTTCGCTAATTTTAAATCAATGATTTTGATGTGAAACTAAGGGCGAACTAAATCAAATGGAAAAATTATGGATTTGACCGCAAATTTCTTCGGACAGTATGTGTTCCAGCAGTATGTGCGCAGGACATCTGTTTTGCCAAGATTCTAATTGGTTATTGAAAATCGCTTCGCCGAAAATTCGTCATATATATATATATATATATAATATATATATATATATATATATATATATATATATATATATATATATATATATATATTATATATATATATATATATATATATATATATATATATATATATATATATCTATATATATATATATATATATAATATATATATATATATATATATATAAATATATATGTATATATATATATATATATATATATATATATATATATATATATATATATATGTATATATATATATATATATATATATATATATATATATATATATATATATTATATATATATATATATATATATATATATATATTTATATATCAGCAAAATGGTAAAGGGAGATAATCTCTGGAGTGGCCGGTCCGATTGAGCTGAAATTTTCGGAGAACATAGATGTATATAACAGGTAGGTCCATGACTTGCTAGAACTCAGATATCTTAAACTTTTTGGCGGCGGCGGGTATTAAAGTGAATTTGCAGGTGCTCCTATATTTCCAAGCAGTGTAAATTTTTGTTAAAAAAAGTACTAGGAATGAATACTTATTATGTTTTAAGTTTGTTTATGATAAAGAAGTGGAAAGTTTGAGCTTTTTGTGGGCGCCGAGTGCCTTAAAGTAGGAAAGGATTTTTTTTCAAATTTCGATTTATCATAACTTCTAAGAAAAACAATGGATCATCGTTAAATGTTCAAAACGTATTGATATAGACTAAAATTTTACACACATGGACTTTCGAGACTGACTGACACATGGACTTTCAGCAGGCTCCTGAACAAAAATCCTTCATATCATCGACCTTCCTGAAAATTTTTTGATATTTGAAAATAAATTCAAATTATTGATAAATTTTGAATTTTGTCCACCAAGTCAAATAAAATATTCCCAAATTCTGCGCTAAACAAGAACGGCAACTCGTGATAAACTAACCTCTATTTGCAGCTCTCAAAACTTCTGTGTCGAGAACTGACGATCGGATAATGCGATCAATATGAAATTTACAGAAGATGTTAGAATTTGCTAGGACCAGCTCTGATAGAAGTGATTTTGAAAAACGAGCAACACTGTGGCAGTGGTGCCATTTGGAAAAATCGCTGAGAAAAAAACTGGGTTTTGGCCTATAGCTTCCGATTTAGCAACCAGATTTTAAAAAAATTCACGCAGTAGGTGAACCTTACTCTAAAATAGATTTCGTGGAAATTTGATAGAAAAATTAGTATAGGGACGCCAGCTAAGGCAATTTAGTCTCCTAAATATTGTAAATTTAAATAAAATAAAGATTTTTTCCCTTTAACTTCCGATGCAGTGATGAAATCAAAACGAAATTCATGTGAAAAGCATATCTTCTTGCGGTTTTAATCCTGTAGGAACTTTGTTGAAAATCCCTTAAAAGGGTTACCCCAGCTATGATGAATTTCGTAATTTATTTACATTAATTTATCGAGCGAAGTTGTCATAAAATTTCCAAATGGGAATGATCCTGCAATAAAAATTAGCAACATATATTTACGTTTCAAAAATTTAAAAAGTTTGGACGATGGTAACCCTAAAAGTAAATTCACTCCTATAATTTACAGCGCAGCCATTCAATCGAAACGAAATTCATAGGCTGGGTTAAACACAACGGGAAGCAGCTATGGTGCTAGCACATAATTGCCGGCACCGGACAATTTCGTAAATATCGCACCAACAGGTGCTTCCATTTTCTATTCATAAGCAAACCATTTACAATAAAATAAGCAACCGATATTTAAATGTTCCGAGTTTTGGAAATTTTATTGTTTGTTACTTGAATCTATAACCAAGTTTTTTAGCTTATTTATCTGCATCATCCCCCTTCTATGGTAAGCATAATTTATGACAAACGACTTCAATTATATAAAAGCACTAAAAGATAATATAAAAGCAAAGTATCTAAGTTATATATCTATATGCTTTTAGAATCGTCAAAAATTGGTGCAACTGCACCAAGTTGTTTATATAATGTTGTGAATAAAGCTCTTTGCCCTATAGCCTCCAGTACAGTCATAGTATCATAACGAAATTCATATGGTGAACTTAGATTATTGTAGACAATATTCAGTAAAAATCTAGTTTGAAAAACAATGATAAAATTGCCAGCTATGATTGTTTTTGTATTTTTTGACATAGCTTTAGTAAGCGATTTTATCATAAAGTTTTCAAATTGTAGTGGTCTTGTGGTGAAAATACACACCAAATACTAAGATCTAGAAAGGTTGAAAGCTCTTGCGACTGGTAACCCTAAATTTCTTTTTATCCCTATAACTTCCAATGCAGTGATCGGATCAATACGAAATTCGCAGAGCGGGTTGACTTCAACGTGAGGCAGATATGACTTATTTTTGGCTTCGCTGCTAGCACGAGGTGTTTTTGTTATTTTCGTACCAATAAATGCTTGCGTTAAGTATTCACATCGCGAATATACAATATATACATACAATATATAATATATATAAGACAATAATAACAATGTAACAACAATATATATTTCTAGCGGTTCTGATGCGCTAGGGTTTTTTTTTTAATGTTAACTTCATCTGGCAATGTCTGCACGCTGTTATTTGGAATGACCGTTGGTTTACCAAGTAGTTTTTGTGCCTACTCTATTTTCGGGCTGTTTTTATCTAAAATTTAAAAAAAAAACTATTCCAATGGCTCCTTGCGCTAGTATTTGATACGACGAATTCGTCTTTATGGCTTCTACGTTTGAAGCCCGACTGGAGTATTGAATCAGTCAAAGGTACGGACCAAAGAGTTTTTGATTGTGGTTGTCTTAACGGATACAATTTGAGCGTTCCTTGGAAATTTTCAGAAACTGCTTTTTGTAACCGTGTCCCACAAACACTACTGAACTGTTGAAGCTTAAATTTAGAAGTTCACTAAGACTGATGATAGCTTGTCGGTTGCGTGAATTTTTACCATATACTCTTTACCTTTTTTCGTCTCCGTCACAGGCCAATATGAATGCATGAGGATTCGAACGAACGGCGTCCGTACCGTCATGGAACATGTTTTCACGAGGATCCGAACGAAGTGAAAATATGTGACTCGCCATAGTCCTGCATCAATTGTGCGAAGTGTTTGGACGGTGTTGTCAGAATGGAGAAATTTATGTACACCAGAAGTGTGAAAAATATCGAGGAGAGATTTAACAACAGATTCTGCAGTAGCTTTGGGCATAGCTTTTAACCAAATAAATTTAGTATAGTGATCTAGCACTATGAAAAGTTGGGTATTTCCGCTTTTGAAACGTGGATAAGGCCCTAGAAAGTCGATGAAAAGTTGTTGCATCGGCCTATCAGCAACACGTTCTTGACCATCGGAGGTCTCAAGACTTGATGACATGGTTTGACTTGCTTACAAGTAACACAATTGGAAATATATGTTGAAACGTCTTTAGTGAGAGTAGACCAATAATAATAGCGGCGAAGAATCTCAGTGGTCTTACGTGTGCCACAATGAGATGAAGTCGGACTGTCATGCGCCTGGGAAATTAGCTTTTGTTGTTGACTGTCCGGAACCCATAGTTTGGTTCGAACGATGTATTTATCGGTATCCGAAATACTGCCAGTATTGATAAAAACTTTCCCGTCGTGAACCCAGATATTAGGAAACCGTTCAGGTTGTTTGTTTGTGCTCAGGTAAAACTGCCAAAGATAAGAAGGAAATACTTTCAATTCGCTCGTGCACTCGGGACAATGCATCATGGACGGTGTTTGCAGAGCCTTTACAATGTTGGATTGAAAAATTGCAGCCTTGCAGTTTCAGGCTCCAACGGGCCAATCTGCCAGACAAGTCCTGTTGACTCATCAACCACTTTTAACTAGCATGGTCAGTAATGACCTTGAATGGTAAGCCTTCAATGTACGTGTGGAGTTTCTTCACGCTT
This sequence comes from Nemotelus pantherinus, assembly GCA_963978885.1. NCBI lineage: Eukaryota > Metazoa > Arthropoda > Insecta > Diptera > Stratiomyidae > Nemotelus > Nemotelus pantherinus. Next base: position 143,354,968 of record OZ022264.1, read on the forward strand.
TGAACTGCAGCTAAATACTCAAGCTCAGTAATGGTGTAGTTTTTCTGAGCAGAAGTGAGCTTAGCGGACATGAAAGCTATAGGGTGTTCATGACCATTCTCGTCCTTTTGAAAGAAGACGCAACCTATTCCGGTAGTGCTAGCATCGCATTGGATAACAAAAGGTTTGTTGAAATCAGGGTTCATGAGAACAGGGGCAGAAACTAAGGCTTGTTTAACTTGCTGAAAGGAGTTTTCTGCTGCATCGGTCCATTTTAATGAAGATTTGCCCCTCAAAAGATCTGTCAACGGTGCCGTGATGGAGGCGAAGCGACTGATAAGCCTACGGTACCAGCCAGGCATCCCCATGAATCGTCTTACGTCTCTAGCTGACTTAGGTGTTGGGTAGTCAACGATGCTAGAGACTTTAGATGGATCGGTTTTGAGTATTTCATCACTTACCACATAACCCAGATACTTAATCTCACGCTGGGTGAACTTGCTTTTCTCGACATTAATTGTTAAACCAGCTGCTGAATAGATTAGCAACTGTGATGAGAAGGTCGATATGTTCATCGAAAGAGGAACTAGTGATCAGCAAGTCATCTAGGTCGACAAAGATCTTGTCATGCAGCTCATGAGTGATTACCTTGTACATAAGACAACACATGGTTTGTGGAGCGTTGCAAAGACCGAAAGGCATAATTTTAAATTGGTATAAAGGCACCGTGAAGGCTGTTTTCTCCTGAGATTCAGGATCAAGAGGTATCTGCCAAAAGGCGTCCTTCAAATCTAAGCTGGTGATGAACTTAGTGGACCTTAATCGCGCGAGCAAACCGTCTATTAAGGGTAGAGGATATGCGTCTTTGATAGTAACCTCATTAAGCCGTCGTGCATCTAGGCATTAGCGCACTTTAACAGGTTTACGAACTAAAGTGACTGGTGCGCTCCAAGAACTATTACTCTCACAAATAACCCCCAATGAGAGCATACGATCCAGTTCTTGGTACAATAAGTCTTGCACAACCGGAGAAATAGCATAATGCCTTTGCTTAATGGGTTAAGCAGATCCAGTGTCTATGTGGTGAGAAACCAAGTGCGTCTTTGCTAGACCAAGTTTATTGAAAGACGGAAATTTATCAATTACTTTCTGTTATTGTTGCTCTTGGTTAACTGACAATTTATAATATGTCGAAAAGCCCTCATTAGAGGCAGAAGGAAGGGTTTCACGAAGTTCACCTACAATAGGCATTTGCCCTGGTGCTATATTAAAAGTGTTCCAGAAGTCGATTCCGAGATACAGCTTGTTAGCTAAAGAGGGGACGACTAAAAACCGTAAAGGTTTTGTTTCAAAACCGTAACGGACTGGAACGAGAATATAACCCAGATCAGACTAAATCTCCGTAAATTTTTATAGAAAAGCGCCGTTACAATATATATATGTATATATATATATATATATATATATATATATATATATATATATATATATATATATATATATCATATATATATATATATATATATATATATATATATATATATATATATATATATATATATATATATATAAATATATATATATATATATATACCATATATATATATATATATATATATATATATATATATATATATATATATATATATATATATATATATATATATATATATATATATATATACATATATCAGCAAAATGATTAAGTGAGATAATCTCTGGAGTGGCCGATCCGATTGAGCTGAAACTTTCGGAGGACATAGATGCATATAACAGGTAGGTCCATAATTTGGTAGAATTATATATCTTAAACCTTTTGGCGGCGGCGGGCATTTTAGTGAATTTTCAGGTACTCTTATATTTGCAAGCAGTGTAAATTTTTGTTAAAAAAAGTATTTGGAATGAAAACTAATTCTGCTTTAAGCTTGTCTATGATTAAGAACTGAAAGTTTTGAGCCTTGTGTAGGCACTAAATGCCTAAAAGTAGGCAAGGATTTTCTTCAAATTTTGATTTGTCATAACTTCTAAGAAAAACAATGGATCATCGTGAAATTTTTGGAGCGTTTTAATCAAGACCAAGATTTAACACACATGGACTTTGAAGACTGTGCGGGCATGTCTGTAGCTTCAGCAAGCTCCTGAAAAAAAATCCTTCAAATCATCGATCTGCCTGAAAAATTTTTGATTTTTGAAAACAAATTCAGATTATTGATAAATTTTGACTTTTGTCCACCAAGTCAAATAAAATATTTCAAAATTCCGCGGTAAACAAGAACGGCAACCCGTGATGAAATAACTGACGATCGGATAATGCGATAAGTATGAAATTTACATAATTAGTTATTTAGTTATTTAGAATAATTAGTTATTTTTTACCAATCCTGTGATGACTGCATAGCGCCAAAGGGAGATGACACGTCTCGAAACCAATTTGCACAAGAAATCACGTAACCTTGCCCTAATTGTTCAGGGAATAAGACGGTATGGAAAAAAACTAAAAAACCAGTTATTTCGGGGTGGTTCGTTTCCGGAAGTGGATAGGCTGTTGGTGTAGGGCTGGTCCTTGCGATGTCAAGAGTAGGCAATTAGCAGGGTAAAAAGTGATCTTATCTTTTTAACAGTAGGCGAAGAGTAGGCAACAAGCTCATTTCTGAAGATTTGGGATGTTATCTCAAAGAAACCATTTTATGGAAAAGGGGGGGGGGGTAACTTTTTGGAGCACACTTTTGCATCTACTCTGGAGTGTGGTAGGTAAGTTTGTTTGCATGTTTTTTTATGCGCGTCTGTAACAAAGAATAACAAACTCACGGCCATTCCAAGTGGTAATCAAAATCGGATAATATTAACATGCCGTTTAGAAAGATGATACTCGTAGCAGCAAATATTTAGATCAATATGTCTCAAAAACGGTCATGGTTACCAGAAAAAGTTATCGAATCTTTTTCGTTGGGAATTTTTTTAATCTACAAATTCGTCATACATGGTTTTTCTGAAGACACGACCGTTACTGAGATATTTAGGAAAGGTTACGTTTGGTGACCTTTGACTCCGTATAAAAAGTAACGCAGCACTCGGATCGATGGGGACCTTTGACATTTTGATGGGGACTTTTGACATCAGAATTCAGCACTCCCCTAATTTTTCCGAAACACCATGTGAAATTTCCCCGGACTATAACCCCTAGATGTAAGAAACATAAAGTCAAACAAAATAATTATATTACAATAGTAACAGATAAAATAAGAAATTTCATACATCCAGAACTAAAACTATAACCAAATTACAGGTTGACAGCAACAATCAACCGACAGAGACTGGAGGGGCAGAACCTCAATAACAATAATGGACTACTGCCACTACGACTAGGTACCGCACGTATACTGCAAACATACAACAACCTCTTACACATAATCAGACTAGACCGCTACGAGAAAAATATCAAAAATGTTCGAAGAACAGTAGAAGAATCGTGCAGGTTTTGACTGCATATTTCAACACATGAGCTGCTTATTACGCCCAAACTGTTTCAAATGCCACGTTTTACTTTGGTCTCAAGAATGCATTATAACTCATATGGTAGAAAGTTTCAGATATTACCACTGGCATGGGTTTCAAAGTTTATGAAAGAAAAACACTTGTTAATTATATTAGTTATCAATTGCTTATTTCACCAAACTTTGAAAGCAGCATCTCATATAACATCCATGAAGAAAATGCTCAGCGCCTGCAGCACTGTAACTGAAGTTGGTGTTTGGGGCTGCGATCCGAAAAATTTGCAGAACTTTGGGAATTGGTTATTTATTTTCATTGTAAATGGGTCCGGTATGAATACTAACTGTAAGCATTTATTGATACAAAATTAGCACACCGACTCGTGCTGGCAACCTTTCGCCAGTATCAAAGCCAAGAATATATCACATCTGCTTCACGTTGTTATATTAGTTTCGAAGTTATAGGAGTATAAAGAAATTTAGGGTTACCTGCAGCGAGTTTTTCAAATAATCGAAAGCTTAATATTTACTGTTTATTGTCACTACAATATCATTACCAATTGAACATTCTACGATAAAACCGCTTAATAAAGATATTGCAAACAAACACAAAACCAACAATAGCTGGCAACCCTATAATGGCTTCTCAACCAAATTTGGCTTGAATAATGTTTATAATTGTATGAAATTCGTATTGATTTTATGACTGCACTGGAAGCTATAGGGCAAAAAGTTTTATTTTCCTGAGCGAATTTTCAAAACTTAATACACAAAAATTACCATAGCTGGCAGCACCAATCAAATTTTTCATTCAAATTTCTATCAAACAGAGTCTAGAGTAACATGCAGCTACTGTGTAAACTTCATGAAAATCTGGTTACTAATTCACATTTCATAGGGCAAAAAGCAGTTTTTTTCTTTGTAATTTTTCAAGATGGCACCACTGGCACGGAGTTGCCCACAATTCAAAATCGCTTCTATCAAACCTGGTTCTACTTAAGTCCAATGCATTCTGTAAATTTCAATGGTATCTGATTATTGGTTCGTGAATTCCCGTGAACAGAAGTTTTTGAGGCTAAAAATATAGGTTAACTGGGAGAGGGTTACCGTTCTTGTCCGACATGAAATTTCCAAAGTTTTACTTTGAACGTGTAGATAAAGCATAAGATTTCTAAACAGATTGGTTTTATTGTAAGAAACGGACATTTTTAGGATATTCGATGATTTGAATGTTTTCACTTCCAAATGTTTATTTTTTCAAATTTAAGACACCAAAATTATCATACGCCGCAGCTCCAACCGAATTTTTCAAAAAAAATTCTACCAAACGTGGTCTAAAATAAGGTCCAGCTACTGTGTGAATTTCGTCAAAATCGAACGATTCAATCAGAATTTATAGGGCTAAAAGCAGTTATCTTTTTTAGTGATTTTTCAAGATGGCACCACTGGCACAGAATCGCCCGCATTTCAAAATTTCTTCTATCAGACCTCGTCCTATTTAAGACCAATACAGTCTGCAAATTTCATTTAATTCTGCTCATCAAGTCGTGAGTTTCCGTGAACAGAAGTTTTTGATGCTAAAAATATAGGTATATTGGGCAAAGGTTACTAGACGTGCCCGTTATAACATCTCAAATTTATTTTTGGTGTATGTAAAAAAAGCACGTAATTTACACATAGGGGTTGCCTTTTTTTTGAAGAAACGGCATTTTTTCAAGAGAGACGATAATTTGGAGGTTTCCACTTTCAGTACTTGCCCTAGCTTCAGGGTTGCCAGCATAAATTTACAACTCAATAATACCAATATGTATTGAAAATTTGGTAATGATTGAATAGCTCTGTCAAAAGTTATCGCAATTTAAAAATGTTCAGTTTTTCCCGTTATCTTTTTAGCCACCCAGCGCACACAGGGGGTTAAAAAATTCCAAAACATTATAAGATTCACATATAAAACACGTTCGAAATTTATTTTGTTAACCTTGTTTTTGCAAAACTTATTTGTGTACGGAATACTAGGTATATTAAAAATATCACTAAAATGTCCGCCGGCGCCAAAGGGTTAAAGATTTTTAACTTTTTCTGAGACCGGGCACTATTCTGCATATACACCAATGTGTCCAAAAATTTCAGTTCAATCAGGTGACGCGTTCCTGAGATTTTTTCACTGAAATATATATATATATATATATATATATATATATATATATATATATATATATATATATATATATATATATATATATATATATATATATATATATTATATTATATATATATATATATATCTATATATATATATATATATATATATATTATATATATATATATATATATATATATATATATATATATATATATATATATATCAGCAAAATGATTATATATATATATATATATATATATATATATATATATATATATATATATATATATATAATCATTTTGCTGATATATATATATATATATATATATATATATATATATATATATATATAGATATATATATATATATATAATATATATATATATATATATATATATATATATATATATATATATATATATATATATATATATATATATATTTCAGTGAAAAAATCTCAGGAACACGTCACCTGATTGAACTGAAATTTTTGGACACATTAGTGTATATGCAGAATAGTGCCCGGTCTCAGAAAAAGTTAAAAATCTTTAACCCTTTGGCGCCGGCGGACATTTTAGTGATATTTTTAATATACCTAGTATTCCGTACACAAATAAGTTTTGCAAAAACAAGGTTAACAAAATAAATTTCGAACGTGTTTTATATGTGAATCTTATAATGTTTTGGAATTTTTTAACCCCCTGTGTGCGCTGGGTGGCTAAAAAGATAACGGGAAAAACTGAACATTTTTAAATTGCGATAACTTTTGACAGAGCTATTCAATCATTACCAAATTTTCAATACATATTGGTATTATTGAGTTGTAAATTTATGCTGGCAACCCTGAAGCTAGGGCAAGTACTGAAAGTGGAAACCTCCAAATTATCGTCTCTCTTGAAAAAATGCCGTTTCTTCAAAAAAAAGGCAACCCCTATGTGTAAATTACGTGCTTTTTTTACATACACCAAAAATAAATTTGAGATGTTATAACGGGCACGTCTAGTAACCTTTGCCCAATATACCTATATTTTTAGCATCAAAAACTTCTGTTCACGGAAACTCACGACTTGATGAGCAGAATTAAATGAAATTTGCAGACTGTATTGGTCTTAAATAGGACGAGGTCTGATAGAAGAAATTTTGAAATGCGGGCGATTCTGTGCCAGTGGTGCCATCTTGAAAAATCACTAAAAAAGATAACTGCTTTTAGCCCTATAAATTCTGATTGAATCGTTCGATTTTGACGAAATTCACACAGTAGCTGGACCTTATTTTAGACCACGTTTGGTAGAATTTTTTTTGAAAAATTCGGTTGGAGCTGCGGCGTATGATAATTTTGGTGTCTTAAATTTGAAAAAATAAACATTTGGAAGTGAAAACATTCAAATCATCGAATATCCTAAAAATGTCCGTTTCTTACAATAAAACCAATCTGTTTAGAAATCTTATGCTTTATCTACACGTTCAAAGTAAAACTTTGGAAATTTCATGTCGGACAAGAACGGTAACCCTCTCCCAGTTAACCTATATTTTTAGCCTCAAAAACTTCTGTTCACGGGAATTCACGAACCAATAATCAGATACCATTGAAATTTACAGAATGCATTGGACTTAAGTAGAACCAGGTTTGATAGAAGCGATTTTGAATTGTGGGCAACTCCGTGCCAGTGGTGCCATCTTGAAAAATTACAAAGAAAAAAACTGCTTTTTGCCCTATGAAATGTGAATTAGTAACCAGATTTTCATGAAGTTTACACAGTAGCTGCATGTTACTCTAGACTCTGTTTGATAGAAATTTGAATGAAAAATTTGATTGGTGCTGCCAGCTATGGTAATTTTTGTGTATTAAGTTTTGAAAATTCGCTCAGGAAAATAAAACTTTTTGCCCTATAGCTTCCAGTGCAGTCATAAAATCAATACGAATTTCATACAATTATAAACATTATTCAAGCCAAATTTGGTTGAGAAGCCATTATAGGGTTGCCAGCTATTGTTGGTTTTGTGTTTGTTTGCAATATCTTTATTAAGCGGTTTTATCGTAGAATGTTCAATTGGTAATGATATTGTAGTGACAATAAACAGTAAATATTAAGCTTTCGATTATTTGAAAAACTCGCTGCAGGTAACCCTAAATTTCTTTATACTCCTATAACTTCGAAACTAATATAACAACGTGAAGCAGATGTGATATATTCTTGGCTTTGATACTGGCGAAAGGTTGCCAGCACGAGTCGGTGTGCTAATTTTGTATCAATAAATGCTTACAGTTAGTATTCATACCGGACCCATTTACAATGAAAATAAATAACCAATTCCCAAAGTTCTGCAAATTTTTCGGATCGCAGCCCCAAACACCAACTTCAGTTACAGTGCTGCAGGCGCTGAGCATTTTCTTCATGGATGTTATATGAGATGCTGCTTTCAAAGTTTGGTGAAATAAGCAATTGATAACTAATATAATTAACAAGTGTTTTTCTTTCATAAACTTTGAAACCCATGCCAGTGGTAATATCTGAAACTTTCTACCATATGAGTTATAATGCATTCTTGAGACCAAAGTAAAACGTGGCATTTGAAACAGTTTGGGCGTAATAAGCAGCTCATGTGTTGAAATATGCAGTCAAAACCTGCACGATTCTTCTACTGTTCTTCGAACATTTTTGATATTTTTCTCGTAGCGGTCTAGTCTGATTATGTGTAAGAGGTTGTTGTATGTTTGCAGTATACGTGCGGTACCTAGTCGTAGTGGCAGTAGTCCATTATTGTTATTGAGGTTCTGCCCCTCCAGTCTCTGTCGGTTGATTGTTGCTGTCAACCTGTAATTTGGTTATAGTTTTAGTTCTGGATGTATGAAATTTCTTATTTTATCTGTTACTATTGTAATATAATTATTTTGTTTGACTTTATGTTTCTTACATCTAGGGGTTATAGTCCGGGGAAATTTCACATGGTGTTTCGGAAAAATTAGGGGAGTGCTGAATTCTGGTGTCAAAAGTCCCCATCAAAATGTCAAAGGTCCCCATCGATCCGAGTGCTGCGTTACTTTTTATACGGAGTCAAAGGTCACCAAACGTAACCTTTCCTAAATATCTCAGTAACGGTCGTGTCTTCAGAAAAACCATGTATGACGAATTTGTAGATTAAAAAAATTCCCAACGAAAAAGATTCGATAACTTTTTCTGGTAACCATGACCGTTTTTGAAACATATTGATCTAAACATTTGCTGCTACGAGTATCATCTTTCTAAACGGCATGTTAATATTATCCGATTTTGATTACCACTTGGAATGGCCGTGAGTTTGTTATTCTTTGTTACAGACGCGCATAAAAAAACATGCAAACAAACTTACCTACCACACTCCAGAGTAGATGCAAAAGTGTGCTCCAAAAAGTTACCCCCCCCCCCTTTTCCATAAAATGGTTTCTTTGAGATAACATTCCAAATCTTCAGAAATGAGCTTGTTGCCTACTCTTCGCCTACTGTTAAAAAGATAAGATCACTTTTTACCCTGCTAATTGCCTACTCTTGACATCGCAAGGACCAGCCCTACACCAACAGCCTATCCACTTCCGGAAACGAACCACCCCGAAATAACTGGTTTTTTAGTTTTTTTCCATACCGTCTTATTCCCTGAACAATTAGGGCAAGGTTACGTGATTTCTTGTGCAAATTGGTTTCGAGACGTGTCATCTCCCTTTGGCGCTATGCAGTCATCACAGGATTGGTAAAAAATAACTAATTATTCTAAATAACTAAATAACTAATTATGTAAATTTCATATTTATCGCATTATCCGATCGTCAGTTATTTCATCACGGGTTGCCGTTCTTGTTTACCGCGGAATTTTGAAATATTTTATTTGACTTGGTGGACAAAAGTCAAAATTTATCAATAATCTGAATTTGTTTTCAAAAATCAAAAATTTTTCAGGCAGATCGATGATTTGAAGGATTTTTTTTCAGGAGCTTGCTGAAGCTACAGACATGCCCGCACAGTCTTCAAAGTCCATGTGTGTTAAATCTTGGTCTTGATTAAAACGCTCCAAAAATTTCACGATGATCCATTGTTTTTCTTAGAAGTTATGACAAATCAAAATTTGAAGAAAATCCTTGCCTACTTTTAGGCATTCAGTGCCTACACAAGGCTCAAAACTTTCAGTTCTTAATCATAGACAAGCTTAAAGCAGAATTAGTTTTCATTCCAAATACTTTTTTTAACAAAAATTTACACTGCTTGCAAATATAAGAGTACCTGAAAATTCACTAAAATGCCCGCCGCCGCCAAAAGGTTTAAGATATATAATTCTACCAAATTATGGACCTACCTGTTATATGCATCTATGTCCTCCGAAAGTTTCAGCTCAATCGGATCGGCCACTCCAGAGATTATCTCACTTAATCATTTTGCTGATATATATATATATATGTATATATATATATATATATATATATATATATATATATATATATATATATATATATATATATATATATATATATATATATATATATATATATGGTATATATATATATATATATATATATATATATATATATAGATATATATATATATATATATATATATATATATATATATATATATATATATATATATATATATATATATATATATGATATATATATATATATATATATATATATATATATATATATATATATATATATATATATAGATATATATATATATAGAGATATATATATATATATATATATATATATATATATACACTTATATATATATATATATATATATATATATATATATATATATATATATATACACTTATTTATATATATATATATATATATATATATATATATATATATATATATATATATATATACATATATATATATATATATATATATATATATATATATATACATATATATATTGTAACGGCGCTTTTCTATAAAAATTTACGGAGATTTAGTCTGTTCTGGGTTATATTCTCGTTCCAGTCCGTTACGGTTTTGAAACAAAACCTTTACGGTTTTTAGTCGTCCCCTCTTTAGCTAACAAGCTGTATCTCGGAATCGACTTCTGGAACACTTTTAATATAGCACCAGGGCAAATGCCTATTGTAGGTGAACTTCGTGAAACCCTTCCTTCTGCCTCTAATGAGGGCTTTTCGACATATTATAAATTGTCAGTTAACCAAGAGCAACAATAACAGAAAGTAATTGATAAATTTCCGTCTTTCAATAAACTTGGTCTAGCAAAGACGCACTTGGTTTCTCACCACATAGACACTGGATCTGCTTAACCCATTAAACAAAGGTATTATGCTATTTCTCCGGTTGTGCAAGACTTATTGTACCAAGAACTGGATCGTATGCTCTCATTGGGGGTTATTTGTGAGAGTAATAGTTCTTGGAGCGCACCAGTCACTTTAGTTCGTAAACCTGTTAAAGTGCGCTAATGCCTAGATGCACGACGGCTTAATGAGGTTACTATCAAAGACGCATATCCTCTACCCTTAATAGACGGTTTGCTCGCGCGATTAAGGTCCACTAAGTTCATCACCAGCTTAGATTTGAAGGACGCCTTTTGGCAGATACCTCTTGATCCTGAATCTCAGGAGAAAACAGCCTTCACGGTGCCTTTATACCAATTTAAAATTATGCCTTTCGGTCTTTGCAACGCTCCACAAACCATGTGTTGTCTTATGTACAAGGTAATCACTCATGAGCTGCATGACAAGATCTTTGTCGACCTAGATGACTTGCTGATCACTAGTTCCTCTTTCGATGAACATATCGACCTTCTCATCACAGTTGCTAATCTATTCAGCAGCTGGTTTAACAATTAATGTCGAGAAAAGCAAGTTCACCCAGCGTGAGATTAAGTATCTGGGTTATGTGGTAAGTGATGAAATACTCAAAACCGATCCATCTAAAGTCTCTAGCATCGTTGACTACCCAACACCTAAGTCAGCTAGAGACGTAAGACGATTCATGGGGATGCCTGGCTGGTACCGTAGGCTTATCAGTCGCTTCGCCTCCATCACGGCACCGTTGACAGATCTTTTGAGGGGCAAATCTTCATTAAAATGGACCGATGCAGCAGAAAACTCCTTTCAGCAAGTTAAACAAGCCTTAGTTTCTGCCCCTGTTCTCATGAACCCTGATTTCAACAAACCTTTTGTTATCCAATGCGATGCTAGCACTACCGGAATAGGTTGCGTCTTCTTTCAAAAGGACGAGAATGGTCATGAACACCCTATAGCTTTCATGTCCGCTAAGCTCACTTCTGCTCAGAAAAACTACACCATTACTGAGCTTGAGTATTTAGCTGCAGTTCAAAGCGTGAAGAAACTCCACACGTACATTGAAGGCTTACCATTCAAGGTCATTACTGACCATGCTAGTTAAAAGTGGTTGATGAGTCAACAGGACTTGTCTGGCAGATTGGCCCGTTGGAGCCTGAAACTGCAAGGCTGCAATTTTTCAATCCAACATTGTAAAGGCTCTGCAAACACCGTCCATGATGCATTGTCCCGAGTGCACGAGCGAATTGAAAGTATTTCCTTCTTATCTTTGGCAGTTTTACCTGAGCACAAACAAACAACCTGAACGGTTTCGGTTTCGAAACGGACATTTTTAGGATATTCGATGATTTGAATGTTTTCACTTCCAAATGTTTATTTTTTCAAATTTAAGACACCAAAATTATCATACGCCGCAGCTCCAACCGAATTTTTCAAAAAAAATTCTACCAAACGTGGTCTAAAATAAGGTCCAGCTACTGTGTGAATTTCGTCAAAATCGAACGATTCAATCAGAATTTATAGGGCTAAAAGCAGTTATCTTTTTTAGTGATTTTTCAAGATGGCACCACTGGCACAGAATCGCCCGCATTTCAAAATTTCTTCTATCAGACCTCGTCCTATTTAAGACCAATGCAGTCTGCAAATTTCATTTAATTCTGCTCATCAAGTCGTGAGTTTCCGTGAACAGAAGTTTTTGATGCTAAAAATATAGGTATATTGGGCAAAGGTTACTAGGCGTGCCCGTTATAACATATCAAATTTATTTTTGGTGTATGTAAAAAAAGCACGTAATTTACACATAGGGGTTGCCTTTTTTTTGAAGAAACGGCATTTTTTCAAGAGAGACGATAATTTGGAGGTTTCCACTTTCAGTACTTGCCCTAGCTTCAGGGTTGCCAGCATAAATTTACAACTCAATAATACCAATATGTCCTGAAAATTTGGTAATGATTGAATAGCTCTGTCAAAAGTTATCGCAATTTAAAAATGTTCAGTTTTTCCCGTTATCTTTTTAGCCACCCAGCGCACACAGGGGGTTAAAAAATTCCAAAACATTATAAGATTCACATATAAAACACGTTCGAAATTTATTTTGTTAACCTTGTTTTTGCAAAACTTATTTGTGTACGGAATACTAGGTATATTAAAAATATCACTAAAATGTCCGCCGGCGCCAAAGGGTTAAAGATTTTTAACTTTTTCTGAGACCGGGCACTATTCTGCATATACACCAATGTGTCCAAAATTTTCAGTTCAATCAGGTGACGCGTTCCTGAGATTTTTTCACTGAAATATATATATATATATATATATATATATATATATATATATATATATATATATATATATATATATATATATATATATATATATATATATATATATATATAGATATATATATATATATTATATATATATATATATATCTATATATATATATATATATATATATATATATATATATATATATATATATATATATATATCAGCAAAATGATTATATATATATATATATATATATATATATATATATATATATTTATATATATATATTATATATATATATATATATATATATATATATATATATATATATATATATATATATATATATATATAAATATATATATATATATATATATATATATATATATATATATATATATATATATATATATCAGCAAAATGATTAAGTGAGATAATCTCTGGAGTGGCCGATCCGATTGAGCTGAAACTTTCGGAGGACATAGATGCATATAACAGGTAGGTCCATAATTTAGTAGAATTCAGATATCTTAAACCTTTTGGCGGTGGCGGGCATTTCAGTGAATTTTCAGGTACTCCTATATTTGCAAGCAGTGTAAATTTTTGTTAAAAAAAGTATTTGGAATGAAAACTAATTCTGCTTTAAGCTTGTCTATGATTAAGAACTGAAAGTTTTGAGCCTTGTGTAGGCACTGAATGCCTAAAAGTAGGCAAAGATTTTCTTCAAATTTCGATTTTTCACAACTTCTAAGAAAAACAATGGATCATCGTGAAATTTTTGGAGCGTTTTAATCAAGACCAAAATTTAACACACCTGGACTTTCAAGACTGTGCGGACATGTCTGTAGCTTCAGCAAGCTCCTGAAAAAAAACCTTCAAATCATCGATCTGCCTGAAAAATTTTTGATTTTTGAAAACAAATTCAGATTATTGATAAATTTTGACTTTTGTCCACCAAGTCAAATAAAATATTTCAAAATTCCGCGGTAAACAAGAACGGCAACCCGTGATGAAATAACCTCTATTTGCAGCACTCAAAACTTCTGTTCATGAGAACTGACGATCGGATAATGCGATCAATATGAAATTTACAGGACATGTTGGTTTTAACTAGGACCAAGTCTGATAGAAGTGATTTTGAAATACTGGCAGCACTGTGGCAGTGGTGCCGTTTGGAAAAATCACTGAGAAAAAAACATTGGGTTTCAGCCTATAGCTTCTGATTTAGCCACCAGATTGTCACAAAATTCACGCAGTAGTACTCTAAAATAGATCTCATTGAAACTTGGTTGAAAAACTAGTATAGGGTCGCCAGCTAAGGCCATTTTCGTTTCCTAAATATTGTAAATTTGCTCAGGAAAATAAAGCTTTTTTTCCCTATAACTTCTGATGCAGTAAAGAAATCAAAACGAAATGCAAGTGATAAGTGGATCTTGCTGCATATCTAATCCTGTAGGAATTTCGTTGAAAAATAGCGAAAGAGTTCTCAGTTATGAAAAATTTCGTTATATATTGACATTTCTTTATCGAGCGCTGTTGTCATAAAATTTCCAAATGGGAATGATCCTGCAATAAAAGTTAACAAAAAATATTTACGTATCAAAAATTTAAAAAGTTTGGTCGGTGGTAACCCTTAAACTATATCCACTCCTATAAATTCCAGCGCAGCCTTTCAATCGAAGCGAAATTCATAGGGTGGGTTTAACACATCGTGAAGCAGCTATGGTGCTAACACATGATTCCCAGCACCAGACAATTTCGTAGATATTGCACCAACAGTTGCTTCCATTTTGTATTCATAAGCAAAGCATTTACAATATAATAAGCAACCGATATTTAAATTTTCCGAGCTTTGGAAATTTTTCGGATGGCAGCCCCAGACATATATTAATCGCTGAAACTTTCGATGATATCCTTGGATGAAAATGAAATTCAAAAGATAGGTTGATTAAGGACGAGCATGTAATGGTAGATTTATTGCTGCTGTGTTGGACAAATGTTGCCAGCACTGAACATTTTCATCATTTGTGTTATAGGAAATGCTGTCAGCAAATGATATTTGTTCCTTTGAGTAAGAAATGGTTGATATGATACTACAAAGAAGGGTATAACGTCTTCACTCATTATATCAAATATAATATAATTTCAAATATAATTTCTTCGGAAATTACTTTTCTTGCGGTTCTGATGCGCAAGACTTTTTGTTCTTATTTTAGGGGTCAATATTTGTAGCTTATGATCTGTTTCTTTTCGTTCTAGTTACGTTAATGTCAGGGTACTATTAATTTCGTCCATGTTTCCAAAGTTTCTCAGTGATTCAGTATTTTTTACTGATGTTCGAAGAGGAACATTAGTATTAAAATCACTTTGGCCAAAAATTCATATTTCTATATATATATATATATATATATATATATATATATATATATATATATATATATATATATATATATATATATATATATATATATATATATATATATATATATATATATATATATATATATATATATATATATATATATATATATATATATATATATATATATATATATATAATATATATATATATATATATATATATATATATTTATATATATATATATATATATATATATATATATATATATATATATATATATATATATATATATATATATATATATATTTAAAATATATATATATATATTTAAAATATATATATATATATATATATATATATATATATATATATTTATTTATTTATATAAATATATATATATATATATATATATATATATATATATATATATATATATATATATATATAGATATATATATATATATATATATATATATATATATATATATATATATATATATATATATATATATATATATATATATATATATATATATATATATATATTTCAGTGAAAAAATCTCAGGAACGCACCATCCGATTATACTGAAATTTTTGGACACATTGGTGTATATGCAGAATAGTGCCCGGTCTCAGAAAAAGTTTAAAAATCTTTAACCCTTTGGCGCCGGCGGACATTTTAGTGATATTTTTAATATACCTATTATTCCGTACACAAATAAGTTTTGCAAAAACAAGGTTAACAAAATAAATTTCGAACGTGTTTTATATGTGAATCGGATAATGTTTTGGAATTTTTTCACCCCCTGTGTGTGCTGGGTGGCTAAAAAGAGAACGGGAAAAATTGAACATTTTTAAATTGCGATAACTTTTGACAGAGCTATTCAATCATTACCAAATTTTCAGGACATATTGGTATTATTGAGTTGTAAATTTATGCTGGCAACCCTGAAGCTAGGGCAAGTACTGAAAGCGAAAACCTCCAAATTATCGTCTCTCTTGAAAAAATGCCGTTTCTTCAAAAATAAGCCACTCATATGTAAATTTCGTGCTTTTTTTACATAGACCAAAAATAAATTTGAGATGGTATAACGGGCACGCCTAGTAACCTTTGCCCAATATACCTATATTTTTAGCATCAAAAACTTCTGTTCACGGAAACTCACGACTTGATCAGCAGAATTAAATGAAATTTGCAGACTGTATTGGTCTTAAATAGGACGAGGTCTGATAGAAGAAATTTTGAAATGCGGGCGATTCTGTGCCAGTGGTGCCATCTTGAAAAATCACTAAAAAAGATAACTGCTTTTAGCCCTATAAATTCTGATTGAATCGTTCGATTTTGACGAAATTCACACAGTAGCTGGACCTTATTTTAGACCACGTTTGGTAGAATTTTTTTTGAAAAATTCGGTTGGAGCTGCGGCGTATGATAATTTTGGTGTCTTAAATTTGAAAAAATAAACATTTGGAAGTGAAAACATTCAAATCATCGAATATCCTAAAAATGTCCGTTTCTTACAATAAAACCAATCTGTTTACAAATCTTATGCTTTATCTACACGTTCAAAGTAAAACTTTGGAAATTTCATGTCGGACAAGAACGGTAACCCTCTCCCAGTTAACCTATATTTTTAGCCTCAAAAATTTCTGTTCACGGGAATTCACGAACCAATAATCAGATACCATTGAAATTTACAGAATGCATTGGACTTAAGTAGAACCAGGTTTGATAGAAGCGATTTTGAATTGTGGGCAACTCCGTGCCAGTGGTGCCATCTTGAAAAATTACAAAGAAAAAAACTGCTTTTTGCCCTATGAAATGTGAATTAGTAACCAGATTTTCATGAAGTTTACACAGTAGCTGCATGTTACTCTAGACTCTGTTTGATAGAAATTTGAATGAAAAATTTGATTGGTGCTGCCAGCTATGGTAATTTTTGTGTATTAAGTTTTGAAAATTCACTCAGGAAAATAAAACTTTTTGCCCTATAGCTTCCAGTGCAGTCATAAAATCAATACGAATTTCATACAATTATAAACATTATTCAAGCCAAATTTGGTTGAGAAGCCATTATAGGGTTGCCAGCTATTGTTGGTTTTGTGTTTGTTTGGAATATCTTTATTAAGCGGTTTTATCGTAGAATGTTCAATTGGTAATGTGACAATAGTGACAATAAACAGTAAATATTAAGCTTTCGATTATTTGAAAAACTCGCTGCAGGTAACCCTAAATTTCTTTATACTCCTATAACTTCGAAAGTAATATAACAACGTGAAGCAGATGTGATATATTCTTGGCTTTGATACTGGCGAAAGGTTGCCAGCACGAGTCGGTGTGCTAATTTTGTATCAATTAATGCTTACAGTTAGTATTCATACCGGACCCATTTACAATGAAAATAAATAACCAATTCCCAAAGTTCTGCAAATTTTTCGGATCGCAGCCCCAAACACCAACTTCAGTTACAGTGCTGCAGGCGCTGAGCATTTTCTTCATGGATGTTATATGAGATGCTGCTTTCAAAGTTTGGTGAAATAAGCAATTGATAACTAATATAATTAACAAGTGTTTTTCTTTCATAAACTTTGAAACCCATGCCAGTGGTAATATCTGAAACTTTCTACCATATGAGCTATAATGCATTCTTGAGACCAAAGTAAAACGTGGCATTTGAAACAGTTTGGGCGTAATAAGCAGCTCATTTGTTGAAATATGCAGTCAAAACCTGCACGATTCTTCTACTGTTCTTCGAACATTTTTGATATTTTTCTCGTAGCGATCTAGTCTGATTATGTGTAAGAGGTTGTTGTATGTTTGCAGTATACGTGCGGTACCTAGTCGTAGTGGCAGTAGTCCATTATTGTTATTGAGGTTCTGCCCCTCCAGTCTCTGTCGGTTGATTGTTGCTGTCAACCTGTAATTTGGTTATAGTTTTAGTTCTGGATGTATGAAATTTCTTATTTTATCTGTTACTATTGTAATATAATTATTTTGTTTGACTTTATGTTTCTTACATCTAGGGGTTATAGTCCGGGGAAATTTCACATGGTGTTTCGGAAAAATTAGGGGAGTGCTGAATTCTGGTGTCAAAAGTCCCCATCAAAATGTCAAAGGTCCCCATCGATCCGAGTGCTGCGTTACTTTTTATACGGAGTCAAAGGTCACCAAACGTAACCTTTCCTAAATATCTCAGTAACGGTCGTGTCTTCAGAAAAACCATGTATGACGAATTTGTAGATTAAAAAAATTCCCAACGAAAAAGATTCGATAACTTTTTCTGGTAACCATGACCGTTTTTGAGACATATTGATCTAAACATTTGCTGCTACGAGTATCATCTTTCTAAACGGCATGTTAATATTATCCGATTTTGATTACCACTTGGAATGGCCGTGAGTTTGTTATTCTTTGTTACAGACGCGCATAAAAAAACATGCAAACAAACTTACCTACCACACTCCAGAGTAGATGCAAAAGTGTGCTCCAAAAAGTTACCCCCCCCCCCCCCTTTTCCATAAAATGGTTTCTTTGAGATAACATCCCAAATCTTCAGAAATGAGCTTGTTGCCTACTCTTCGCCTACTGTTAAAAAGATAAGATCACTTTTTACCCTGCTAATTGCCTACTCTTGACATCGCAAGGACCAGCCCTACACCAAAAGCCTATCCACTTCCGGAAACGAACCACCCGGAAATAACTGGTTTTTTAGTTTTTTTCCATACCGTCTTATTCCCTGAACAATTAGGGCAAGGTTACGTGATTTCTTGTGCAAATTGGTTTCGAGACGTGTCATCTCCCTTTGGCGCTATGCAGTCATCACAGGATTGGTAAAAAATAACTAATTATTCTAAATAACTAAATAACTAATTATGTAAATTTCATATTTATCGCATTATCCGATCGTCAGTTATTTCATCACGGGTTGCCGTTCTTGTTTACCGCGGAATTTTGAAATATTTTATTTGACTTGGTGGACAAAAGTCAAAATTTATCAATAATCTGAATTTGTTTTCAAAAATCAAAAATTTTTCAGGCAGATCGATGATTTGAAGGATTTTTTTTCAGGAGCTTGCTGAAGCTACAGACATGCCCGCACAGTCTTCAAAGTCCATGTGTGTTAAATTTTGGTCTTGATTAAAACGCTCCAAAAATTTCACGATGATCCATTTTTCTTAGAAGTTATGACAAATCAAAATTTGAAGAAAATCCTTGCCTACTTTTAGGCATTCAGTGCCTACACAAGGCTCAAAACTTTCAGTTCTTAATCATAGACAAGCTTAAAGCAGAATTAGTTTTCACTCCAAATACTTTTTTTAACAAAAATTTACACTGCTTGCAAATATAAGAGTACCTGAAAATTCACTAAAATGCCCGCCGCCGCCAAAAGGTTTAAGATATATAATTCTACCAAATTATGGACCTACCTGTTATATGCATCTATGTCCTCCGAAAGTTTCAGCTCAATCGGATCGGCCACTCCAGAGATTATCTCACTTAATCATTTTGCTGATATATGTATATATATATATATATATATATATATATATATATATATATATATATATATATATATATATATATATATATATATATATATATATATATATATATATATATATATATATATATATATATATATATGGTATATATATATATATATATTTATATATATATATATATATATATATATATATATATATATATATATATATATATATATATGATATATATATATATATATATATATATATATATATATATATATATATATATATATATATATATATATATACATATATATATTGTAACGGCGCTTTTCTATAAAAATTTACGGAGATTTAGTCTGATCTGGGTTATATTCTCGTTCCAGTCCGTTACGGTTTTGAAACAAAACCTTTACGGTTTTTAGTCGTCCCCTCTTTAGCTAACAAGCTGTATCTCGGAATCGACTTCTGGAACACTTTTAATATAGCACCAGGGCAAATGCCTATTGTAGGTGAACTTCGTGAAACCCTTCCTTCTGCCTCTAATGAGGGCTTTTCGACATATTATAAATTGTCAGTTAACCAAGAGCAACAATAACAGAAAGTAATTGATAAATTTCCGTCTTTCAATAAACTTGGTCTAGCAAAGACGCACTTGGTTTCTCACCACATAGACACTGGATCTGCTTAACCCATTAAGCAAAGGCATTATGCTATTTCTCCGGTTGTGCAAGACTTATTGTACCAAGAACTGGATCGTATGCTCTCATTGGGGGTTATTTGTGAGAGTAATAGTTCTTGGAGCGCACCAGTCACTTTAGTTCGTAAACCTGTTAAAGTGCGCTAATGCCTAGATGCACGACGGCTTAATGAGGTTACTATCAAAGACGCATATCCTCTACCCTTAATAGACGGTTTGCTCGCGCGATTAAGGTCCACTAAGTTCATCACCAGCTTAGATTTGAAGGACGCCTTTTGGCAGATACCTCTTGATCCTGAATCTCAGGAGAAAACAGCCTTCACGGTGCCTTTATACCAATTTAAAATTATGCCTTTCGGTCTTTGCAACGCTCCACAAACCATGTGTTGTCTTATGTACAAGGTAATCACTCATGAGCTGCATGACAAGATCTTTGTCGACCTAGATGACTTGCTGATCACTAGTTCCTCTTTCGATGAACATATCGACCTTCTCATCACAGTTGCTAATCTATTCAGCAGCTGGTTTAACAATTAATGTCGAGAAAAGCAAGTTCACCCAGCGTGAGATTAAGTATCTGGGTTATGTGGTTAGTGATGAAATACTCAAAATACCATCTAAAGTCTCTAGCATCGTTGACTACCCAACACCTAAGTCAGCTAGAGACGTAAGACGATTCATGGGGATGCCTGGCTGGTACCGTAGGCTTATCAGTCGCTTCGCCTCCATCACGGCACCGTTGACAGATCTTTTGAGGGGCAAATCTTCATTAAAATGGACCGATGCAGCAGAAAACTCCTTTCAGCAAGTTAAACAAGCCTTAGTTTCTGCCCCTGTTCTCATGAACCCTGATTTCAACAAACCTTTTGTTATCCAATGCGATGCTAGCACTACCGGAATAGGTTGCGTCTTCTTTCAAAAGGACGAGAATGGTCATGAACACCCTATAGCTTTCATGTCCGCTAAGCTCACTTCTGCTCAGAAAAACTACACCATTACTGAGCTTGAGTATTTAGCTGCAGTTCAAAGCGTGAAGAAACTCCACACGTACATTGAAGGCTTTCCATTCAAGGTCATTACTGACCATGCTAGTTAAAAGTGGTTGATGAGTCAACAGGACTTGTCTGGCAGATTGGCCCGTTGGAGCCTGAAACTGCAAGGCTGCAATTTTTCAATCCAACATTGTAAAGGCTCTGCAAACACCGTCCATGATGCATTGTCCCGAGTGCACGAGCGAATTGAAAGTATTTCCTTCTTATCTTTGGCAGTTTTACCTGAGCACAAACAAACAACCTGAACGGTTTCGGTTTCGAAACGGACATTTTTAGGATATTCGATGATTTGAATGTTTTCACTTCCAAATGTTTATTTTTTCAAATTTAAGACACCAAAATTATCATACGCCGCAGCTCCAACCGAATTTTTCAAAAAAAATTCTACCAAACGTGGTCTAAAATAAGGTCCAGCTACTGTGTGAATTTCGTCAAAATCGAACGATTCAATCAGAATTTATAGGGCTAAAAGCAGTTATCTTTTTTAGTGATTTTTCAAGATGGCACCACTGGCACAGAATCGCCCGCATTTCAAAACTTCTTCTATCAGACCTCGTCCTATTTAAGACCAATACAGTCTGCAAATTTCATTTCATTCTGCTCATCAAGTCGTGAGTGTCCGTGAACAGAAGTTTTTGATGCTTAAAATATAGGTATATTGGGCAAAGGTTACTAGGCGTGCCCGTTATAACATATCAAATTTATTTTTGGTGTATGTAAAAAAAGCACGTAATTTACACATAGGGGTTGCCTTTTTTTTGAAGAAACGGCATTTTTTCAAGAGAGACGATAATTTGGAGGTTTCCACTTTCAGTACTTGCCCTAGCTTCAGGGTTGCCAGCATAAATTTACAACTCAATACTACCAATATGTCCTGAAAATTTGGTAATGATTGAATAGCTCTGTCAAAAGTTATCGCAATTTCAAAATGTTCAGTTTTTCCCGTTATCTTTTTAGCCACCCAGCGCACACAGGGGGTTAAAAAATTCCAAAACATTATAAGATTCACATATAAAACACGTTCGAAATTTATTTTGTTAACCTTGTTTTTGCAAAACTTATTTGTGTACGGAATACTAGGTATATTAAAAATATCACTAAAATGTCCGCCGGCGCCAAAGGGTTAAAGATTTTTAACTTTTTCTGAGACCGGGCACTATTCTGCATATACACCAATGTGTCCAAAAATTTCAGTTCAATCAGGTGACGCGTTCCTGAGATTTTTTCACTGAAATATATATATATATATATATATATATATATATAGATATATATATATATATATATATATATATATATATATATATATATATATATATATATATATATATATATATATATATATATTATATATATATATATATCTATATATATATATATATATATATATATATATATATATATATATATATATATATATATATATATATATATATCAGCAAAATGATTATATATATATATATATATATATATATATATATATATATTTATATATATATATATTATATATATATATATATATGTATATATATATATATATATATATATATATATATATATATATATATATATATATAGATATATATATATATATATATATAAATATATATATATATATATATATATATATATATATATATATATATATATATATATATATATATATATATATATTTATATATATATATTATATATTAATATATATATGTATATATATATATATATATATATATATATATATATATAAATATATATATATATATATATATATATATATATATATATATATATATATATATATATATATATATATATATATATATATATATATATCAGCAAAATGATTAAGTGAGATAATCTCTGGAGTGGCCGATCCGATTGAGCTGAAACTTTCGGAGGACATAGATGCATATAACAGGTAGGTCCATAATTTAGTAGAATTCAGATATCTTAAACCTTTTGGCGGTGGCGGGCATTTCAGTGAATTTTCAGGTACTCCTATATTTGCAAGCAGTGTAAATTTTTGTTAAAAAAAGTATTTGGAATGAAAACTAATTCTGCCTTAAGCTTGTCTATGATTAAGAACTGAAAGTTTTGAGCCTTGTGTAGGCACTGAATGCCTAAAAGTAGGCAAAGATTTTCTTCAAATTTCGATTTTTCACAACTTCTAAGAAAAACAATGGATCATCGTGAAATTTTTGGAGCGTTTTAATCAAGACCAAAGTTTAACACACCTGGACTTTCAAGACTGTG
>OZ022264.1:143379195-143544195 GCA_963978885.1 Nemotelus pantherinus
CAACCCGTTAATGTTTTTTGCTTCGAATTCGTTCTGTCTTTGTGCCTTACCATCCAGCTCTTGGTAAGCATAGGGTGGAGAGAGGTAGTAAACTGTAGGCACAGTTGATTCAAAAGGTAGTATTGCCAGCTCTTCAGCAAAATATTGACCATTGTTACCACACACGAATTGGATATCGAAAATGAATGTATTCATCCTGGCCGTAAGGAAACAAAGTTTGAAATGAAATGAAAAATAGCTCTGTCTTTGATATTTATATAATTGTTTCTTAACTCAAATACAATTATTTCGGAACTAAAATGCAATTATGTATGTGTTGTTTCATCATTAACTCTTACACTTTTACAAAGTTTTCTCATACAAAAATTGATATTATGTTTTAATTAAGTATATGTGTGACTGCTTTAAGGTTTTAAACATTAGAAGTGTAAATGTATCTTGTATTTTATGTCACTTAAAAATAACAAAATTTTATACAACCTTAAATAATGCGCTTTTTTTGAAACCATAAGGATATGTGGAACTTTCCTCCACTACAACTCTTTTGTCAAATGTGAAACGGAGATGTTTTATTTCAGGGGCTGAAACAACAATACCTAGACGCTTGCGTTTAATCTTTTTTTCATTTGTGACGCAAACTATCTGATCATCATCAAGAACTAATGCTCTCAAGCGCTCAAAATTTACAACCTAAGAATTTTTGAAATTTATGGTGATCCCCTTACATTTTGTGATGTATTCACTACCTTTTACAGTTTCAATTTTCAAACCGTAAGATTTCGGACCTGTACTTACGAACTCCGAAATATATGTATTCGGTCCAAAGCAGTCAATTTCATTTGTTAAATCACCTAAGAAATCAGATATGGGTAGAGACAGAGGATCTGATTTATTATCTATAAATATCATACTATCAGTATCACAGTAAAGTACACATTTACCAACCTTTTCTAATACCTCAAAAAGTTTAAGTCTTGCAAATGTAGTCGTATACGCTGATATGGGCATATTCACGTGAGGTAATGTGTTCAAATTTTCCACATAGTATTTCCATGTTACCCACACGGTATCATCATTTACAGGGTAAACCGAACATATTTCCAGTCATGGCGACTGTATGAAATTACAAAATTCTGCGAAATTATGGAACACCTTTGTATGAGTTCGATCTTCTCGCTAAGCAAATTTACCCCACAAAGAATTTAAACACATCTTTGCTGTATTTCGTCTACCAACATTTTGACTAATTTGATCCTTACATAAATTTACGTTTTTTTTCGACAGATATGATTCTATAAAATTATCTCGATCTGCTTCGGATAAGTGCTCACCACATCTTCTACATAATGAGAAATACAATTTGGAATTAGTCTTAAAGGGTAATACAGGGATAAATAAACCTGTAGGAGGAATAATAGAATACTTGATAAAACCGTGCATTGACAACACATCTTCTTTAGCAGGTGTATTATCAAAGCGAAAAATCTTAGGATGACCTATTGGGTAAGGAGCGTATTTATTAATGTAAGGATAGAGACTGGCGAAATCAAGGTATCGTATCATTTCTCCCGCCTTAGCTTTATGATACAATTTAAACACTTCCGTACGACCGCCGAATAGTGCGTCACGTGGGGCTAAAGGGGAACTGACAACTCGATACTGTTCATCGATTTTTGTCTCGATGTGTGGGTTCCCTTTTAAAAATTTTACAAATTCACACTCCCATATATACTCTAATTTATAACCGTTGTTCTTTATCAACTCAATTCTCCTCATTGTTGCCTCATATCTCTGGTCTAAGGTATCCTGATTGAATCCTGATACATGCTCTTGAATCTTAAAACACTCTTTACATGCATGATAAAAACATCCGAAAAATGCATATACGGTATTTGTCTTGGAGTGGAAACCATCTACGTAAAATCCACCATGCTCTAACCTCACCTCGCCTGTATTATTCGATGAAAAAATTTCGTCATTGAGTTTGGAGCTCTTCCAAATAAGCCATTTACTAGCAATGCGAGATTGGTTTTGAGACTTGTAATAACCTGTTTTAGGCATCACGCCTAAAGCATCCTTACGTAAAAAAAAATTTCAGTAAACTATCATGCATGCTGACGCAATAGTTAAAGCCTCAACAAAAGGATTGACTTGGGATATATCCATAAATTCCTGCATGAAACGTATACAACCCAAACGTAAAATGTTGACATCATTCGAACAGTATAACAACAATTCTTTACTGTTATCAAAAACCCTATGAGAATTCGATTTATACCATTCGAAAAAAATTATCTCTACCCTTGACATTCATTGTATCACAACCATACATATCAAGTGAAGAATATTCGCCAACATAATTCATGTTTTCCAATGTGTTGAAATAGTAAGGATAATAACCTTTTTCGTAATTTTCTATGTCAAACACTCTGGGAAGTTAAGAAAGAGGGAAAACTAAAAAATTGAGCGAATCAATAAAACCTACTTGAACACAGCTTAATTTCATAATTTTCATTCTATTCATTATTGGTTCACCCTTTAATTTTCTTTTGACTAGTTCCGTAACTAAAAAGTGCCCGTCATAACCTTGTAAATTATGTGCGATACAAATAACGTTACTAAAATTAGGTCGAGGTTTTAGACAATAGTCCAAAAAGCTTTTAACAACATCTGTATGCGTATCATTATATTGGAAAATGTGTTCTCTCACACCACATATTTCACAATCTTCTGTAACATCCGTCTGTGCATAGCACTTATAACATGATTGTTGTGAAACAACTAGGTTGACGACATGATGGTAAGAAGTAGAATTATTTTCGTACGGTTTATTCTGAATGCTTTCACAATCAAAAAAGATCAAGAGAAATTTACGGTCAGCCCTACCTCTGTACGGTTTAATGAAATATAGATGCTCTGCCGGAACAGTTTTAAAACATATATGGCTCCGGTATTCATTACATTTATGGCTTTCTGTTTGAATTTTGCTGAAATCCAGGAATTTGGTGCATATCACGCAAATCTTGAAAGTGTCACAGACAGACTTTTGTTTGATTTTGTTCTGAAGATGTCTGTTGTAAAAACCTACACCCCTAAATGAACGATTACATCTCACACATTTTAACATTACCGTTAAAAAATCACAAATCGGAAAAGAACAACAATACTTGCATCTCAACTTAAATATATGATTCATGGTATTAAAAACTTTGTCACAAGTGCTGCATGCATAGTTCTTATCAAAAAATGCTAACAGACTCTTAATAATATAGAAATATCTCTTTTGTTTTGAATAGTATAAGTAAATCTTCTGTACTGATTGACTTCTAAGGGGAACTTTAAATAAAATAGAAGATGAGTTTTTAAAATCATCAAATACCACTATTGAATACTTCGGTAAAAACTTTTGAAGTTTGAAAAGGGTCATTAAGACCACAACCGCTCTGTTCCACAGTTACACCAGAATTTTTACATAACTGCTTTGTAGTTTTATCAAATGTTTTAACTGTGTTGACAGCTCTATTATCACAAGTAATCATTGCAATAGCGTAACATATACTTCGCGGGAGACAGTCAGCACTATTTTCTTTACCCACATCAACGACACATTTTTTTTTTGGTGAGAAATTCATCTTCATCGATATATTGCCCAACAGTTCTGCCCCCTCCTGAAGGAAAATTCACTATCTGCACATTTAGATCCATCACTTCATCCGAAAGAAACGCACTATTCGACAGGTTCACGTTTGAAATTAATCCCAAAACAAACCGACCATTAATTTCGCCAAGTGGTCGTAAACTGCACCAGATTGTGAAACCAATTTTGCTTCCTTTTGCAGAATTTACCGCAATACTTTTGAGAATATTGTCAAAAGTTTGTTCAAGCCCCTGAATCGGATCTTCCTTCACATTTGCAAAATCTTTAAGTCTGAACGTTATTTTAACACCTTTTAAATAAAACTTTGGAAAAAACGTTTCCTCTTTTGACAAAATTTCATAGTCTGCATTAAAATTGTCATCTTTTGTAGTACCACTACCACCCAGAATGATACACTGTGATACATGCTTATCTGGACTTGAACTAAATGAACTGGAACCCCTATTTAAGAAACTTAAACTTGCACTTAACACTTTGTTAGACAATGGTACACTATTTACCACAGAGTAACGCACAACTAATTGCATAATCAAAAATCTCTGCTCTTCACTTAAATTTAACGAACTATCTCTGATGTCTTTTAAGAGAACACTCAGAGAAATAAGAAAAAAAGTCGGGTGAGGAACTTATTGTTTCCTCTAAATGTCTAATTATATTTGACACATTCATTTTGACGTTAAACTTACCTAATTTATATTTCTTATAAGTACCTGGTACTGAAACAAGTGTTGGTAGTTTTCTGCTATTGGTTAGAGAAGATCCTTGCTGGACCATTTACTGCTCACTGGCTCTCTGTTCACCGGACCGTTTACTGCTAGGACCTCCTTGGTTCTCTGGTCATTGGGCAGCTTACTGCTAGGTCCTCATTGGCTCTCTGTTCACTGGACAGCTTGCTGCTAGGTCCTTACTGGTTCTCTGCTCACTGGACAGCTTGCTGCTAGGTCCTCGCTGGTTCTCTGCTCACTGGACAGCTTGCTGCTAGGTCCTCGATGGTTTTCTGCTCACTGGACAGCTTGCTGCTAGGTCCTCGCTGGTTCTAATAGTCTTCTAATAGATGTATCTCCTACTGTAAAATAAAACTTATTGACAATGCTACTACAAATATAGGTTGAAGTTTATGCCTTTGGGGATGTAGTTCAGTTAGTTGGTAAATATTTCATACAAACTGTAATCTGCATAAACTTGGATAGCTGCTGCAAAGATTGAAATAAACTGTGTCTTACGTTAACTACACCAAACCATTTATATATTGACTTCAGATACTGGTTGAAATGAAAATGTACAGATATCTACTCTTCCTAAACCACCGATAAAGTAATTTATTTTATTGATATCTGATTCACATTATTTGAATATAAATTCGAGAAATCGCATCTCTGAACCTCAATTTCTTTGAATATCAATATTATCTTTGTATCATATACCATTACCATCTCTGATCTTCAATATTACTTTGTAACTCATCTTCATTAAAAATTTATATATATGATGAAATAAACGTCAGTTTACATAAAGAGTAATTTTTATTTTGCGACATTCTTCAATATTACTTTTGTAACTCATCTTCACTTAAAATTAAATAAACATCAGTTTACATAAGGAATAATTTTTATTTTGTCACATTCAAAATTGAAAAACTTTTTAACTAAGTGTTTTCGAAAGTATGCACCAACTCTCATCAGCCATTAGCTCTTTAATGCATAACTGGCTATGAAATAAACATGAATTTACATTTCTGGTAAAATGTCTGTAGATAACGGAAAACTGCAATTGAAGGTAAACTTTTCTTTTTTTACCAACAACTACATAAGCGTGAAAATCATATAAAAGTCTGAATACTTTTAGCAGATTCAGTCAGACCCATCTGCTTCCACAACGAACGAGCATTATAATGGTAAGGCTTTTAAAATCTATGTAAATATTTTTACTAATGTTCGAAGAACAATAGTATTAAACTCGTTTCGCCGAAAATTCATATTTCTTTATTTATATATATATATATATATCAGCAAATCGGTTAATAGAAGTAATCTCTGGTGTGGCCGATCCGATTGAGCTGAAATTTTCGAAGAACGTTGATGTGTGTAGTAGGTAGGTCCACAACTTTCTCAAATTCAGATACTCTAAACCTTTTGGCGGCGGCGAGCGTTTTAGTGAATTTTGAGGTACTCCTATATATCCAAGCAGTGTAAATTTTTGTTAAAGAAAAGTATTGGGAATGAAAACTAATTATGTTCTAAGCTCGTCTATGATAAAGAATTGGAAATTTTGAGCCGTGTGTGGGTGCAGGGTGCCTAAAAGTAGGCAAGGATTTTTTTTCAAATTTTGATTTGTCATTACTTCTAAGAAAAGCAATGGATCGTCGTGAAATTTGCAGAGCGTATTAATGTTAACTAAAATTTAGCACACGTTGATTTTCAAGATAGTGCGGGTAACCCTGCAGCTACGGCAGGCTCTTGAAAAAAAAACCTTCAAATCATTGACCTTCCTGAAAATTTTTTGATTTTTGACAACAAAATCAAATCACTGATAAATTTTAACTTTTGTCCATCATGTCAAATTGAAATTTTCAAAATTCCGATTTGCACAAGAACGGCAACCCATCACCAAATTACCTCTATTTTCAGCACTCGAAAGTTCTGTTCACGAGAACTGACGACCGGATTATCCGATCATAGTGAAATTTACAGAACATGTTGGTATTAGCTAGGACCAGGTCTGATAGAAGTGATTTTGAAATGCGGGCAACCCTGTGCCA
This sequence comes from Nemotelus pantherinus, assembly GCA_963978885.1. Classification (NCBI taxonomy): domain Eukaryota; kingdom Metazoa; phylum Arthropoda; class Insecta; order Diptera; family Stratiomyidae; genus Nemotelus; species Nemotelus pantherinus. Next base: position 143,385,612 of record OZ022264.1, read on the forward strand.
GTGGTACCATCTTGAAAAATCACTGAGAAAAAAAACCGGTTTTTGGCCTATAACTTCCGATTCAGCCATCAGATTTTGACAAGATTCATCCAGTACTTGGATCTTACTCTATATAACACTTGATGAAAATTTGGCTGAAAAATTAGAATAGAGTTGCCAGCTATGGTGATTTTTGTCTCCTAAATCTTGCAACTTTGCTCAGCAAAATAAAGCTTTTTTCCCTATAACTTCCGGTCCAGTGCAGAAATCAAAACGAAGATCACGCAGTAAATGGACTTTAATGTGAATCAAATGTCGTACAAATTTCGTACCAAAATCGTGAAAGGGCTGCCAGCTATGACAATTTTTGTAATTTTGTTTAATTTCTTTACTGAGCGATTATGTCATTAGATTTCCAAATGGAAATGATCCTGCAATGAAAATTAACAAGAAATATTAACGCTTTAAAAATTTGATAAGTTTTGAGGGTGGTAACCCTAAAATTCTTTTCACCCGTATAACTTCCAGCGCAGTGATTCAATCGAAACGAAATTTACTGGTTGGGTTTAACTTAACGTGAAGCAGATTTGGTATGTAATATGCTTTGCTGTTGACACAGGCTAACCAGCATTAGCCATTTCCGTAAATATTGCACCAACAGATGCTTCAAACAACGTTCTCATATGCAAAGCATTTGCAATAAAAATAAGGAATTCTTTTTTAAATTTTTCGAGTTTTGAACATTTTTTGGATGGCAGCCTCAAACAACGTTTAACCGCTGAAACTTTCGATGAAATCCTGCGAAGAGAACGAAATTCAAAGGATACGTTGATTTGAGTATGAGCTTGTCATGGTAAACTTATTGCTGCTTCGTTCGGAAAGTGTTGCCAGCACTGAATTATATGTGTTATAGTTGAGTTTTGTTGCTTTGGATAAGGAATGGTTGATATGATTCTAAAAAACAGTGTATTACGTCTTTCCACACTTTTTTGTCACTCAAAGACAATTTCTTCGAAAATTAGTTTTCTAGCGGTTCAGGTGCGCTAGAGTTTTTTATTATATATCTCAGCCACTTATTTTTACAGGCGGATCTACTAAACGCTATCGCCAAGGGCAATGCTGATACCCTACTTACAACTGCCATGTTGGAGGAGGGTAAAGCATGTAAGGTACGTGAGTTTAAGAGTTACAAGATCTTCCAGACAGATCATATAGCATTATTTTCAAATGCTATCATTAATACATTCTTGCATTAACGTGCACAATTCACCTGAATTGTGCAACGCTGAATTGTGCAACGAAGATAAAGTTGCACACGCGCATCCGCTAGAAACAATTTGTCTACATTTAATTTATCTAAATTCCAAAGGTCTGCATTGGAGTACTTTGCCCCAATTACAAATTCATGTCGTGACGGTTGCAATTCCCACTGCAAACCGAAGTTTCATTTTCAATTAGCAACAAACTTGTAGTTAGTTCTAAGTTAGACTTAAGCAAGTCAACTCGACTGAATCATTACCGGAGAATAAAGATTATATCTCAGATTATATATTATAATAAACCCGTGTTTTAATCGTTACAATATTTTTTTTTAAGAAATATTAAAACGCGAATCTTAAGTGGCGCAGTCGGTAGGATACTGCAGACACTATCGCGAACTAATATCTTGCGTGTCGATCAAAAGTCGTAAAGTTACGGAAAAGAAAAAATTAATAAAAGTTGTTAATTCAACAAAATCGTTAGAAGGGTCGACTCAAGTCTTAAAAGACCTTTTAAAACCCCTTCTTAGACTGGAAAGGTTGATCCAACTAAAAAAAAAAAAAATTAAAATAAGTGTATAAAATAACACTGAAGCAGGCAGTAAAGATCTGCCCGCCAGCAGTTAATCTCATTTTTTATGGAGCCCGAAGCACCAGTTGCCACCAACAATTAATTAAATTGAAACAACAAGGAACCTGAAGCACCAGTCGTAACCAGCACTCAATTATAGCTCGGGATTGAAGACCGTGAAGACTCGAAGGACTCGCCAGGAGGAAGCTCAAGTAAAGGAAGTTCAAGGTCAGACGTTTTTTTATCCAGCATCACTATTTTTAAATGAATCAAACTATGGTATACTTACGTGCATACGTATTTCTATATCATAAATTGTATTTGAATTACGTGTAATATATTTCGTTGGATTATATCCATATGTACGAAAGCTACGAATGGTAAATTCAATTCAAGCAACCTAATTCCAAGCCATTTTTCTTTGGATTATTATTATAAAAATAACAAAAAATATTTCTCCATATGTATATGAACACATATTGTAGTTTATACAAACACATATTGTAGTTTTCATATTATAATATATTAAGCTATTTTAAGTACGTAAATTTTGAACAAAATTCGTTTTCGCGAGGAAGTATACAAGTGAAATTATAGAAGTGAAAATATAGAAGTGAAAAATATAGAAGTGAAAATTATAAAAGTGAAAGTGTAAAAATTATTTTCAATGTATTGGTTTCTTTTTGTGACTAAATTAAGCGTGTTATAGAGATTATTTGTCGTTAGTCTCCTTTGTCTAATTCCGATATTAGTTCAGTAATTGAACAAATAAAAGTAGCTCGGGAACAATCAAACGAAATATAGCGGATTTGTAATCATTTCTTCAATTTCAATCCCGAATCGGAAGAAACCACAATGTTATCTCTTTCAATTGACCCTTTAAAGTATATTGCTCGCCTTCCAGAATTCCATGGAGCGTTTAAAGAGCTCCAAAATTTCGTCGAGTTAATCGACGAAATCCATACCTTACTTCTGAGGTATGATGAAACATCTCAAGCAATCTTTTCAGACTAAATTAAGGCCAAACTGAAAGGAAAAGCGAGAGAAGTCATCGATATTAATTCGCATTTAACAACGTGGTTAATAATTTTGGTGATAGATTATCGTTAGAAGAGCTTTTTGATGAATTACGTTCAGTGAAATTTCGAACGAATAGTGTAGAGTTTTATTCGGAAATTAAAAATGCTCTTCGAAGATTGAATACCAAAACTAAGCAAATCGTCAGTGAAGAAACTCAAATCGGGGATATTGTGCAAGCAAATAAAAATTCTTCTTTAACAATATTTAAAAACAAGCTGCCAGAGCCAATGCGTTCTCTTCTATATTGAAGGAACCCCAGAAGTCTAGAGGAAAGTATGAATATCCTTCACGAATGCGGATATGCTTTTCTCAATCCAAATCCGAGTAATAATTTTTCAAAACCTCGAAATGGAGATAAACCTCAAACCAAACATTCGGAAAAATATAATTATAACAATAATGGTCACAATAACAATCGCGAATATAATCAAAATCATAAACAACATAACCAGAAATAATAAAAATCAGGATTGTAATTATATCGAAATAATAATCGAAATAATAAAAATCAGGATTGTATTTATAATAAACGGAATCAAGATACAAACTACAATCACTTTAATAAAAAACTTAATAAACACTACAATAATCAGAAATCATCAGGAAGTAGACGCAATTTCTACCATTATAATAATAACGATAATCCATTCGGAAATAATAGTAGAAAAACATTTTTCAAATCCCAAACCCGAACCAATGGAAGTTGACCTAGCTCAAGTCAACGATCAAACTAAAAACATTATATCTGAAAATTTTCAGTATCAGGCCTCAAACAAAACCTTCCCCATATAATAGTTAAATCAAATACCAAACCATTAAAGTTTATAATTGATACGGGTGCAACACACTCAGTCATCAATCCAGACTTATGCCATCCAAATGGAAAACACAGCTTGTAAACCCAATAAAGATTAAAACCTTGAACAATACCGTTGAAATTGAGGAATAAGTAACTATTCCCATTTTTGATGAATTAAGCTCCACATCCGATATGTATGACTTTCTTGTTTGCCAATTCCACCATGAGTTTGATGGATTAATTGGGAACAATATTTTATTGGACTTGAAAGCCGTAGTTGATTATAGGGATAACCAACTCATATGTGGCGCGAAAATTGTCAAACTACATTTTGATTTGAATGAGAATACTAGCGAAAATGTTCTAGTATTCCAGGAATATGAAATAGTAGAGATTAATTTACCAGATACCAAAAGGGACGGTCTAGGCTATGTTAAGGAACAAAAAGCCAGTGACGACTCTTATACAATTGAAGAGGGAATATATAATATACAGAACTTTGAAATTAATGTTAATATAAAAAACTCTAGCGCACCTGAACCGCTAGAAACACTAATGTTTGAAGAACAGTAGAAGAATCGTGCGGATTTTGAGTGCATATTCTACCACGCTAGCTGCTTATTACAGCCAAACTAATTCAAACGCCAGGTTTTACTTTGGTCTTATAACTCATATGGTGGAAAGGTTTCAGATATTACCAGTGGCATGAATTTCAAAGTTTATGAGCGCAACACTTGTTAATTATATTCGATCTCAGTTGCTTATTTCACAAAAATTTTCAAAGCAGCATCTCATAAAACATCAATGAAGAAAATGCTCAGTGCCTGCAGCAATGTAACTGAAGTTGGTGTTTGGGGCTGCGATCCGAAAAATTTGCAGAACTTTGAGAATTGAAACATTGGTTAATTATTTTCATTGTAAATGTTCCCGGTATGAATACTAACTGTAAGCATTTATTGATACATAAGTAGCACAACCGACTCGTGCTGGCAAACTTTTGCCAGTATCAAAGCCAATTATATATTACATCTGCTCCCCCTGGTATATTACGAAAACTTAATACCTCCTGTTTATTGTCACTACAATATCATTACCATTTGAAAATTCTACGATAAAACCGCTTAGTAAAGATATTGCAATTAAACACAAAACCAACAATAGCTGGCAACCCTATCGTGGCTTTTCAACAATATTTGGCCTGAATAATGTCAATAATAGGTTCATTGATAGTATGAAATTCGTATTGATTTCATGACTGCACTGGAAGTTATAGGGCAAAAAGTTATATTTTCCTGAGCGAATTTTCAAATTATTATTATTTCCATAGCTGGCAGCACCAACCGAATTTTTCAACCAAATTTATATCAAACAGAGTTTAAGGTAAGGTTCAGCTATTGTGTCAATTTCATGAAAATCTGGTTACTTATTCACATTCCATAGGGCAAAAAGCAGTTTTTTTTCTATGTAATTTTTCAAGATGGCACCACTGGCACAGAGTTGCCCACAATTCAAAATCGCTTCAATCGGACCTGGTTCTACTTAAGTCCAATGCATTCTGTAAATTTCAGTTGTACCTGATTATTGTTTCATGAGTTCCCGTGAACAGCAGTTTTTGATGCCAAAAATATAGGTTAACTGAGAAAGGGTTACCGTTCTTGTCCGACATGCAATTTCCAATGTTTTACTTTGAAAGTGTAGATTAAGCATAAGATTTGTATACAGATTGGTCTTATTGTAAGAAACAGACATTTTTGAGGATATTCGATGGTTTGAATGTTTTCACTTCCAAATTTTTATTTTTTCAAATTTAAGACACCAAAATTATCATCGCTGGCAGCTTCAACCGTATTTTTCAACCAAATTTCTACCAAACATGGTTTAGTAAGTAAGGTTCAGCTATTGTGTGAATTTTGTCAAAATCGAACGATTCAATCAGAATTTATAGGGCTAAAAGCAATTATCACATATCAAAATCACTTCTATCAGACCTGGTCCTATTAAAGACCAATACAATCTGCAAATTTCAATTGATTCTGCTCATTGGATCGTGAGTTTCCGTGAACAGAAGTTTTTGATGCTTAAAATATAGGTAAATTGGGCAAGGGTTACCAGGCGTGCCCGTAATACCATATCTTTTTTTTTTTTTTTGGTTATGTAAACAAAGCACAAGATTTACATATGAATGGCTTTTTTTGGAAGAAACGGCATTTTTTCGAGAGAGACGATGATTTGGAGGTTTTCACTTTCAGTGCCTGTCCTAGCTACAGGGTTGCCAGCACGCTCATTAAAAGCTACACAAATCTACAAATAAATAATACCAATATGTTCCAAAAATTTCGTAATGATTGAATTGCTCTGTCAAAAGTTATCGCAATTTAAAACTTTTCAAATTTTTCCGTTCTCTTTTTAGGCACCCAGCGCACACATAGTGTTAAGAAATTCCAAATCATTATCCGATTCACATGTAAAACACGTTCGAAATTTATTTCGTTAACTTTATTTATGAGAAAATTATTTGTGTACGAAATAATAGGTATATTAAAAATATCACTAAAATGGCCGCCGGCGCCAGAGGGTTAACAATAATTGACAATTAGTGAAACGTGGACCTATTCTACATATACACCAATGTATCCTGAAAGTTTCAGCTTAATCGGATGGCGCGTTCCCGAGATTATCTCACTGAAATTTTTTGATGATATATGTTTCTATATATATATATATATATATATATATATATATATATATATATATATATATATATATATATATATATATATATGTATATATATATATATATATATATATATATATATATATGTATATATATATATATATATATATATATATATAGATATATATATATATATATATATATATATATATATATATATATATATATATATATATATATATATATATATATATATATATATATATATATATATATATATATATATATATATATATATATATATATATATATATATATATGGAAATATGAATTTTTGGCCGAATCGATTTTAATAGTAATGTTCTTCGAACATTAGTAAAAATCCTTAGGTATGCCTATTTTAGAGAAATCAGTTACACCTCTACAGATAGAAGATGTAAACGAAGAAAATTTTAATATTATTGGCAGCCAGGAAAAAATAACACCTTTTGAAAATCTTAGAACTGAACACTTGAATTCCGAAGAGCGTAAGGCACTTCTTAAATTGTTAAAACGATATAATTCTATTTTTTATGATGATAAATCAGACCTCACTTTCACGAATGTTATTAAACACCAAATTCGCACAATCGACAACGTGCCCATACAGTGCAAAAATTATAGGTGTCCTTATGCATTAAAAAAGGAAGTTGATATCCAAATCAGGGATATGCTTGACAAAGGCATTATTCGCCATAGCTATTCTCCATACTCTGCACCAGCCTGGATCGTACCAAAAAAGCTAGACGCCAGTGGTACAAAGAAATGGAGACTTGTCATCGATTATAGACGACTAAATGAAGTCACAATCGATGATAAGTATCCAATACCAAATATCGATGAAATTCTTGGAAAATTAGGCAACTGCCAATATTTTACAACGCTTGATCTAGCTAAACGGTTTCACCAGATCGAAATCGGCGAACCCGATATTCAAAAAACAGCATTTAGTGTGGAAGATGGACATTACGAATATCTCCGTATGCCATTTGGGTTAAAAACGGCTCCAGCCACCTTTCAACGCTTAATGAATCATGTTCTACGAGAAAATACGAACAAAATATGCCTAGTGTACTTAGATGATATCAATATTTTTTCGACGTCATTGCAAGAGCATATGGATTCCTTGAGTAAAATATTTAAACGAATACAAGAAGTAAATCTTAAAGTCCAACTGGACAAGTCCGAATTCCTCAAAAGAGAAACAGAGTTTCTAGGGCATATAATTTCCACAGAAGTAATAAGCCCAAATCCCAAAAAAATAGAATGTGTTAAAAATTTTTCGATACCCATCACTCAGAAACAAATAAAGCAGTTTTTAGGGCTCACCGGCTACTATAGGAAATTCATCCAGGATTATTCAAAAGTAGCAAAACCGATGACCCAATATTTGAAAAAGGGATCTGTACTAAACCCGTCAGATCCAGAATACATCGAGAGTTTTGAAACCCTAAAAAGATTGTTGATAAATTACCCAATTTTGAAATACCCAGATTTTGAGAAACCGTTTACTCTTTCAACCGATGCAAGCCAATATGCACTTGGAGCTATTTTATCACAAGAAAACCATCCGATAGTTCCGCGAGTCGCACTTTAAATGATACGGAAGTCAATTTCAGTACAATAGAAAAAGAACTTTTAGCTATTGTTTGGAGTACAAAATATTTCAGGCCATATCTCTTCGGACGAAAAGTTGTCATCGAGACAGATCATCAGCCTTTACGCTGGCTATTTTCAATATACGAACCAAGCTCAAAATTGGTGAGATGGCGTTTAAGATTATCAGAGTTTGATTTTACCGTCAAATACAAAAAAGGGATTAAAAATGCTAATGCTGATGCATTATCGCGTATAGAACCAGCAGCAAAAGTGTTCGTAGTTGAACAATCAAACTCAATTCCAACTAGTACCGCGTGCATCAACGTATTCAAAACACAAAACATTATTAATAAAGCAAATTCAGGCTCGTTTAGGATAAAAAGGCAAAATATTTTCAGTGAGAACAGAATCACGGTCTCAGTCAAAACACTAGACGAACAGACAGCCCAAACGGACTCAATGCAATATTAATAAAAGACTCTGAATTTTTCGAAACTATCAAAAACGTATTCCTACAACATTTTTCCAATAATAATAAATTCAAAATAATCAAATGCGAATCTATGGTAGAAGACATCGTTGACGAAGAAAAATTGGCAGAAATAATCCATCATGAGCATTTGAGAAACAATCACAGGGGGATCGAAGAGGTATACAAAGAATTGAAAATCAAATACTACAACCCAAAAATGAAAGAAAGAATAACAAAATTTATAAACAATTGCGATTTATGTAACGCTGAGAAGTATGACAGACGACCAATTAAGCAACAGTTCAAAATAACGGAAATTCCTGATGGACCAAGAGAAATAAAACAAGTTGATATATTTTATAGTCTGAATAACACCTTATTTTTAACCTTCATCGACAAATTTACAAAATTTGCGCAAGCCATTAAAATTACTTCAAGAACTTGGACACAATGCAAGAGGGGCATCTTGCAATACCTATGTATTATAGGAAGCTTTAAGAAAAAGATTATGGATAATGAGTTAGGTTTTAAAGTGATTCCATTAATTGAATTTTTCTCCCAACAAAATATTGAGGTACACTATACATCCAATAACCATAGCAATTCGAATGCTGACATTAACAGACTACATAACACACTCAATGGACATTTAAGACTACTTAGACATGACGAAAATAAAGATACCGATACTGTAGAAGAAAAAGTCCTGAAAGCAATACACTATTACAATAATTCATTTCATTCTACCACGGGAATCAAACCAATTGACTTTCACCTTGGAAACAAAGATCGTGCCAATTATCCAAAAATTAAGGAGAGAATTGTGAAACTCAAAGAGCGAGTAATTAATAAACTCAATGCAAATAGAGAAGCTGTAAGCGTTAGAGAAGGACCCATATTTTTAAAGGAAACAAGAGGTGGAAAAAACCATTCGAAATTTCGAAAAATCAATGTGAAAAAATTAGACGAGGATCATGTCGTTACTGAAACAGGCCATACATATTATAAAGCACACATTAAACGAATAAAAAAACACCAAGACCCGAATAACGCCAGTATTGCAATAAAACATCCAAAGAAAATTAAGAAACCAAAAGTACATATCCTTCCTCCTTTAGGAGACGAACAACATGATAAAGCGCCAGAGAAACAGAATTTATCACCAACAACAGAACTTCCGAAATTCAATGCCAATCAATTATCTGTTATAAAGAAAATAAAAGAATGTGGACCATCAAATGAAATTATGATATCTAAGCTTAATATTGGTATAACCGGAGCAGATTTGAATACATTAATAGGAGATAAGTGGCTTAATGACAAAATATTAAATTTTTATCTAGAGCTTGTAGTAGAGCGAAACAAACAACAACATGGTACAAAAGTTTACGCCATGAATACATTTTTCGTACCAAAACTACTCCAATCAGGCTATGATTCTATCAGGACTTGGACACAAAAAATTATTATAATATATTCTCTTATGAATTAATACTAATCCCCGTACATGTTGACTAGTCACATTGGTGCATAGCAATCATTGACTTCAGAGAAAAGTCAATTAAATATTACGACTCTTTAGGTAAACCTAACCCTAAGCTACTAGATATCTTAGAAGACTATCTAAAAAGGGGAAGCTTTAGATAAATTAGGAGAAAATCTTGATACTTCAATTTACGCTAAACAAAATATCTCCGATACTCCGAGACAAACAAACAGCAACGATTGTGGAGTATTCGTCTGCGTAATAGCAGATTATATCTCGCGAAACTGCAAATTAACATTCTCTCAGGAAAATATTCCATATTTTCGTGACAAAATATTACTCGAGATGGTACAAGGGCAAATCTTGAATGATCCACAAAATTTAGTTTAATATAATTCCTGGACATATAGACTATATATACGTATAACACAGCCATTAAACCTTTTATATATAAATAATACATACTTATAACATATGTATATAGTGAGTTCTATACACATAACACATAACTAACAACTAGCATAAGCTGTATAAATTACATTACTAAACATGGGTAACGTACTACGTTAGTTCTTTCTTCAATCAAAAACTAATATAAAAAGAAAAAAACTCTAGCGCACTTGAACCGCTAGAAACACTAATGTTCGAAGAACAGTAGAAGAATCGTGCAGGTTTTGATTGCATATTTCACCACATGCGCTGCTTATTACGGCCAAATTGTTTCAAATGCCACGTTTTACTTTTGTCTCAAGAATGCATTATAACTCATATGGTAGAAGGTTTCAGATATTACCACTGGCATGAATTTCAACGTTTATGAGAGCAAAACACGGGTTAATTATATTCGTTATCAGTTGCTTGTATCACAAAATTTTGAAAGCAGCATCTCATATAACATCAATTAAGAAAATGCTCAGTGCCTGCAGCACTGTAACTGTAGTTAGAGCTTGGGGCTCCGATCCGAAAAATTTGCAGAACTTTGGGAATTGAAACATCGGTTATTTATTTTCATTGTAAATATTTCCGGTATGAATACTAACTGTAAGCATTTATTGATACAAAAGTAGCACAACCGACTCGTGCTGGCAACCTTTCGCCAGTATCAAAGCCGAGAATATATAACATCTGCTTCACGTTGTTATATAATATTTGAAGTTAAAGGAGTATAAAGAAATTTAGGGTTACCTGCAGCGAGTTTTTTCAAATAATCGAAAGCTTAATATTTGCTGTATATTGTCACTACAATATCATAACCAATTGAAAATTCTGCGATAAAACCACTTAATAAAGATATTGCAAACAAACACAAAACCAACAATAGCTGGCAACCTTATCATGGCTTTTCAACCAAATTTGGCTTGAATAATGTTTATAATAGGTTCCAGTAATTGTATGAAATTCGTATTGATTTCATGACTGCACTGGAAGTTATAGGGCAAAAAGTTTTATTTTCCTGAGCGAATTTTCAAAACCAAAGACACAAAAATTACCATAGCTGGCAGCACCAATCGAATTTTTCAACCAGATTTCGATCAAACAGAGTTTAGAGTAGGGTGCAGCTACTGTGTCAATTTCATGAAAATCTGGTTACTAATTCACATTTCATAGGGCAAAAAGCATTTTTTTTCTTTGTAATTTTTCAAGATGGCACCACTGGAACAGACTTGCCTACAATTCAAAATCGCTTTTATCAGACCTGGCCTTTTTTAAGTCCAATGCATATTTCAATTTTATCTGATTATTGATTCGTGAGTTCCCGTGAACAGAAGTTTTTGAAGCTAAAAATATATCTTAACTGAGAAAGGGTTACCGTTCTTGTCCGACATGAAATTTCCAAAGTTTTACTTTGACTGTGTAGATTGAGCATAAGATTTGTATACAGATTGGTTTTATTGTAGAAACGGACATATTTTAGGATATTCGATGGTTTGAATGTTTTCACTTCCAAATTTTTTTTTTTCAAATTTAAGACACCAAAATTATCATAGCTGGCAGCTCCAACTGAATTTTTCAACCAAATTTCTACCAAACGTGGTTTAAAGTAAGGTGCAGCTACGGTGTGAATTTCGTTAAAATCGAACGATTCAATCAGAACTTATAGGGCTAAAAGCAGTTATCTTTTTTAGTGATTTTTCAAGATGGCACCACTGGCACAGAATCACCCGCATTTCAAAATCACTTCTATCAGACCTGGTCCTATTTAAGACTAATACATTCTGCAAATTTCAATAAATTCTGTTCATCGGATCGTGAGTTTCCGTGAACAGAAGTTTTTGATGCTAAAAATATAGGTAAATTGGACAAGGGTTGCCAGGCGTGCCCGTTATACCATATCAAATTTTTTTCTTTATTTATGTAAACAAAGCACAAAATTTACATATGAGTGGCTTTTTTTTAAGAAACGACATTTTTTCAAGAGAAACGATGATTTGGAGGTTTTCACTTTCAGTGCCTGCCCTAGCTACAGGGTTGCCAGCACGCTCATTAAAACGTTCATTTATCTACAACTAAATAAAACAAACATGTCCTGAAAATTTCGTAATTATTGAATAGCTTTGTCAAAAGTTATTGCAATTTAAAAATTTTAAAAATTTCCCGTTCTCTTTTTAGGCACCCAGCGCACACATGGGGTTAAAAAATTCCAAAACGTTATCCGATTCACATGTAAATCTTGTTCGGAATTTATGTCGTTAACTTTATTTTTGCAAAACTTATTTGTGTACGGAATAATAGGTATATTAAAAAAATCACTAAAATGGCCGCCGACGCCAAAGGGCTAGTAATTATTATTATATTTTTGTGAGTCCTGGCACTATTCTGCATATACACCAATGTGTCCTGAAAATTTCAGCTAAATCGGATGGCGCGTTCCTGAGATTTTTTCACTGAAATTTTTTGATGATATATATATATATATATATATATATATATATATATATATATATATATATATATATGTATATATATATATATATATATATATATATATATATATATATATATATATATATATATATATATATATATATATATATATAGAAATATGAATTTTTGGCCAAAGTGATTTTAATACTAATGTTCTTCTTCGAACATTAGTAAAAAAACTCCAGCGCACCTGAACCGCTAGAAAATTAATTTTCGAAGAAATTGTCTTTGAGTGACAAAAAAGTGTGGAAAGACGTAATACACTGTTTTGTAAAATCATATCAACCTTTCCTCATCCAAAGCAACAAAACTCAACTATAACACAAATGCTGAAAATGTTCAGTGCTGGTAACACTTTCCGAACGAAGCAGCAATAAGTTAACCATAAAAAGCTCATACTTAAATCAACTTATCCTTTGAATTTCGTTCTCATCGCAGGATTTCATCGAAAGTTTCAGCGGTTAAACGTTGTTTGAGGCTGCCATCCGAAAAATGTTTAAAACTCGGAAAATTTAAAAATTGATTTCTTATTTTTATTGCAAATGCTTTGCATATGAGAACGTAATTTGAAGCATCTGTTGGTGCAATATTAACGGAAATGGCACATTGCTGGTTAGCTTGTGTCAGCAGCAAAGCAAAATACATACCAAATCTGCTTCACGTTAAGTTAAACCCAACCAGTAAATTTCGTTTCGATTGAATCACTGCGCTGGAAGGTATACGGGTGAACAGAATTCTAGGGTTACCAACCCCAAAACTTTTCAAATTTTTAAAACGCTAATATTTGTTGTTAATTTTAATTGCAGGATCATTTGGAATTGGAAATCTAATGAGATAATCGCTCAGTAAAGAAATTCCACAAAGTTACCAAAATGGTCATAACTGGCAGCCCTTTCACGATTTTTATACGAAGTTCCCACGACATTTATTTCACATTAAGGTCCATTTACTGCATGAACTTCGTTGTGATTCCTACACCGGAAGTTATAGGGAAAAAAGCTTAATTTTGCTGAGCAAATTTGCAAGATTTATGAGACAAAAATCACCACAGCTGCCAGCCCTATACTAATTTTTCAACCAAATTTTCACCAAATGTTACATAAAGTAACATGCAAGTGCAAATTTCGTTAAAATCTGATGGCTGAATCGGAAGTTATAGGCCAAAAAGTTGTTTTTTTTTTCTCAGTGATTTTTCAAGATAGTACCACTGCCACAGGGTTGCCCGCATTTCAAAATCACTTCTACCAGACCTGGTCTTAGCTAATACCAACATGTCCTGCAAATTTCATTATGGTCGGATTATCCGGTCGTCAGTTCTCGTGAACAGAACTTTCGAGTGCTGAAATAAGAGGTAATTTGGTGATGGGTTGCCGTTCTTATGCAAATCGGAATTTTGAAAATTTTATCTTGAGATGAAGGACAAAGAATAAAATTTATCAAAGATTTGAAATTTTTGTCAAAAATTACAAATTTTTCAGGAAGGTCAATGAGTTGAAGGATTTTTTTTTCAGCATCCTGCCACAGCTACAGGGTTACCCGCTTTATGCTGAAAATCTATATGTGCCAAATTTTAGTCAACATCAATACGCTCTGTAATTTTCACGATGATCCATTGTTTTTCTTACAAGTAATGAAAAATCAAAATTTAAAAAAAATCCTTGCCTACTTTTAAGCACCGTGCACCCACGCACGGCTCAAAATTTCCAATTCTTTATCAAAGGCAAGCTTAGAACATAATTCGTTTTCATTTCCAATACTTTTCTTTAACAAAAATTTACACTGCTTGGAAATATAGGAGTTCCTCAAAATTCACTAAAACGCTCGCCGCCGCCAAAAGGTTCAGGATATCTGAATCTGAGAAAATTATGGACCTACCTATTATATACATCTACGTTCTCCGAAAATTTCAGCTCAATCGGATCAGCCATTCCAGAGATTATCTCCCTTAATAATTTTGCTGTTATATAAATATATATAAATATATATATATATATATATATATATATATATATATATATATATATATATATATATATATATATATATATATATATATATATATATATATATATATATATATATATATATATATATATATATATATATATATATATATATATATATATATATATATATATATAAAGAAATATGAATTTTCGGCGAAACGAGTTTATTACTCATAAAGGTTATTGATTTGTGATCACGGTTCCCTTCTTGTCTATAATCGCATAGACAACGTATATCGTCTCTAAAGCTTATCAAAGCAGAGAATAATTGATACGGGAAACTCGATCGTTTTGCGGAATAAGCCTCCGAAAGCATAATCAAATTGGAATTGTTTTTGCGGGATGATTAAAATTGATAAATTTTTATTTATCTTGCAAATTTTTTATCCGGGGAACCATAATCACAAATCAATAACCTTTATGAGTAAATTATTTCCATGGATATAAGTCGGAGATGTTAAAATTTGTCACAACCAGCGTAAATAACAATTAATGATTTCCAACTGCAAGTGCTCATACCAGTCAAGTATGCACTGTGTGCTGGTGTCTGAAAAGAATTAGTGCATGCTTTCGAAACCACTTTGTCAAAAAAAAAATTTTCAAGATAAATAAAAATTTTTCAATATATATAATTATAATATATATATATATATATATATATATATATATATATATATATATATATATATATATATATATATATTATAGTCTAAATAACACCTTATTTTTAACCTTCATAGACAAATTTACAAAATTTGCGCAAGCCATTAAAATTACTTCAAGAACTTGGACACAATGCAAGAGGGGTATCTTGCAATACCTATGTATTATAGGAAGCTTTAAGAAAAAGATTATGGATAATGAGTTAGGTTTTAAAGCGATTCCATTAATTGAATTTTTCTCCCAACAAAATATTGAGGTACACTATACATCCAATAACCATAGCAATTCGAATGCTGACATTAACAGACTACATACACACTCAATGGACATTTAAGACTACTTAGACATGACGAAAATAAAGATACCGATACTGTAGAAGAAAAAGTCCTGAAAGCAATACACTATTACAATAATTAATTTCATTCTACCACGGGAATCAAACCAATTGACTTTCACCTTGGAAACATAGATCGTGCCAATTATCCAAAAATTAAGGAGAGAATTGTGAAACTCAAAGAGCGAGTAATTAATAAACTCAATGCAAATAGAGAAGCTGTAAGCGTTAGAGAAGGACCCATATTTTTAAAGGAAACAAGAGGTGGAAAAAACCATTCGAAATTTCGAAAAATCAATGTGAAAAAATTAGACGAGAATCATGTCGTTACTGAAACAGGCCATACATATTATAAAGCACACATTAAACGAATAAAGAAACACCAAGACCCGAATAACGCCAGTATTGCAATAAAACATCCAAAGAAAATTAAGAAACCAAAAGTACATATCCTTCCTCCTTTAGGAGACGAACAACATGATAAAGCGCCAGAGAAACAGAATTTATCACCAACAACAGAACTTCCGAAATTCAATGCCAATCAATTATCTGTTACAAAGAAAATAAAAGAATGTGGACCATCAAATGAAATTATGATATCTAAGCTTAATATTGGTATAACCGGAGCAGATTTGAATACATTAATAGGAGATAAGTGGCTTAATGACAAAATATTAAATTTTTATCTAGAGCTTGTAGTAGAGCGAAACAAACAACAACATGGTACAAAAGTTTACGCCATGAATACATTTTTCGTACCAAAACTACTCCAATCAGGCTATGATTCTATCAGGACTTGGACACAAAAAATTAATATATTCTCTTATGAATTAATACTAATCCCCGTACATGTTGACTAGTCACATTGGTGCATAGCAATCACTGACTTCAGAGAAAAGTCAATTAAATATTACGACTCTTTAGGTAAACCTAACCCTAAGCTACTATCTAAAAAGGGGAAGCTTTAGATAAATTACGAGAAAATCTTGATACTTCAATTTACGCTTAACAAAATATCTCCGATACTCCGAGACAAACAAACAGCAACGATTGTGGAGTATTCGTCTGCGTAATAGCAGATTATATCTCGCGAAACTGCAAATTAACATTCTCTCAGGAAAATATTCCATATTTTCGTGACAAAATATTACTCAAGATGGTACAAGGGCAAATCTTGAATGATCCACAAAATTTAGTTTAATATAATTCCTAGACATATAGACTATATATACGTATAACACAGCCATAAAACCTTTTATATATAAATAATACATACTTATAACATATGTATATAGTGAGTTCTATACACATAACACATAACTAACAACTAGCATAAGCTGTATAAATTACATTACTAAACATGGGTAACATACTACGTTAGTTCTATCTTCAATCAAAAACTAATATAAAAAGAAAAAAAAACTCCAGCGCACCTGAACCGCTAGAAAACTAATTTTCGAAGAAATTGTCTTTGAGTGACAAAAAAGTGTGGAAAGACGTAATACACTGTTTTGTAAAATCATATCAACCATTCCTTATCCAAAGCAACAAAACTCAACTATAACACAAATGCTGAAAATGTTCAGTGCTGGTAACACTTTCCGAACGAAGCAGCAATAAGTTAACCATAACAAGCTCATACTTAAATCAACTTATCCTTTGAATTTCGTTCTCATCGCAAGATTTCATCGAAAGTTTCAGCGGTTAAACGTTGTTTGAGGCTGCCATCCGAAAAATGTTTAAAACTCGGAAAATTTAAAAATTGATTCCTTATTTTTATTGCAAATGCTTTGCATATGAGAACGTAATTTGAAGCATCTGTTGGTGCAATATTAACGGAAATGGCACATTGCTGGTTAGCTTGTGTCAGCAGCAAAGCAAAATACATACCAAATCTGCTTCACGTTAAGTTAAACCCAACCAGTAAATTTCGTTTCGATAGCTTGTGTCAGCAGCAAAGCAAAATACATACCAAATCTGCTTCACGTTAAGTTAAACCCAACCAGTAAATTTCGTTTCGATTGAATCACTGCGCTGGAAGGTATACGGGTGAACAGAATTCTAGGGTAACCACCCCCAAAACTTTTCAAATTTTTAAAACGCTAATATTTGTTGTTAATTTTAATTGCAGGATCATTTGGAATTGGAAATCTAATGAGATAATCGCTCAGTAAAGAAATTCCACAAAGTTACCAAAATGGTCATAACTGGCAGCCCTTTCACGATTTTTATACGAAGTTCCCACGACATTTATTTCACATTAAGGTCCATTTACTGCATGAACTTCGTTGTGATTCCTACACTGGACCGGAAGTTATAGGGAAAAAAGCTTAATTTTGCTGAGCAAATTTGCAAGATTTATGAGACAAAAATCACCACAGCTGCCAGCCCTATACTAATTTTTCAACCAAATTTTCACCAAATGTTACATAAAGTAACATGCAAGTGCAAATTTCGTTAAAATCTGATGGCTGAATCGGAAGTTATAGGCCAAAAAGTTGTTTTTTTTTTCTCAGTGATTTTTCAAGATAGTACCACTGCCACAGGGTTGCCCGCATTTCAAAATCACTTCTACCAGACCTGGTCTTAGCTAATACCAACATGTCCTGCAAATTTCATTATGGTCGGATTATCCGGTCGTCAGTTCTCGTGAACAGAACTTTCGAGTGCTGAAAATAGAGGTAATTTGGTGATGGGTGGCCGTTCTTATGCAAATCGGAATTTTGAAAATTTTATCTTGAGATGAAGGACAAAGAATAAAATTTATCAAAGATTTGAAATTTTTGTCAAAAATCACAAATTTTTCAGGAAGGTCAATGAGTTGAAGGATTTTTTTTTCAGCATCCTGCCACAGCTACAGGGTTACCCGCTTTATGCTGAAAATCTATATGTGCCAAATTTTAGTCAACATCAATACGCTCTGTAATTTTCACGATGATCCATTGTTTTTCTTACAAGTAATGAAAAATCAAAATTTAAAAAAAATCCTTGCCTACTTTTAAGCACCGTGCACCCACGCACGGCTCAAAATTTCCAATTCTTTATCAAAGGCAAGCTTAGAACATAATTCGTTTTCATTTCCAATACTTTTCTTTAACAAAAATTTACACTGCTTGGAAATATAGGAGTTCCTCAAAATTCACTAAAACGCTCGCCGCCGCCAAAAGGTTCAGGATATCTGAATCTGAGAAAATTATGGACCTACCTATTATATACATCTACGTTCTCCGAAAATTTCAGCTCAATCGGATCAGCCATTCCAGAGATTATCTCCCTTAATCATTTTGCTGTTATATAAATATATATATCTATATATATATATATATATATATATATATATATATATATATATATATATATATATATATATATATATATATATATATATATATATATATATATATATATATATATATATATATATATATATATATATATATATATATATATATATACAGGGTGTTTGGTACTAAATGAACACTATTTAAAGGAGGCGTTCTTTGACATATTTTGAGTAAAAAATCGTTCTACAGGATGGTCCGGATTTCGAAACCTACCGAGTTACAGGGTGTTCAAAAAAACTTGTTCGGACCGGTACCCTGACTCACTTGAATCGTTATATCTTGAAAACTAATTATCACAACTCAAAGTTTTATACCGCGTTTATTAGACAATTAAATTACCTTTTATTAAATGTATTGCACTTGATTGCAGTTGTACCGAGTTTTGAGATATTTTCTTCGAAACACAAAATTTTTTAGTTTTAACCCCGAAAATTCTGTGTTCCAGGTCGTTTTCCTTAGAAAACCTCATTATAATGTGCCACTTTCATTTAAATATTTTAATAAGCCATATTACTGGCTATAAAAGTTGCATACATTCCAATGACTTAAATTCTACCATTTCACAAGTATTAAGCGAAAATGAATATTGCTGAAAAACTAAATATCCCATAAAGTGGCCCTCGTTGTCGATCTACACTTTTTTCTTGAACTAAAAGTATTTAATAATGGTTTTTATGCTTTATTTCAAAATTTTTAATCTACAGTAAGTGTTCAAAATTGCCACCTTCATTTTGAATACATGCCAAAGCTCGTTTGGCAAGCGTTCTTTTCATATTCATGTCTCTCAGCTGTTGCCTCACTTCTGTTGCAGCATCATCGATCCTGGTATTTAGTTCTTCTAAAGTGGATACTTCCATTGCGTACACAAGGTCCTTCATCCGTCCCCATACAAAAAAATCCATTACAGTCAGATCAGGAGACCTCGCAGGCCAGTGTACTGGTCCATTTCTACCGATCCAGTGATTGGGATAGTTGCAATTCAACCAATCTATGACTGGTCGGCCGTAATGAGCTGGAGCACCATCGTGTTGGTAAAACATGGAAACCAATCGTTGCAGAGGAATATCTTCCAATAAGTCCTGCAGATCATGTGTTAAAAAATGCAAGTAGCTGGTACTATTTAGGGTAGGCGGGAGCCTAAAAGGCCCAATCAAATTATTGCCAATCACTCCTGCCCATAAATTTACGCTGAATCTATGCTGAAATGATGACGTTCTTGCAGTGTTTGGATTGTTCTCAGCCCACGTGTGTAAATTAAGGAAGTTTGTGATACCGTCCCTCGTAAATAAAGACTCATCCGTCCAAAGAATGCTGTTGACAAAATTTTCGTCGTCTAATTGTCTATCAAGGAGCCAATTGCAGAATTCCATCCTTTTGGGCAAATCGATGGGTAGGAGCTCCTGAACTGGTGTGTGATGGTAAGGATGTAGACGGGCTGCTTTCAAAATACTCCAAACTTTCCAGCTAGACACGTTAAATCGTAACGCTAAGCGTCGAATACTGGTTGATGGGTCAGATTCCACTGCATGCAATATTTCTTCTTCGGTCCGTACAGCGGTTGCAGTTGTAGGATTTGCGTTTACTCGGCTCGTTCTGACGTTACCCGTTTCCCGAATCCTTGCGTAAAGTTGTTGAAACACTCTCCTTCCAGGAATCCGTCGATGGGGGTATCTCTGATGATACAAAGATTGCGCCGCTGCTGAATTTCCCCGGCACTCCCCATAGACGTACAAAATATCTCCATATTCTTCGTTAGTGTAGCGAGGCATTTTCCATGTATTTTCGTAAATTTTATTTAGATCTTGTTGTTCGAGTAATGCACTGAAACTTAAAAGAATTTGAAAGTGGTTCTGTTTTTATGCGTTTTCAGTTTTTTAAGTATCCCACTAATAAAGGCGAAGAACTGGACATGCTTTTACCTGTCACATCTAGGTAGGTGCATCAATTATGTTGAAACTAATTAAAATATAGTTAAGTTTATTGATACTTTAAATAGCAATAAATGGGTACTAAATTACTTTAGTACGACTAGCATATTAAACTTTGTTTTTTCAAGGAGGACCGTTTTATGACATATTTAGTTTTTAAGCGATATTTATTTTCGCTCAATACTTGCGAAATGGTAGAATCTAAGTCATTAAAATCTATGCATTTTTTGTAGCCAGTAATATGGCTTATCAAAATATTTAAATGAAAGTGGCACATTATAATGAGGTTTTCTAAGGAAAACGACCTGGAACACAGAATTTTCGGGGTTAAAATTAAAAAATTTTGTGTTTCGAAGAAAATATCTCAAAACTCGGTACAACTGCAATCAAGTGCAATACATTAAATAAAAGGTAATTTAGTTGTCTAATAAACGCGGTATAAAATTTTGAGTTGTGATAATTAGTTTTCAAGATATAACGATTCAAGTGAGTCAGGGTACCGGTACGAACAAGTTTTTTTGAACACCCTGTAACTCGGTAGGTTTTGAAATCCGGACCATCCTGTAGAACGATTTTTTACTCAAAATATGTCAAAAAACGCCTCCTTAAAATAGTGTTCGTTTAGTACCAAACACCCTGTATATATATATATAAAGAAATATGAATTTTCGGCGAAACGAGTTTATTACTCATAAAGGTTATTGATTTGTGATCACGGTTCCCTTCTTGTCTATAATCGCATAGACAACGTATATCGTCTCTAAAGCTTATCAAAGCAGAGAATAATTGATACGGGAAACTCGATCGTTTTGCGGAATAAGCCTCCGAAAGCATAATCAAATTGGAATTGTTTTTGCGGGATGATTAAAATTGATAAATTTTTATTTATCTTGCAAATTTTTTATCCGGGGAACCATAATCACAAATCAATAACCTATATGAGTAAATTATTTCCATGGATATAAGTCGGAGATGTTAAAATTTGTCACAACCAGCGTAAATAACAATTAATGAATTCCAACTGCAAGTGCTCATACCAGTCAAGTATGCACTGTGTGCTGGTGTCTGAAAAGAATTAGTGCATGCTTTCGAAACCACTTTGTCAAATAAAAAATTTTCAAGATAAATAAAAATTTTTCAATATATATAATTATAATATATTATATATATATATATATATATATATATATATATATATATATTATATATATATATATATATATATATATATATATATATATATATATATATATATATATATATATATATATATATATATATATATATATATATATATATATATTATAGTCTAAATAACACCTTATTTTTAACCTTCATCGACAAATTTACAAAATTTGCGCAAGCCATTAAAATTACTTCAAGAACTTGGACACAATGCAAGAGGGGCATCTTGCAATACCTATGTATTATAGGAAGCTTTAAGAAAAAGATTATGGATAATGAGTTAGGTTTTAAAGAGATTCCATTAATTGAATTTTTCTCCCAACAAAATATTGAGGTACATTATACATCCAATAACCATAGCAATTCGAATGCTGACATTAACAGACTACATAACACACTCAATGGACATTTAAGACTACTTAGACATGACGAAAATAAAGATACCGATACTGTAGAAGAAAAAGTCCTGAAAGCAATACACTATTACAATAATTCATTTCATTCTACCACGGGAATCAAACCAATTGACTTTCACCTTGGAAACATAGATCGTGCCAATTATCCAAAAATTAAGGAGAGAATTGTGAAACTCAAAGAGCGAGTAATTAATAAACTCAATGCAAATAGAGAAGCTGTAAGCGTTAGAGAAGGACCCATATTTTTAAAGGAAACAAGAGGTGGAAAAAACCATTCGAAATTTCGAAAAATCAATGTGAAAAAATTAGACGAGGATCATGTCGTTACTGAAACAGGCCATACATATTATAAAGCACACATTAAACGAATAAAGAAACACCAAGACCCGAATAACCCCAGTATTGCAATAAAACATCCAAAGAAAATTAAGAAACCAAAAGTACATATCCTTCCTCCTTTAGGAGACGAACAACATGATAAAGCGCCAGAGAAACAGAATTTATCACCAACAACAGAACTTCCGAAATTCAATGCCAATCAATTATCTGTTATAAAGAAAATAAAAGAATGTGGACCATCAAATGAAATTATGATATCTAAGCTTAATATTGGTATAACCGGAGCAGATTTGAATACATTAATAGGAGATAAGTGGCTTAATGACAAAATATTAAATTTTTATCTAGAGCTTGTAGTAGAGCGAAACAAACAACAACATGGTACAAAAGTTTACGCCATGAATACATTTTTCGTACCAAAACTACTCCAATCAGGCTATGATTCTATCAGGACTTGGACACAAAAAATTAATATATTCTCTTATGAATTAATACTAATCCCCGTACATGTTGACTAGTCACATTGGTGCATAGCAATCATTGACTTCAGAGAAAAGTCAATTAAATATTACGACTCTTTAGGTAAACCTAACCCTAAGCTACTAGATATCTTAGAAGACTATCTAAAAAGGGAAGCTTTAGATAAATTAGGAGAAAATCTTGATACTTCAATTTACGCTAAACAAAATATCTCCGATAATCCGAGACAAACAAACAGCAACGATTGTGGAGTATTCGTCTGCGTAATAGCAGATTATATCTCGCGAAACTGCAAATTAACATTCTCTCAGGAAAATATTCCATATTTTCGTGACAAAATATTACTCGAGATGGTACAAGGGCAAATCTTGAATGATCCACAAAATTTAGTTTAATATAATTCCTAGACATATAGACTATATATACGTATAACACAGCCATAAAACCTTTTATATATAAATAATACATACTTATAACATATGTATATAGTGAGTTCTATACACATAACACATAACTAACAACTAGCATAAGCTGTATAAATTACATTACTAAACATGGGTAACATACTACGTTAGTCCTATCTTCAATCAAAAACTAATATAAAAAGAAAAAAAACTCTAGCGCACCTGAACCGCTAGAAACACTAATGTTCGAAGAACAGTAGAGAAATCGTGCAGGTTTTGAGTGCATAATCTACCGCATGAGCTGCTTATTACGGCCAAACTGTTTCAAACGCCACGTTCTACTTTGGTCTCAAGAATGCATTATAACTCATATGGTGGAAGGTTTCAGATATTACCACTGGCATGAATTTCAACGTTTATGAGAGCAAAACACGGGTTAATTATATTCATTATCAGTTGCTTATTTCACAAAATTTCGAAAGCAGCATCTCATATAACACCAATGAAGAAAATGCTCAGTGCCTGCAGCACTGTAACTGAAGTTGGTGTTTGGGGCTGCGATCCGAAAAATTTGCAGAACTTTAGGAAATGAAACATCGGTTATTTATTTTCATTGTAAATGTTTCCGGTATGAATACTAACTGTAAGCATTTATTGATACAAAAGTAGCACAACCGACTCGTGCTGGCAACCTTTCGCCAGTATCAAAGCCAAAAATATATCACATCTGCTTCACGTTGTTATATTACATTCGAAGTTATAGGAGTATTAAGGGGAGGTTCTCATTCAAATGACTAAAAAGTAAGCAAAATTTGGAATTTTTTTGTGGGCCAATAAAAAAACATAGGAAAAAACAGTTTTAGGATTCAAAAAGCTTATATTTTCGTCATTATTTACAAAGTTTTTCAAGACGAAAAAAACAAAATGGCGCCCGTGGTGACGTTCCGTCTAAGATGCGGTTCGCGTGGAATAACAAAACTGCGTACAGCCTGCTGCCTCAGGATCGATCTGAAAACCAAAACCAATTATAAGGCTCGAAAGTAGGATACTTTTATTGGAGGAATGACCTAAGAACGGGTAAAAAACTTCAAATTTGACATAATGGTGCGATCTCAAACTTTGAAATCGATTTTTTAGCCCTTTTTTTATACTTTGAAGCTTCACAAAAAATAGTTAATACAAAGAATTTGTAGATTTTATAGGTCATTACTCCAATGAAAAGGGTCTTCTTTCGAGAAAACAAAACATGAAGTCTTTCAGTTGAACCGTTTTCAAATGAGATTGTACGCAGTTTAGAAAAATCATGTTTTGAGATAAACGCTTTTAAAGTTTTGAGAACTTTTTCGATAAATTATTCGTGGTAGAATGTTAATATTTTTCGAAAAGTACATGGAATTATGGGTTTTGGATATCGCTGATTACGAATCTGAAGTTACTTTTTCCAAATTCAAAATGGCCGATCCAATATGGCGGACTTCTACCAAAGAAATAAGTGGTATTTCATCCAAAACCGAAAAGAAGGAGGGTTTTGTGATTTATGAACACGAATTTGAGTTAATATGTATCAAAATAAAAAAAATGAAAATGGCGATTCCAATATGGCGGACTTAAATGTGACTTTAACAATTTTGACCAAAAACTTTTGTCTTTCACTGTTTTCTGTGGTTGCTTGATAACTTACGATTAGTCTGCGATGCCAGGTCCGTATAACAGTCCTTCCTCTAACTCGAATTGCTCCTGGAGAGAAATCGCTCGAGTTTTCTTCTCCAGATAAGCCGTCCTCGCGTAGCTGGACACCCTGCGTTCGGCAGCTTGCAGACGTTGATTATCAGAGGTCCTGGCGAAATGGGCTGCTTCAGACCCAACAGCAATTCCCAGCGCGTTCATAGTCTTCAGCAATGACGAGCCTCCTTCATTGAACAAGTTTGCGGCTATATAAGTGACACTTTCCACGGTTTGAGAAGCAGAATGCAAATGTTTCGGAGCCAGTCTCCACACACACCCGTTGAAGCTTTCATTCGAATTCTGGGTATTTCCTCCAGTGCATCGCTGTAGCAAATCATCCGCGGAAAGAGCCTCGTACACGGGTTTGATGGCATCTTGAACGTTCTTTTGAAGAGGATGGTCGTGTTTGAATGAAGCCAGCTCGCCCTTCGCCTCCGCAGCACGCCACTTGCACCAGCTGTTCGCACCTTCTGGACACTTCATATGTTGTGGATCCTTGTCAGTTGAACACTTGTGGAAAAATGTAGCCCATATAGCATCCTTCATGTTCGAAGCAGAGTCGGAGTGCCTTCTGATCGCCAGTCCATAGTATGTCGTCAAATCCGCTATCAGCTTGTCTGTCAGCTTACCCGCGCCTTTTCCTCCGAGTCCCTTGGTTCCTTTCTTCAGCGCTCGCAGTCGGCTGCCCATCCTCTTTTGCACATGCCCTACGCATTCTTTTTTCAGCAAAGGTACGTCTTCGTATGGGTCCAAGTCCAAAAGAGCTTTGAAGGTTTTCGAGTCGCCATCGCCGATGTAATTGGCATATTTGACGCCCAGCAATTCCTCGGAACGCGCAAACATTTCTTTCATAGCGTCCACCTCCATTTTCCCTGCACTGCCATGATGATTCGCAGCGCAGCTTTCGCCATGAGACTCCAGCCATTCGTTGTATTCTGCCGTTCCTTTCTTCGAAGCCCAGTTAGCGCAAGATTGACAGAATGAAGATTTGACGACGAAGTCCAAAACTTTTCCGGAGTACTTCCCAATCAGTGATGAGATCCCGAAAAGAGACGAAAACCCTCGCTTTTTCCAAGAACCGTCTCCAGAAACGGTCAAATGCGTTGCTTCGAAACCATTTTCAGCATTCAGCCTCATTTCCTCGTCCACGGCCTTCTTCTGAATTACTTTAAAAACTGATTTTGTAGCAGTTTGAAGCATAGTGAGAAAACTGTAGTAGATTTTGTTACTAAAAGTGCACGGTATGTCCATCAATCCGCAAAAAGACTTCAAGCTGTGTAGCCCGACCCCAAGCATGCGCATCGCGAACATGAAACGGCGGTTTACTTCATACGAACTGCCGATAGTGGGGCTCGAACCCACATACCGCGTGCTGCACTTACACTTTACCACGAGTTTGAAGGTTAATCCTGCTCCAGATACACGGTTGAATGTAACGTCTCCGCCGCAGGACTTGCAAGCTAAGCATTCACTTAAAAAGCTGAAGATAGTGACGAAGTTGCAAATCACATAACTGATACCTTGGTCCAGTTTAATGTCATCGTAACTCGCGGTTTTCAACTTTTTCGCGGACGTGCTCACGTTTTCGGTGTCGGTTTCGGCGGTAAACTGATTCCCTTTGAATTTCTTCGATGAGGAACGACTACTGCGCCTTTTACTGCCGCGAGTGCCCTTTTTCGACAAATTCGGCATGTTTACGAGAAACAAAATACGCGCACGTGACAGGTTTGAATGGAAAACACCAAAATACTAACAATTGAGATACGCTACAAGCAGACACAGCATCGACATATATGTGGCGTGGAATGAGAAAATGAGGTTTGAGAGGAAAATTTGTAAGGCACACGTATATTCGCTTTCACTTTTTGATGCCTTCTTTGTCTTATTCATAGCACAATAGGAAAGGTCCCAGAAGGTCTCTTTAAATGCATCGCAGGTATCAAGTTTTCGAAATTTCAAACGCCTCTGTTATTTTTAAAAATAAAGTGGATGAGAATGAATCGAGAAAACAAAAAAGAGAAAAATGTCTCACAGTCAAAAATTTGTCATGTTACGGGTAATTCTATTGTCCAACGTCCTCAAGTCCCGTAGGCGTTCGAAATTTTGAAACTTTGATACCTGCGCTGCATTTCCAGAGGACCTTTCCTAGAGTTCTGTGAGTAAGACAAAAAAGGCATAAAAAAAGACAGTAAAAGTGTGCTTTACAAATTTTCCTCTAAAAACCACATTTCCTCATTCCACGCTACATATAATAGACGGCTACTCTGCTCTCGTACAGCCTGACGGCTTTAGAGAAAGAAAAAAAGATGTCAGAGAGAGAGACATGTATAAACCGGAGCAAGAATACGCAAGCGCCCATTCGAATTAACCAATAGTAAGTAACGTAAATAGGTTTCTACCTTAGGCGCGCGTTCCGAGCCGAGAGCGCCCCATGGCGGGATGGCCTGTAGAAACTTTTCTGATGCGCGGATCGGAAAATCGGTTTACCGCAATATAGTAGACACTAATACCTTTCAAAAAATTTAAAGAAAAAAAAATCGAATTTTTGAAAATTTTGAATGAGAACCTCCCCTTAAGAAATTTAGGATTAACTGCAGCGAGTTTTTTCAAATAATGGAAAGCTAAATATTTGCTGTTTATTGTCACTACAATATCATTACCAATTGAAAATTCTACGATAAAACCGCTTAATAAAGATATTGCAAACAAACACAAAACCAACAATAGCTGGCAACTCCATCGTGGCTTTTCAACCAAATTTGGCCTGAATAATGCTTGTAGTAGGTTCCATTAATTGTATGAAATTCGTATTGATTTCATGACTGCACTGGAAGTTATAGGGCAAAAAGTTTTATTTTCCTGAGCGAATTTTCAAATCCAAAGACACAAAAATTACCATAGCTGGCAGCACCAATCGAATTTTTCAACCAAATTTCTACCAAACAGAGTTTAGAGTAAGGTGCAGCTACTGTGTCAATTTCATGAAAATTTGGTTACTTATTCAAATTTCATAGGGCAAAAAGCAGTTTTTTTTCTTTGTAATTTTTCAAGATGGCACCACTGGCACAGAGTTGCCCACAATTCAAAATCGCTTCTATCAGACCTGGTCCTACTTAAGTCCAATGCATTCTGTAAATTTCAATGGTATCTGATTATTGATTCGTGAGTTCCCGTGAACAGAAGTTTTTGATACTAAAAATATAGGTTAACTGGGAAAGGGTTACCGTTCTTGTCCGACATGAAATTTCCAAAGTTTTACTTTGAACGTGTAGATAAAGCATAAGATTTGTATACAGATTGGTTTTATTGTAAGAAACGGACATTTTTAGGATATTCGATGATTTGAATGTTTTCACTTCCAAATTTTTATTTTTTCAAATTTAAGACACCAAAATTATCATAGCTGGCGGCTCCAACCGAATTTTTCAACCAAATATCTACTAAACGTGGTTTGAAGTAAGATCCAGCTACTGTGTGAATTTCGTCAAAATCGAACGATTCAATCAGAATTTATAGGGCTAAAAGCAGTTATCTCTTTTAGTGATTTTTCAAGATGGCACCACTGGCACAGAATCACCCGCATTTCAAAATCACTTCTATCAGACCTGGTCCTATATAGGACCAATACATTCTGCAAATTTCAATAAATTCTGCTCATTGGATCGTGAGTTTCCGTGAACAGAAGTTTTTGATGCTAAAAATATAGGTAAATTGGGCAAGGGTTACCAGGCGTGCCCGTTATACCATATCTTTTTTTTTTTTGTTTATGTAAACAAAGCACAAGATTTACATATGAGTGGCTTTTTTTTGAAGAAACGGCAGTTTTTCAAGAGAGACGATGATTTGAAGGTTTTCACTTTCAGTACCTGCCTTAGCTACAGGGTTGCCAGCACGCTCATCAAAAGCTACACAAATCAACAACTAAATAATACCAATATGTCCTCAAAATTTCGTAATGATTCAATAGCTCTGTCAAAAGTTATCGCAATTTAAAAATTTTCAAGTTTTCCCGTTCTGTTTTTAGGCACCCAGCGCACACATGGGGTTAAAAAATTCCAAAACATTATCCGATTCACATGTAAAACACGTTCAAAATTTATTTCGTCAACTTTATTTTTGCAAAACTTATTTGTGTACGGAATAATAGGTATATTAAAAATATCACTAAAATGGCCGCCGGCGCCAAAGGGTTAAAGATTTTTAACTTTTTCTGAGACCGGGCACTATTCTGCATATACACCAATGTGTCCTGAAAATTTCAGCTCAATCGGATGGCGCGTTCCTGAAATTTTTTCACTGAAATTTTTTGATGATATATATATATATATATATAGAAATATGAATTTTTGGCCAAAGTGATTTTAATACTAATGTTCTTCTTCGAACATTAGTAAAAAAAACTCCAGCGCACCTGAACCGCTAGAAAACTAATTTTCGAAGAAATTGTCTTTGAGTGACAAAAAAGTGTGGAAAGACGTAATACACTGTTTTGTAAAATCATATCAACCATTCCTTATCCAAAGCAACAAAACTCAACTATAACACAAATGCTGAAAATGTTCAGTGCTGGTAACACTTTCCGAACGAAGCAGCAATAAGTTAACCATAACAAGCTCATACTTAAATCAACTTATCCTTTGAATTTCGTTCTCATCGCAGGATTTCATCGAAAGTTTCAGCGGTTAAACGTTGTTTGAGGCTGCCATCCGAAAAATGTTTAAAACTCGGAAAATTTAAAAATTGATTTCTTATTTTTATTGCAAATGCTTTGCATATGAGAACGTAATTTGAAGCATCTGTTGGTGCAATATTAACGGAAATGGCACATTGCTGGTTAGCTTGTGTCAGCAGCAAAGCAAAATACATACCAAATCTGCTTCACGTTAAGTTAAACCCAACCAGTAAATTTCGTTTCGATTGAATCACTGCGCTGGAAGGTATACGGGTGAACAGAATTCTAGGATTACCACCCCCAAAACTTTTCAAATTTTTAAAACGCTAATATTTGTTGTTAATTTTAATTGCAGGATCATTCGGAATTGGAAATCTAATGAGATAATCGCTCAGTAAAGAAATTCCACAAAATTACCAAAATGGTCATAACTGGCAGCCCTTTCACGATTTTTATACGAAGTTCCCACGACATTTATTTCACATTAAGGTCCATTTACTGCATGAACTTCGTTGTGATTCCTACACTGGACCGGAAGTTATAGGGAAAAAAGCTTAATTTTGCTGAGCAAATTTGCAAGATTTATGAGACAAAAATCACCACAGCTGCCAGCCCTATACTAATTTTTCAACCAAATTTTCACCAAATGTTACATAAAGTAACATGCAAGTATAAATTTCGTTAAAATCTGATGGCTGAATCGGAAGTTATAGGCCAAAAAGTTGTTTTGTTTTTCTCAGTGATTTTTCAAGATGGTACCACTGCCACAGGGTTGCCCGCATTTCAAAATCACTTCTACCAGACCTGGTCTTAGCTAATATCAACATGTCCTGCAAATTTCATTATGGTCGGATTATCCGGTCGTCAGTTCTCGTGAACAGAACTTTCGAGTGCTGAAAATAGAGGTAATTTGGTGATGGGTGGCCGTTCTTATGCAAATCGGAATTTTGAAAATTTTATCTTGAGATGAAGGACAAAGAATAAAATTTATCAAAGATTTGAAATTTTTGTCAAAAATCACAAATTTTTCAGGAAGGTCAATGAGTTGAAGGATTTTTTTTCAGCATCCTGCCACAGCTACAGGGTTACCCGCTTTATGCTGAAAATCTATATGTGCCAAATTTTAGTCAACATCAATACGCTCTGTAATTTTCACGATGATCCATTGTTTTTCTTACAAGTAATGAAAAATCAAAATTTTAAAAAACATCCTTGCCTACTTTTAGGCACCGTGCACCCACGCACGGCTCAAAATTTCCAATTCTTTATCAAAGGCAAGCTTAGAACATAATTCGTTTTCATTTCCAATACTTTTCTTTAACAAAAATTTACACTGCTTGGAAATATAGGAGTTCCTCAAAATTCACTAAAACGCTCGCTGCCGCCAAAAGGTTCAGGATATCTGAATTTGAGCAAATTATGGACCTATTTATTATATACATCTACGTTCTCCGAAAATTTCAGCTCAATCGGATCAGCCACTCCAGAGATTATCTCCCTTAATCATTTTGCTGATATATAAATATATATATATATATATATATATATATATATATATATATATATATATATATATATATATATATATATATATATATATATATATATATATATATATATATATGTATATATACATATATATATATATATATATATATATATTATATATATATATATATATATATATATATATATATATATATATATATATACATATATATATATATATATATATATATATATATATATATATATATATATATATATATATACATATATATATATATATATATATATATATATATATATATATAAAGAAATAAATTTTTATTTATCTTGCAAATTTTTTATCCGGGGAACCATAATCACAAATCAATAACCTTTATGAGTAAATTTTTTCCATGGATATAAGTCGGAGATGTTAAAATTTGTCACAACCAGCGTAAATAACAATTAATGATTTCCAACTGCAAGTGGTCACACCAGTCAAGTATGCACTGTGTGCTGGTGTCTGATGAGAATCAGTGCATGCTTTCGAAACCACTTTGTCAAATAAAAAATTTTCAAGATAAATAAAATTTTTTCAATTTTAATCATCCCGTAAAAACAATTCCAATTTGATTATGCTTTCGGAGGCTTATTCCGCAAAACGATCGAGTTTCCCGTATCAATTATTCTCTGCTTTGATAAGCTTTAGAGACGATATACGTTGTCTATGCAATTATAGACAAGAAGGGAACCGTGACCACAAATCAATAACCTTTATGAGTAAATTATTTCCATGGATATAAGTCGGAGATGTTAAAATTTGTCACAACCAGCGTAAATAACAATTAATGATTTCCAACTGCAAGTGGTCACACCAGTCAAGTATGCACTGTGTAGGGATGTTCATTTAACATATATATCGATATTTTTTCCGATATGATATATCGAAACTCTATATCGATAGTTTGCTATATATCGAAATGTAAATATCGATTTTTCGATATATCGAAATCGAATCAAAAATAATATATATTGGATAATTTATTTCCTTTATTGCGTTGGGCCTTTGGTTAGTTTGGCTATGCGGTAAGAATGAGCACATAAATTATGAAATTTCTGGAAAATTTTCGAAAAGTACAAATGTTGGCATAATATGAAGTTTACTACTACTACTGGATAAAAAAGCAGAAAATATCCTTGGAAAAATTCCATGTGAAAAATTATATTTATTCTTAAACTCATAATGAATGTACTCATTTCTGAACTTAACGTCTCCTAACCCCCACCCACAATGAAGAGTTGACCATATCGGCTTCGAAACCGTTGTCTGTAGGAAATTAATGTAACAAACCTTAACCTAAAATAGCGCAATTCATAAGGAAAGGTAAGACTTCATTAACAGTAAATAGTTAAAAGAAGAAATTTAACACAAATCAATTATATTTAATATATGTAAAAAAAAGAAATAGAATACAAATCAATCATGATAAAACGATTTTTTCAAAGTTCCCAATATTTTTTGCTTAAACCTTGCATAAATAAAAATTTGTTCACCCGTTTAGCTTGTAACCGATTTGTCTGTTGAGTTAAGACCTGCGTAGCCTTCGAAAATAATCTTTCAGAAGGCACAGAACTACCCAGTAAATAATTTAGTGAGCGTTCACTAAAAACGATAGTTTCTCGACAATCAACAGACATATCCCTCATACGAAACCGAGCCTGCTCATAAAACGATACGCAGCAATAATTTTGCTTAGGATGACCGACGCAATAAATAATGCAAGCCATGTGTATGTGCCCTATGGCCTATGCGGCTCAGTAGCAGATTTTACATAGATTTTTCTCCTAGTTTGCTGGTCGCGATATTTCAAACAAAATTTCAGTTTAATTCGACTGTGCTGTGAATTCGTCTATCGCTAATAATTCATAAAAGTATCACTTTTAACGAGTATATAGGTGATACATACTCGCTAAAACTACATTTTTTCTAACTCATTTACGAATCGTTAAAAATGATTCTTCCCGGATGGCCATTTTAGTAGGACCAATGAATCGTTTTCGACTCATTTGCGAGCGCGTTAACGACAAAAACATTCGTAAAATATGACTCTTTTATGAATTAATTACGATGCATTTGGTTTGCTGGGTAGCGACCATAGCCAAGTACTTGTATGCAATATTGTATTACTTCGGAAATTGTACTTTATAATCAACCCATACTGCTAAAGGGCTTTCATTTAATCTGCTAAAGATAATTCGTCTGAGACACTTTCATCAGTTTTATTTGTTTTCCAATGTCGTTGAACTAAATGATGATGATCGCTCCAGAGACTAAAACCGGACTGAGTTTTGTCTGAGCCATCCGAGTCTGATCCCGCAGCTACACATAATTCATCTTACTGATCTTTTTTCATTAGTTCTTTGATTTTAAGTATGGCATTCGAACAAGCCAGTTGGTCTTCAAAATGAAGTTCCTTGAATCGCGGATACAAAGATAAAATCTATAAATAGAACAAATCGAGAGATTTACTAATTTAGATATTCCTTTTGATTCCTCCGCTACCTAAGTTCTACGAGCTTTTGGCATTAACTTCAAAAATTCGCGTACACACGGCTCACTATCTCCATTGTAAGACTAAGTTTTTTTTAAAGTTAGTTAATTTAAATTAATTATTTAAAGTACTTTTAATCTGTAAAAAAAAGATAAACTTAAGTTTTGTCAATTTACGAGGATGGCCAGCACGATGTACACAATCCAATTAATTAGACCAATTAATTAGAAAACAATACAAAAGCAAACAGACTGGTTTGAACGGTTTGCTTCTTTTCGTTCTCTTCTCTTGCTCGACCAGTGGTTAGCTTGCGCCTTGACACGAAAAATTGTTGACCAACTCATTTGCAAGCACAATACGATATTCTTGTATCGGATAATATATCGATATTATAATAATCGATATCTGAGGATTCGATTATATCGTGTTGATTAGATATATCGGGAGTCGAATATCGATATTTCTTAAATATTGATATATATCGGACATCCCTAGCACTGTGTGCTGGTGTCTGATGAGAATCAGTGCATGCTTTCGAAACCACTTTGTCAAATAAAAAATTTTCAAGATAAATAAAAATTTTTCAATTTTAATCATCCCGCAAAAACAATTCCAATTTGATTATGCTTTCGGAGGCTTATTCCGCAAAACGATCGAGTTTCCTGTATCAATTATTCTCTGCTTTGATAAGCTTTAGAGACGATATACGTTGTCTATGCAATTATAGACAAGAAGGGAACCGTGACCACAAATCAATAACCTTTATGAGTAAATTATTTCCATGGATATAAGTCGGAGATGTTAAAATTTGTCACAACCAGCGTAAATAACAATTAATGATTTCCAACTGCAAGTGGTCACACCAGTCAAGTATGCACTGTGTGCTGGTGTCTGATGAGAATCAGTGCATGCTTTCGAAACCACTTTGTCAAATAAAAAATTTTCAAGATAAATAAAAATTTTTCAATTTTAATCATCCCGCAAAAACAATTCCGAGTTTAATACTATGGTTCTTCGAACATTAGTAATAAATATTAACTATAGTAAAATCTTACAGGACATAAAAATGTTACACTCCTTGCTATGTATGATTATACTGATCACAAGGACGACAAAAACATCCAATCAAGAAATACAAGTGCATAATCTTAATAGCAATAACGGATACTTAACGATGGAACTTGAAAAAATTCGCCTTATTGAAGATTACAGTAAAATGCGCGTCATTAACAGAACTGAATTTGAAAATTCTAAAAATTTGATTAAATCCAACTTGATTTCCCTTAATTCTAAATCTAAGCTATTAGGTCAAAACGATTTATATAATACTATCTATAATACCTTAAATCAGAGCCTAAAAATTTTGGAAGAAAAAATTGAAAACATAAATCCGCATTATAGGCGTAAACGAGGACTTGCTAATGTAATTGGTAAAGGCCTAAAGTTCATAGCAGGAACCATGGATGATGACGATGAGGCAAAAACAAAAACCTTACTCGAACATTTATATGATCAATAAAATAAGCTAACCGAGCAAAACAATAATCAAGTAGTAATTAATAAAAAAAAATTATACGCAGGTATTGAACCTTACAAATCATATTAATAATCAACAACTAACAATCAAAAAATACATTGACAATCTTGCAATTGATTTCTCGAATAGAATCACAACACTAGAAGAAGAAATGACAATTATGCAATATGTCTATCAGTTGAACAATCATATAACATTGTTATCAAATCACATAGATAATATTGAGCAGGTACTCCTCACCAGTAAATTAGGCATATTATCAAAAAATATTCTTAGCACTGAAGAGCTTAAATCTGTTCCTAATTTAGAAACCTAACAAAACATAAAAACTTCAGTAATGTCTTACAAAACTACCATCGTCATTATTCTCTTTATCCCAAATTTCTCTAGTCTAAACTATTCTAAAGTACATATCGAACCAATTGATTTCTCATCTTGCTTGACCATCGAAAACTTGTCCCTTAATGATCTAAAATTGGAAAACATTAACAACAGAAAATATTTAGATAAATTGAAACATACAAACATACACAAATTATATCCAACTACAGTATCAACATAGTTTTAATTATTTTCTTAGTAGTAATTTTATGTATGAAAATTTGTTATAAGAATCAAAATGAGAGAAAAGAAAACTTAAAAATTGTTCAAAACAAAGTAAACACAAATGTAAATACTACTTCGCAGGAGCTTCGGTCTAACGATGGGGGAGTTACAAGATCTTTCAGACAGATCATATAGCATTATTTTCAAATGCTATCATTAATACATTCTTGCATTAACGTGCACAATTCACCTGAATTGTGCAACGCCGAATTGTGCAACGAAGATCAAGTTGAACACGCGCATCCGCTAGAAACAATTTGTTTACATTTAATTTATCTAAATTCCAAAGGTCTGCATTGGCGTACTTTGCTCCAATTACAAATTCATGTCGCGACGGTTACAATTCCCACGGCAAACCGAAGTTTCATTTTCAATTAGCAACAAACTTGTAGTTAGTTCTAAGTTAGACTTAAGCAAGTCAACTCGACTGAATCATTACCGGGGAATAAAGATCATATAACAGATTATATATTATAATAAACCCGTGTTTTAATCGTTACAATATTTTTTTTAAGAAATATTAAAACGCGAATCTAAAGTTTTAAGCTCGTGAAGACGAAGTATGGATCCCGAGTGGCGATGTTCCTCGAAGAGGGCTCTTACTATTTCCTACCAGTGCGTTTCTCCAGTGGGTTGAAAACACAGAAGGACGTCAGTCAACTAAATCAGAATACAACTAACTTCTATTTGGGGGCCCGGCAGCTCTGCTCGCTAAGGCGTCAGGCTGAAAAGCGGGGTGCTACGGGGCCTGCGGGTTCGAGTCCCGCCAGTGCCATGGCTGTAAGTGTGAATGCGTGTAATTGTCTATGAGGGTGGCAAATGGGCCCAAACTGGTGGCCTAATGCTGGCCGCGTTCGCGGCAGCCCTCCTCACTAACCTAACTAATCTAACCTCTACTTCATCTACGAGGGAAAAGATGAAAATAGAGGAGGTTTAGTTAATATACGTTTTGAAGAGAAAAAATGATAGGTAAAATTATGTTATGATTTCAATAAAAATAAGGTCGAAATATTCAACATCTTTTTACTAATGTTCGAAGAACATTAGTATTGAAATCGATTCGGCCAAAAATTCATATTTCCATATATATATATATATATATATATATATATATATATATATATATATATATATATATATATATATATATATATATATATATATATATATATATATATATATATATATATATATATATATATATATACATATATATATATATATATATATATATATATATATATATATATATATATATATATATATATATATATCATCATAAAATTTCAGTGAGATAATCTCAGGAACGCGCCATCCGATTGAGCTGAAACTTTCAGGATACATTGGTGTATGTGCAGAATAGGTCCAGGTCTCACTAAATGTCAGTTATTGTTAACCTTTTGGCGCCGGCGGCCATTTAAGTGATATTATTAATATACCTATTATTTCGTACACAAATAATTTTCGCAAAAAATTAAGTTGACAAAATAAATTTTTAACGTGTTTTACATGTAAATCGGATTTTTTTTTGGAATTTTTTAACCCCATGTGTGAGCTGGGTGCCTAAAAAGAGAACGGGAAAATTTGAAAATTTTTAAATTGCGATAACTTTTGACTGAGCTGTTTAATCATTACAAAATTTTCAGGACATATTTGTATTATTTAGTTGTAGATTTGTGTAGCTTTTAATGAAGGTGCTGGCAACCCTGTATCTAGGGCAGGCACTGAAAGTGAAAACCTCCAAATCATCGTCTCTCTTGAGGAAATGCCGCTTCTTCGAAAAAGAGCCACTCATATATAAATTTTGTGCTTTGTTTACATAGACAACAAAAAAAATTTGAGATGGTATAACGGGCACGCCTGGTAACCCTTGCCCAATTTACCTATATTTTTAGCATCAAAAACTCCTGTTCACGGAAACTCACGATCCGATGAGCAAAATTAATTGAAATTTGCAGAATGTATTGGCCTTACATAGGACCAAGTTTGATAGAAGTGATTTTGAAATGCGGGCAATTCTGTGCCAGTGGTGCCATCTTGAAAAATCACTAAAAAAGATAACTGTTTATAGCCTTATAAATTCTGATTGAATCGTTCGATTTTAACGAAATTCGCACAGTAGCTGGACCTTACTTTAAACCACGTTTTGTCGAAATTTGGTTGAAAAATGCGGTTGGAGCTGCCAGCTATGATAATTTTGGTGTCTTAAATTTGAAAAAAAAAAATTTGGAAGTGAGAACATTCAAACCATCGAATATCTCAAAAATGTCCGTTTCTTACAATCAAACCAATCTGTATACAGATCTTATGCTATATGTACACGTTTAAAGTTAAACTTTGGAAATTTAATGTCGGACAAGAACGGTAACCCTCTCCCAGTTAGCCTATATTTTTAGCATCAAATACTTCTGTTCACGGGAACTCACGAACCAATAATCAGATACAGCTGAAATTTACAGAATTCATTGGACTTAAGTAGGACCAGATTTGATAGAAGCGATTTTGAATTGTGGGCAACTCTGTGCCAGTGGTGCCATCTTGAAAAATTACAAAGAAAAAAAACTGCTTATTGCCTTATGAAATGTGAATTAGTAACCAGATTTTCATGAAATTGACACAGTAGCTGGATCTTACTCTGAGCTCTGTTTGATCGAAATTTGGTTGAAAAATTCGATTGGTGCTGCCAGCTATGGTAATTTTTGTGTCTTTGGTTTTGAAAATTCGCTCAGGAAAATAAAACTTTTTGCCCTATAACTTCCAGTGCAGTCATGAAATCAATACGAATTTCATACAATTAATGAAACCTATTATAAACATTATTCAAGCCAAATTTGGTGTAAAAGCCACTATAGAGTTGGCAGCTATTGTTGGTTTTGTGTTTAATTGCAATATCTTTATTTAGCGGTTTTATCATAGAATTTTCAAATGGTAATGATATTGTAGTGACAATAAACAGCAAATATTAAGTTTTCGATTATTTGAAAAAACTCGCTGCAGGTAACCCTAAATTTCTTTATACTCCTATAACTTCGAATGTAATATAACAACGTGAAGCAGATGTGATATATTCTTGGCTTTGATACTGGCAGAAGGTTGCCAGCACGAGTCGGTTGTGCTACTTTTGTATCAATAAATGGTTACAGTTAGTATTCATACCGGAAACATTTACAATGAAAATAAATAACCAATTCCCAAAGTTCTGCAAATTTTTCGGATCGCAGCCCCAAACACCAACTTCAGTTACAGTGCTGCAGGTACTGA
The DNA here is from genome assembly GCA_963978885.1 of Nemotelus pantherinus. Lineage (NCBI taxonomy): Eukaryota > Metazoa > Arthropoda > Insecta > Diptera > Stratiomyidae > Nemotelus > Nemotelus pantherinus. The sequence goes on from OZ022264.1 coordinate 143,425,435, forward strand.
CCATTTTCTTCATTGATGTTATATGAGATGCTGCTTTCAAAATTATGTGAAATAAGCAACTGATAACGAGTATAATTAACCCGTGTTTCGCTCTCATAAACGTTGATATTCATGCCAGCGGTAATATCTGAGACCTTCTACCATATGAGTTATAATGCATTCTTGAGACCAAAGTAAAACGTGGCATTTGAAACAGTTTGGCCGTAATAAGCAGCACATATGGTGGAATATGCACTCAAAATGTGCACGATTCTTCTACTGTTCTTCGAACATTAGTGTTTCTAGCGGTTCAGGTGCACTAGAGTTTTTTTTTAATTATTTCCTACATTATTTTTAGTTTCTTTTCTCAGGAGTTACAAAATTTCAGTTATTTTACAGGTATCAACAAATTTTCAATTAGGAATGATTTTCAATAGAGGCAAGTGCTGTGTGATGGAGTCAAGATTAAATGTAAAATTATTTCACCTCGTTAAAAATATATTCGCAAACAATTGTATTTTAATTCATAATAAAATAAATCATTTTTTCTTTATATTACACGTTTTTTATTTCACACCTGAGTTCATTAGCATTATGGGATACAAATTGAAATTTTATTCAGATTCATATTCAGCTTATTACCGGTTTTCACTTTTGTGCTCATTTGTATAACTGACCTACGTCACATCAACACAACATATACAAATCTGATAGCAAAACAACACATACCGGTTCAGATAGATTGCTTACCGGCTTCAAGTCAAAACTTAACAGCTCGCCCGGCTTTTTACTTACAAATAGTGTAAAAAATACAACCACGGTACCAGGAAACAAGATTGCTGGCATATGGGGCCAAGACGCCAAAAATCAAGATTGCTGGCACATGGTACAGCTTGTTTACAAACAATCTGCATCGTACCCAAAATGGCAACGGCTTCAAGCTCACGAATAAAATTATCAGATCTGCATCGACTCCTCCTCATAATCAAAATACCAGATCCCGGCTCTGCCAACTCAACTCACGACAACATCTCAAGCGAAAAAAAATTTGTCTAAACAACTAAAAATAGCTCGATTTTCGTATGAAAAACCTGTGCTACTCGGCTGCGGAAGACTTTTATAAAAGCATTATGATTTGGACAGGTTTCACTTGTTTTCGCCGTGTATTTCTTATGGCGTTTTCCTCGAAAAATCAACTTATGTCTACAAGAACAGCAAAACATCAACAAGACACAACTTCGAAAACGCATATGTCTTTTCTACTTGCACAACGTACACTAGCAATGTACTCTCCTGCTTCTACGACAATTTTACACCGAGTATGAAAGAGCAAAAGAAATTATTTTTGTATGGAAAACCGGACTATTGTCCACTCTTACTACTTCCTTCAAATCATTGACCCTCCTCAAACATTTTTTATTTTTGGCAAAACATTTAAATCATGGATAAATCTTAACCTTTGTCCATCATGTCAAATTAAAATTTTTAAAATTAGGATTTGCACAAGAACGGCAACCCATCACCAAATTACCTCTATTTGCAGCACTCGAAAGTTCTGTTCACGAGAACTGACGACCGGATTATCCGATCATAATGAATTTTACAGGACATATTGGTATTAGCTAGGACCAGGTCTGATAGAAGTGATTTAGAAATCCGGGCAACCCTGTGGCAATGGTACCATCTTGAAAAATCACTGAGAAAAAAAAAACGGTTTTTGGCCTATCACTTCCGATTTCGCCATCAGATTTTAACGAAATTCACACAGTACTGAAATCTAATTTTCAAAAATATTTGGTGAAAATGTGGTTAAAAAATTAGAATAGGGCTGCCATTTATGGTGAGTTTTGTCTCATAAATCTTGCAAATTTGCTCAGCAAAATAAAGCATTTTTCGCTATAACTTCCGGTCCAGTATAGAAATCAAAACGAAGTTCATGCAGTAAATGGCCCTTAATGAAAAGTAAATGTCGTAGGAATTTCATAAGAAAATCATGAAAGGGCTGCCAGCTATGATCATTTTTGTAATTTTGTGGAATTTCTTCATTGGGCGATTATGTCATTAGATTTGCAAATGGGAATGATCCTGCAATGAAAATTAACAACAAAATTTAACGCTTTAAAAACTTGAAAAGTTTTGAGGGTGGTAGTCCTAAAATTCTTTTCACCCGTATAACTTCCAGCGCAGTGATTCAATCCAAACGAAATTTACTGGTTGGGTTTAACTTAACGTGAAGCAGATTTGGTATATATTTTGCTCTGCTGCTGACACAGGGTAACCAGCATTAGTCATTTTCGTAAATAATGCACCAACAGATGCTTCAAATAACGTACTCATGTGCAAAGCATTTTCAATACAAATAAGAAACCAATTTTCAATTTTTCCGAGTTTTGAACATTTTTCGGATGGCAGCCTCAAACAACGTTTAACCGCTTAAACTTTCGATGAAATCCTCCGATGAGAACGAAATTCAAAGGATAAGTTGATTTCAGTATGAGCTTGTTAAGGTAAACTTATTGTTGCTTCGTTGGGAAAATATGGCCAGCACTGAACATTTTCATCATTTGTGTTGTACTTGAGTTTTGTTGCTTGGGATAAGGAATGGCTGATATGATTCTACAAAAAAGTGTATTACGTCTTTCCACATTTTTTTGTCACTCAAAGACAATTTCTTAGAAAATTAGTTTTCTAGCGGTTCTAAGTGTTTTTATTGAAAAGTGAGCAGTGGAGATGGTGTGGAAAAACTGTAAATAATACAAGGGTGGTTGAAGCTGAAACTAAAATAATAAAAAGGTGAAAACTGAAAATAATAAAAAGGTGGTTGAAAATAATCATGATTTGATAGGATAAAATTAAAAATTGGACATATGATTTGGACATTAATTGGACATTAATGGTGGTTATGAATAACTGATTTGTGAAATGCATAATAAACAATCTTTAATTTTGAAAAATAGCAACGCATTTGGTGCGAAGCAGCAAGATAAATAAATTTTCAGTTGAAAAAAGGTTTTTTAAGTTTTTAATACATTTGGCTTGAAGGTCAATGGCGTGCCAATACTAAGTCATTATAAGCAAAATAAGGAAAATTAGTTGAAGAAAAATGATATTTTTTATGCTGAAATAATCAATTATTTCGCTGTGCTTAAAGCATAGTATGAAAGAATGAATACCAAAAATGTTATTGTATACGCTTTTGAGAATTACATTTTGCGCTTGTTTGCCAATTTTAACGACGTAATTTTTTAACATTCATGAATTTCTAGTACACTTGCCTTTCTCCTCTCCAATTACATCCTCTCTCTGTCCTGAAAACAATGCTCAAGCACATTTCGTGGTTTTAATTGGAGCATATTTTTGTACGAAGATCAAATTTTATTCGCTTTACAAAAATTAAACTAATGATATATAACTTCCGTTTTGGCCGACCCAAATTTTTATGATACGAGCCGTCACTGGTTTACAGTATTAAGTTCTTTTGAAATTAAATTGATAAGAATGGTGTAGAATAGAGTGCGTAGAACTACCTTCTGGAACCGCATAATTTTTACTAATGTTCGAAGAAAAAAATCTGTATTAAAAGCACTTTGGCCAAAAATTCATATTTCTCTCTCTCTCTCTCTCTCTCTCTCTCTCTCTCTCTATCTATATATATATATATATATATATATATATATATATATATATATATATATATATATATATATATATATATATATATATATATATATAGCAAGTATTGGCACGCCATTGAGCTTCAAGCCAAATGTATTAAAAACCTAAAAAAAATGTTTGAACTGAAAATTTATTTATCTTGCTGCGTCGCACCAAATGCGTTGGTATTTTTCAAAATTAAAGATTGTTTATTATGCATTTCACAAATCAGTTATTCCTAACAACCATAAATGTCCAATTAATGCCCAAATCATATGTCCAATTTTTAAATATTATCCTATCAAATCATGATTATTTTCAACCACCTTTTTATTATTTTCAGTTTTCACCTTTTTATTATTTTAGTTTCAGTTTCAACCACCTTTGTATTATTTTCAGTTTTTCCACACCATCTCCACTGCTCACTTTTCAATAACAACACTAAGAACCGCTAGAAAACTAATTTTCTAAGAAATTGTCTTTGAGTGACAAAAAAAAATGTGGAAAGACGTAATACACTTTTTTCTAGAATCATTTCAGCCATTCCTTATCCCAAGCAACAAAACTCAAGTACAACACAAATGATGAAAATGTTCAGTGCTGGCCATATTTTCCCAACGAAGCAACAATAAGTTTACCTTAACAAGCTCATACTGAAATCAACTTATCCTTTGAATTTCGTTCTCATCGGAGGATTTCATCGAAAGTTTAAGCGGTTAAACGTTGTTTGAGGCTGCCATCCGAAAAATGTTCAAAACTCGGAAAATTTGAAAATTGGTTTCTTATTTTTATTGAAAATGCTTTGCATATGAGTACGCAATTTGAAGCATCTGTTGGTGCATTATTTACGAAAGTGACTAATGCGGGTTACCCTGTGTCAGCAGCAGAGCAAAATATATACCAAATCTGCTTCACGTTAAGTTAAACCCAACCAGTAAATTTCGTTTGGATTGAATCACTGCGCTGGAAGTTATATGGGTGAAAAGAATTTTAGGACTACCACCCTCAAAACTTTTCAAGTTTTTAAAGCGTTAAATTTTGTTGTTAATTTTCATTGCAGGATCATTCCCATTTGCAAATCTAATGACATAATCGCCCAATGAAGAAATTCCACAAAATTACAAAAATGATCATAGCTGGCAGCCCTTTCATGATTTTCTTATGAAATTCCTACGACATTTACTTTTTATTAAGGTTCATTTACTGCATGAACTTCGATTTGATTTCTATACTGGACCAGAAGTTATAGCGAACAAAGCTTTATTTTGCTGAGCAAATTTACAAGATTTATGAGACAAAACTCACCATAAATGGCAGCCCTATTCTAATTTTTTAACCACATTTTCACCAAATATTTTTGAAAATTAGATCCAAGTACTGTGTGAATTTATATTTAAATATATATATATATATATATATATATATATATATATATATATATATATATATATATATATATATATGTATATAAATATATATATTTATAGAAATATATATATATATATATATATATATATATATATATATATATATATATATATATATATATATATATTTATATATATATATATATATATATATATATATATATATATATATATATATATATAAATATCTATATATATATATATATATATATATATATATATATATATATTTATATAAATATATATATATATATATATATATATATATATATATATATATATATATATATATATATGTATATATATATATATATATATATATATAAATATATCTTCAAAAAATTTCAGTCTAGAAATCTCAGGAACGCGCGGTCCGATTAAACTGAAATTTGCAGGATACATTGGTGTTTATGCAAGATAGTGCCAAGTCGCACAAAAAGATAATAATCTTTTACCCTTTGGCGCCGGCGGCCATATTAATGATATTTTAAATATACCTATTATTCTGTCAATAAATAACTTTTGCAAAAATGAAGTTTATGGAATGAATTTTGAACGTATTTGAAATGTGAATTAGGTAAATTTTTTGAAATTTTTAATCGTATGTGCGCCCTAGGTGCCTAAAATAAGATTGAAATATGTGGAAAATTTTTGAATTGCGATAACTTTTTATTTAATCATTAGATCATTATGAAACTTAATTAACATATTAATGTTGTTAAGTTGCACACTTGCGTGCGGGCAACTCTGTAGCTACGGCAGGCACTGAAAATGAAAACATTCAAATTATCAAATCTCATAAACTTTGAAATTCATAAAAGTGGTAATATCTTAAACCTTTCCACCATATGAGTTATAATGCAGTCTTGAGATCAACGTAAAACGTGGCGTTTGAAACAGTTTGGCCGAAATAAGCAGCTCGTTTGGTAGAATATGCACTCAAAACCTGCACGATTCTTTTACTGTAATTCGAACATTAGTGTTTCTAGCGGTTCTGGGGCGCTAGATTTTTTTTGTTTTATACCTACTTAAAATAGTGGCAGTGCAATTGAAAGGCGAATGTTAATAATTTTTCCGTGAACAGCATTGGTGAACATTGCATTTGTTTGTATAGCGAGTAAGCTCTTTTACTTAACCGCTTGTCAGTTGAATACAAAAATCCACCTGACGTTATCTTGTGCTACGGTTCAATACCGTTGCACCTTCTTAGCAATAAAAGACGGTACGCTTCGATTTAGTGTCAATGTACAATCACTTTATTTCTTGCACTTACTTAAATACCAAATAATTGCTTACATGACTATTCGCTTCCGATTATTTCATGCTACATTCAAAACAAACTTTACATAATATTAGGCGCGTTTTTTTGCTCCTCTATCCAGCGGAGAGTAGAATGAGAGTAGAGTAGACGCATTGAAAACAACAACAACACTCCTACACCAGTGAATTCACTGGTGTAGGAGTGTTGTTGTTTTCAATGCGTCTACTCTACTCTCATTCTACTCTCCGCTGGATAGAGGAGCAAAAAAACGCGCCTATTATGATACACATTTTCATGCCTCGTACATTAAATCAGGTCATATTGCATTCAAACAAACTTGAACTTCAATTACTTATTTAGGTACATGCACGAAGCACAATTACAGCTACGCAAAATGTTTATGCTGCAAGGCCGTTACTGCAAGCTGATATTTGTAAACAAACATTATTGCGGGCAGAATACTATTTGCTTATCCGCCGCTTATAAAACTAGAACAGAAAATACAATTACTTTGCGATTTCATGATATTGGCATACATTTTATATTAAATAACCTGACATACTGAACTAATATGATAATTCAATTACATTACTATTTTCTATGTCAATTACTAAAAAACGATGATCAAACATTCTCCCCCGCGTTGAACAAATCGATCAACCATCACTCCTCTGGATCAACGGAAATAGTAAACGATGGCGTTGGTTGGCTTCTGGGTCGAGGCGCTGGTGTTGGTTTTCTCATGGTGGCGTTGAAAGCTCCTTGCTTGCGTTTCCATACTAAGTATGCGGCTATGATGATGATACAAGCTAGTCCTGTGTAGCCCAGGGTAAAATGGTGAATGTCCGTTGGGTCAAGATTAGTATGAAGATCTTCCTGCAGCAATAGATTGTGTATATTGGCCTTTAGCTCCGTCAGATTCTTCATCAAAAATTCTTGAGAGCTAACATGAGTGATGTTTCGGATAATGTCTTCAGTAATGTTTCGGGTCGGAACAAATGAAGCATTGAAATAACTTGAGAATAACTTATGCGCATGAATAGTTACACGGTCCTCCTTCAAAATACAGTCATCGCGCAATTGAATAATTCCCGAACCCTCAATGGTTTCTTGAGTTACGAAATCGCCACAAGCAATACTTAAGTCTGTTCTGGATTCCATAAAATAAATCCAGTGGTTGGGAGTTAGCAGTTGAATCCATCTAGGGGGTTGCTTTAATTGAATAGTCTGACATCCTCCCTTGGGCAGAACATGACTGATGAAGCTTAATTCACACTCGTTTACGCCTGATCGTGTTTGGTAAAGAGGATGCAGCTGTTTACATATGTAATTTAGAGTAGCCGTCCGGGAGCATGCTGCTAGTTCCTGATTTGAAAGAGAATAATATTGCTCACGATTCCAGGTCGTTATCAGATAATTTGACGCCGTTTGGATCATTAGAACTGTATGATTCACTTTTGTTGGCACTGGTACTAGATGAAGCAGCTCGAATCTTTCATCCGAAAAAAGTGGTAATTTGATTCGGAAAATAATTTTGCTGTTCATGATCCGTCCTTCAATCGTCAACAAACTGTAAAGATCCAGTAAATTCTCCGGCTTGACTGGTAAGTGTAAGTGTGGTGGCAAATTTTCCTTGATAGCCCTTAGCTCTTGTAAGATTTGTTGATTTGATAGCAACTGAGGATTAACCTTGCCATGATGAGTATCAATAAGAACATCTAGGAGAAAGGATTGAATCCTTTGGATACTGTGGGTCCCTAAGAACAATTGCACTGTGGCGGATGAAAAGGCCTGTACCGCCTCATTGTCCCACAATTCTCTGGCAATTTGGTTTGTTCGAGTCACTGTCTTGTTTAGTGCGAGGTGAAATTCTTCTAAGGCGTGCCCTGTGGATTTTTCCATGTGCATCATTATATTTGTCGTAGAATCTATGATCGAAGTTTGGTTTTTTAAAAGTTGCACAAGATGCTCATCATTATGCTTTAAATTATCAATGACGCCTTCCATCCTTGTTGCATAATCAGAGTCTAAAACTCCAAACAGATTGTTAGCGATATTTCCCACTACGTTAAGAGCACCTCTTTGTTTTCGATGCGGGTTAGTTTTTGGTGGCGGCCGTAATAGCTCGCTATTGACATCAATCTGATGCATTAGTTGGTCAAGTTGCATAGTTGTGCGAGCACAGGGCCAATTGTGCTGTATCTGTCTGCAAATATGACTGGCTTTATATTTTCACACCTCTGCTTCCACTTGCTTCGTTGCTGGAGTTCAGTTAAATACTCAGTTGACCACCGTTGCCAAAATTTTTGTCTGATATCGTTGATCTGCCTCCATCGACAGGCTAGACTTGAACGATTTTCTTGAGCTTGCACATCTACTGAGCTTGTCAGTGGTTCGCCGATTAGGAAATGGCCTGGCGTTAGGGCATTTAAATCAGTTGAGTCGGCAGATAATGGCGTGAGAGGTCTCGAATTGAGTATCGCCTCGATTTGAATGATGACAGTCTCCAATTCTTCATATGTAAGAGATGAAGGCGTTATATTTTTAATCAGCAGATGCTTGGCTGATTTCACAGCGGCTTCCCATAATCCGCCGAAGTGAGGAGATCTTGGGGGAATGAAATGAAAGTCTATCCCCTTTGGACTGCAGAGATTATTAATTTTTTGTTGCGCTCCTTTTTCATAAATTACATCTTTTAATTCCGCTAATTGGTTTTTTGCTCCCACAAAATTAGTAGCATTATCGCAATATAAACTGCGGCAGTGTCCTCTTCTTCCGATGAAACGCTTAAGCGCACCTATAAAGGCTTCAGTTGTTAGATCAGTTACTAGCTCCAGGTGGACCGCCTTTGTTGTAAAACACACAAAAACGGCCAGGTAAGTTTTCTGCGGGCGTTTTCCTCTCACCTTGAAATGCGTCCAGAAAGGTCCTGCGAAGTCCACACCGGTGTTAATGAATGGCCGTGCTGGCTGAATTCGCGTAGCAGGAAGATTACCCATAAGTTGTGACATTAACCTAGGCCTCGCCTTGGAGCACCTCACACAGTTGTGCACAACTGATCTTGCCAATGTCTTTCCCTTCACAGGCCAATATCTTTGTCTCGCCATTACCAATAATGCCTGTGGTCCTGCGTGAAGGTGCTGAATGTGAATATCTTGCAGGATTAATTTTGTGGTGTTATGCGCATAGGGCAGTATAATTGGATGCTTAGCATCGTAGGGAAGACTAGACTCTTCTAGTCTCCCTTTTACTCTTAATAGACCAAACTCATCCAGAAATGGATTTAAGCGGCTTAGTGGATCATTATTATCCAATTGTTTATTAGCTTGCAGCAATCTTACAGATTGTGAATAAGCATCCCACTGGGCTTCCTTAATGATGACCTGCAGGGCTCCTTCCAATTCCTTTGCTAACAACTGTGGTAGTAAGTGACGCTTGGAGGGTGACCGCACGTTGTTTATAAATCGGAGCATGTATGCTACAATGCGTTGCAGCTTCTTTATAGAGTTTTGATGATCGATTTGGTCTATGAAACGTGTAGTGTCCTTTGATATTGATAATACTGTCTTATTTTGCTTTTTCTCGTGTTCGATGGTAGTATCTGCCCGAAATGCTGGCCAATCTTCTTGCAAACCGTGCAAAAACATGGGTCCAAAAAACCACAGATTACAGTTTTTTAACTTCTCGGGCATAACACCGCGTGACACCAGATCCGCTGGATTGTGTTCTGATCTAACATGTCTCCACTGAAATGGTATCGATAACTGCTGTATAGCGGATACTCTGTTCGCCACAAATGTGTGAAACAATGAGGCGTCAGCATGTATCCAATGCAGAACAATTTCCGAATCCGTCCAGAAGTAGCACGCGTGATCCGCAATTCTTAATTCACGCTTGAGTCTGTGGCCAAGCTCACTAGCTAACTTCGCAGCGCAAAGCTCTAACCTTGGCAATGTGATCCTTTTAAGGGGCGCTACTCTGGATTTGCTACAGAGAACATTCACCGTGCGAATGCCGTCTGCATGAAAAGCACGAAAATATGCTACCGCCCCATATGCCTTTTCGGAGGCGTCTGCAAAAATATGAAGCTGAGCACTTTGGGGAATCTTTCCTCTTGCAACATGACGCGGTATACTTATTTCATTCAATTTTTCCAATTCTTTACGATATTTAAGCCACTCCGAATGCAAATCCATGGGCAATGCTGCATCCCAGTCAACCTTGAGTCTCCACAGCTTTTGAAGGAATATCTTGGCGACGACTGTCACCGGGCTTACCAGTCCTAATGGGTCGAACAGTTGAGAGATGTCAGCCAAAGCGGCTCTCTTCGTTACCCTATTTGACTGGGTCGAAAGTGCTTTTATTCTAAATTCATCCTTCTTGGGTGCCCAAATTAGACCCAGAGTTTTAATATGTCCTTCGATTTCTTCCGCCGCGCTCCAGGCTAAGGCTTGATCCTCAACTGGAATATTTTGTAGCAGAGAAGAGTGATTGGCACACCATTTGCGTAACTTGAAATGAGCTGATTTTAGAATTTGTTGTAATTGCTGCTGCTTCTCGATTGCATTCGCAAGGGTATCTGCACCTGACATAACATCATCTACGTAAAAATCATGTTTGAGTGCAGCGGCTCCAGACGGATATTGACTTGATGTCTCGTTTGCAAGCTCCTGCAAACATTTCGTTGCTAGATATGGAGCGGAGGTTGTGCCGTAAGTTACTGTATTAAGCTCGTAGCACTTTATGCTTTCCAATGGGCTATCTCGCCATAATATCAGCTGGAATTTTCTATCTGGTTCAGACATATTGATTTGGCGGTACATTTTCTCTATATCCGCAGTGAAAACGTACCGAGGTAGCCGAAACCTTAGCAGGATCGTGAAAAGATCGTCTTGAACAGTTGGGCCAGTACACAATAATTGGTTGAGGCTGACTCCTGACGAGGTTTTCGCAGATGCATCGAACACGACCCTCAGCTTAGTTGTAGTGCTTTCTGGTCGTAATACACAATGATGAGGTAAGAAATAGCGTGGCTCCGAAATCATGTTTATATTCACTTCTTTCATATGACCTAGCTCTTTGTATTCATTCATAAATTGGCGATATTGCTGGTACAAGCTTTTGTCTTTAGCAAGTCTTCGTTCTATTTGCAAGAGTCGCCGTGTAGCAATCTCCATCGACTCGCCCAGCATATCCGGATCTTTAGCAAACGGTAATTTGACTACAAACCGTCCTTCGTTCGTTCTTTTAGTGGTCTTGGCAAATTCACTTTCACATTTTAATTCTGACCCTGTCATATGACGATTTTCGCTACCCGCCTCTTCTAATTTCCAAAATCGTTCTATCTGTTCATTGAGAGTCCTTTCTTCAATTTCAGAAACTCCACAAGTCACGAGTGTTGTGATGGTAGTTTCGAATCTTCCGGCCACTATCCACCCGAACACTGTGTTTTGAAGCATGGGCAACCTTTTTGCTATTCGGATTTGACCGATAGCAAGCAATTCGTAATAAATCTCGGCACCTAAAAGCAGGTCGATATCACCAGGTTGATCAAAGGTCGGGTCTGCCAGACGTATATTTTTAGGTATGGCTTCCCGTGTGGCGATATCCAAAGGGCTCGTAGGTTGCACCGATGTTATTTGCGGAAGCACAATTGCATTCACTTTCGTAGCAAAATTTGTTATCTTGGATTGTATTGTTAGGCCAACCTGGCGACGTGCTTGTTGGCAAGCACCGCCTAATCCTCGTATTGACAATCTTGTTTGCGTTGTTTGCAGACCAAGCTTTTGGATTGCAGCTTCAGTTATAATATTGATTTGAGACCCGCTATCTAGCAAAGCTCGTAGTTCTTGCGGTTCTCCATTTTTATTTATAACCCGCACAATGGCCGTGCTTAGCAACACAGCATATCCTTCGGATGAATAGCCTTCTGTTGATAGAGACACTGATTCGTTTACTCTTACATCAGGTTTAGTCACTGATACACTTGCAAGCTGATTAGATCTAATTGGCTGCGCTTCTCGAGCGCTCTTTGTGGTAGATTCGAGGCTGCACTTTTCTTGCTTTTCCAAGTGTAAAAGTGTATTATGCCCTTTTTGGCATTTTAAACATGCTCTTGAAGTACATTGTGAGGCGAAATGCCCCTCACCTAAACAATTCAAGCACAATTTCAATTGCCTAGCCCTATTGATGCGCTCAGGAATTTGTAACTGCTTGAATAATACGCAAGCGTTTATCTTATGATTTCCGCCACAGTTTTTGCATTTAATGGCTGGAAGTGTATCCTTAACTGACATTAATGCTGCAGTTCGGGTCGCTGAGGGCTTATTTGGCGTTCGCTTATCAGTGCCCAATGCTTCTAAAGCCTGGAAACGTCGTTCAATGAAACTTAGAAAATAGTCAATAGTTTGTAAATCTCGCGGTGAAGTTAATGATTGCTCGTACAAGTTATGCGTTGCCTTGTCCAATTTCTTAGTCAGGACATGCAGCATCATTGGGTCCCAGGTTGCTATGTCAACCTGTAAACTCTTTAACCCAAGAAGACATTCAGCTGTAATGTCATGCATTCCTTTCAATGCCCCTGATGATTCGACAGATATTGCGGGCTGGCACATCAGTTTATCTAAAAGGGTGGAAACCATGAGTCGCTTGTTGTCATAGCGGTTATTCAAAATAGACCATGCTGCTATATAATTCTCGTCAGAGATTGGCAAATGACGGATTAAGCGCTCAGCTTCACCAGCAAGGTTTACTCTAAGGTACCACATCTTTTGTGCATTACCTAATGGTTGTTCATGAATCATCTGCGTGAATAAATCATGGAATGATTTCCACTTAGCATAATCCCCATCAAATTTGGGAATAGTCACTTGTGGTAATTTAAGATGAGGTTGAACTGATGAAGTTTGCAATGTACTGGAGTTGCATTTTTCTAAGCCTGTCTCCAGAAAGACTAGAATGTCTTGAATGCGTTCTTCGATCGTAAAATACTCCTTATCAGTGTAATCGACCGATGCGGAATTCGGTGCATATTGTTCAATGTTTTGATGACCATTCCGCAATTCATCCCAATATCTTCCGACAGTTGCTATCTTCATTTCATAGTACTGTCTCAGCTGGGGTTGCTCTACGGAATTAATTCCGTTTATAATATATTCGAGAGCGCGTATTCTTGAACGCTGCTGCCTGATGAGGCCTGCTACCTCGATGCTACTATCACGTAATGAAGGCTCATTAAAGTTTGCAGTCTCGCGCTTTTTTGCTTCTTCGTCACCTTTGTTGCTTGATGCGCTTGGTAGACTGTGCATGAGGGTGACTATCGAATCTCTTGCCTTTAAGTATTCAATTTCTACCGCTTGAAAATATTGTTTCCTGAAGTAAGGGTGCTCAGGAAATTCGCACGAAAATTCCTTTAGTTGCTCATTTGTTTTGTCGAATGTCTTCCAGATTTCTGATAATCGACCCAACCGATTAGTGAGGTATTCGTTGGTTTTTCTACTCACTGAATCTTTCTTATAATTTGAAATGATTCTTTCAAGCTCTTGGCCCGTTTCATTCTGTTTGGACGTTAATTCCAAGAACAGATCCTCCTTTGTTGTCATGGTTTCGCTAATAATTCGATCCCAGAGTTAGCAAAAATACGTTGATTAAATTGACTAATCTGTGTTGCGGCCCAGATTACGCCCTTAACTTTTCAAAGATTAAAATGAATTAATTCCGAAGATTAAACAATCTGCCAGTCTGTGTTGTGGCCCAGACTACGCCCCTAATCTGCCTAACACCGTCTTTTGTAGATAAAGAGGCAGTGTTACACTGCAAAAGATTGGGATAATCTCTTAGTCAATCCCAACAAGATCAAAAGGAATAAATACCGAACGAATTCTCTTAAAATTCTGATCGGTCTGAAGTCCTGTCACGGTCGCCAAAATGTTTGTATAGCGAGTAAGCTCTTTTACTTAACCGCTTGTCAGTTGAATACAAAAATCCACCTGACGTTATCTTGTGCTACGGTTCAATACCGTTGCACCTTCTTAGCAATAAAAGACGGTACGCTTCGATTTACTGTCAATGTACAATCACTTTATTTCTTGCACTTACTTAAATACCAAATAATTGCTTACATGACTATTCGCTTCCGATTATTTCATGCTACATTCAAAACAAACTTTACATAATATTATGATACACATTTTCATGCCTCGTACATTAAATCAGGTCATATTGCATTCAAACAAACTTGAACTTCAATTACTTATTTAGGTACATGCACGAAGCACAATTACAGCTACGCAAAATGTTTATGCTGCAAGGCCGTTACTGCAAGCTGATATTTGTAAACAAACATTATTGCGGGCAGAATACTATTTGCTTATCCGCCGCTTATAAAACTAGAACAGAAAATACAATTACTTTGCGATTTCATGATATTGGCATACATTTTATATTAAATAACCTGACATACTGAACTAATATGATAATTCAATTACATTACTATTTTCTATGTCAATTACTAAAAAACGATGATCAAACAGCATTATTAGTGAACTTTTTCGATTTCCTTTTGGATCTTGATCTTTTGTTTACAAAAAGAGCATTATCGAAAAGTGTCAACCGAAACCGAATTTGGAAATTATCTCTGTAACGAAGAGATGCACTCGGCATTTAACATGCGAAATCTATTTGACTCGATCTCATTAAAAAACTAAGCTCTTTGTGCTTTACTCTAATGCAGATTTACAGGGAAAATCTTTCCAAGATATATGTGAAATGATATTTGTGAAACTAACATTATATTAGAAAATAGTTTAAAACAATTTTATTAATTAGTTTGTTTAGTTCCAACATTACCAGTAACGAGTGCGAGAGAGAGTGAAACAAGAGCGTCCGTAGAGCGCAGTTTTTCTTGCTTAAAAAGGACAAAAACTTATCTCAGGAATAGTACAGGTAAGCAGTGACTAAGTGAATTGGCAATAATGTCCATTGAAAAGGTTTTCTTAAAATCATGTTTTAGCGAGCTAAATTTTGATCAAGATATCATAGATGAGTTTGCAAAAACAGAGAGAAGAATTGCATAAAATTTTTGATAGAATTATACATGAATTTATAAAAGCTTTTTTTAAATATCACTTCGCTTATTTTATATTTACTAGCTGTGGCTTTAAAAATATAATAATATATATGTTTTTCATTGTGGGCACATTGCTATTTGATTGTTATTTCTTATAAGTACTAGAATATTGATATTTTTAAAGGTTATTGAGTTTTGATCATGTTTCCCTTTTTGTCTATAAATCAGCATAGACAAAGTTTATCGTCTCTATGCTTATCAAAGCAGAGAATAATTGATACGGCAAACTCAATCGTTTTGCGGAATAAACTTCCGAAGCGGAATCAAATTGGAATTGTTTTTGCTGGATGATAAAAACTGAATATTTTTTTTATGTACATTGAACATTTATATTTGACAAAGTCGTTTCGAAAGTATGCACTGATTATCATCAGACACCAGCACACAGTGTACACTCGACTGATGACACCACTTGCAGTTGGAAATCATTAATTACTAATGTTCGAAGAAGAACATTAGTATTAAAATCACTTAGGCGTAAAATTCATGTATATGTATATATATATAAATATATATATATATATATATATATATATATATATATATATATATATTTATATATATATATATATATATATGTATATATATATATATATATATATATATATATATATATATATATATATATATATATATATATATATATATATATATATATATATATATATATATATATGTATATATATATATATATATATATATATATATATATATATATATATTTATTTATATATATATATATATATATAAATATATATATATATATATATATATATATATATATATATATATATATATATATATATATATATATATATATAGATATATAGATATATATACATCTTCCAAAATTTCAGAAACGCGACATCCGATTGAACTGAAATTTTCAGGCTTCATTAGTGTATATGTAAGTGTATATGTAGGATAGTGCCAAGTCTCACAAAAAGTTAACACTCTTGAGCCCTTTGGCGCCGGCGGCCATTTTAATGATATTTTTGATACACCTATTTTTCTATGAAAAATTAGCTTTTGCAAAAATAACGTTTACGTAATGAATTCTGAACGTGTTTTGATTGTGAATATGATAATATTTTTGAAATGTTTAACCCTATGTGTGCACTAGGCGCCTAAAATGAGATTACAAAATTTTGAAAATTTTTTAATTGCGATAACTTTTTACTCAATTATCAAATCATTATGTAAATTACAGAACAAATTAATGTTGCTTAACCCTGTAGCTACGACAGGCATTGAAATTGAAAACATTCAAACCATCGCATCTTCTAAAAAATTTCCGTTACTGACAATAAAAAGCAGCTTGTATGCAAATCTTATGCTTTATCTACACATTCAAAGTAAAACTTTGGAAATTTCATGTCGGAAAAAAACGGTTAACCTTTCCCAATTAACCTATATTTTTAGCATCAAAAACTTCTGTTCACGGGAACTCACGAACCAATAATCAGATGCAGTTGAAATTTACAGAGTACATTGGACTTTAGTAGGACCAAGTCTGATAGAAGCGATTTGAATTGTGGGCAACTATGTGCCAGTGGTGACATCTTGAAAACTTACAAAGAAAAAAAACTGCTTTTTTCCCTATGAATTCTGATTTATTCACCAGATTTTCATGAAATTGACACAATAACTGAACTTTACTCTAAGCCGTTTTTGATAGAGAGTTGGATGAAAAATTCGATTGGTGCTGCCAGCTATGGTAATTTTTATGTCTTTGGTTTTTAAAATTCACTCAGGAAAATATAACTTTTTTCCCTTATAGCTTACAGTGCAGTCATGAAATCCATACGAATTTCATACAAATTGTGCAACCTATTATAGACCTTGTTCAGGCCAAATCTGGTTGAAAAGCCACGATAGAGTTGCCAGCTATTGTTGGTTTTGTGTTTATTTGCAATATCTCTATTAGGCGGTTATATCGTTAAATTTTCAAATGGTAATAATTTTGTAGGGACAATAAACAGCAAATATTACGTTTTTGATTATTTTGAAAAATTTTACGGCTGGCTAATCTAAATTTCTTTATACTCCAATAACTTCGAATGCAATCATCGGATATAGAGGAAATTCGCAGGATAGGCTTATTTGAATGTGAACAACTGGCAACAGGTTTCCAGCACGAGTCGGTAGTGCTATTTTTGTATCAACAAATGATTACATTAATAATTCACCCCGGAAACATTTCCAATGAAACTAAATAACCAATGTTTCAATTTCCAAAGTTCTGCAAATTTTCCGAATCGTTACCCCAAGCACCAACTTATATTGGATGCAGCTTTCAAAGTTTTGTGAAATAAGCATATATATATTTTGCTCTCATAAACTTTGAAGTTCATGCCAGTGGTTGTTTCTGAAACCTTTCCCCCATATGAGTTATAAGACCAAAGTAAAACGTGGTAAAACCTGGTAAAGTAAAAGTTTGGCTGTAATAAGCAGCTCGTTTGGTAGAATATGCACTCAAAATCGGCACGATTCTTCTACTGTTCTTGGAACATTAGTCTCGGTCCAGGTGTGCTGGAGTTTTTACTAATGTTCGAAGAACATTAGTATTAAAATCGATTCGGCCAAAAATTCATATTTCCATATATATATATATTTATATATCATCAAAAAATTTCAGTGAGATAATCTCAGGAACGCGCCATCCGATTGAGCTGAAACTTTCAGGATACATTGGTGTATATGCAGAATAGGTCCAGGTCTCTTTAAATGTCAGTTATTGTTAACTTTTTGGCGCCGGCGGCCATTTAAGTGATATTTTTAATATACCTATTATTTCGTGCACAAATAATTTTCGCAAAAATAAAGCTAACGAAATAAATTTCCAACGTGTTTTACATATGAATCGGATAATGCTTTGGAATTTTTTAGCCCTATGTGTGCGCTGGGTGCCTAAAAGAGGACGGGAAAATTTGAAAATTTTTAAATTGCGATAACTTTTGACAGAGCTATTCAATAATTACGAAATTTTCAGGACATATTAGCATTATTTAGTTGTAGATTTGTGTAGCTTTTTATGAGCATGCTGGCAACTCTGTAGCTAGGGCAAGCACTGAAAGTGAAAACCTCCAAATCATGGTCTCTCTTGAAAAAATGCCGCCTCTTCAAAAAAAAAGCCACTCATATGTAAATCTTGTGCTTTGTTTACATAACCAAAAAAAAAAACAAGATATGGTATAACGGGCACGCCTGGTAACCCTTGCCCAATTTACCTATATTTTTAGCATCAAAAACTTCTGTTCACGGAAACTCAAGATCCGATAAGCAGAATTAATTGAAATTTGCAGAATGTATTAGTCTTAAATAGGACCAGGTCTGATAGAAGTGATTTTGAAATGCGGGCGGTTCTGTGCCAGTGGTGCCATCTTGAAAAATCACTAAAAAAGATAACTGTTTTTAGC
The DNA here is from genome assembly GCA_963978885.1 of Nemotelus pantherinus. Taxonomy (NCBI): domain Eukaryota; kingdom Metazoa; phylum Arthropoda; class Insecta; order Diptera; family Stratiomyidae; genus Nemotelus; species Nemotelus pantherinus. Next base: position 143,444,302 of record OZ022264.1, read on the forward strand.
CCTATAAATTCTGATTGAATCGTTCGATTTTGACGAAACTCACACAACTGCTGGACTTTACGTTAAGCCACGTTTAGTAGAAATTTGGTCGAAAAATTCGGTTGGAGTTGCCAGCTATGATAATGTTGGTGTCTTCATTTTGAAAAAAAAAAATTGGAAGTGAAAACATTCAAACCATCGAATATTCAAAAAAATGTCCGTTTCTTACAATAAAACCAATCTGTATACAAATCTTATGTTTTATCTACACGTTCAAAATAAAACTTTGGAAATTTCATGTCGGACAAGAACGGTAACCCTCTCCCAGTTAACCTATATTTTTAGCATCAGAAACTTCTGTTCACGGAAACTCACGAACCAATAATCAGATACAGCTAAAATTTACAGAATGCATTGGACTTAAGTAGGACCAGATTTGATAGAAGCGATTTTGAATTGTGGGCAACTCTGTGCCAGTGGTGCCATCTTGTAAAATTACAAAGAAAAAAAACTGCTTTTTGCCCTATGAAATGTGAATAAATTGCCAGATTTTTATGAAATTGGCACAGTAGCTGAACTTTACTCTAATCTCTGTTTGGTGGAAATTTGGTTGAAAAATTTTATTGGTGCTACCAGCTATGGTAATTTTTGTGTCTTTGGTTTTGAAAATACGCTCAGGAAAATAAAAATTTTTGCACTATAACTTCCAGTGCAGTCATGAAATCAATACGAATTTCATACAATTAATGAAACCTGTCATGAACATTATTCAGGCCAAATTTGGTTGAAAAGCCACGATAGGGTTGCCAGCTATTGTTGGTTTTGTGTTTAATTGCAATATCTTTATTAAGCGGTTTTATCGTAGAATTTTCAAATGGTAATGATATTGTAGTGACAATAAACAGCAAATATTAAGCTTTCGATTATTTGAAAAAACTCGCTGCAGGTAACTCTAAATTTCTTTATACTCCTTTAACTTCGAATGTTATATAACAACGTGAAGCAGATGTGATATATTCTTGGCTTTGATACTGGCAGAAGGTTGCCAGCACGAGTCGGTTGTGCTACTTTTGTATCAATAAACGCTTACAGTTAGTATTCATACCGGAAACATTTACAATTAAAATAAATAATCAATGTTGCAATTCGCAAAGTTCTGCAAATTTTTCGGATCGCAGCCCCAAACACCAACTTCAGTTACAATGCTGCAGGCACTGAGCATTTTCTTCATTGATGTTATATGAGATGCTGCTTTCAAAATTATGTGAAATAAGCAACTGATAACGAATATAATTAACCCGTGTTTTGCTCTCATAAACGTTGAAATTCATGCCAGTGGTTATATCTGAAACCTTCCACCATATGAGTTATAATGCATTCTTGAGACCAAAGTAAAACGTGGCATTTGAAACAGTTTGGTCGGAATAAGCAGCACATGTGGTGGAATATGCACTCAAAACCTGCACGATTCTTCTACTGTTCTTCGAACATTAGTGTTTCTAGCGGTTCAGGTGCGCTAGAGTTTTTTTATTTACGCTAGTTGTGACAAATTTTAACATCTCCGACTTATATCCATCGATATGATTTACTTGTTAAGGCTATTGCATTGTGATCATGGTTCCCTTCTTGTCTATAAATTAGCATAGACATTGTATATCGTTTCTTAAGCATATCAAAGCAGAGAATAATTGATACGGGAAACTCGATCGTTTTGCGGAATAAGCCTCCGAAGCATAATCAATTTGATATTAATTTTGCGGGATGATTAAAATTGAAAAAAAAATTTTATCTGCAGTGAAAATGTTTATTTGGCAAAGTTGTTTCGTAGGTATGCACTTTTTCTCATCAGACACCAGCACACAATGCATACTTGACTGATGTGACCACTTGAAGTTGGGAGTCATTAACCATGATCACAATTCAATAACCTTTACAAGTAAATTATATCGATGGATATAAGTCGGAGATGTTAAAATTTGTTGCAACTAGCGCAAATAAAAAACTCAAGTGCACCTGAACCGCTAGAAATACTAATGTTCCAAGAACAGTAGAAGAATTGGGCAGCTTTTGAGTGCATACTTCTCCCACACAAGGTGCTTTTCACAGTCAAAATGTTTCAAACACCACGTTTTACTTTGGTCTCAAGAATGCATTATAACTCATACGGTGGAAAGGTTTCAGATATTACCACTGGCATGAATTTCAAAGTTTATGAGAGCAAAACACTTGTTAACTAATATTCGTTATCAGGTGCTTATTTCACAAAACTTTGAAAGCAGCATATCATATAACATCAGAGAAGAAAATGCTTAGTGCCTGCAGCACTGTAACTGAAGTTGGTGTTTGGGGCTGCGATCCGGAAATTTTGCAGAACTTTAGGAACTGAAACAGTAGTTATTTATTTTCTTTGTGAATGTTTCTGGTATGAGCGCAAACTGGAAGCATTTATTACAGAACTACTCTATATAGAAATACAGGAATAACTCTATACAGAAATAACAGTACAATATACTCTATACAGAAATAACAGTACAGACTCGTGCTGGCAACCTTGCGAATTTTGTCTCGATCCGATGACTGCGTTCGAAGTTATAGGAGTATAAAGAAGTTTAAAGTTACCAGCCGCGGCATTTTTCAAATAATCAAAAACTCAATATTTGCCGTATATTGTCACTACAATATCATTACCATTTGAAAATTTTACGATCAAATCCCTTAATAAATATATTGGAAATAAACACAAAACCAACAATAGCTGGAAACTCTTTCACGCCTTTTCAACCAAATTTGACCCGAATAATGCTTATAAAAGATCCCATTAAATGTATGAAATTCGTATTGATTTCATGACTGCACTGGAAGTTATAGGGCAAAAAGCTTTATTTTACTGAGCGAATTTTCAAAACCAAAGACACAAAAATTACCATTGCTGGCAGCACCAATTGAACTTTTCAACCAAATTTATATCAAACACGACTTCAAGTAAAGTTCAGCTACTGTGTCAATTTCATGAAAATCTGGTAACTGAATCAGAATTCATAGGCAAAAAAGCAGTTTTTGTTTGTTTGTAATTTTTCAAGATGGCACCACTGGCACAGAGTTGCCCACAATTAAAAATCGCTTCTATCAGACCTGGCCCTACTTAATTTCAATGTATTCTGAAAATTTCATCTGCATCTGATTATTGGTTCGTGAGTTTGCTTTGATGCTTAAAATATAGGTAAATTGGGAAAGAGTTATCGTTCTTGTGCGACATGAAAATTCCAAAGTTTTTCCTTGACTGTTTAGACAAAACATAAGATTTGTGTCCAAGTTGGTTTTCGTTCTAAGAAACGGACGTATTTTAGGAGATTCGATGGTTTGATTGTTTTCACTTTCAGTGCCTGCCGTAGCTTCAGGGTTGCCAGCACGTTCATGAAAAACCACACAAGTGTGCAACTTAGCAACACTAATTTGTATTATAAGTTTCATCATGATCTGATAGTTTAAAAAAAAGTTATCACAATTCAAAAAAATTCAGATTTTCCCAATCACATTTTAGGCGTCTAGCGCACACATAGGATTTAAAATTTCCAAAACATTATCAAATTCACATTTAAAACACGTTTAAAATTTATTTCATAAACCTAATTTATGCAAAAATTAGTTTTTGACAGAAAAATAGGTATAGTTTAAATATCACTACAATGGTCGCCGGCACCAAGGGGTTTAAGATTATTCACTTTTTGTGAGACGTGGCACTTTTCTGCATATACATCAATGTATCCTGAAAATTTCAGGACAATCGGATGGCGCGTTCCTAAGATTTTTTCACTGAAATTTTTTGATGATATATATATAGATATATATATATATATATATATATATATATATATATATATATATATATATATATATATATATATAAATATATATATATATATATATATATATATATATATATATATATATATATATAAATATGAATTTTCGGCCAAAGTGATTTAAATACTAATGTTCTTCTTCGAACATTAGTAATTAAAGATTTCCAACTGCAAGTGGTCACATCAGTCAAGTATGCACTGTGTCCTGGTGTCTGATTAAAATCAGTGCATTTTTTCGAAACCACTTTGTCATAGAGCAAATTACAACAATGACTGGGCAAAACAATGGTATCCTAACGGAACTGGGATTCAGAACATAGAAGCTGGCCAAGATCAGCCTGACCAAACACTTAAAACCATCGATGGGAAGGGCACGGATATTACCCCAGAAAATATTGAACTTCAAGACATTCATTTTTTAGAATGATTAGCTCTTCACTGCCCTATTTCGAATTCGTAGTGAAGAGCGGTAACATATATCGATTCCTTGTTGATACGGGATCGAATAAAAATTATTTACAACAATCCTGCGTTCGCTATGTATATCCAAACGAGAAAACCTTTATAGCAAAATCAGTTGGAGGCAATGTTGAGATAACTCATCATCCTATTATTAATTTGTTCTGTCCATCAACACCTAGTCTTAAATTTTTTACACTGCCTACACTGAAATCGTTGCATGGAATTTTGGGGAACGACAGTTTGAACGAACTAGGAGCAGTAATCTATACTGCCGAAAATTTCATTATACTTAGTAACAATATGCGAATTCTAATCAAATAACGCCCTTCAGAATCAGTGAACAACATTGACATACGTACCACACATTTAACCCAACAACAAACGGTTAATCTACTCTCCTTAATAAACCAGCATTCAAATTTATTTTCTGAACCTAATTGTAAATTAACTTATGTTACAACAGTAAAAGCCAAAATCCGCACATCGGACAATAACCCTGTTTACTCTAGATCGTACCCATACCCCTACGCCCTCAAACCAGTTGTCGAAAAAGAGATCCAAAAGTTACTAGATGATGGCATCATACGACCACCAAGATCGCCATATAATGCTCCAGTGTGGGTCGTGCAAAAAAAATTAAACACCTCCGGAGAACAAAAGTACAGGATTGTTATAGACTACAGAAAACTGAACTCTGTAACAATGCCTGACAGATACCCAATACCAGAGATTAACGAAGTTCTCGCAAATCTCGGCAATAGTAAGTTGTTCACTGTAATCGATCTGAAAAGTGGCTTCCACCAGATTCCTTTGAAGGATTCTAACATTGAGAAGACTGCTTTTTCAGTGAACAACGGCAAGTACGAATTCACAAGTCTTCCTTTTGGACTGAAAAACGCACCGTCGATATTCCAAAGAGCACTCGACGACATCTTACGTGAACATATCGGCGTTAGATGTTACGTGTATATCGACGACATCGTCATATGTGTCGTCGACGAGAACGAGCATATGAATAACATAGCTCTCGTATTTCAAACTTTAGAAGAAGCCAATATCAAAGTCCAGCTTGATAAATGTGGATTCCTAACAAAATCCATATAATTTTTGGGCTTTGTTATCTCCGAAGACGGAATAAAAACAAATCCGAATAAAGTTGAAGCTATTGCGAAACTTCCCCCTCCAGGAACATTGAAGGAGCTAAGATCCTTCTTGGAAATGGCCAGTTACTACCAAAGCTTCATCCGCAATTTCGCTAAATTAGCCAACCCATTAACATCACTCCTAAGAAGAGCAAAAGGACGGATTTCTAAGCATATGTCCAGCAAGGTCCGCATCAAACTATCTCCAAATGCGATGGAAGCCTTTCAAAAGATCAAAGACTCTCTCATCTCTCGGGATGTGACTCTCCAATACCCAGATTGACAACAGATGCCTCCCAAAATGCTATCGGTGTAGTCTTGTCGCAAGAAGATAGACCAAGTGCATTCCTTTCCAGGACGTTACGTGAGGAAGAGAAGAACTACGCGGTGAATGAAAAAAAAATGCTCGCAATAATATGGGTTCTGAAATCGCTGCGTAATTTTCTCTATGGCTCTAGAAAAGTCCGCATATTCACCGACCACCAACCCTTAACTTACGCGCTGAGCAATAAAAACACAAATTCAAAAATGAAGAGATGGAAGGCCATCCTTGAAGAATATCAGTACGAGCTGAAGTATAAACTAGGAAAGGGAAACATCGTAGCCGATGCACTATCAAGGCCTCCACAAGAAAACAATATCAACTTCCTAGAAACCGCCACTCATAGCGATAACACCTCAGGCCAAAACTTACTTTCTTCAGTCGAGACACCCATAAACGCATTTCGAACGCAACTCGTCTTTAAAATCGGTGAGACAACGAACTACTCATGTGAAATAACTTTTCCAAACTATTGGAAGCACGTTTTTTGGAACCAGAGTATACACGCGAAAACTTGATCGGTATTTTAAGAAGATATCTGAATCCAAACGTAATCAACGGTATCTTGGCCACTGAAGAAACAATGGGAAAAATTCAAAAACACTACGATCTCTATTTCAGTAATTACAAAATAAGATTTACGCAAAAAGAGGTAGAAAATATTCGCGGCGAAACAGAACAGGACGAGTTCATTCTGAAAATCCACCAACGGGCACACCAAAGCTCTAAAGAAAATAGACACAAATTTTTAGAAAAGTATTACTTCCCAAAAATGAACACTAAAATCAAGAGAATAGTAAAACAGTGCGCCGTATGCAAAGAAAATAAGTACCCAAATAACCCTATCCTCGGAGACACCCCAAACCCGAATATCCAGGCCACATCCTTCATATAGATATCTACCTAACGGAATTACACATAGTACTCACAGCAATAGACAAATATTCCAAATTCGCCCAAGCAAAAATTTTTAAATCCCGAGCTATAGAAGACATTCGTCAGCCACTCAGAGAAACTCAAATATTCTTCGGAATCCCTAAAATTAAAGTAATCAACGTAAAGTAATCAAATTACTTTCTTCAGTCGAGACACCCATGAACGCATTTCGAACGCAACTCGTCTTTAAAATCGGTGAGACAACGAACTACTCATGTGAAATAACTTTTCCAAACTATTGGAAGCACGTTTTTTGGAACCAGAGTATACACGCGAAAACTTGATCGATATTTTAAGAAGATATCTGAATCCAAACGTAATCAACGGTATCTTGGCCACTGAAGAAACAATGGGAAAAATTCAAGAACACTACGATCTCTATTTCAGTAATTACAAAATAAGATTTACGCAAAAAGAGGTAGAAAACCAACGGGCACACCAAAGCTCTAAAGAAAATAGACACAAATTTTTAGAAAAGTATTACTTCCCAAAAATGAACGCTAAAATCAAGAGAATAGTAAAACAGTGCGCCGTATCCAAAGAAAATAAGTACCCAAATAACCCTATCCACGGAGACACCCCAAACCCGAATATCCAGGCTACATCCTTCATATAGATATCTACCTAACGGAATTACACATAGTACTCACAGCAATAGACAAATATTCCAAATTCGCCCAAGCAAAAATTTTTAAATCCCGAGCTATAGAAGACATTCGTCAGCCACTCAGAGAAACTCAAATATTCTTCGGAATCCCTAAAATTAAAGTAATCAACGGAGAAAAATCTCTTAACTCAGCGTTAATTACCTTCATGATGCAAGACCAACTTGGCATCCAAATTTATCGAACTCCAGCTTATAAAAGCGAAGTTAATGGGCAAATCGAAAAGTTCCACTCAACCTTAACGAAGATCATGCGATGCCTTAAAACTGATGGAATTCACAGGTCCTTTGAAGAACTACAAGAAAGGTCTATATATGAATACAATTGTAGTATTCACTCAGCAACTGGAAAAAAACCTATAGAACTCTTCTATGGAAGAATCGTCTCCACTCTCTCTGAAATGCTGGAAAAATCTCGTAAAGGTAACATCGAACAACTGAAAAAAACACAAGAAAAAGATATAAAGTTTCACAATAAAATTAGACAGCCAATAAAAACTTACGAAACGGGAGAAATCGTTTATGTAAAAAATAATAAGCGCGCCGGTACAAAGCTTTCGCCTAGGTACAAAAAGGAAATCCTAAAAGAAGACAAACCTCCTCTAACCATAACTGAATCTAGAAGAGTTATTCACAAAAGCGATATAAGAAATTAATTTCTATTCCAGATATCTCATCGAAGCAGCATCCGCAAGCGTCCAAATTATCGACTATTCGAACACCCAATTTTTGGCACTAAAAACTGGAACAGTGAAAATTCAAACAGGAAACCTTAAACTCATCCACATAATACCCATAGACCAACATATAAATTTCACTAAAGAAGCTTCATCTATTTTTGTAAACATATCCTACCCAGCAATCCTTTTTATTCCCTTCTTGATCACAAAATAAAACAAATTGAAAATATTATCAGCATTATAGACCAGCACAAATCCAAAAGATCGCTTAATTTCATTGGTTCTGCAATTAAACGGATCGCGGGAAACCCCGATCACGATGACTATGTATTAATGGAAGGAAAAATTAATGACTTGCTTGAAAATAATAACAAACAAATTCTTATTAACAAAAAGCAAAACGACAGAATTAACAAAATTACCAGTATGAATAACGAAATTTTAAATACCATAAAGAGAGACAGCATTTTAGTAAAAACTTTGGCACTAAGAACACAATACAAAGTACGAATTGTGAAAAAAGATCTCATTTATGTAATTCAGGCCATCCAACTAGCCAAGGCAAATATTATCGATCCAAATATTCTTTCCAAATTAGAAGTAGCAAAAATTTTAGAGAACTTTTCAAAGAATCATGTACCATACAATAACGTAGAAAACGCATTATCCTTCGCAGATGTTAATATTGCACCGAATTCAACTCATATTTTTTACATCATTAATGTACTAGTAACCCCTGAAACAAATTTCGATACATTTTTAATAAGAACTATAAATAAACACAATTTGGCAAATAAAATTGAGTACCAAACTATCTTAAAACGTAGATAAACAATATTCGCCATGATAAACCATTGTAAAACCATTAACGAAATTTCTAGTTGTAAGAAAAAAGTAACATGTATGCAAGAAATATTTAGAAGTAAGATCAGTAGCTGTGTAAAGACAAAAAGTCACCATTTACCATCATTAGAGGAACTAGCACCCGGTCTAATTTTTTTCAACAATTTTAACGGCACCGTCAACATCAATGGCTCGAATCAACCGCTATATGGAAGCTTCTTAATAAAATATCACAACACCAGCATCATGATTAATGAAGAAAAATTCATATCCTCCGAAATTACAAGTTTTCAGATATTACCACCCCTCACACAACCAGAGGATAACAATCAGGACATAGAAGAAATCTTATCCCTTGATATGCTGAAGGAATTACACCTAAATAATACAAAGCAGCTAGACGGCTTAAATTCAAGAAACAAAACTAACTTCTGGACCATTTATGGAATCTTCATGATCATACTCACCATCCTAGCTTTGAAGAAATTTACAACCTACATATGTCGCTTCACACGGAAAAATCCCAAATTGGAAAAAAATATTGCAATAGCATTACCTTTAACTAGGAATACAGGACCACCCAAAAATGTCCTTTTGGAAAATATTTCGGAACATCCCAGCAAAAAACTTGAAGATAGCATCTATAAAATTTCACTTTTCTGAGTGAGGACACCCCAAATTTAAGAGGGGCGGACTTAACACCACCGGCTTCCACATTTCAACTAAGCATCAACGGCCCTCACATTCCATTCACACGGTCCGAAGCAACTCGACACCTGTCTGGAAACAATTAAATGAAGACAATATCATTTCGCTACATCGGAATTCCTCAGCTTAGTCACGTGTTGCCGACATCAGCGTCCGAGGTGACGTTAGATTTAAGCACACAAAATTGTATCAGTATCTAAGTAACTCTTGAGCTAATAAAATAAAAATATTTTTTTAAACAGAGAAGCGAAAGCGTTTTCTTAACTAACATCAATTTACATCATACTGTCTAACCGCATAATTAGCGATCACAGCATCTGCATATTTGCTTTGGAGACTTCATCTGAAAGGAGGTAATCCTGAAATAATAATAACTCCATTCATTCCAGAGATCAAATCATCGAAACCTGTAGCACCACCACCGGTTATCATTCTACCGAGCATACTGCAGCCAAGATTCAACCATCCTCCATATTTCTGACGATCGGGAACTATCATATCCAAGAGGGGAAGAGTTAACACGCACCCGGTCATCGACAGCGTCAGGTCATTGCCAGGTGTAAAACACCTTCACAGCAAAATTCATCGAAACTGCAAATTGCAGTCAGACGTCGCATCAGCGATTTGTAGCAAATGAATACCGCTGATTGTACTAGTTGTTAAGAATTTGTAATCGTAAAATAAAGACGCAAGCTTTTGCTTTGCTGGTATTTTTTTACAGGAACTCGACGGAGTTTTATAAACATATATATATATATATATATATATATATATATATATATATATATATATATATATATATATATATATATATATATATATATATATATATATATATATATATATATATATATATATATATATATATATATATATATATATATATATATATATATATATATATATATATATATATATATATATATATATATATATATATATATATATATATATATAGAGATATATATATATATATATATATATATATATATATATATATATATATATATATATATATATATATATATATATATATATATATAAAATATGTGCACATATACATTCAATGACTTTTTATAACGCACCATCCAATTTTTCAGAATACACACTAAGCACAAAAGCGGTATCTCAATGAAAGCGAGTTTTGAGATAATTGAAGCTCTGTAAAAGTAGTAATATCGATTTACCTCTGATTTCTTTAGTGATTTAAGGTAAAATTGAGATAGGCGATGAGCAACTGGGTTCGTTTGGAGCTGGTGGAAGATTCTCTTTACTCCACTTTTCTCGGTGAGCGGTCTTCCGCTCTTAGATACATCGGGTAATTAGATGTAGAAAATTTTCTTAAGGAGTTTTCTATATGTTCTAAATAAGATACCATTAAAAGGCTTAGTTCATTAGATGCGTATTGTTTTAAACTTTCTAATGTTAAAAAACTCTAGCGCACCTGAACCGCTAGAAACACTAATGTTCGAAGAACAGTAGAAGAATCGTGCAGGTTTCGAGTGCATATTCCACCACATGTGCTGCTTATTACGGCCAAACTGTTTCAAATGCTACGTTTTACTTTGGTCTCAAGAATGCATTATAACTCATATGATGGAAGGTTTCAGATATTACCACTGGCATGAATTTCAACGTTTATGAGAGCAAAACACGGGTTAATTATATTCGTTATCAGTTGCTTATTTCACATAATTTTGAAAGCAGCATCTCATATAACATCAATGAAAAAATGCTCAGTGCCTGCAGCACTGTAACTGAAGTTGGTGTTTGGGACTGCGATCCGAAAAATTTGCAGAACTTTGCGAATTGTAACATCGGTTATTTATTTTCATTGTAAATGTTTCCGGTATGTATACTAACTGTAAGCATTTATTGATACAAAAGTAGCACAACCGACTCGTGCTGGCAACCTTTCGCCAGTATCAAAACCAAGAATTTATCAAATCTGCTTCACGTTGTTTAATAATATTCGAAGCTATAGGAGTATAAAGAAATTTAGGGTTACCTGCAGCGAGTTTTTTCAAATGATCGAAAGCTTAATATTTGCTGTTTATTGTCACTACAATATCATTACCATTTAAAAATTCTATGATAAAACCGCTCAATAAAGATATTGCAATTAAACACAAAACCAACAATAGCTGGCAACCCTATCGTGGCTTTTCAACCAAATTTGGCCTGAATAATGTTTATGACAGGTTTCATTCATTCATGACTGCACTGGAAGTTATAGTGCAAAAAGTTTTATTTTCCTGAGCGAATTTTCAAAACCAAAGACACAAAAATTACCATAGCTGGCAGGACCAATCGAATTTTTCAACCAAATTTCTATCAAACAGAGACTAGAGTTAGGTTTAGCTACTGTGCCAATTTCATGAAAATCTGGTAACTAATTCACATTTCATAGGGCAAAAAGCAGTTTTTTTTCTTTGTAATTTTTCAAGATGGCACCACTGGCACAGACTTGCCGACAATTCAAAATCGCTTCTATCAAATCTGGTCTTACTTAAGTCCAATGCATTCTGTAAATTTTAGCTGTATCTGATTATTGGTTCGTGAATTTCCGTGAACAGAAGTTTTTGATGCTAAAAATATAGGTTAACTGGGAGAGGGTTACCGTTCTTGTCCGACATGAAATTTCCAAAGTTTTATTTTGAACGTGTAGATAAAACATAAGATTTATATACAGATTGGTTTTATTGTAAGAAACGGACATTTTTTTGAATATTCGATTTTTTGAATGTTTTCACTTCCAAATTTTTTTTTTCAAAATGAAGACACCAGAATTATCATAGCTGGCAGCTCCAACCGAATTTTTCGACCAAATTTCTACCAAACGTGGTTTGAAGTAAGGTCCAGCAGTTGTGTGAGTTTCGTCAAAATCGAACGATTCAATCAGAATTTATAGGGCTAAAAACAGTTATCTCTTTTAGTGATTTTTCAAGATGGCACCACTGGCACAGAATCACCCGCATTTCAAAATCACTTCTATCAGACCTGGTCCTATATAGGACCAATACATTCTGCAAATTTCAATAAATTCTGCTCATTGGATCGTGAGTTTCCGTGAACAGAAGTTTTTGATGCTAAAAATATAGGTAAATTGGGCAAGGGTTACCAGGCGTGCCCGTTATACCATATCTTTTTTTTTTTTTTGGTTATGTAAACAAAGCACAAGATTTACATATGAGTGGCTTTTTTTTGAAGAAACGGCATTTTTTCAAGAGAGACGATGATTTGGAGGTTTTCACTTTCAGTGCCTGCCCTAGCTACAGGGTTGCCAGCACGCTCATTAAAAGCTACACAAATCTACAACTTAATATTATCAATATGTCGTGAAAATTTCGTAATGATTGAATGGCTGTGTCAAAAGTTATCGAAATTTAAAAATTTTCAAATTTTCCCGTCCTCTTTTTAGGCACCCAGCGCACAGATAGGGTTAAAAAATTCCAAAGCATTATCCGATTCATATGTAAAACACGTTCGAAATTTATTTTGTTAACTTAATTTTTGCGAAAATTATTTGTGCACGAAATAATAGGTATATTAAAAATATCACTTAAATGGGCGCCGGCGCCAAAAAGTTAACAATAACTGACATTTAAAGAGACCTGGACCTATTCTGCATATACGCCAATGTATCCTGAAAGTTTCAGCTCAATCGGATGGCGCGTTCCCGAGATTATCTCACTGAAATTTTTTGATGATATATATATATATATATATATATATATATATATGGAAATATGAATTTTTGGCCGAATCGATTTTAATACTAATGTTCTTCGAACATTAGTAAAAAATCAATGTTTCGATTTTTTTTGAGATACCACTTTTGCGCTTAGCAGGGCAGTACAATAGGTCCAAGTTTCACCAAATGTTTATTTTTCATAAGTCTTTGGTACCCGCGGCCATTTTAATGATATTTGAAATATCCCTTAATTCTATTAACAAATAACTTAAAAAAAAACTACGTAACAAAATGAAGTTTTAACGTGTTTGAAATGTGAGCATGATAACATTTTGGGAATTTGATAGCTTTCGTGTGCGCTAGGAGTCTGAAATAAGATCGATAAAGTTTTTAAAATTTTGAATTGCGATAGCTTTTGACAGGGCCATCAAATCATTGTGAAAATTACACAGTATATTATTGTTACTTAGTTGTGGACTTGTCTCTTTATGAACGTGTTAGTAATCCTGTAGAGAAAGAAAGCACTGAGAGCAACAATTTTTAAATCATCCACCTTCCTGCAAACATTTTGCGTTGTAGAAAATAAGTTTTAATGTTATGGTTTTAATATAAAACCAAAGTAAATTGTTTGAAATTGCATATCGGGCAAAAACGGTAACCTTTCGCCAATTTACTCTTAATTTTAACATCAAAAACTTCAGTCCAAGTGAATTCTCCATCCTATAATAAGACACAGCTGAGAGTCACAGTATGTAAAGGTCTGAAATCAGACCAACTCTTAGGCTAGCCGCCCACTAGGCAGCCAGGCTGCCGCAGCCTGGCTGCCGCAGCCTGGCTGCCGCAGCCAAATTATTGAGCAGCCAGTTATCAGCAGCCAGTTATCAGCAGCCAGATATTGTCGAAACTGATAAGTAGTCACTGACCAGTCGAAAGAAATGGATGTGGAAGATGCTATTATTATTTACCGTTTGTCTCGTAGGCGTAAGAATCGCAAAGCAAAAAGAAGACATTGGATTCATCCGCTACTTCTGGAACGGCACTCAAAGGGTTTATTTAAAAATTATTTTAAGGATCTTCGAAACTATCCGGATCGTTTTTTCAACTACACCAGAATGTCTGTACAAACATTTGATAGCCTTTTAGGAAATCTTAGAAATTCAATTGGGGGTACTGATACTCGCATGCGAGCTTGTATATCTCCCGAAGAAAAACTGATAATAACTTTGAGGTAAGTACATAAAACAAAAATGATTTTTTTTTATTTATTATTTAAAGGATTATACAAAACCAAAAAATGTTTTAATTTTACATTTTAAATTACAAGACATTTTTTTTGACACAATTACAAGACATTTTTTAAATGTCTTGTAATTGTGACTGTGAAAATAGATCTAATATTTCGGAACTCTGCGTTGCATCAGAACCATTTGACTGTGGAGATAAATGGTGATACTCTATTGGAGTACCCTGCTTATGAGTAACAGGCGTAGAATAGTGAAATTCATGACGATATTGGCCATTAGCTGCGTTTTCTGGTATATATGTGGGCTGTGTTGAGTAGTTTTGGCGATTGTTGACTTCTCGGCCAGATATACGGCTGTACAGTCCAACGCCTGATGATTGATTACTTTCCATTTGATCACTTTGTCCTCTTTTTATTGTTTCGATCAACTGGATTTTTGTAGAAAGCTTACGATGTTGCGGAACCTTCCTAAAATCGTCCAGCAGCGATAACATAAATAATCTATCGGAATCAGATTCTTGATTCCTCTCATGCTCTTCCCTTCTAGCTATACTTTGCTTTAATACTTCTACCAAAGTGTCATCGTCATTTTTTTAATTCTTTTTGTTAATAGGTGAACGAGTTTGTACGTTTGTTTCACCAATATTTTGAGATATGTCTCCTTCTTGCAAACTATTATCCGTTGCATTAATCGTCACAGTTTCCCTGAGAAACTGCAGCTGTTCAAAATATGTGTATGGGCTTTTTCGAGAAGCTGCTGATCCACTTTTAATGCCCTTTCCACGCTTTAATTCTCTGCTGAAACTTGTCCTGATATTTTTCCATTTTTGTTGCAATGATTTACCTGAAAAATTATATATTATTTCAGATATCTGGCAACAGGATGTAGTATGGCAGAATTGAATCATAATTTTCGGATTGGATATACCACTGTTCGAGTTATTATATATAAAGTTTGCTTGGCAATTTGGGAGAACTTGAGGCATACAGCGTTTCCAGAGTTAAATGAAGAAAGATGGATTGAAATAGCAAATGGCTTTAATACAACCGCTAATTACCCAAACTGCATTGGAGCGATCGACGGAAAGCATATACGAGTAAAAAAACCAAGTGAATCAGGCTCTCTTTACTATAATTACAAAAATTATTTTTCTATCGTTTTGCTTGCTATGTGTGATGCGGATTATAAATTCACGTATATAAATGTTGGAGCATACGGAAAATGTGCTGACTCGTCTATTTATAAGCAATCCAATTTGTATCAAAAACTTGTGAATAAAAACTTAGGAATACCAAACAAAACACCCATAACAGGGAATGGAATACCTATGCCATACGTCATTGTTGGAGATGAGGCATTCAGTTTATCTGAAAATTTAATGCGTCCTTATGGAGGGAGAAACTTGACAGACAACAAGAGAATCTTCAACTATCGCTTGTCGCGTGCAAGAAGGTCTATAGAATGCGCGTTTGGCATTTTGGCAAATAAATGGAGAATTTTTCACCGCCCTTTGGATGTCCGAAAAGAATTCGCAATTGCCATTGTCAAAGCATGCTGCATTTTACACAATTACGTGTGTGAAAGAGACGGATATAAATTTGAAGACACATTGTACGTCCCTCCAGAGTTGGAAATTCAACCAATTCCACCAGCCAGGGGAAATCGAGCAGCATCAGCATATAGAGATTTATTTGCCGATTATTTTAACAACGAAAACCCGCTAGAATGGCAAAGCAGAGTTGCATTGGGGTAGTAATTATTATATACCTCCTGACCGGAGCTATGTCACATCCATCATGAAGTACCACAGTTTTCCAAATTTAATTTTAAGTTCATAATTACTTACCAATAAAAACTAACTTACCTAATTCATTCTTTTCATTTTCCAACATATTTTCTTTACACATAATGTTGGTAATTTCCTCCCATCTTCTTCTCTTGGCATCGCGATCACTATATTCATCACAGGATATATCCCAAATCGCATTACGAATTTCAATTTCGCGTATTAATTTTTCAGTGTCGAAAGACATTTTACCTGGCTGCTGCAACAAGTGAGCGGGGACTACAAGCAGCCTCATAAATTCACGTTGAATTTGATGGCTGCGGGCAGCCACGTGGCTGCCTGTGCAGATGTGCAGGTTCTCAGGGCTGCCGCAGCCAGAAGATTTTGGCTGCCTAGTGTGCGGATCCTAATAAGATATCATATGTCGGATTGGCTGCGGCAGCCTGGCTGCCTAGTGGGCGGCCAGCCTTATAGAAGCGAAATGAAAATTTTTATTTGACAAAGTGGTTTCGAAAAAATGCACTTATTCTCATCAGACATCAGGACACAGTGCATACTTGACTGATGTGACCATTTGCAGTTGGAAATCATTAATTACTATTGTTCGAAGAAGAACATTAGTATTAAAATCACTCCATATATATATATATATATATACATATATATATATATATATATATATATATATATATATATATATATATATATATATATATATATATATATATATATATATATTTGTATATATATATATATATATATATATATATATATATATATATATATATATATATATATATATATATATATATATACATATATTTATATATATATATATATATATATATATATATATATATATATATATATATACATATATTTATATATATATATATATATATATATATATATATATATATATATATATATATATATATATATATATATATATGTATATATATATATATATATATATATATATATATATATATATATTATATATATATATATATATATATATATATATTTATATATATATATATATATATATATATATATATATATATATATATATATATATATATACATATATATCCCACATATATATCATATATTTTGTTAATAAACTTGACAATAATATAACACCTAGCCCAGATGGCATACCTAACTTGTTCTTGAAATATTGTGTCGTCACTACTACCTGTGTTTCTTATATTTTCAATACATCCTTAAAAACAGGCATCTTTCCTCATTTGTGGAAATACTCCACCATCACTCCCATATTCAAGAAAGGGGTCGTAATCACGCTTGCAACTATAGACCTATTGCAAAACTTCCCTGTGTCGCAAAACTTTTTGAAGCCATAGTCACAAATGTTGTAGCCTTTCATTGTAAATCAATTATGGCTCCGTATCAGCATGGTTTCGTGAAAGGTCGTTAAACCACAACCAACCTGCTTGAATTTTCTCACCAAATAACCAACTCAATTGAAGCTGGGCTCCAAACTGACTGCGCCTACACAGACTTGACGAAAGCCTTTGATAAGCTTCATCACTCTCTTCTTTTAGCTAAGCTTCATTCCTTTCAATTCCGTTACTTGTTTTTAAATTGGGTTGACTCTTACTTGACGAATCGAACCCAACGTGTATCCTTTCGCGGTGCCTTGTCATCTGAAATTAGAACCACGTCTGGTGTTCCACAAGGTAGTCATCTAGGCCCTTTAATGTTCGCCTTATTTATTAATGACGTAGGTTCCATTTTACAGTCATCTTCTGTTCTTCTTTATGCCGATGACGCTAAAATTTTCAAAGTTGTGAGAAACCTTAACGATTGCTATAATTTGCAGCAGGATCTAAACAGATTTGCCAACTGGTGTTCCAATAACAATCTCCTAATTAATCCTGACAAGTGTACGGTTATATCTTACACACGCAAAAATAATCTTGTAATCTATGAATACTCACTTTTGAGTACATCTTTAAATAGATCAGCGAAAGTACTCGATTTAGGAGTATTGCTGAATCAATCCTTCACATTTGACGATCACATCGATTCAATTGTTGTGAAAGCTAGCAATGCCTTAGGTTTTGTCAGAAGACGTTCGAAGGAATTCAACGACATTTTTCTAACTAAGACCCTCTTTTGCAGCTTAGTCAGACCTATTGTCGAATATGCAAGTATTGTATGGGCACCATATCAAAAAGTCTACATAGACCAAATTGAGTCAATTCAAAAGAGGTTCTTACGTTTCTGCCTCCGCGGTCTTCCGTGCTATGACCCTTTACATCTACCTCTTTATCAAGACCGCTTAAATCTTTTACGAATGGATACCTTGGACTCTCGACGTCAAAATTCCAAAATCTTATTTGTCGCGAAAATTTTGGATGGCACCGTTGACTCAAACTACTTATTAAGCCAACTTAATTTTAATACTAATAACAAACGGGTCAGGCGTGTTAACTTTTTGTCGATCCCTCAACATCGGACCAATTATGGTTGCAATGAACCAGTCACTGCAATAAGTAGATGCTTTAACGAAGCTTATTATAAGTTTGATTTTCATTTATCTACAGCATCACTTAAACGAATTCTGTATAAGAATAATTAATTTTTATTGTATATATATATATATATATATATATATATATATATTTATATATATATATATATATATATATATATATATATATATATATATATATATATATATATATAAATATATATA
The DNA here is from genome assembly GCA_963978885.1 of Nemotelus pantherinus. Lineage (NCBI taxonomy): Eukaryota > Metazoa > Arthropoda > Insecta > Diptera > Stratiomyidae > Nemotelus > Nemotelus pantherinus. The sequence continues at coordinate 143,463,350 of OZ022264.1, forward strand.
TATATATATATATATATATATATATAATTATATATATATATATATATATATATATATATATATATATATATATATATATATATATATATATATATATATATATATATATATATATATATATATATGAAGTGACTTTAATACTAATGTTCTTCTTCGAACAATAGTAATTAATGATTTCCAACTGCAAATGGTCACATCAGTCAAGTATGCACTGTGTCCTGATGTCTGATGAGAATAAGTGCATTTTTTCGAAACCACTTTGTCAAATAGAAATTTTCATTTCGCTTCTATAAGAGTTGGTCTGATTTCAGACCTTTACATACTGTGACTCTCAGCTGTGTCTTATTATAGGATGGAGAATTCACTTGGACTGAAGTTTTTGATGTTAAAATTAAGAGTAAATTGGTGAAAGGTTACCGTTTTTGCCCGATATGCAATTTCAAACAATTTACTTTGGTTTTATATTAAAACCATAACATTAAAACTTATTTTCTACAACGCAAAATGTTTGCAGGAAGGTGGATGATTTAAAAATTGTTGCTCTCAGTGCTTTCTTTCTCTACAGGATTACTAACACGTTCATAAAGAGACAAGTCAACAACTAGGTAACAATAATATACTGTGTAATTTTCACAATGATTTGATGGCCCTGTCAAAAGCTATCGCAATTCAAAATTTTAAAAACTTTATCGATCTTATTTCAGACTCCTAGCGCACACGAAAGCTATCAAATTCCCAAAATGTTATCATGCTCACATTTCAAACACGTTAAAACTTCATTTTGTTACGTAGTTTTTTTTAAGTTATTTGTTAATAGAATTAAGGGATATTTCAAATATCATTAAAATGGCCGCGGGCACCAAAGACTTATGAAAAATAAGCATTTGGTGAAACTTGGACCTATTGTACTGCCCTGCTAAGCGCAAAAGTGGTATCTCAAAAAAAATCGAAATATTGATTTTTTTAACATTAGAAAGTTTAAAACAATACGCATCTAATGAACTAAGCCTTTTAATGGTATCTTATTTAGAACATATAGAAAACTCCTTAAGAAAATTTTCTACATCTAAGTACCCGATGTATCTAAGAGCGGAAGACCGCTCACCGAGAAAAGTGGAGCAAAGAGAATCCTCCACCAGCTCCAAACGAACCCAGTTGCTCATCGCCTATCTCAATTTTACCTTAAATCACTAAAGAAATCAGAGGTAAATCGATATTACTACTTTTACAAAACTTCAATTATCTCAAAACTCGCTTTCATTGAGATACCGCTTTTGTGCTTAGTGTGTATTCTGAAAAATTGGATGGTGCGTTATAAAAAGTCATTGAATGTATATGTGCACACATTTTATATATATATATATATATATATATATATATATATATATATATATATATATATATATATATAAATATATATATATATATATATATATATATATATATATATATATATATATATATATATATATGTATATATATATATATATATATATATATATATATATATATATATATATATATATATATATATATATATATATATATATATGTTTATAAAACTCCGTCGAGTTCCTGTAAAAAAATACCAGCAAAGCAAAACCTTGCGTCTTTATTTTACGATTACAAATTCTTAACAACTAGTACAATCGATTATGAGCGGTATTCATTTGCTACAAATCGCTGATGCGACGTCTGACTGCAATTTGCAGTTTCGATGAATTTCGCTGTGAAGGTGTTTTACACCTGGCAATGACCTGACGCTGTCGATGACCGGGTGCGTGTTAACTCTTCCCCTCTTGGATATGATAGTTCCCGATCGTCAGAAATATGGGAGATGGTTGAATCTTGGCTGGCTGCAGTATGCTCGGTAGAATGATAACCGGTGGTGGTGCTACAGGTTTCGATGATTTGATCTCTGATGAATTTCGCTGTGAAGGTGTTTTACACCTGGCAATGACCTGACGCTGTCGATGACCGGGTGCGTGTTAACTCTTCCCCTCTTGGATATGATAGTTCCCGATCGTCAGAAATATGGGAGATGGTTGAATCTTGGCTGCAGTATGCTCGGTAGAATGATAACCGGTGGTGGTGCTACAGGTTTCGATGATTTGATCTCTGGAATGGATGGAGTTATTATTATTTCAGGATTACCTCCTTTCAGATGAAGTCTCCAAAGCAAATATGCAGATGCTGTGATCGCTAATTATGCGGTTAGACAGTATGATGTAAATTGATGTTAGTTAAGAAAACGCTTTCGCTTTTCTGTTTAAAAAAATATTTTTATTTTATTAGCTCGAGAGTTACTTAGATACTGATACAATTTTGTGTGCTTAAATCTAACGTCACCTCGGACGCTGATGTCGGCAACACGTGGCCAGGCTGAGGAATTCCGATGTAGCGAAATGATATTGTCTTCATTTAATTGTTTCCAGACAGGTGTCGAGTTGCTTCGGACCGTGTGAATGGAATGTGAGGGCCGTTGATGCTAAGTTGAAATGTGGAAGCCGGTGGTGTTAAGTCCTCCCCTCTTAAATTCGGGGTGTCCTCACTCAGAAAAGTGAAATTTTATAGATGCTATCTTCAAGTTTTTTGCTGGGATGATCCGAAATATTTTCCAAAAGGACATTTTTGGGTGGTCCTGTATTCCAAGTTAAAGGTAATGCTATTGCAATATTTTTTCCAATTTGGGATTTTTCCGTGTGAAGCCACATATGTAGTCTTCAAAGCTAGGATGGTGAGTATGATCATGAAGATTCCATAAATGGTCCAGAAGTTAGTTTTGTTTCTTGAATTTAAGCCGTCTAGCTGCTTTGTATTATTTAGGTGTAATTCCTTCAGCATATCAAGGGATAAGATTTCTTCTATGTCCTGATTGTTATCCTCTGGTTGTGTGAGGGGTGGTAATATCTGAAAACTTGTAATTTCGGAGGATATGAATTTTTCTTCATTAATCATGATGCTGGTGTTGTGATATTTTATTAAGAAGCTTCCATATAGCGGTTGATTCGAGCCATTGATGTTGACGGTGCCGTTAAAATTGTTTAAAAAATTAGACCGGGTGCTAGTTCCTCTAATGATGGTAAATGGTGACTTTTTGTCTTTACACAGCTACTGATCTTACTTCTAAATATTTCTTGCATACATGTTACTTTTTTCTTACAACTAGAAATTTCGTTAATGGTTTTACAATGGTTTATCATGGCGAATATTGTTTATCTACGTTTTAAGATAGCTTGGTACTCAATTTTATTTGCCAAATTGTGTTTATTTATAGTTCTTATTAAAAATGTATCGAAATTTGTTTCAGGGGTTACTAGTACATTAATGATGTAAAAAATATGAGTTGAATTCGGTGCAATATTAACATCTGCGAAGGATAATGCGTTTTCTACGTTATTGTATGGTACATGATTCTTTGAAAAGTTCTCTAAAATTTTTGCTACTCCTAATTTGGAAAGAATATTTGGATCGATAATATTTGCCTTGGCTAGTTGGATGACCTGAATTACATAAATGAGATCTTTTTTCACAATTCGTACTTTGTATTGTGTTCTTAGTGCCAAAGTTTTTACTAGAATGCTGTCTCTCTTTATGGTATTTAAAATTTCGTTATTCATACTGGTAATTTTGTTAATTCTGTCGTTTTGCTTTTTGTTAATAAGAATTTGTTTGTTATTATTTTCAAGCAAGTCATTAATCTTTCCTTCCATTAATACATAGTCATCGTGATCGGGGTTTCCCGCGATCCGTTTAATTGCAGAACCAATGAAATTAAGCGATCTTTTGGATTTGTGCTGGTCAATATTGCTGATAATATTTTCAATTTGTTTTATTTTGTGATCAAGAAGGGAATAAAAAGGATTGCTGGGTAGGATATGTTTACAAAAATAGATGAAGCTTCTTTAGTGAAATTTATATGTTGGTCTATGGGTATTATGTGGATGAGTTTAAGGTTTCCTGTTTGAATTTTCACTGTTCCAGTTTTTAGTGCCAAAAATTGGGTGTTCGAATAGTCGATAATTTGGACGCTTGCGGATGCTGCTTCGATGAGATATCTGGAATAGAAATTAATTTCTTATATCGCTTTTGTGAATAACTCTTCTAGATTCAGTTATGGTTAGAGGAGGTTTGTCTTCTTTTAGGATTTCCTTTTTGTACCTAGGCGAAAGCTTTGTACCGGCGCGCTTATTATTTTTTACATAAACGATTTCTCCCGTTTCGTAAGTTTTTATTGGCTGTCTAATTTTATTGTGAAACTTTATATCTTTTTCTTGTGTTTTTTTCAGTTGTTCGATGTTACCTTTACGAGATTTTTCCAGCATTTCAGAGAGAGTGGAGACGATTCTTCCATAGAAGAGTTCTATAGGTTTTTTTCCAGTTGCTGAGTGAATACTACAATTGTATTCATATATAGACCTTTCTTGTAGTTCTTCAAAGGACCTGTGAATTCCATCAGTTTTAAGGCATCGCATGATCTTCGTTAAGGTTGAGTGGAACTTTTCGATTTGCCCATTAACTTCGCTTTTATAAGCTGGAGTTCGATAAATTTGGATGCCAAGTTGGTCTTGCATCATGAAGGTAATTGACGCTGAGTTAAGAGATTTTTCTCCGTTGATTACTTTAATTTTAGGGATTCCGAAGAATATTTGAGTTTCTCTGAGTGGCTGACGAATGTCTTCTATAGCTCGGGATTTAAAAATTTTTGCTTGGGCGAATTTGGAATATTTGTCTATTGCTGTGAGTACTATGTGTAATTCCGTTAGGTAGATATCTATATGAAGGATGTAGCCTGGATATTCGGGTTTGGGGTGTCTCCGTGGATAGGGTTATTTGGGTACTTATTTTCTTTGGATACGGCGCACTGTTTTACTATTCTCTTGATTTTAGCGTTCATTTTTGGGAAGTAATACTTTTCTAAAAATTTGTGTCTATTTTCTTTAGAGCTTTGGTGTGCCCGTTGGTTTTCTACCTCTTTTTGCGTAAATCTTATTTTGTAATTACTGAAATAGAGATCGTAGTGTTCTTGAATTTTTCCCATTGTTTCTTCAGTGGCCAAGATACCGTTGATTACGTTTGGATTCAGATATCTTCTTAAAATATCGATCAAGTTTTCGCGTGTATACTCTGGTTCCAAAAAACGTGCTTCCAATAGTTTGGAAAAGTTATTTCACATGAGTAGTTCGTTGTCTCACCGATTTTAAAGACGAGTTGCGTTCGAAATGCGTTCATGGGTGTCTCGACTGAAGAAAGTAATTTGATTACTTTACGTTGATTACTTTAATTTTAGGGATTCCGAAGAATATTTGAGTTTCTCTGAGTGGCTGACGAATGTCTTCTATAGCTCGGGATTTAAAAATTTTTGCTTGGGCGAATTTGGAATATTTGTCTATTGCTGTGAGTACTATGTGTAATTCCGTTAGGTAGATATCTATATGAAGGATGTGGCCTGGATATTCGGGTTTGGGGTGTCTCCGAGGATAGGGTTATTTGGGTACTTATTTTCTTTGCATACGGCGCACTGTTTTACTATTCTCTTGATTTTAGTGTTCATTTTTGGGAAGTAATACTTTTCTAAAAATTTGTGTCTATTTTCTTTAGAGCTTTGGTGTGCCCGTTGGTGGATTTTCAGAATGAACTCGTCCTGTTCTGTTTCGCCGCGAATATTTTCTACCTCTTTTTGCGTAAATCTTATTTTGTAATTACTGAAATAGAGATCGTAGTGTTTTTGAATTTTTCCCATTGTTTCTTCAGTGGCCAAGATACCGTTGATTACGTTTGGATTCAGATATCTTCTTAAAATACCGATCAAGTTTTCGCGTGTATACTCTGGTTCCAAAAAACGTGCTTCCAATAGTTTGGAAAAGTTATTTCACATGAGTAGTTCGTTGTCTCACCGATTTTAAAGACGAGTTGCGTTCGAAATGCGTTTATGGGTGTCTCGACTGAAGAAAGTAAGTTTTGGCCTGAGGTGTTATCGCTATGAGTGGCGGTTTCTAGGAAGTTGATATTGTTTTCTTGTGGAGGCCTTGATAGTGCATCGGCTACGATGTTTCCCTTTCCTAGTTTATACTTCAGCTCGTACTGATATTCTTCAAGGATGGCCTTCCATCTCTTCATTTTTGAATTTGTGTTTTTATTGCTCAGCGCGTAAGTTAAGGGTTGGTGGTCGGTGAATATGCGGACTTTTCTAGAGCCATAGAGAAAATTACGCAGCGATTTCAGAACCCATATTATTGCGAGCATTTTTTTTTCATTCACCGCGTAGTTCTTCTCTTCCTCACGTAACGTCCTGGAAAGGAATGCACTTGGTCTATCTTCTTGCGACAAGACTACACCGATAGCATTTTGGGAGGCATCTGTTGTCAATCTGGGTATTGGAGAGTCACATCCCGAGAGATGAGAGAGTCTTTGATCTTTTGAAAGGCTTCCATCGCATTTGGAGATAGTTTGATGCGGACCTTGCTGGACATATGCTTAGAAATCCGTCCTTTTGCTCTTCTTAGGAGTGATGTTAATGGGTTGGCTAATTTAGCGAAATTGCGGATGAAGCTTTGGTAGTAACTGGCCATTTCCAAGAAGGATCTTAGCTCCTTCAATGTTCCTGGAGGGGGAAGTTTCGCAATAGCTTCAACTTTATTCGGATTTGTTTTTATTCCGTCTTCGGAGATAACAAAGCCCAAAAATTCTATGGATTTTGTTAGGAATCCACATTTATCAAGCTGGACTTTGATATTGGCTTCTTCTAAAGTTTGAAATACGAGAGCTATGTTATTCATATGCTCGTTCTCGTCGACGACACATATGACGATGTCGTCGATATACACGTAACATCTAACGCCGATATGTTCACGTAAGATGTCGTCGAGTGCTCTTTGGAATATCGACGGTGCGTTTTTCAGTCCAAAAGGAAGACTTGTGAATTCGTACTTGCCGTTGTTCACTGAAAAAGCAGTCTTCTCAATGTTAGAATCCTTCAAAGGAATCTGGTGGAAGCCACTTTTCAGATCGATTACAGTGAACAACTTACTATTGCCGAGATTTGCGAGAACTTCGTTAATCTCTGGTATTGGGTATCTGTCAGGCATTGTTACAGAGTTCAGTTTTCTGTAGTCTATAACAATCCTGTACTTTTGTTCTCCGGAGGTGTTTAATTTTTTTTGCACGACCCACACTGGAGCATTATATGGCGATCTTGGTGGTCGTATGATGCCATCATCTAGTAACTTTTGGATCTCTTTTTCGACAACTGGTTTGAGGGCGTAGGGGTATGGGTACGATCTAGAGTAAACAGGGTTATTGTCCGATGTGCGGATTTTGGCTTTTACTGTTGTAACATAAGTTAATTTACAATTAGGTTCAGAAAATAAATTTGAATGCTGGTTTATTAAGGAGAGTAGATTAACCGTTTGTTGTTGGGTTAAATGTGTGGTACGTATGTCAATGTTGTTCACTGATTCTGAAGGGCGTTATTTGATTAGAATTCGCATATTGTTACTAAGTATAATGAAATTTTCGGCAGTATAGATTACTGCTCCTAGTTCGTTCAAACTGTCGTTCCCCAAAATTCCATGGAACGATTTCAGTGTAGGCAGTATAAAAAATTTAAGACTAAGTGTTGATGGACCGAACAAATTAATAATAGGATGATGAGTTATCTCAACATTGCCTCCAACTGATTTTGCTATAAAGGTTTTCTCGTTTGGATATACATAGCGAACGCAGGATTGTTGTATATAATTTTTATTCGATCCCGTATCAACAAGGAATCGATATACGTTACCGCTCTTCACTACGAATTCGAAATAGAGCAGTGAAGAGCTAATGATTCTGAAAAATGAATGTCTTGAAGTTCAACATTTTCTGGGGTAATATCTGTGCCCTTCCCATCTATGGTTTTAGGTGTTTGGTCAGACTGATCCTGGCCAACTTCTATGTTCTGAATCCCAGTTTCATCAGGATACCATTGCTTTCCCCAGTTTTTGTTGTAATTTGCTCCATCGTCGTATTCTGGAGTCCTTAGATCCTCGTTATATCCTTTGGTAAGATACACGCGTTGCTGTTTTCTTGAGAACTATGTTTGGACGGGAGGAGGTCTTTTGACAGCTAGAATCTGCGGGGGTCGGTTCTGATAATTTATCATACGAGAGTGTATGGTTTGATCAACATCCATAGGTTCGGGTCGAGCCTGGGGCTTTGGAGGTAGTTGATGCCTGTTGAATTAAGGTCTTAGTGCCTGAGGGTTGTTTGCAAAAGGGAAATTGGGGTGAAAATTATTGGAGACGTTGTTCTGCGGGTAATAAGGTTGTCTTGGCTCACATCAATTCGTGGATTGAGGAAGGATTCGACCATCCTAGGGCATTCCCTTGTGAGGAGATTTCTGACAAGTGCTTCTATAGCCTGAACGGTTGCGGCATTTGAGATCTGCGCACCTTGAGCAGCAGCGGATTGTGGAGGCAAAGGATTAGAATTGTTTTGAAGGACCGGAGGTCTAATTAAATGGTTTTTATTTTGGAACATGATCACGAATTAAAATTAAGATTCAATGTTGAACAATAAGTGTATTGATAGAACGATAGATAAAAAAGGGTCGCTAAAAACCAGACAACCAATAAATGATTAAATTATTATTTTTGCCGTAACCGGTTCGTATGAATCATCAATGAATTTTCGAATAATTAGACTTAAAACAATTGGTTTGCAAAATAAATGGAGTTAAAAGGAAAGATTACTTACATGAAGTAAAGGTACATGTCTACCTTTAATTTAAGCAGGATCCACAAAAACAATTCTCACTTTTAAAGTTAATTTTATAAGAAACAGAATTTTCTCTAGCACTTATACAAATTTCCAAGCATACACAATACAATGCTATTTTCACAAACATCAAGCTATTCTTCTTTTCACTTCACAACTATATAAAATGCACAATTAACTATTTCACAATTTATTTCGTATTCGTAAAAATAAGATGAACATATGTTGATTGATCTCAAGGCGACTGTCGGTGCTTGCCGACTCCTTTTTGCCACTTGGCTACTAGGGGGCCTCTTTTCCTTGATGGTCTAAATTGTAGAAGGGTTCTGGGACCAAAGCACGGCTTTAGTCGGTAAACTTGCGGTTCCGTACACGTTTGTCGCTTCTTTTGTTTCTCGCGAGATGTTTCGAGTAGTTTTATGTATTCCGTTCTCGTACGCCAACCGTGGTCGGTAAACTTCCGTTTCCGTATACTTTAGTCAAAAACTTAAATTCTCGCGAAACACTTTCGAAATGAATTCGCGTATTCCATTTTCGTATACCAATTTGATCAACCCGTCTTGGTCCCTGCTCAGGCGCCAGTTAAGAAAACGTTTTCGCTCTTCTGTTTAAAAAAATATTTTTATTTTATTAGCTCGAGAGCTACTTAGATACTGATACAATTTTGTGTGCTTAAATCTAACGTCACCTCGGATGCTGATGTCGGCAACACGTGACCAGGCTGAGGAATTCCGATGTAGCGAAATGATATTGTCTTCATTTTATTGTTTCCAGACAGGTGTCGAGTTGCTTCGGACCGTGTGAATGGAATGTGAGGGCCGTTGATGCTAAGTTGGAATGTGGGAGCCGGTGGTGTTAAGTTGTATTTTGCTTTCGGTTTGCAGCATCTCGATTTCATCGGTGTTTTTTATATGAATCTCGTTCAACATCTCTAGTGATAGGCGCTCTTGATGTATTTTACCTTCAGGGGGCGGCTGTAATATAGCGGGGAGTGCTTGAATGGTAGACACTTCTTGTGAGACATATGTTTGTCCTTATATTGTTATCGTGGTGTTATGAAATTTAACGAGGTAAGTGCCGTTAAGGTTGTGCGTTGGGTTTTCAACTTCTAATTGTCCAGCAAATCCATTCAATAGCAGGCATCCGGACGAAATTTCGTCGATGGTTGGTACATGTTTGTCATTTACCTTGTTGCAGGTGGCATTTGAACTTTCTAGCAATTTAGGTATACAATTTGTGCCGCTTATATCTAAGATGTCAGATTTTTTACAAATGAATAGGTTATTAAAGGATTTACTATTTTTATAGATTCCATAGATTTTTTCTTCATTCTTCAAAATTTTGTCAAACACAATGTCGTTTATCAAATTTCCTTTTTTGATTGGCTTAACAAGTAACGTTTCATAGATTTTTGTTTCGTAATGGGTATGTTAATAATGTATAGAATTGTTGCGTTATTTATAATGATTTTGATCTCAGCGAAGTCTAATGCCTCTTCGATTGTTGAGAATGGTAACAATTCTTTTTGAAGGGTATCAGTAGCTAATTTAATTTCTGTCATAGATAAAATGAGTGAGTTTATAATACCCAATTTTGCCCAATGGATGGCGTAATTGATATTCTTTAGTTCTTCTCTGATTAATTTAATTTTAAACTGAAATTCTACAACAATATTATTATCAGTTCTTTTCTCTCCTTTTAATAGCTTTCCAATTTCATAAGTTATTTTCGTTATTTTATTAATGCGCTCATTATACATTTGATTAATTACAACTTGCTTATTGTTATTCTTTAGGACATTGTTTATTTTTTCTTTAATGGTGACATAATCTTCGTGGTCAGGATTTCCGGCCAACCATTTCCATGCTGAGCCGATAAAGTTAAGCGATCTTCTTACTTCACGAGGTTTTAAATTTTGTACGAGTGTTTTGATTTGTTGGAGTTCAAACGTTAGATAGCGGGAGAGAGGATGATATTGAACTAGTGGGAGATTCAGGATAGTCTGCGTGTTTGTGATAAAGTGCTCGTACTGGTCCAGGTCTATTATGTGTATTATTTTGTAGTTTCCGTCCCTTAGTTTCGTCTGCCCCAAATGGAAAGAAACAATTTGGGAGTTCGTATAGTCCAGTATTTGTATCGTTGTCGAAACCAAGTGGATAATGGATCTGAAAAGGGAATTAATTTCGTATTTTATCTTTGTGGATTATTTTTCCTGATTCGGTTAAAACTGTTGTATTTCTATTTTCTTTTATCACTTCTTGTCGATATCTTGGATTCAACTTTGAACCAATTGGTTTATTTTGCCTGACATATACTACCTGTCGTGTCTCGTAGTCCTTTAATGGCTGTCTGTTTTTGTTATGATTTTTAATGTCCTTATTCTGTTTTAGTTTAAGCTTTTCTATGTTACTCATGCGGACGTTTTCGAGTTCTTGAGGGGTGAGATTTGGGATTCTACCAAGGTACAGTTCTACAGGTGTATTCATTAACCACTCTTTCTAGGAATTCTTCGAAAGGTCGTGGGGGTCCTTCTTTTTCCAGACATCTCATGATCTCTATTTATGTGGAGTGAAAGCGTTCGACCTGTCCATATACCTCGCTCTTGTATGGAGGTGTACGGAAGAGGTTAATCTTCAGTTCATCTTCTAACATCCATTCTTCTAACATCTTCAACCATTTTCTGGGTGTAGCGTATTTTATAATCCCTAAAGTGATGTGGGTAGATTTGTTGGATCAGGCCCATCGTTGCTTCGTCTGTAAGTAGTCCGTTTATCTTGTTAGGATTCAAGTATCTCATGAAAATATTGATTTTGTCTCGTTCAGAGTAGTTTGCCTGGATTATTATATGTCTTGTGTAGCCGTCGAATGGGTTCAAGATCTGATAACTATTCTCATCGTCTGTTTTCAGGATGAGTTGGTTCCTGAAGGCGTTGATTTCGGTTTCTACGGAAGGAATAAGGTTTTGCGATGAGCTTTCATCGCTATGCTTTGTGGGAGTCATGGAGTCTATTTCTGGGCTTTGAACAGTTTTAGGAGCTGAATCGCTGATTATTTGGGGTGGTCTCGAAAGGGAGTCAGCCACAACATTTGCTTTACCTGGTTTATACCCTAACTCGTAATCGTACTCCTCGAGTATCGATTTCCATCGCTTTAATTTGCTATTGGTGTTTTTTGAGCTAAGGGCGTATGTGAGTGGCTGATGATCGGTAAAGATTCTGACCTTACTCGATCCGTATAAATAGTTTCTAAGTTGGTTCAGTGACCATATGATCGCCAACATCTCCTTTTCATTCATTTTCGTTCACGCCAGGAATGAAATGGGTCTGTTGCAATAGAACAGCACTGATTGCATAGTTGAATGCGTCGGTGGTTAGCTCGAGAGGCTTTTTGAAGTCCGGATGGGATAGTATCACATCCTGAGAGATGAGAATATTTTTTAATTTGTTGTACGCCTCCATTACGTTCTTGTCTAGAGAAATAGGTTTGTTTTTGGAAGCATGCTTGGACACTCGTCCATCTTCCCCTCTCAAGGGAAATGTCAGGGGCTTTGCGATTTTCGCATAGTTCCTGATATATCGACGGTAGTATCCTGCCATACCAAGAAAAGAGCGCAAAGGAAGCGATGGCCTCCACCTTTTTAGGGTTGGTTTTAATGCCCTCTACGCAAACAACAAAACCTAAAAACTCGACTTCCTTCTTGAGGAATTCGCACTTATCTAGATTTATTTTAATATTGGCATTTTTGAGTGTGTTTAGAATAATGTCAAGGTTCTCGAGGTGTTCGTTTTCGTCTTTGTCAAAAACTATAATATCGTCGATATAAATACGACAGCGTTTGCCAATATGACTCCATAAGATGTCGTCTAGTGCTCTTTGGAAAATGGCTGGTCCATTTTTCAATCCAAATGGTAGTCGAAAAAATTCAAATTTTCCATTATTGATGGAAAAAGCAGTTTTCTCAATATCACATTCCCTAAGGGGAATCTGATGCAACCCGCTTTTCAAGTCAATTGTTGAAAAAAGCTGATTTTATTCCAAATTAGACAGAACATCATTAATATCCGGTATTGGGTACGCATCAGAGATGGTGACCGAGTTTAGTTTGCGATAGTCAAAAACCATTCGGAATTTCCTTTCGCCTGAAGCGTCTTGCTTCTTCGGGACAATCCAAACTGGTGCGTTATATGGGGATTTTGATGGCCTTATGATGTACTCATCGAGCACTTTTTGTATATCATTCTCTACTTCATCTTTAAGGGCCATCGGGTAGGGATAAGATTTTGCATAGACTGGGTCATTGGTAGTGGTGCGAATTTTGCCACCGACTGAGTTGGCTCTAAAAGGTTTTTCGTTTGGGGTAGGGTTTTGTATAAATCGTGGCTGGATATGATTCCTATTCGAACCGGTATTGATTAAGAATTTTAGGGTTTGTCCGCTCTTTGCAGCGTATTCCATATACGGTAGAGAAAAGCTCAGCAGTCTAAAAAATGTATTTCGTCATATTGCTTCTGTTTATCAATATGGTAATTGTTTCCTGGGTAAGTTTCGTCTGGAAGTGAGTCTTTGCAAGCATTATGTTCATTGCGTTCGTCATAGTAGTAATGTTCGTCACACTGGTAACGTTCGTCGTACATGGGATCGTGAGCGTCATTTGTGTTTGTAGCACTATGTTCCAGGTTAAAAATTCTTTAATTTAAAAACTCTTTTTCCTTGAAAGGTGGCGCATTTATGAGCACCTTGATGCTGCTATCTAAGTGGCGGCCTATTCTGATAATTTACCGCTTGTGATCTGATAGACTGGTCAACGTTCATTGGCTCATATTGCCATGGTTTAGGTGGTAGCGGTCTGTGGTTCAGGTTGAAAGCGTTAGGATGATAGGTTTGTCTGCGGAATTGTGGTGGCTGTGGGTTGTTTGGATAATTGAGTAATTCAGGGAAGAAATCGCGTCTCGGGATGTGATTTGCCAAGAATTTATACTGTGCATCAAATCTTTTAGGTGGAATTAGGGGGCGGTGTACTAAATGGCATGTTTAAATGATTTCTTCGCGTTGTCGTGTGCGAATGATGCACGTGCTGAGACCTGTAATCTACGTTTTGAAGCTTCAAACATAGGTATAAGGCTTGCGCTAGATCTACAGGTTCACGGATGCTCAGTAAGCGAAGTAGATCACCTTTCAGACCGCGCACGAAGGTATCAAAGGCTTTGTCCCGGTAAGTTTGGGTCATATCCCGCAAGGATTCCTGGCCCATGTCGATTGCCGATAGCTTATTAAGGATGAGCGATAGATGGTGATACACGATTGGGTAGAACTCATGGCTGGTGCTTTTACCCTGCACCAGCCCCGTCATCTGGTACTCGAGTGTACCAAGATCTCGTTTATCAGCATAGTGCAAGGTTAAGCATTTTGAAATTTTCGGCCAATTCAACGGTGTACTATAGGATTCAAGGGCTATATCAGCCTTTCCTATGATCTTGTTCCGTATTACCGACAGAATACCGAAATATTTTGGTGTGCTTTGTATGTGTGCGTAGATTTTTAAGATTCTTTCTACGCTCTTTCTCCACGAGGAAAAATCACTTGCGTCACCCGAGAGTGTTCGTAAGCTCTTTACGACATCAGGGATTTTATTCATACCTGATAAATCCCTTTCATTATCAATGTTTATAGGGATATCATACTCATTATTTGCATCTGATGCAGGATTCATAAAAGAATCGAAAAGCCGTCTGCCCTCAATTCTTAAGGTGTTCGATACTAACTATGTCAATAGTTGCACGAGGTGATTATTACCGACATTTTGTGGGTTGGAAGGAATAGGAGGAATATTATGATCTGCAACTTCGATTTAAGGGGGAATTTCTCCCAAATTTAAACGCGAGGGTCGAATAAGATTGCTCGGGTTTGACATTCTCGTAAGGTAAGATTTGTTTTATAATTTATGCAACTAGAGACCACTTTCCCAATGAAAAACCACTTTCACAAACAAATCACTCTCACTATTGTATCACTTCAATATAAAATTATTGGTCACTTGATATAAGAATATTGCTGTGCATTTTCACTTAAATAACTAATAAATATGATAAAATATCAAAACTTTAAAATTTGCTTTGTAAATTTTTCCTTCATGTATTTTAATAATTTTCTTCTCGATATGTATGGTTATAGTTTACAATTATTTTACTGATTCCGATTCACTGTTGTATCAATATATCAATAGAACTATATCAATAGAAAATAGAACTCTTTTTGTTTTGTTTTTTTGATTTACAATTATAAAAAAAGTCTTGATTTCTTACTTACAGTATTGCTAAAATGTTCAAAGCCTGCATGCTGGTTTCTTTTAAGTTTGCATCTGAAGCTTCTAGGATTCCGCGCAGGTGGCTAAGTCTGCTTTCTCAGGGATATCACACGGTTGCTTACTGTTGACCACTTCTTTCGCTGCTGAGGGCGGCTGTAAACTCCGTTAACTCCTGTTTACCTTAATGGTTACGGGGGCCTCTTTCCCTCAAAACACCACAATGCCGGCTTGGTTATCGCGCGACCTTTTAAATAAATTCTACCACGACGGTACTTTGTTCACAAAGATTTTTCAAGTACTCGAGGAGTATTGGACCACTTTCCAGCCTAAGAAGTGTTTTTAGCGAGCTAATTATGGCTTATGCTCGATCCAATACCCTTACATCGATAAGTTCCCGTACTATTCGTACTAACTCGCGGAACTTAGGGAAAAAAAAGATTTACTTACTATATTGAACGCGGTGTAGCGAAGAGTGGTCCCTGCTCGGGCGCCAGTTAATAAAACTCCGTCGAGTTCTTTTAAAAAATACCAGCAAGGCTAAACCTTGCGTCTTTATTTTACGATTACAAATTCTTAACAACTATTACAATCGATTATGAGCGGTATTTATGTGCTACAAATCGCTGATGCGGCGTTTGACTGCAATTTGCAGTGTCGATGAATTTTGCTGTGAAGGTGTTTTATACTTGGCGATGACCTGACGCTGCTGATAACCGGGTGCGTGTTAACTTAAATATATATATATATATATATATATATATATATATATATATATATATATATATATATGTATATATATATATATATATATATATATATATATATATATATATATATATATATATATATATATATATATATATATATATATATATATATATATACATATATATACATATATAAATATATATATATATATATATATATATATATATATATATATATATATATATATATATATATATATATATATACATATATATACATATATATAAATATATATATATAAATATATATATATATATATATATATATATATATATATATACATATATATATATATATATATATATATATATATATATATATATATATATATATATATATATATATATGTATATATATATATATATATATATATATATATATATATATATGTATATATATATATATATATATATATATATATATATTCTATATATATATATATATATATATATATATATTTATATATATATATATATATATATATATATATATATATATATATATATATATATATATATATATATATATATATATATATATATATATATATATATATATATATATATGTTCGGTATTGAACTAAAACAAAGTAATCCGTTGGATTGACTAACTTCTATTTTTCTATATTTTCATTCATGGGCTTATATGCTAAATTTATTGTAATTGTCAGCGCTTATAGTGATATGGAATTTGGTTCGCACGTGATTGCTGCGTAGCATGTACACAAAGGTTAATTCACTATAAGTGCTGACTTACATTTCATCCGTATGAAAGTTACTTGAATCAAAAATATCTGCATATACAATATATTCAACGTTCAATCAATTAAAATTACAACGTATGGACATTACAAAGTGTAGAAAGTCCAAATTATGGAAAGTACAAATAAAGTGCTGATTTAATTTAATGATTTAGATTCTATACATGCTCCCGGCCGTTGAAATAGATCGTGTGTCAACTGAGTGTGTTTCGTCGGGGTCGCAAATGGAAGTCAATATGTGTTGCGGTAGGTTTGTTGGAAGATGGGTGAGAAGCTCTTTTTTTTTACGTAGAAAGCGATGACCGTTAGTAGAAGCACAATAGTGATGACATTTCCTGCGGCAATGTAATAAATATGCGTAGGTGTTAGTTTTGGTAGATATTCCTGTTCCTTCATCGTCTGGAGGGCTTTCTTGAGCTGGCTGATATCGTTTGTGTTGTTGTTTAAAACCAGGTGATGAAATTCCGGTACTAGTTGATGTGTCCATTGGTTGTTTATAGTCGATTCGTTCAAAAAAACCTTGGACATGAATGCCTGATTTATAATATTGGTGTGCTGATGGTGGGAGGTAATCACAATTGAATCTTGTTTAAGACTACAATCTGCTATGAAACGCAGGAGGCCCGTGCCGTAGAGTGTATGTTGGAAGGTATGATCTCCACAGGCAATGCTTATTGGTTTTGCCACTGGTGCTACATAGATCCAAGAACTCGGATCATGTAACTGAATCCAAGACCCATTTTGATGATCGACTTCCAAGTTGCAGCTACTCGGCAAGATGGAGGCCTGATTTAGCAACGCTAATTCACATTGTGCGGGGCCGTTGTCCATGAAGTAGATGGCGTGCTGCTGGTAACAGGTGTGGTGTCCAGTGAATCCCACCAAACATCGGTGAATGTCGCTTTCAGTCATGGTATAATAATAGTCTCTGTGGAGAGTGACAGCTAAGAATTTCGAGATCGTTTTGATGCGAACTCCCTTTCCGTGTATTGTGAACGGTACTGGAATCACTTTGACCAGTTGCAAACTGTCTCTCCGAAGGAGGGGAGTGTTTACCTTAAAGGTGGCGAGGTTTTCTGTAATCCGAGTTTGCACAGTCATCAGCTGGTAAAGTTGCAGAAAGGACTTTCGAGTTGGCTGCCCTGGGATGGTTAACGAAGCAGTTAGATGCTCTTTTATGAATCTTACTTCATCCGAAAGCTGTTTTGGAGTAAGGATGAGCGGATTGATGTTTCCGTTATGACCATCTGTGATTACGTTTATTAATGCTGTCTGGGTAAACTGATAGGCGGTAATAACAAGCGTAAGATGTGTAGCTAATGTGTTGAAAGTTTGTAGAAACTGATGCTCACTTAATATTTTGTTTGTTGCGTTGAATTCGTGTTGGATTTCATGGGGTAGTGGTTTACCGTTTTGAGCTGGTTGTTCATGAAATCTCTATCGTGGGCTATTAAATTTGTTGTTGCATCGATCAGCGAAGTTTGATTTTTCACTAGAGACATCATGTAGTTTTCTGATCCTTTAATTTCGTCGATAGTCTCGGCAATCTTATCCGCGTAGCCTTGGTCGAGTATGCCAAATAATTTGTTACTAATCAGTCCAACGATATCCAATGGTGATCTTCGTTTTCGTGTGTGATTTTCTGCAATCAGCAGGTCGTTATTATTTTGAATGGTATCAACTTGGGCTTGCAGTTGGCTCGTAAGTAAAGAACATTGCTTTCTGGTTTCACTCAGGATACTGTAGCAGATATTGTGGGCCTGTTTTATCTGACCTTTGATGTTTTTAAGGTTTTCCCAGTAGGCTTCCAAATTACAAAAGACAAGGATGGTCCATTGGTCTGTAATTATCGACATTGAGGAAATTTGCTCGAAGTAGACGCTCGTTCTTTCTTCGAATGGCGAGATTTGAATGAAGTGATCAATTGTGGTGTCATCTGCTGCACGGGTTATGGGAGCAACAACCAAAACTAGCAACATTAAAGCTAGTTGAGAGAGTGTTGAGCCACGACAAGGTATTGAACTTTTGATCTTCTTTGGTGATGGTTGAAGTTGTGGTTCACTTTTCTCTTTTGCCTCTTCAATCTTATACATTGCTGGACTTGCAAGCCAGTTCGAATTAATCGGATGTATTTTACGCTTAGTAGATCTTTTTCTTATGCTAGATCCATTGGCGGCTAAGAGAGCTTGTGGTAGATCATTTTGTTTGGGTGGATCTGTTCTTTCTACCAATGTTGGTTCATCTAATGGCAAACGACAGAGCTTGTGAACGGCTCTTTTGACGATTCCCTTTTCTGTTTTGATATCCACAATTCGAGTGAAATCATCAGTGCCTTTGTACTCTTTTAGTACCCTACCTAATGGCCGTCTTTGCGGTGTCGTGTTTTCCTCTTTGATTAAGACCAATGTTCCAGGAGAAAGTGCTGGCATCGCCGACTTGCATTTGGTGGTGATTTGCAGGTGTTGGAGGTATTCTTTGCTCCACCGCTTCCAGAATTTCATTTGACAGGCATCAATCAATTCCTTTCTTCTTACGGCTGAGATATTTTCGTCTTTGTACATTGGATTAGGCAATGATGTTAATGGGGCACTGATAAGAAAGTGCCCTGGTGTCAATGCTTGCAGATCGTTTGGATCATCATAAAGTGGAGTAAGTAGTCTCGAGTTCAGGATGGCTTCAATCTGAACCATTATGGTGTGTAGCTCTTCGTAAGTAAGAGAAATACTTTGAGCTACTCGCTTCAAATGGTATTTAGCGGATTTTACACCAGCCTCCCATAGTCCACCGAAATGAGGCGTCCGAGGAGGTATAAAAGACCACTCGATGTTCTCATTTGCTAAGGTTTTTGCAATATCATGCTGCAGTTTGCATTCACTCAACAAGGTACGTAGCTCTTTTAGTTCGTTCTTCGCACCCACAAAATTAGTAGCGTTGTCACAATATATCCGAATTGGTTTCCCTCTTCTGGCGATAAACCGTTTAAGTGCCCCAATAAATGCTTCCTTGATTAGGTTAGACACAAGTTCCAGGTGAACGGCCTTCGTACCGAAGCATACAAAAACTGATACATACGCTTTTGTAGGGACCTTGCCTCGAATCTTGTAGTGTATGTATACTGGCCCAAAAAAGTCCACGCCAACGGTGGAAAATGGACGTGCTGGCTGTATTCTCTCCCTCGGAAGGTTTCCCATTAATTGCTCGATCAACTTTGGCTTTGCTTTAATGCAAGTAAGGCATCTGTGAACGATAGTTTGAGAGATTCAGAGGCCAAAATCGTTGTCTTACGATGGCTAGAAGCTCTTGGGGTCCTACGTGCAAATGATCTTCACGAATCATCGTTATCAATAGAGTAACGATGTTGTTATTGTATGGCAGCAGCAATTGATGTTTTGCGTCGTACTCAACATCAGCCTCCTCAAGTCTCCCACCTACTCGAATGAGCCCGTCTTGATCTAAAAATGGTTTTAATTTACTCAGTAGGTGCTTTGAAGGAAGCATTTGCTCTTTTTTGAGGTGCCTTTTCTCTGTTGCGAAGGCATCAGCTTGTATAATTCGGATGATAGTGTGCAATGGGATGATATGATGAAGACTTCCGTGTCTTTGATTGGTCGTGTTTTGTGTATTCTGAACGAAGCGCTTAGTATAGGCAATGATGCGTTGTAAATGTCTAAAGGAATTTTTGTGGTTTATGTTATCTAGAAACGGAATGGAGATTGCCGTGGCTAAAACAGTTTTACGCTTTCGTAGTTCATCAGTATGAGTTATGCATTTAGTTGGATGTTTTGGCCATTCACTCTCGATCTCTTCAAGAAATTGTGGGCCTTGTAGCCATAAGGTGCATTTCTGCAGCTCATGGGGTGTAGCTCCACGTGATACTATGTCGGCGGGATTCTCTTTTGTTGGAACGTATCTCCATTGTGTTGGTTCCGTTTGCTCTTGGATATAGGCCACCCAGTTTGCTACGAATGTCTTGAACGATGTTGAACTTGCCTTAATCCACGAGAGAGCAATAGCAGAATCTTTCCAGAAGACTACATTGGTTATAGGAACACATAATGAGGTTTGCACTTTTTTCATTAACTTAACCATCAAATGAGCCCCACATAGCTCTAACCTCGGTAATGTGATCTGTTTAAGCGGGGCTATTCGGGAGCGTGCGCACAATAATCTTGTTGTGGCCTTCTTTGATGTTATACATCGAATATAAATTGCGGTGCCGTATGCCTTCTCACTTGCATCTGAGAAGCCGTGAAGCTGTAGTTCCATGGGTTCAGTATTTGGCAATGCGTAACGAAGTACTACGAAAGAATGAATATTTTTCAAATCATTGCGGAATTTCATCCAACTATTCCGAATGCCCTCCTCTACCACCGCATCCCAGTCAACCTTTGCCTGCCAGAGCTGTTGAAGTAATATCTTTCCTTTAGTGACCACCGGGTTTATAAGACCTAGAGGGTCATAAATGTGAGCTATGTCTTTTAAAATTGACCGTTTGGTCACTTCTGTTGTGTCTGGTAAATTGACATTAAAGCTGTAGGTATCAGACTTTGGATACCATCTCATTCCGAGAGATTTGGTGTGAGATTCCTCATCCCTTTCAAATGTCGTCATGGTTTGTAACTCCTCCGTTGGTATGGATTTTAACAGCTGTGGATGATTGGCACACCATTTGCGAAGGGGAAATCCTCCCTCCAAGAGTAAGGACTTCAGTTCGTCTCTTAGTTTCAGGGCCTCGTCAAGAGTATTAGCACCGGTAATTACGTCATCCACGTAAAAATCCCGAAGCGTTACTTTGGCTGCCAATGGATATTTTTTGGTATGTAGTTGGGCTAACGATTGAAGCACCTTGATCGCCAGATATGGAGCACACGACGTTCCATATGTTACTGTTTTTAATTTGTAGTATTCTAACTTGTCAATGGGGTTTCTCCTCCACGCAATAAGCTGAAACCATTGATCTTCTTCATTGACCAGTATTTGACGGTACATCTTTGTAATTTCTGTCGTAAATACATATCGGTGAAGTCTGAAGCGAAGCAAGATAGAAAACAGTTCTTCTTGTATTGTCGGTCCAACTAATAAAATATCATTAAGAGAAGCCTGATTGCTTGTTTTACAGGACCCGTCGAATACCACACGCAAAGCCGTAGTTGTGCTTTCCGGATTTAAGACATAATGATGTGGTAAGAAATAATGGCTTTCTGGGATCTGCTGCAGTTTAATTTTCTTCATGTCGTCTACTTTCAGCAACTCATCCATAAACGCTATGTACTGTGCCCTTAGTTCTGATTTCTTTTCCAGCCGCCGTTCTTGATTCAGAAACCGCTGTATTGCGATATTTCTTGATTGTCCCAACTCGCAGCTGGATTCCTGAAAAGGTAATTCTGAGTTTCGTTGCATAGTCTTAAGAAAGAAGCTTTCACACTGCTTTTCCGCCTTCGTCATCGGCCTAGTTCCATCTGTAAGGACGTCTTCCAACTCCCAGAACCTTTGTAACTGGGTTTCAAGTGTTGAGACGTAGCAAGACACTGATGCCGGTTCATGAATGCATCTCGTTCTCCCTAAAACGACCCACCCAAACACCGAATTTTGCAAAGTGGGTAGCTCAGGGTTTAGTTTGATTTGTCCTGGAATCATTAACTCCGCATAGACGTTGGCTCCTAAGAGTATATCGATTCGTCTTGGGGTGTTGAATTCTGGGTCAGCTAGTTGTATGTTCCTGGGTATTGGCCACCTTGTTATATCAAACTCGACGACTTGGTCGGTCGGAAGTAATCTCAGGCAAAATTATGGCCTCTACCATTGTATTCTAGTTGATAATACGAGATTGTATCGAAATGGTTACTCTTCCCTTGCATCTCAATTGCGAGCCTCCGATGCCACTTATATCGATTGGTTGCTCACCTTCCGTGTGTCTAAGTTTATGAAACAAACGTTCAGATATGAAATTTAGCTGTGATCCGGAATCCAACACAGCTCGGCATAGTCGATATTGTCCGCTTCGACCCTTCACGTTAATTGCAGCTGTTCCTAAAAAGACATAGCTACCCAGTTTCAAGCAACTGAGTGCCGAATGGCTTGCAACTTTACCAGAGGTGCTCATTGTGAAACATTTTAAGCAACTTCTCGATGAACAATTTTTGGAGCGATGTCCTTCTTGAAGGCAATTTATACACCGCTGTTATTTCTTAATTAAGTCAAATCTAGCCTTTGTTGAGAGCTGCAGAAATTTAGAACACCTTTTGTTGACAAAAGAGTAGAGTGTCTTCGGTCATGTTTTTGGGATTTCTCTTCTCCGAAACCTTCTAGTAACTGAAATCTCGATTCGATAAAATTCAGCAATGTGTCTAATTTGGGCACTTGTCGTGGGTCTTGTAGTGATTGCTTAAATAAACGATGTGTCTCTTTATCAGTTTTTTGCAGCAGCAAATGGACTATAAGTGGATCCCAATTGGCCGTATGAATACCCAAGTTTTTATTCCAAATAATGACTCTCTCACTGTATCATGCATCCGTTTCAAATACAATGGAGATTCTAACGTGAAACATGGGATGGACAAAAGGCTATTCAAAAATGCAGATACGATCAAGCGTTGATTATCGTATCGATTACACAAAATATCCCAGGCTGCCTGATAATTCTCTTCAAACACAGGCAGATGTGCTATAAGACGGCTAGTTTCACCTGTTAGGTTGGTTTTTAAATAAAACATTTTCTGTATCTTTGGCTGCGTTGTGTTTCCAATCATTTGTTTAAATAGCTCCGCAAATGAACTCCATTTCAAATAATCCCCAGAGAATGTTGGAATAGTCACCGTTGGTAGTTTAACGTTTGACTGGAGAGTCTCACTAGACCCATTACCGCATTTTGCCGTTGTCTCCATTAACCTTATCAGTAATTCCTGATAGGCATTCTCTAACGACGATATTTCAGCGTCTGATTTGCATTCTGTAGTCTCTGCCACCAGCTCGTGATGAGCCTCGGATATTGTTGTCCAATCCCTTCCCTAAAATATGGGTGCTCCATATTCGTGGCCCGAAACTTTAGCAACTCTCCATCTCGTCGCACGAAATCACACCACTCAGCTTCTAGCTTCTTCAGCCGATTTTCATGATATCGTCCAGTTTTCCTTGACTTCGAGTCTTTGTAAAAGTTGGTAAGCTTTCGCTCCATTGCTTGACCTGCCGATACCTGCTGCCCAGTCAATGCCTCCATTCTTTCGCGAAGCTATTGCGAAACAGCCTCGCTTATCCGGCACACACCCACACCCACAAACATTGTGAGTGCAATGCTGCATGCGACGGTCAAATGTATTGCACTGGCATTGGAAAACAGGCTTTGCTAATGCATTTGATTGTCGCATGTGTCATTGCATTTCATCAGGTTCGCTGACCTGAGCGCAGCTGATTTGAAACAATACTTGCATCAGCTGCGTTATCAGGCCAGCGAAAACGGGATATGTTTGATGCTGGGTGTGGAGAGACTTGCTGCACAACTGGGGGAAAAAAAATACGGGACTTGGCGGCAACGGGAGTGTTCGCGTACTGGCCGGAGGTTTATGACCCAGCTGAACAGCGGCGGTAGAGGTTTTTTGACTTTTTGAAATGAAAAGTGGAGGAGTTCAGTTTTGGATTTGAAAGAGAAGGTGTGTTTTTGAAAAGAAAACGCGAACGGCTTGGAATATCAGTGTGCAATATTGTTAGCTTGGAGTGAGATCGATTGTTGAAATTTGAAAGAAGGCTTGTGGGACTGATGGTACAGTGTTGTTGAGATCTAAATTGAGGCAGGAGCATTTTTGAATTAAGACTGGCGTGGAGAAGTGAAAAGAAAAAAATAACGCTAGCTGGTTGTGATCATGTGATATTTTTTTGGAGTTTTTGGGAATTGCACGAAAGAGTTAACTGGAGAAACTTCTGTGTAAAATCCGATCGAAAGAGAGCGGGAGGGTTAAAGTTGCTGAATAGTAAAGAAATGTTGGATAATAGGCGGGAAAAAGAACTTTAAGCAGTTGTGCATTTGTTCGTGAAAACGTGATTTAGTGCAGAGGTGGCATTGCAGATTTTGGTACGGCAGTTGCGACTATATCCAGAGATCCGTTGAGTCTGATCAAATTTATCGGCGTACGAATTTTTGGACCAAAGAGCGATATATACAACATGGTGTGAAATTTGAAAGGACTAAACGGTTGCGAAGGCCAGCGTTGATTAGATCGGGGAGAACCGAGGCTGTTCTGGTAATACAGTGGAGACTGAGAAGATAAGTAGCCTTTAACTTTTTTTAGTATCTCAAGAAGAAATCGGATTTTTACCGAAGTCGAATTAGACAACGAATCTGTGGCAGAAGGAAAATTTATATTTTAACAGAAAAATAATTGCATCAATGTATCAATGTTAAATGTAACTGTAAAATCTATTATCTAGAATTGAATTTTCAAATCGAACTTCATTTTTTTTTTTCATTTTATTTTGGAAAAAATTAATTAGAACTAACCAAAACCATTTCTTTTCAAATAGATGGTGTGGGTAGGTTTTTTTTTTGTAAGAAAGGAATGCTTGTCTTCATTTCTTCTTTTGCATTTCATTGTCGGCTCTTTTGAGACTTGAACATTATTGCTTGCATTGAATTATTTATTTTAGGCGCATATATTTTATTGAATTATTTTATTATATATTTATTATCATCATCGATTGTATGATCAGTGTTAACTGATCCCGGCCGGGATTGGGTATATCTTACCCACCCAAATTTTTAAGAATTTTTTAGTATTAGTTTTATTTCGTCTTGATATTGATTGTAATATATTTTACTATTGTTTTCTTGAATTTTTGCATGAAATATATGTAGATATAACATGAGTAAAACATTTTATAATAATGATTCCTTCGGAAATTCCATCCTGTCTCCATTTCTCCTTCTTTCTTTAATTGTATTTATTTCTAAATGTTGTGTCGTCGGCGTGCCGTAGCACGCAGGAGACTTTCTTGCCACCACCCACGCCAGATTGAGCTAGCCGGTTGTGAAAAGGCACGCAGGGCAATAAAAACGAAAATCTCCCAAACAAATTAAAATATGTTGCACTGATGACGGCTCGGCTGTCTTCAGGGTTTCGCAACAAATGGCGCCCAACAATGGCTTGGCTTGAAGATTTTCCGTTTCAGTACAGTTTTCTTTTATATTGTAACAAATGGCGTACATCTAGATTTGTTAATTTTAATTTTTCTTATTTTCTTTCGGGATTTATGCATTAGTATATTTTGAGTTGTTTAATTAGTTTCGGTTTTCATTTCTTGCTCCGTATGAATAATCTGATGGGCTGGGGTGATCTGTAATTACTAATGTTCGAAGAACATTAGTATTAAAATCGCTTCGCCGAAAATTCGTCTTATATATATATATACATAGTCGTGCCATAAGTTCTGTCACACGTATATGGGCAATTTTTGTATAAAAGAAAAAGAGTTTTTGACAAAGGAAAATATATTTTATTTTGGCATACTAATGGAAGAAAAATAAGCAACAAATTATTCAAAGTGGCCGCCTTTAGCCTTTACACAGCTCTTTAATCTGTTGGGCCAGTCATCGATAGCAGTACGCACTGTTTCTAGCGGAAAATTAGCTACTGCTTCTGTCAAAGATCGCTTAAGGCTCTCGATATTTGGGTGTCGTCTCGTGCACACCATGGACTCTAACTTCGCCCACAGTTTGTAGTCCAGGGGATTCAAATCTGGGCTCCCAGAAGGCCATTCCGTCGCCCTTATAAACTGTGGAATATTGGCTTCCAACCACGCTTGTGTGGTTCGAGCTTTGTGGGCTGGCGCAGAATCTTGCTGGAAAACCCAATGTCGGTTGTTGAATAGCGTAGAGCTCAGCGGCTTCACACATCCCTCCAGGATGTCCGTTTGATAATTTTTCGCTGCAGTTTTTACGCCTTTTTCGCAAAAATGAAGCTTGGTGACCCCTTCGTAGCTGACACCCCACCATACCATGACTGATGCTGGATGATGTCCTCGCTGTACCCTAGTGGCAACTTCTCGGGCTTCTCTGGAGCTGTGGGCATACACCTTATCATTTTGGCGGTTGAAATGTTCCTCCACCGTAAACATTTTTTCATCGGTAAATAAAATTTCTCGATGTTTGTTGTTGCCGTACCGCCGAAGGAGCTCTTTCGATCTGGTGCTCCTAATTTGCTTCAACTGCTCAGTCAGCAAATGTCCCGTTGATCGTCGAAAGGCACTCATCCCGAGGTCCGATTTTATGTTGCGAGACATACTTCGGGTGGAGATGTTCATCTCTCGAGCCATGATTCGTTGTTTACGAAGCGGATTTCGACGAATTCGACTCTCGACCGCTTTGATGGCAGCAGAAGAACGTACATCACGCGGACGTCCAGAACGAGGTCGATCTTCAATAGTCTGGATCTCGTTATATCTCTGGATCGCACGATACACAAATTTTTGCGTTATTTTTAACGGGCACAACAACTTGAAAATTTCACTCGCGGATTTTCCACACTTATGTAGTGCAACCACTGCAATTCGGTTTTCTATAACACCCCATTCCATCTTCACACGTTAACGAACAAACTTTAAATGACCATCAACTGTCAACAACATTATGACGTTTATAAAACTGGCCGATATTGAAATGTCACTCATAAAATAAAGTTGTTGCCAATGTGAGAAATTATGTGACAGAACTTATGGCAGGACTAAGTATATATATATATATATATATATATATATATATATATATTTATATATATATATATATATATATATACACACATATATATATATATATATATATATATATATATATATATATATATATATATATATATATATATATATATATATATATATATATATATATTGTATATATATATATATATACACATATATATATATATATATATATATATATATATATATATATATATATATATATATATATATATATATATATATATACAGTGGCTCGCAGCTTATTTGATACAGTGCTTCTTTGAAAAATTAAGTTGCAATAACTCAAAACATAATAACAATATCAAAAAAATTTGCACACCATTTTCAAGGCAATTGTTTGTTGTTTATTCAACAAGTTTATATTTGTTACAAAGTTGCTGTTTTACATCTTAAAAAACAAAAAAACTAAAAATAATAACAAATTTCTTGTTTCACTTTCAGTTTGATTAAACATTAAAATTGTTATGAATTTTGAGGTTTCCAGTTGATTTCAATACTTTGTATGATAGCCCTTAGCATTAAGCAGAGCCTGGAGCCTATTTGGCAGTGAATCAACGAGTTTTTGTGTGATGTCAGGAGTAATTTTTTGCCATACCTCTAGCAGTGCTTTCTTCAGGTCTTGTTTATTAGAAATCTTGTGTTTTCTAATGTTGTTATCGAACAAAGTCCACAGATTCTCAATGACGTTCATATCTGGTGACTGTGCCGGCGGAGACATCAAATGAGGGCAATCCCAAATTGGCCAGGACTGCACAATTCCCGACTTGTGCTTTGGATCATTGTCTTGGTACAACCGAAATTTGTTGCTAACACCCAGTTTTTTAGTGCTCTGCAGCAAATTGTTTTTGAGTACATCAAGGTGCTTTGTTCGGTCCATTGTTTCCTCAATAAACTTTAAATTTCTGACACCGGTTGCGGACATGCAGGCCCAAACTATCACTTTACCACCACCATGCTTCACAGTAGCTTTGAGATTCTCCTTGTTTAGCTCAGTGTTTGCCTTGTGCCAGACGTATGACATTCCGTCGGAGCCAAAAATGTTAAACTTGCACTGGTCCGCAAAAATAACCGTATTCCAGAACGCGGATGGCTTTCCCACATGCTCTTTGGCAAAGGCAAATCGGCTTATTGTATTTTTTTTGGAAATGAATGGCTTCCTACGAGCTACTCGCTCGTTGAAATCATGGTCGCGAAGCACTCGTTGGACGGTTTCAGCACAACATGGCTTCCTTAACTCACGATGAACCTCAGTAACCAATTTTGGAGCGGAAATCTTTGTGTTTGCTTTCACTTTCCTTACAATGTATCGTTCGTCGGATACGGTGAAAATATTGTTTGGCGCATTTCTCCTCTTATTTTCTACCCGATTTTCGTGTACGAAGCGCTCAATTATGTGCTGCACTGTAGAGACGTTCAAATTCATACTTTCAGCAATTTTTCGAACTCTTTGTCCTTTTTTAAAGTGGCTTAATACCAATTCGCGTTGTTCAATTGCGGTGCGATGACCCATTTTACAATTTTGGCTCATTTTGGCACTTCAGCTTACAAGATCTTGCTAAAAATTACCTAACACAATCAAAAATCCAAGTAACAAACACAAGACAGATTAACGGCGCGACAAATAGAAAATTATTCGCATTGAAGTGTCTGTATCAAATAAGCTGTGAGCTGCAATTTTTCTGCGCCAGTGGTATTTCTCTTTTACTGGATGCCGAGGAATATTGCTGGAACATTTTTTGTTCGCATTGTATTCGTTGAACATGCATCTAGTCAAATACGTTTAAATTTTTTGGATAGGGTTCTTTATTTCAAAGTAACAGTGATTTGCATTTTTAAATAGTCACTGTATCAAATAAGCTGTGAGCCGCTGTATATATATATATATATATATATATATATATATATATATATATATATATATATATATATATATATATATATATATATATATATCAGCAAAATGGTTAAGAGAGATAATCTCTGGAGTGGAAGATCCGATTAAGCTGAAACTTTCTGAGAACATAGATGTTGTAAAGTAAGAATCGTATGCATTGTAGGTCAAGAACTATTGTATAAGAAGCACATGCAATACACTGCGTGACCTACGATGCAATAAATCGAAAACAAGTCATAAGCTATATTTGTAAACAGCGAAGCGATCGAAGTATTGACCGCGATATGCATATTTGACGCATTCAGCAAGAATGCATTAATTGATATTTTGTATGCGGAAATGTTGTATGTAGGTTAAGGCGACAAGTTATGTTATTCTGATTAAGTGCATCTTGTATGTAGAAGTAATATTTGGGTTAAAGTAACAATTTATGTTATGATGCATTTTTCACATGTAGGAAGTAAGATTATTGAATGAAAGATATAAGAAGAGTGATTTTGAATAATAAATTGAGTTCCTCACGAACCAGCTGTGTGTTCATACAATTATAATCTGCTCTTGCGAGGTTTTCTTGCAAAGCAAATAGAAAGCACGGCAAATGTTTAAGGATAGCTTAAACATGGTGCCAGCATTAACTGCGGCCTCGCCACTTTGTTAGGAAGGACTCCACAGAAGCATCTCAAGATCCGGATACAATATTGTCTCTAGACAATCAACATATATCAAATCGACATTTATTTCAAGGTGTTCAGGTTCAAGTGCTTGAATATCTTCTTTTCGAACTTTGCAAGCTGATGTGGTTCAAGTACCGCATCAGCATCAAACGCAGAGTATACATTTTGGTGACCCCGACGTGATTCAAAGAGCAGTATTCTTTGAGTCAATAAATTATTATCAGTAAGGATAATAATAGACATCGCTGCAGGAAGGAGTATCAACGGAAAATTGTATAATTCAACCAATTCAACCAGGAAAATTGTATAATTCAAACATTCATCGCGAACTATTGTTCATTCACGCGATCCAACTCAGCGAATCGCTACAACAATTCAACTCGGCGAATTGTTAGAAGTACGAACGATAATTCAACATCGCAACTGTAAGGAAGCAAACTCGCTGAAAGAGTCAAGATGTCCACAGTTGAAGAATTAGCTATTGAGCAGCAACGAACTGGAGAAGAAATCCAGCAGCTCATTTGTCTCTTTAAAGGAGACACCGAGGCAAGAAAAACTAGAACCTACTATGAAAAATGGTTAAAGTTATTAGAGAACGGTTGGTCCAAATTTGAGGCGACTCATAACAAAATATTGCAAGTCGCTGACGGGTCGCGACAACATGCGTATTTCACGAAAGACTATTTCATTGAAATAGGAGCTTTGGTCAGCCATTATCGAAAGGTATTCACAAAAGACATTAGTGAATCAAAAGGGACTCCAAAGATGCAGCATTCAATTAAAGGCTCAGAGCAAATAGCGGAGCAACGAACAATTTGTCAGACAGAATAAATAGGGAACACTGTGGGAACTGTCCGAAAACAGAAAGCGCTAATAGCATCAATGAAAAGGCTTTTGACATTGAATATTGAAGAAAATCAGCCTAATTCATACTACGAATATAAGATGAACTCGTTTGATCAGCTCTGGAAACAAATTGAGTCTAACCATTACACTATATGTGAAGCAATGGAACAACCTGAGACTGTCGGATACTCCATGAAGGACTACATTGAACTTGAAACAGAAGTACAATCTGTGCTGCCTACACTGGCCGTCAAGCTGAGTAGTCAACCAGTTCCAGTTATAGTTAAAGGTGGCCAAAAACCAGAAATTGATTTACCAAAGATAACTATCCCAAAGTTTGATGGTAATTATTTACATTGGCCACAATTCTATGACCTCTTTGTGGAGATCATTCACAAAAGACCATTAGATAACATTCAAAAGATGTGGTATCTAAAAACCAACTTAACTGGTGAAGCAGAGCGACTAGTTAGACATCTCCCATTAACGAAGGTGAATTACGAGATAGCATGGGCCACTTTAAAAGATAGATACCACAATAAAAGGGTTTTGGCATCCACGATTCTTCAACGACTTCTTGAGCAACCCACCAATAACTCCGACACGACATCGTCAAGCAGCATCAAGGCTTTACATGATACAACAAAGGAAAGTTTGTTAGCACTGGAAGCATTAAAAATACCAACAGACAATTGGGGACCTTTATTACTGCACATGCTGATCAAAAAACTGGATAAGGCAACAAGAATCCTTTACGAACAATCATTAAAGGATCCTAGAGAGCTTCAACAGATGGATGAGTTCCTGAAGTTTTTAGAATTCAGATTCCAATCTCTGGAAGCGATTTCACAAAAGGCAAAGCCGAGTGGTGTGAAGACTTGTACGACAGTAACATCAACAATTCAAGCAGAAAAGACAAGAAACAACATCAATTGCAAACTTTGCAAACATGACACGCATTGTTTGAACAATTGTCGAAACTTTCTTCAATTGCCAACAACAAAGCGGAAGCAATACGTGCAGGAAAATAAGCTATGTTTTAATTGCCTAAAGGCAGGGTATAGAATCTCTACATGCACTTCACGCAACTGTTTGAAGTGTAATAAAAAACATTATACGTTGCTGCATATTGAAGACACTCAACCACAAACAATAACAACTGATCACGGGGCCAGAATTGAAAAAAGGTCATCGACAACCCTAACCGCTTCCATGCAGGCTCGAGCCAAAGGATATGTACTCCTAAGCACAGCGCGAATACAGTTGATGTCAATCAATGGAGAAAGGGTAGAATGTCGAGCAATTTTGGATTCTGGGTCACAAATCAATATGGTGACAGAAAGACTAGTGAAGCGCCTAGGAATATCTTCTAAGCCAACGTCATTAAATATTGAAGGCATTGGAAAGGCAAAGAGTGAAGCTCATCGACGTGTTCATCTCAGTTTTCAATCACGAACAACTGCATATGCAACATCTATGGAAGCTTTTGTCATTCCACAAATTATTTCGGATCAGCCATCGCAGAGGATAGACATAACGAATTGGCCATTACCATCGAATGTCCAACTTGCCGACCCTGATTTTAACCGGCCGGATAAAATCGATCTACTGTTAGGAGCTGAGTTTTACCCTTTGATATCACTGGCAGGACGTATTCATCTAGCTGACCATCTACCTATCTTACAAAATACGCTGCTTGGGTGGATAATAGTTGGCAAGTTTTCGGAAGTCCCACAAGAAACTTTCGTTTGTGGAATAAACAGTGCGGAAGAAGAATCTATAGACAAACTCCTCACTCGTTTTTGGGATATTGAAGAGCCAATACAGCAAAATAAAATGTTGTCTGTTGCAGAGAAAGAATGCGAAGCTCACTTTAATCATCACACTAGACGAACATCAGCAGGACGTTTTGTCGTCAAGCTACCAATGCTAGACAATTCAACCTCTCTTGGATCATCATTACAGACAGCTACAAGAAGATTTTTATCGCTTGAGCGTCGACTAACATCAAATCCTCAGCTAAAAAAACAATACGCTGAGTTCATGGATGAATACGAGAATCTTGGGCATATGAAGGAAGTCAGCCAGGAAGGAATTTCATCTCCTCATTACTTCATTCCCCATCACTGTGTCTTACGACCAGATAGCAGTACTACAAAACTACGTGTAGTGTTTGATGCCTCTTCAAAATCGTCTTCTGGCAAATCACTTAATGATATCTTGCATAAAGGTCCAATAGTACAAAAGGATTTGTTCTCCATTCTTCTCCGGTTTCGGCTACCAAGATACGCATTTGTCACCGACATTGAAAAAATGTACAGACAAGTTTTAATTCATCCAGATGACGAAATGTTGCAGTTAATTGTATGGAGGAAAACTCCAATGGACTGTTTGAAATATTACCAATTAAAAACTGTTACTTATGGAACTCGATCGGCACCATACCTTACAACAAAGTGCCTGCAGCAATTAGCTAAAGAAGCAAAATCATCGTTTGCGTTGGGTGCAGCAGTGATCGAAAGAGATTTCTACGTTGACGATTGTCTGACAGGAGCCGATAGTTTGGCCGAAGCACTTCAAGTCCAACAAGAAATTACTTCAATTTTACAAAGTGCAGGTTTCAAGTTGCGTAAATGGAGCGCTAACCATTCACGATTATTGCAAGGTGTCCCAAAGGAAGATCAAGAAGTCAACCTGGAGCTAGCTACTGATGACAATAAGGCTGTAAAGACCCTTGGCCTTTCATGGACTCCACTACAGGATGATTTCTGCATAAAAACAAATATTGATACGAGTTCAGTTATCTCAAAAAGAACAGTGGCATCAGACATTGCACGTTTTTATGATCCACTTGGATTATTCGCACCGGTTGTTGTAATGGCAAATATTTTTATTCAGAAATTATGGCAATTCAAGCTTGGCTGGGATGACGTACTATCAGAAGAATACCAACATGAATGGGCAATGTTTCTAAGTGAATTGCAAACTCTCAACAACACAAAAATTCCCAGACATATTTTCAACCATCAGATACCGCGGAACATTCAGTTACATTGCTTTACGGACGCATCAGAAAGGGCGTACGGTGCCGCAATCTATGTGCGTGCAGCACTTCAAGATGGCACAGTCAAAGTCAGACTATTATGTGCAAAATCACGTGTCGCTCAAACAATTCCAAGATTGGAGTTGTGTGCAGCACTCCTGGGTGCACAACTTATGACACGCGTGGTAGAAGAGCTGAACTATGGAAACAATCGCATAAGCTTCTGGACAGATTCTCAGGTCGTATTAAGTTGGATTAATTCGAACTCATCAGCCTATCAGACATTTGTTGCACATCGAATTGCAAGAATTCAAGAGCTAACACTGACTGATCAATGGAGATATGTGCCCACAAAACACAATCCAGCCGATGTGTTATCCCGGGGATTGAAACCTGGACAGATGCCATCTTGCAACATTTGGTTTTACGGACCCTTATTTTTGTCCGGACCCGCATCAAGCTGGCCCATCGCAATTCAGAAAACAGACTTACCTGACGAGTGCTCTGAACGAAAACGGGGTACACAGGTACCAACTGCTGTGTCTGCATCTGTTTCAACGGCTGCAGATATTATATATAAAGTTAACTCGAAAAATTCATTTCCGAAACTGCAACGAATCGTTGGCTATATGTTAAGATTCATTGGACGTGTCAAGAAGGCTGACAATGGTTCCTGCTCATCGCTTGTACTGAGTCCACTAGAGCTTGAAAACGCATTGCATGTCATAATAAAAACAGTACAGCAAACGGAATTCAAGGATGAAATTAAGCAATTAAGCATAAATGGAAAAGTGAACAGCAACAACTCTTTGGTCAGTTTATCGCCATTTTTAGATGAAAAGGGTATTATGCGAGTTGGAGGTCGATTACAGTCATCATCACTGCCATATGACACTAAGTATCCAATGCTGCTCCCATACAATGACCCAATTGTGAAGCTGATTATGCAAGAAGCTCATATGAGGAACATGCACTGTGGACCACAGGCATTATTGGCACAAATACGACAAAGATTCTGGCCAATAAAAGGAAAAATAATGGCTAGATCAACCGTTCAACATTGTGTCCGTTGTATCAGAGCCAAACCGGTCGTGTTTTAACAGCTTATGGGCAATTTACCATCAGCAAGAATTCAGCCTGCACGTCCTTTCTTAAAAACCGGAGTGGACTTCTGTGGCCCTTTCTGGATACATCACAAAATTAGAGGAAAACGACCATACAAAGCATATGTGGCAGTTTACTGTTGCTTCGCTACAAAGGCTGTTCACTTGGAAGTCGTGAATGATCTAACAACCGATGCCTTCATAGCCTCCCTTAAACGGTTCATAGCTCGTCGAGGACACTGCAGAAATCTTTATTGCGATAATGCAACAAATTTTGTTGGAGCTAGAAATCAACTAGCAGAATTATCGTCTGCTGTTCATGACAAGGCAGGACTCGAGAAGATTACTTCAACGTGCAGTAAAATAGGAATTGATTTCAACTTTATTCCTCCACGAGCTCCTCATTTTGGAGGACTTTGGGAGGCAGCTGTCAAGTCTGCTAAACATCTCTTAGTTCGAAGTATCAACACTGCATCACTAACGTATGAAGAGCTGGAAACTGTGATCATTGAAATCGAGTCGATCCTAAATGCAAGACCAATCACCCCCATGTCCAATGATCCCAATGATTTATACGCTCCTACGCCCGGGCATTTTTTGATCCGTGAACCACTTACAGCTCCAGTGGATTCACTGGCATCATCTTTGAAGACTAATCTAAACACTCGCTGGAAAATCGTGTCTAACATAAAACACGAATTTTGGAAACGTTGGAGCTTGGAGTACTTGAGTGAGCTGCAACATCGATATAAATGGAAGGATCGTTTACCGAATGTTGAAATCGGCACCATGGTCATAATCAAAGAAGATAACCTTCCAACGCTGCGATGGCCATTAGGCAGAAAATAAAAACGTACAAAGGTGAAGATGGAGTTGTTCGAGTGGTAGATGTGAAAACAACTGGTGGAACTCTGAAACGTGCAGTAAATCGACTTGCACCTTTATTTCCAGACAATAATGAACTCAGAGAACCTGTTGAAGAAAAATGTACAAAAAGTAACAACGAGAAATTACCAACACTAAAGCAGGGTTATCCGCGACCACCAGAACCTAACCAACAACCATTAAAACGCTTGCGACCATCACTAGGATCAGCATTAGTAACATTATTTTGCACCTGCCTCTTCATATCATCAACAAAGGGCCAATCAATAGAAAACAAGCCATTTGATAAAAATCTTGGCTTCTACTTTGAAAAATTGGGTCCGGTGGGGATAACTACAAGTAAATGGAAGATGGTGACGTATTTCAATATGAAACCTTACTGGAAAGAGTTTGAGATTATTGAAAGATATCCAGAGGTAATAAAAAATCTATGTAAAGGTGGGTCACCCTCGAATAGCTGCTCAAGTATCGGAACTCAGTTGGAGAGATCCATTTCCGATTTAGAACTTAACAACAAATTACTGAGACCAACGACACTCATACGCAGTAAACGAGGTGCTTTTAATTTCATTGGAAACGTTGCTCATACTCTTTTCGGAATATTAGATGCCGATGATGCAGACGAAATAGCTACGACGATAAATGCACTCCACAAAAATGAACAAGAAGTTGCAAGGCATTTAAACAATCAAACATCATTTATTGATAGCACGCTTACTATTATGAAAAAGAGTCAAGAAGATATTGAGAAGGAATTTAAGTATATCGAAAATAAATTCAACCAAACAAGAAACATGCTGAATAGTCTACAACAAAGGGAAGAAATTTCTGAACAGATCACAGAAATTACGTTTCAGGCTTCTACGCTATTAATAAATCATCAAAGGATTCAAGATTCACTAATAGACATTGTGACAGACTCACATCATGGAAAACTCAACCCGGAATTGTTGCCTCCAGAACAACTACAAATAGAGTTAACAAAACTAAAAGCAATGTTACCACCAACTTTGAATTTACCATTAGAAACAAAGGAGTTGCGGAAGTTTTACAATCTAATGGCTATAAAGGGGCAAATAACAGATGAGTATGTTATTTTCACAATAAAAATCCCGCTAGTGGCTACAGGACAGTTTGAAATACTAAAGGTAGTGCCAGTTCCCTTTAAGGCAGACCTCAATTTCGTTGCCTTGGCTCCGTCATCACCGTATTTGATCACGGACCTGCATAGAGAACAATATTATCCAGTTAAAGAAGATGAGTTCCGCCAATGTGTATCACTTAATGAAGACCAATTTCTATGTCGGCATTATGGACCATTATTTAGGAAAGGTGCAGCCCAGAGTGCCTGCGAAATGAGTATACTCAGTCATGCAACAGCAACATCTTCATGTACAACAAAGGTAGTTGGACCTGCGCCTCACTGGACTCAACTGCATAATCCGAATCAGTGGATATACGTTTTGGATAGAGAAACATCGATTAATGTTGTATGTGGAAAACGTCTAACGGAAATGATACTTCATGGTTCCGGCATAATAACGATTCATGGGAATTGTGTCATCAGGCAGTCTTTGTTGACTATTACGGGGAGTAATATCTTAGGAACGAAAAGATATACTTCTTACACACCAGTTAGAGACATCACTGATCTAATTGCTGTAGAGAAAACAGCTGAAGCTCCTGAGGATGGGTACAAAAGCCAATTTCATTCGCAGACTAAGGAACTGATGTTGTTAAAGGAACAACTAGCAACATTGCAAGTGAGCATGCCAGATAACATTAAGAAACATCATGTACATCATTACTCTGTGGGATATATCAGCCTCATCTTGACGGTGATTGCGTTAATTGGTTGTGGTTGGATCGTGATACGTCGTCGTAAATTAAATCAACCTGAAGAACCTACCAAAGAAGCACCGGTACCATTACCCAGATTGTCAGCTAATTCACCTTTTACCGTTACGATAGATTAATAAGTTGAACCTCCGTCCAACGGGGGGGAGTATGTAAAGTAAGAATCGTATGCATTGTAGGTCAAGAACTATTGTATAAGAAGCACATGCAATACACTGCGTGACCTACGATGCAATAAATCGAAAACAAGTCATAAGCTATATTTGTAAACAGCGAAGCGATCGAAGTATTGACCGCGATATGCATATTTGACGCATTCAGCAAGAATGCATTAATTGATATTTTGTATGCGGAAATGTTGTATGTTGGTTAAGGCGACAAGTTATGTTATTCTGATTAAGTGCATTTTGTATGTAGAAGTAATATTTGGGTTAAGGTAACAATTTATGTTATGATGCATTTTTCACATGTAGGAAGTAAGACTATTGAATGAAAGATATAAGAAGAGTGATTTTGAATAATAAATTGAGTTCCTCACGAACCAGCTGTGTGTTCATACAATTATATTCTGCTCATGCGAGGTTTTCTTGCAAAGCAAATAGAAAGCACGGCAAATGTTTAAGGATAGCTTAAACATGGTGCCAGCATTAACTGCGGCCTCGCCGCTTTGTTAGGAAGGACTCCACAGAAGCATCTCAAGATCCGGATACAATATTGTCTCTAGACAATCAACATATATCACATCGACATTTATTTCAAGGTGTTCAGGTTCAAGTGCTTGAATATCTTCTTTTCGAACTTTGCAAGCTAATGTGGTTCAAGTACCGCATCAGCATCAAACGCAGAGTATACAGATGTATATAACAGGTAGGTCCATGATCTGCTAGAATTCAGATATCTTAAACCTTTTGGCGGCGGCGGGCATTTAAGTTAATTTTCAGGTACACCTATATTTCCAAGCAGTGTAAATTTTCGTTAAAAAACGTACTAGGAATGAAAACTTATTATTTTTGTAGTTTGCCTATGATAAAGAATTGAAAATTTTGAGCCAGGTGTAGGCGCTGAGTGCCTAACAGTAGGCAAGGATTTTTTTTCAAATTTCGATTTGTCATAACTTCTAAGAAAAACAATGAATCGTCGTGAAATTTGCAGAGCGTATTGATGTAAACTAGAATTTAGTACACGTGGACTTACACAAGACTGTGCAAGCAACTCTGTAGCTACAGCAGGCTCCAGAAAACAAATCCTTCAAATCATCGAGTCTCCTGAAAAAATTTTGATTTTTGAAAATAAATTCAAAGTATTGATAAATTTTGACTTTTGTCCACCAAGCCAAATAAAAATTTCAAAAATTCCGCGGTAAATAAGAACGGCAACCCGTGATCAAATTACCTCTATTTTCAGCACCCAAAAATTCTGTTCACGAGAACTGACAATCGGATAATGCGATCAATATGAAATTTACAGAACATGTTTGCATTAATTAAGACCAGGTTTGATAGAAGCGATTTTTAAATACGGGCAATATTGTGGTAGTGGTGCCATTTGGAAAAATCACTGAGAAAAAAAACTGGTTTTTGGCCTATACTTCCGATTTAGCCACCAGATTTTAACAAAATTCACGCAGTAGGTGAACCTTACTCTAAGATAGATTTCATAGAAATTTGGTTGAAAAATTAGTATATGGACGCTAGCTACGGCAATTTTCGTCTCTTAAATATTGTAAATTTTCTGAGGAAAATAAAGGTTTTTCCCTATAACTTCCGATGCAGTGATGAAATCAAAACGAAATTCATGTGAAAAGCATATCTTGTTGCGTTTCTAATTCTGTAGAAATTTTGTTGAAAAACAGTGAAAGGGTTGCCAGCTATGATGAATTTTGTAATTTATTGACATTTCTTGATCGAGCGATGTTGTCATAAAAATTCCAAGTTGGTTACCATGATCCTGCAATGACAAATAACATCAAATATTTACGTTTCAAAAATTTAAAGAGTTTGGACGATGGTAACCCTAAAATTTAATTCGCTCCTAGAACTTACAGTGCAGCCATTCAATCGAAACAAAATTCATAGGGTGGGTTTAACACAACGTGAAGCAGCTATGGTGCTAGCACATGGTTGCCAGTACCGGACAGTTTCGTAAACATCGCACCAACAGATGCTTCCATTTTCTATTCATAAGCAAAGCATTTACAATAAAATAAGCAACCGATATATAAATATTCCGAGCTTTGGAAATTTCATTGTTTGTTACTTGAACCTATAACCGAGTTTATTAGCTTATTCATCTGCATCATCCCCTTCTATGGTAAGCATAATGTATGACAAACGAATTCGATTATATAAAAGCACTAAAAGATTATATAAAAGCAAAGCATCTAAGTTATATATCTATATGCTTTTAGAATCGTCAAAAATTGGTGCAACTGCACCAAGTTGTTTATATAATGTTATTTTATTTGAATAAAGCTCTTTGCCCTATAGCCTCCAGTACAGTCATGGTATCATAACGAAATTCATATGACAAATTTAAATTATTGTAGACAATATTCAGTATAATTCTATTTTGAAAAACAATGATAGGGTTGCCATCTATGATTGATTTTGTATTTTTTGAAATAGCTTTAGTAAGCGATTTTATCATAAAATTTTCAAATCGTAGTGGTCTTGTAGTGAGAATACACACAAAATACTAAGATCTGGAAAATTTGAAAGCTCTTACGACTGGTAACCATAAATTTCTTTGTTTCCCTATTACTTCCAATGCAATGATCGGATCAACACGAAATTTGCAGAGCAGGTTGACTTCAACGTGAGGCAGATAGGACTGCTAGCAGGAGGTGTTTTTGTTATTTTGATAGCAATAAATGCTTGCATTAAGTATTCACTTCGTGAACATACAATATATAACAATATATATGACAATACGTACAATATATAATATATAAGACAATAACAGTATAACAATAATATACAACAATACACTCAAAATCTGCACAAATCCTCTACTGTTCTTCGAACATTAGTATTTCTAACGGTTCTGATGCGCTAGGGTTTTCCTTCTCTTTGGCGTAGTTGGCGTATCAGATTATTCATATTGAATTTCAGTTTAATTAATTTTTTTTTCTCTTTTCGTAGTTTAATTCGTTTTTTCCTTTATTTCATTTCGGTCGAGCGGTCGTCAGTGCAACATTGGCGCCCGTTCTCGTGCTACTTTGTGTCGTGCAGTGCTGGACAGAGGGATGCCTCTATTCATTGTGTATAATTGACTCTCAGCCTGAGGCGAAGCAAAAGGAACCACTCGGGTGAAAGTCGCGTAAATATCCTTCGCTAGCGAAGTGGCTTGGCCAATATGGCAAGCATTTTTGATTTTTATAGCGCCTCGAGCCTTTTGTTTCTTGTAGGGAAGTTCGATGGCACTAGATCGTGGCTGAGTACACCGGCGGTATGGTGTAGTTTACATGAAAGTAAACCTTGTGAGCAGTTCACGAAATAGGGTCATTGAATTTTTCTGACTCAGCTGAGTAGTTCAACTACTGTTCCTTATATTCCTGTATCCTCTCCTCATTTTATCATTTCATGTTAAATTTTTCACCTTTTCCTTTCCCTTTCAAATTCCCGTAATGAAGAGTTTCCGAAGGAATCATTATTTTTTTTATGATTTGAAAATTTAAATTTAGTATTAACGAAATAAGTTTTTTTGTCGATTCAAAAGTGCTTACTCGAGCTTTTCCTTCGGCACATGCTTGTGTTCTTTAATAGTAGCATTAAAAATGTATCTTGCTGTTGAACTGAACATTTTTCTGGCAAGTTCGCCGTATTTATCTGTGAAGGATAATATTATTATATAATAAAATTAGATTAGAAATAAATTAAAAATGCCTCGCGCGAAACGCAATCGACGGCCAACCGCCAATGATTCTGGATTTGAACGGTTGAGCCGAGCACTAGAACGTTTGTCAATTACTCCACCCGCAGAACAGCATCCCCCACACAATTTCACTGTTCCGCAACCAATAGTTCCAAGTGTTGTTTCTGGACCATCATCGGCACCTGACCACTTCCACTCGACGGGTCACTTAGATAGGGATGGAGCAGACACGGAAGGCCGTGGAATTCCTGTCAGATTGGATAAAGCTGAGTTATCGAACTCATTCAATTCCAGCCGATCTGCGACGGTCATGCCCCCTTCAAAGTGGTCAATTCGATTTGATGGTACATCTTTCGGCCTCAATATTACCCGATTCTTGTTTCGGATAAAGACCATGGCGGCGAGCTATGGGGTTTCATTATATATTCTAGCTCACGACCTCCACCTACTTTTACAAGGCCCAGCAGAGGAATGGTATTGGCGGTACATGGAGCTACATCATTCGGTGACGTGGGCTGAACTGGAGCGAGAATTACGGGAGCGCTTCGAAGATCGACGTTGTGATGTGGATATTTGGCGGGAAATTGACGCCCGTGTCCAAAAACCAGGAGAGCCGATACAAGTGTTCTTCGATGCAATCGAAGCAATGGCACTGCAGCTCAACAATCCTTTGTCAGATGTTGACTTGCAGTGCATATTGTTGCGCAATATGAATCGACGCTTATGGGAACACTTGGCTGGGCTTGAGTTCAGGAATGCTGGAGAGTTGCTGCGGCGGTGTGTCGGTACTGAGAGTGTATGGTATCCGTCAGGTCAAAGAGATGCAGGCACTCACAGTCGACGAGTGGTTCACGAGCTGCACGAGCCTCATTACGACGGTTCCACTTACGCTGTGGATGCAGTCGCACCTTCATCCCGGACACCTCCTGTCCTACGTCACCTCCCGCAACCGTCAGTATCGAACCCTCGACCAGCGTATTCTTCGACAGATCTCAGGATATGTTGGAACTGCAAAGATTTGGGACACTCCTTTTTAGACTGTTCGGTGCCTATCAAAAGGACCTTTTGTTTTGGATGCGGCACGCAAGGAGTGATGAAGCCCTAGTGTCCCAAATGCCAAAGTTATGATAGCAGAAGAGGAGGCCCTATGATAAGGAACCGACCCACGGCTCCTCGAGTGATTTCTCATCACGGAAAAGTTGATGTCGCCACCAAGTTTGACCCGGAGCTACGACGATCATCGTGACTAAGTCCATCATGTTTCAGACCTACTACTTTTCAGACGAATAATTCAGATTCACATACATTGGTATCCAACACACGCTCTAATTTTCGTGATCCACGTGTCCTTTCGACCTTAGACTCTGGTGATGAGCCTGCATCTTCCGGTTTGATAGGTTTTACTCATCCTAAGATATTCCCTTTCAAGCGTTTCCATCGATTCTGGTGATTCTTTGCCACAAGAAAATTTTTAAAGCACGCCAGTATTGAGTCAATTGTTACGGTTACTGGAGATAATCGGCCTTTTGCAGAAATTATCATTACGGGACAGAAATTAACAGGTTTACTTGATAGTGGGGCTAGTGTTAGCATACTCGGCGCTGGTTCTTTGGAACTGCTCTCGGACTTGGGTCTGTATCTTCATTCGATGCAGACCCACGTTCAGACAGCTTCGGGTCAGAAGAGTCCAGTAGTTCGGTTTGTGGCCACTCTGGTGCGATTTAATGGCAAGAGTAGATGGATGAGGTTTTGTGGTCGTTCCATCGCTGACCCAGCCTGTCTACTTAGGCATGGACTTTTGGGACCTTTTCCAAATCACACCAATGCAAGTTCATTCTGTCGATGCCCCAACAGAACCCGCAAATACTGGTTATCATCTGTTGAATGCTCAAGAACAGCAACGACTCGACCTTGTCAAGCATCAGTTTCCTTCGTATATCAAGGAAGGCTTGGGTAAAACAGCACTCGTGTCGCATCATATCGATACGAGCTCCGCTCGGCCCATCAAGCAGCGGCATTATGCTATGTCGTCGGTTATTCAGAAGCTGATGTTTGACGAACTTGATCGGATGTTGTCATTGGGTGTGATAGAAGAGAGTCATAGTGCGTGGAGCTCTCCCGTCACCTTGGTAAGAAAACCTGGCAAGGTGCATTTGTGCCTTGATGCTCGGTACTTGAACGAGGTCACTTTAAAGGATACATATCCGTTACCTCTCATTGAGGGACTGTTGGCGCGTTTACAAGATACTCGTTTCATCACGAGCTTAGACCTGAACGACGCTTTCTAGCAGATTCCGTTGGACGAAGCTTCGCGAGAGAAAATGGCCTTTACTGTCCCAGGCAGACCTTTGTATCATTTCACGGTCATGCCGTTCGGTTTGTGCAACGCTCCACAGACTATGTGTCGGTTAATGCACAAAGTCATACCACACGAGCTGCTGGACAAGGTGTTTGTTTACTTGGACGACTTGCTCGTCACCCGCTCATGAGCATTTGGAACTCTTAAGCACCGTTGCAAAACGGCTCAGAGATGCTAATTTGACCATCAATGTTGAAAAAAGCAAGTTTGTCCAACGGGAGATCAATTATCTTGGCTTCGTAGTTAGTGATGGTATTTTGCGACCCGACCCGGAGAAGGTGTCAGGTATCCTGGCATATCCAGAGGCCCGAACGGTAAAAGACGTGAGACGATTCATGGGGATGGCGGGATGGTACAGGCGTTTTATCCCGAATTTCGCTTCCGTCACCGCACCACTCACGGATCTGTTAAAAGGCAAGCGTTCCTTCAACTGGTCTTTGACCGCTAACAATGCCTTCAATGAAGTGAAGAAACTGTTGGTTTCCGCTCCAG
Organism: Nemotelus pantherinus; assembly: GCA_963978885.1. NCBI lineage: Eukaryota > Metazoa > Arthropoda > Insecta > Diptera > Stratiomyidae > Nemotelus > Nemotelus pantherinus. The sequence continues at coordinate 143,507,711 of OZ022264.1, forward strand.
TGTTAGCCAATCCAGATTTCACAAGGCACTTTTATATTCAATGTGACGCTAGTACATTGGGTATTGGAAGTGTCTTGTTCCAGAAGGATGATGATGGTGGGGAGCACCCCATCGCGTATATGTCACTGAAACTTAACGCGGCGCAACGCAACTACAGTGTTACCGAATTAGAATGCTTAGCTGCGGTGCAAAGCGTTAAGAGGTTTGTTGCAACCGACTAAACTCTGTCGAGCAGTCGTCAGTGCAGCATATATTTATTAAGAAATCTTCCTTCTCTTGCCCGGCGTGCCCTTTCCCAGCCCACTAGCTCAGCCTGGCGTGGGTTTGCGGGCGGAAGATTTCTACGTGCTATGGCACGCAGAGAGTACAACACTAATCAAATTTCACATTTTTACTTCAGCAACAAACAGAAAAGGAAAGGAAACAAAGAGGTTCCGTAAAAATCATTAAAGAAGTAATTTATTCAATATGCATTATTTGTGCCAAAAAAAACTCAAACAAATACAATAATCCAAGAAAAAAGAAAAAATTGAAAAATAAACAAAAAAAATTAAAAAAAAAAATATATATATAATCCAACCAAAATTCAATAATCCAACTAACTAAGTCCAATCATATAAAGAAACTCAAATCACATTTAAGCAAATAAAGCAGAATTTGGGTGGGGTCTCTCTATGCCCAACCCCGGCCGGAGTGGAGTTCACATGGATCATACAGAAAAGGCATATGTAAATATATGCATATAAATATTAATCTAGATATCTAAAAATTACATGCACCCACACCAAAAAGAAGTGATTATACTATTCTTTAAATATCAACAAATTTAGATTGGTAAAAGATATAAATCCACTATTCAAATTTTCAAATATTCGGTTGAAATTCATATCTACTTCAAAGTTATTCAATCTGATTAACAACTATGTGCAACTTTTGACCTCGTGCGCATGAAATTTAATGGATTTTCTTCTCGTTTCAAAACTCTAACAATTTAATTCTTATGTTTTAACACTTATCTGGGATTCTTGGTTTTGTTTTCGCCAATTGCCATTCAGTCCATCCCCAGCCACAACACCATTCCAATCGTTCGTTTATTGAATTGCACCATGCATTCCTTTAACAATTCGTCGACAGTCACAATGCCTCTTCGATAGTCAATACCACCACTCATATCCGAAACTTGATGCACTCCTTGGCCTGACCCGCTGCAAACGTTTTCTTTTTCGTGATCATATAATCGTGATCCACAACGAACTCGTTACACCCAAAGTTCAAAAATAAATTATAATTCCCCTTTATTCAGTCACTGCCGTTAAACTACAAACGGGTACATCAGCTACCCTGATCTCACTTCGATGATTTTCTTTGTTTTTTTTTTTTCTTCAAAAATTCTTCGGTAAATTCTAATCGAAAGACTTTGAATTTAACACTAGACAGAGCGGATATGCCGGCAAATTATTATTCACTAGTTCCCGAACTACGGTAATTCAATTTAAGCCGACCACCAACTTTCAAGTCAAATGTTCAACTTGTATTTCACCACTTTCTTTAAGATAAGCACCAATCTTTTTCGCACTTTTCGAAAAAAAAACGTCTTGTAAAGTTCAAACTTAAACTTTAGCAGTCCACTGTTCTTTTTAGTTTGTTCTCTGAATAAAAACCAATGGTTTTATTCTTAATTTTTAACCGCCCAAAATCTCCAACTTTCTATTTTCACTTTCTAACACCGAATGCCTTTCTTCTCCCAAAAAAGAACCGAAATTTTCCAAGTACCGGAGTTTTCCGGTATTTTTGCTGAACATCTTTTATCATACCTGTAGGGCATTACTCATTCCAGTTGTACAGTCCTGGATCGCAACTCTTAGCCGATAGAGTACTCGATCAGACAGATTGTGGAACATGCGATAATGGAACGTTTCGTCTGTCAGTTGTTGACAGCCTGCAACTGGCACCTGCGGAGACTACCAGACGTGCTGAGTGATGGTTTATTTATATTTGCATTTTGTTTTTATTTTACTATAATTTTACATATTTCCAGCATCGCAACAGTCGTGGGGACGACCCAGACCCTGAGAGGTCTCAGAATGCCGGGCACAAATCGCTGGCTTTCGATTGTGAGCACCATCAGTCATCACGCTTTGATGTCTTTAGCGTGGTAGATACCCAGAGATTTCCCCGCTTCATCAACTAATTCGTATGATACCTGACCAATCTTCCGCTTCACAGTGGCCTTTACAAATTTCGGGGCGAGTTTAGCCGCAAACCGTTCCGCCGCGCGGCTGAGTGGGTGATTTCGAACCCATACTAACTGTCCCGGAGTTATATTCCTGACACAACTTCTCAGGTTGTAACGATGTGTTCCTTTGGCGTACGCTTCCGACAGCTTTCTTTTTACTTGATCCTGAACCAACCGTAATCTTTCATTGTTAGTTGCCAATAACACCTCTCCATCCTCAAAGGCGTTAAGGGATTTCAGTAGTGCATATTCGGCACCATGTCGGATAGGTTGATAACCGAACATCAGAAAATGCGGCGAAAAGCCTGTCGACTCATGGACAACATTCCGAAATGCTGCACATGACTCTGGTAGGTTCACGTCCCAATTCCGATGATCGGTTCCTATGTAGGCTCGAATAGCGTTGAGAATGGATTGGTTAGCTCTCTCAGATGCGTTAGCCTGAGGCGAATACAATGGTGTATAACAGTGATTCACCCCAAATTTGACCAAAAAGTCCGAGAAAGCTTTGGATACAAATTGTGTTCCATTATCACTGTGGATAGTTTCTGGTACGCCAAAAGTCAAAAATACCTCCTGCGTCAAGAACTTAATTACTGCCTCAGCCGTTGCTTTAGGAAGAGCCTTGAGCCACAAAAAATTTTGTGAAATGGTCGAGCACCACCAACAGCTGGGTATTTCCACCTTTAGAACGAGGATATGGACCCATAAAGTCTATAAACAGACGCTGCATAGGCCGTTCAGATGTTCTGGCCGCTCCCATTGGTGGTCGCATCGTGACATTCGACGCTTTAACCTGTTTGCAAGTTGCGCAGCTGTTAACATAGCTAGTCACGTCCTGCCGAAGTCGTGGCCAGTAATAGTAACGCCGTACAACTTCCAAGGTTTTGCGAATGCCACAATGAGACCCTAGGGCATTATTATGAACACGCGCCAACAGCAACTGTCTATATCCTTCCGGAATCCAAACCTTCGCGCGTGGAATGTCCAAATCGAGACCTCCATTTGACCCCTGATGAATATAAAGTACACCGTCCATCACATAGAGATTCTCAAATTGTTCCGGACGTTGTTGCACCTGATGGACTAGACTTTTGTACTCAGGATTCTCAAAAGCCTCTTTGGGAATATTCCCAACCAACTGCTGATGCTCTGGAAGCTTGTTCATTTCGCAAATGGCTTCAATCTTGGACTCGCATGCTCTAGACAAGGCGTCGGGGACGACATTCTGATTGCCCATGCGATGCTCGATGTGGAAGTTGAATCCTTGCAGCTTTAGACTCCACCGTGCTAGCCTTCCCGACAAATCCCTCTGCGCCATCAACCATTTCAGACTTGCATGATCGGTACTGATAGTGAAAGGCAACCCCTCAACATATGCCCGAAAACGCTTGATGCTCTGCACTGCAGCTAAGCATTCTAATTCCGTGACGCTGTAGTTACGTTGTGCGGCATTGAGTTTTGCGGACATAAATGCGATGGGATGCTCTCCACCATCATCATCCCGTTGGAAGAGGACGCTGCCGATGCCGGTGGCTCTTGCATCGCACTGTATAAAGAAATGTCGGGAAAAATCCGGGTTGACCAGCACGGGTGCAGAAACTAGGAGTTTTTTTGTTTCCTCGAAGGCTTTATTGGCCGCCCCTGTCCACCCGAATTTCTTTTTCCCCTTCAACAAATCTGTCATGGGAGAGGTTATGGAGGCGAAGTTCGGAATAAACCGCCTGTACCATCCGGCCATCCCCATAAACCGTCTCACATCTTTGACCGATTTAGGCTGTGGGTATGTAACGATGCCTGACACCTTTTCAGGGTCAGTTTTGAGGACTCCATCACCAATTACATAACCAAGATATCTGATTTCCTTTTAGATAAATTTGCTCTTTTCCACGTTGATGGTTAGACCTGCAGATGTTAATAAGGTGGCAACCTTAGCAAGTAATTCCAAATGTTCATCAAACGTGGAGCTGGTTACCAGCAAATCATCCAAGTATACAAACACTCGGTCATGCAATTCGTGAGGGATGACCTTGTGCATCAGTCTACACATTGTTTGGGGTGCGTTACACAACCCAAATGGCATGACGGTAAAGTGATATAGCGGACGTCCAGGAACAGTAAATGCAGTTTTCTCCCGAGATTTCTCATCCAATGGAATTTGCCAAAATGCGTCTTTCAAATCCAGACTGGTGATAAAACGAGTGGACTGAAGTCTGGCCAACAACCCCTCAATCAGCGGCAAAGGGTAAGCATCCTTAATAGTGACCTCATTTAATCGTCTTGCATCCAAACATAGACGTACTTTACCCGGTTTCCGAACAATGGTGACAGGTGAGCTCCAGGAACTCCTACTTTCCTCAATAACCCCAAGAGACAACATGCGGTCTAGCTCGTCATACATCAACTTCTGAACGACAGGTGACACTGCATAATGTCGCTGTTTGATAGGCTGGGCATCACCAGTGTCGATGGTATGAGACAATAAGTTGGTTCTGCCTAAACCTAATCTGTTAAAAGAAGGAAATTGATGTGTGACTTCATCTAGCCTCCGCTGATCTTCAGGAGCCAATTGATGAAAGCAAGAGTTCATGTCCGGGACTTCAATAGCGGAGCACTGAGGTGCAATCTTAAATGCATCCCAGAAGTCTATACCAAGATAGACTGGGTTGTTCAGACTGGGGCATAACAGGAAGCGTATGAGCTTATTTTTGTCTTTAAACCGCACCAGGGTACTAACATATCCAAGTACCGGAGCCCTTTGACCAGAAGCTGTGTGAACTACTGTTTGCATGCTGTGAACATACAAACCGAGCTCAGCTACTAGGTCTAAAGCACCTGCACCCAAAATGCTCACACTGGCTCCACTATCGAGTAAACCAATGAGCTTCCGACCTTTAATAAAAAATTCGGCAAAGGGTCGGTTATATAGAATTGACACACGCTTTCTTCAAAAACCGCCTCAGGGTAAAATACCTCCATGAGCGATTGAAACGCTCAAAGGAACGCCTACAATCTATGGAGATAGTAGAAGAGGTTGGGTCATCATTTGCAAGAGTGGAATGAAAGGTCTTAGCTGGGATACAATTCTGAGAGGAAATCATTGTCGTCGGCGTAACTCGGGATCCACATTCGTAGCTACGTCTGACATCTCGGGTCTGGAGGAACGAGTGTTTGGAGGAATACGCAACCTCCCTGCTGAAAGCGCATTCCTGCCCGAGTTTCCCGACTGACAATTTGGGCATTTGGGCTTCAGAGTCCCTTCTCGACCACACCCAAAGCAGAAGATCCGCTGGATAGGTTTCGAGCAATCCATGAAACCATGCCCTAAGTCGAGGCAATTCCAACATACTCTATAATTCCTACGACCTTCTGCGCCGCGATCCCTATTAAGCATATCATTAGAGACTGTTTTCAAGGCGTGTAGTTCTTGTCTGGAAGTGAGGGAACCCCTATACTCTTCAGGATGTTGAAATAGTGGCGTCCTTAGATCGGAAGACATATCATCTTCGTACAGCTGACAAGATCGTTTCTCGTAAACATTACGTGGCTGACTTCTGAACGGAAGCCGACGGGAATTCTCCGATGAAACATTGTACGGACTTGCTTTCATCGCCTGAATTTCCTCTTGGTAGGAAACATCTGCCGTTGACGGTCTAAGATCACGTATCGAGTGTCGAACCGGGGAAAGAAATGTGTCTGCTTGATCAGAAATACCCTGATCTCTCCCGAACTCAAGTTCATGCACCTGGCGCGCTCGACGATTCGGCTCTCGATCACCATTCACTCTCAACAGTCTCCACTCTGATTCTATCAAACAGCAGCGTCTAACTAATTCTCGGGTTGTTTGGAATTCTACACCAGCCAAGTGAATTCTAAGTGCTGGGGACATATTCCGAAAAACTACACACTGAAAATCAAGATCCATTAAAGGGGTATTCAATTGTAGGGAAATATTCTCAAGGGCATCAAAGAAATCTTGGAACCGTTCTTCTGGTTTTTGCAATCTGCCATCTAACATTCTCCGCACGTCCACATCGGATCTAAAAGCGCTGAAACGTTCCAGAAATTCTACACGTAACCTACTCCATAAAAGCGGATAATTCAATTCTCGGAAACGCCAGTACCAATCTGCGGCCTGTCCTCGCAGAAGCAGGTGAAAGTCTATAGCCAGGGTGGCTAGAGGAACGTGGTAATCTTCTGCCAAGGACAACACACGAAACATAAACTGTCTCGCGGTCAAACCTGAAGTCGATCCATCGAAAATCAGATTCCATTTAGTTATAGGGACTATAGGACTCGGTGGGTCATTACTGAGCGAAGTATTCGGACGAGACACTTGCTCCTGGGGCATGAAAGAACTCTCTTCGTGAGGAATTCGTCTTCTTGATGACTCAGTGGCTGAGCTGTGTGGTACCGTCTGACCAGTAGGAGACGAATTCGTTCTCATTGCCTCTGTGATTCGCGTGCCTTGAGCAGCCGAAGGAGACAGGCTCAAACGTTCCAATTGGTGCTGGAAAGGCGTGTAGCTTGGATCCCAGCTATTTGTTCTGGGACGCATGTTCAAATAAAGTATATAGTTTCTTATTCAAACCAAATCAATCCAAAATTAAGTATATTTTTTTTCCTTCAGATAAGTATTATCAACAACCGAATAGGAGTATCAATTCAGAACACTTAGGATTCTTCTTTGTATATAATTAGCGGATAACACAATTATGTGCCGCAAGAAAGAATTGAATACTTCGTGATGTAACTACAGAATAAAACTACTTCGTATCTGAAAAATATTACTTTCAATTCAATTCATTAAAAAAATAATGATTTTTACGGATCCTCTTCGAGACAGGAATTAGAGACAGGCAGGGAAAAGGTATGAAATTTTACACTGAATAATGAAATAGGACTGGGGAAATCAGGAGGATACAGCTCTCTTATAGTTGCTTTGAAATGACCCAATGATCATCTGTCCTGGGTCCTGCTCAAAATAATTCAATCGACTGAATAACATCCTACAGATGGACAAGGATCAAGAACAGCTCATGGGTCACTTCAGTGGATACTTTCCCCCAGATGCGGCAAACTCAAGCCAATCTAATTACAAGATTAATTCTGTTAACCAGAAGATATTGCGCATCTTATCTTATTTAACTGGAGGTAATCCCACAACCACAAGAGACTGGTCAGCAATTAAAGAGACAAGCTCTGTTCGACACATAAAACGAAGACAATAGCACGAGATGGGCGCCAATGCTGCATTGACGACCGCTCGGCAAGATGATGATAGCAAATCAAAAGGGTCAGGTATATGACTGCAACCATAGCCAAAGAAAAGAAAAAAAAAATGGCTGAGGCAACAAGATGCTCCTATTAAACATTTGCCACCCCAGCCGAAAGCACATCTGCCAAAAGAACAATATCTAAAAAAGAAATCCAAAATAAAGCCAAAATGTTTGGGCGCCATTTGTTGCAACCGACTAAACCCTGTCGAGCAGTCGTCAGTGCAGCATATATTTATTAAGAAATCTTCCTTCTCTTGCCCGGCGTGCCTTTTCCCAGCCCACTAGCTCAGCCTGGCGTGGGTTTGCGGGCGGAAGATTTCTACGTGCTATGGCACGCAGACAGTACAACACTTATCAAATTTCACATTTTTACTTCAGCAACAAACAGAAAAGGAAAGGAAACAAAGAGGTTCCGTAAAAATCATTAAAGAAGTAATTTATTCAATATGCATTATTTGTGCCAAAAGAAACTCAAACAAATACAATAATCCAAGAAGAAAGAAAAAATTGAAAAATAAACAAAAAAAATAAAAAAAAAAAATATATATAATCCAACCAAAATTCAATAATCCAACTAACTAAGTCCAATCATATAAAGAAACTCAAATCACATTTAAGCAAATAAAGCAGAATTTGGGTGGGGTCTCTCTATGCCCAGCCCCGGCCGGAGTGGAGTTCACATGGATCATACAGAAAAGGCATATGTAAATATATGAATATAAATATTAATCTAGATATCTAAAAATTACATGCACCCACACCAAAAAGAAGTGATTATACTATTCTTTAAATATCAACAAATTTAGATTGGTAAAAGATATAAATCAACTATTCAAATTTTCAAATATTCGGTTGAAATTCATATCTACTTCAAAGTTGTTCAATCTGATTAACAACTATGTGCAACTTTTGACCTCGTGCGCATGAAATTTAATGGATTTTCTTCTCGTTTTAAAACTCTAACAATTTAATTCTTATGTTTTAACACTTATCTGGGATTCTTGGTTTTGTTTTCGCCAATTGCCATTCAGTCCATCCCCAGCCACAACACCATTCCAATCGTTCGTTTATTGAATTGCACCATGCATTCCTTTAACAATTCGTCGACAGTCACAATGCCTCTTCGATAGTCAATACCACCACTCATATCCGAAACTTGATGCACTCCTTGGCCTGACCCGCTGCAAACGTTTTCTTTTTCGTGATCATATAATCGTGATCCACAACGAACTCGTTACACCCAAAGTTCAAAAATAAATTATAATTCCCCTTTATTCAGTCACTGCCGTTAAACTACAAACGGATACATCAGCTACCCTGATCTCACTTCGATGATTTTCTTTGTTTTTTTTTTTTCTTCAAAAATTCTTCGGTAAATTCTAATCGAAAGACTTTGAATTTAACACTAGACAGAGCGGATATGCCGGCAAATTATTATTCACTAGTTCCCGAACTACGGTAATTCAATTTAAGCCGACCACCAACTTTCAAGTCAAATGTTCAACTTGTATTTCACCACTTTCTTTAAGATAAGCACCAATCTTTTTCGCACTTTTGGAAAAAAAAACGTCTTGTAAAGTTCAAACTTAAACTTTAGCAGTCCACTGTTCTTTTTAGTTTGTTCTCTGAATAAAAACCAATGGTTTTATTCTTAATTTTTAACCGCCCAAAATCTCCAACTTTCTATTTTCACTTTCTAACACCGAATGCCTTTCTTCTCCCAAAAAAGAACCGAAATTTTCCAAGTACCGGAGTTTTCCGGTATTTTTCCTGAACATCTTTTATCATACCTGTAGGGCATTACTCATTCCAGTTGTACAGTCCTGGATCGCAACTCTTAGCCGATAGAGTACTCGATCAGACAGATTGTGGAACATGCGATAATGGAACGTTTCGTCTGTCAGTTGTTGACAGCCTGCAACTGTCACCTGCGGAGACTACCATACGTGCTGAGTGATGGTTTATTTATATTTGCATTTTGTTTTTATTTTACTATAATTTTACATATTTCCAGCATCGCAACAGGTTCAGGGCGTACGTCGAGGGGCTACCCTTCACTATCATCACAGATCATGCCAGCCTAAACTGGCTCATGCAGCAACAGGATCTGTCTGGACGATTGGCTCGCTGGAGCTTGAAGCTACAGGGATATGATTTTAAGATAGAACATCGGAAGGGTAACCTCAACGTCGTCCCAGACGCTCTGTCCAGAGCTTCTTCTTCTGATGCTCAAGTAGCGTCGGTTGTTGGATGTTTGCCGGAACACAGGCATTTGGGTGTAGTTATTCCGGAATCGGCATTTCAAGAGTCTCCCTATAAGCATTTGAGGGAGCAGATTTTGAAGCAACCCCAAAGGTTTCAGAATCTGCACCTGGCAGATGATAAAATCTACATAACACTGAGTTCTCTTGATGCTTCTATTTCAGATATTCCCCAAACCAAACTATGGGTCCCTGATGGTCAGCAGGGGGCGTTCATAGAAAGAGCTCATAATGATCCTCTTGGATCTCATTGTGGAATTCAAAAGACCGTTGAGCTGCTTCGAAGGTATTTTTATTGGCCTCGTATGAGGCAAGATGTCATGCGGCATATAAAGAACTGTGTAACCTGTAAGCAGATCAAGCCTTCGAATTCCATTCAAAGACCGTTAATGCGCGCACAGCGAGAAACGGAGCGACCTATGCAACGCCTTTTTGTTGACTTTATGGGCCCATAATGTACATAAAGCGTGAGCGAGTGGCTGAGGAGGATATGTTGAAGAAGTGTCAACGTATCCTACAAAAAATGCTCCAAGCCGCCAACGTGCAGATAAATATTTCAAAGCACGTCAAGGACGGTATGTTGGAGCTGGAGGAGGCCTTTGAGGTAGATTACCAGCGGGTCTAGGAGGAAAAGATCGCTGAGTCAACCACTGTTGCAGGGGTCCCGGGGGTAGATCGGCCACGGCAGAATAAGCGCGTGGCTGAATCTAGCCCTGAAGATATTCAGGAAGTCCGGGTGAGGAAGGAGGTTGCAGTTTCGGACCTGAAGAAGTGGGTGACCACAAGAAGAAAAAGGGAAGCATCGCAAAAACACCAGTGACTCCCGCTGAGACGGAAAAGGCCCAAGAAGAGTATAAAACACAGGGCAATAAGAAAGTAGTGGTGATGAAAAAACAGAAAAATGGCAGGCAAAGACAGCGAAGGAAAAAAATATACGCTGTCATAGTAAAACCGGCTCCGGGAAGGACATACGCGGAGGTCCTAGGGGCCATCCGCCAAGGTGTTTCCCCGGATGAAACTGGTACGCTAGTAAAGCGTATCAGAAAGACAGCAGAAGGAGGGGTCCTTTTGGAGATCGCGCGCTGTGATGACCGCGCGAAATTGCAGGATTCGATCCGGGCCGCAGTAGATGGCCAGGGGGACGTGAAGCTGGTGACTCCTAGAGTCAAGATCTAGCTTCTCGACCTCGATTGCCTCACAGTCAGCGAAGAGGTGACATCCTCCATCAAACGCGAGGCTGGAGAGGAAGGAGCCGGCGAGGTGAAAACCACACTCTTCCCTCCTAACACAAGGGAGCAGAGGAGAGCCGTGGTGGAGCTGGATGAGGCACCAACATCCAAAATCCTCAAGTTTGGTCGAGTCCGGGTAGGAATGATAAGTGCCCGAGTGCAAAGGTGGGCTGAGGTGACACGCTGCTACCGGTGCCTAGGCTACGACCACACAAGGCGTAGCTGCAAGGGTCCGGACCGGAGCACCAGTTGCTGGAAGTGTGGACAGGTTGGCCACCGGGCAGCAGACTGCTCTGCGCAGGCTCAGTGCATATTATGCACTGAGAAACATGGCGTGAATGACGCCAAGCATCTGATGGGATCGAGTACGTGTCGAGTTTTCAGAGACGCACTCGATGCCAAGAAAAAGCAGGGTAGGACATGGGAGTCCTTCAAGGCAACCTGCAGGGCTGCAGAGCTGTGGACGACCTCCTCACGCAACTAGTCCGCGAACATAAGGCTCAGATCATATTGATCAGGGGGAGGAACTCGTCCGCTTGGCTAGCAGATGCTACGAGGTACGCGACGATCTGGATCGCTGACGGGCAGAGGGTTCGCATCGGCGCCCGCGGCTCAGGCAACGGTCACGTGTGGGTGACATATGGAGAGATCACCTTTGTGAGGTGCTACCTGTCTCCGAATGACTCAATGCAGGAATTCGGAGTCAAACTTAGCTCACTAGAAGACTCTCTCCGCGGCATCGCTGGCAATGTCATCGTAGGGGGTGAGTTTAATGCAAGGGCATTGGAGTGGGGAATGCCTACCGAAAACACTCGCGGACGGAGCATAGTCGAGATGGCATCGAGGTTGGGTTTGTTGGTGTTGAATACGGGTTCGACGCCAACCTTCCGAAGGCCCGGTTTTGGCGAATCCATTCCCGATGTCACCATGGCATCGGAGAGACTTGCGGCACTCGCAAGTCAAAATGTGGCCTATAAAAATATAAAATTAATATGGCCTCTTTTTATGAGATTTTCTGAGAAAAACGACACTGAACATAGAATTTTGAAGAAGTGCCAACATTTTGTGCTTTGAAGTAAATATCTCAAAATTGCTAATAGTAACAATTAAGAATGTTACATCAAATTAAAGACAATTTAATTTCCTAAAAAAACAAGCTACAAAACTTTACGTTATAGTTATTAATTTTCAAGATATAAAGATTTAAGTGAGTCAGGGTACAGGTCCGAAAAACTTTTCTTGACCACCCTGTAACTCCGCAGATTTTGAAAACCGGAAAACCCTGTTGAACGATTTTTTGCTCAAAGTATATCAAGGAATGCGTCCTTACAAAAGTGTCTACCGAGTACCAAACACCCTGTATATATATATATATATATATATATATATATATATATATATATATATATATATATATATATATATATATATATATATATATATATATATATATATATATATATATATATATATATATATATATATATTGTAAGAGTAGAATTGTACATATTTGAATATAATTATTAGATCTAAGTATAGATGTCGCTAGTGACAGTTAGTGTAGAATGAAAAATGTCAAAGAAGAAGAAGAAGTCTTTGTTCAAGAATAAACGAGATATCGGCGTGAGTACGCGTGTTTTAATTTCGGCCTAACTATAAAATCTAGTATTATAAATCAGGTGTGGGGTCCGAAATGGCCTTTAACTCTAATAATCGGAACGAATTGATACAATTATTAAAGAAAAGTGGAGTAAAAGTGCCGCCAGCCGCAAGTGTGCAGTTGCTGCGTCAATTGGCAGAAGCCACTCAGAAGGGGACGCCATCACCAAAAACTAAAAAACGGACGCCGCCGCTGCAGAAAGCTAATGCCGAGACGCCGCCGGAGCCGCAGCAAGAGGAACAATTGCCAATGAAGCCGCTGCCAGATGATCAAACACCGATGCTAATGTGTCGATGCCGCCGCTGGAAACCGATGCCGAGAGACAATTACGAAGCATGATGCAAGTGCCGCTGCTTGAGGAATGGTCACCGATGAGTTTACCGCTGCAACACGATCGCGCATCGCCGCCGTTCGCCGAAGAAATGAAGTCGACGAGAGCCGAAGTACCAACGCCGCTGCAAGAAGTCGATGCTAGGACGCCACCGCAGCAAGCCAGGAAAGAGCCGCCGCCATATGACGAAGATATGCCACCGCTGCGAATGGCACATATGTCGCTGCCGATGTCTTGGCAATGGCCACAGAATGCCCAAATTCCGCTGCCTCATACCAATCAGATGTCAGAAAAGCCAGACGCACATATGTCTGATAAGATGGCCGAGCTGGACTGTGAGCTGATGATGCTTAGGAAAAAGGAGGAAATTTTACGATTGAAGGCAGAGGTCGAGCAATTGGAAGCTAAGCGGGCAAAAAGCTCGGTAGTAGAAGGGAAAACCAAAATGACACTTAGGGACATAGGAGATGTAATTCCGGCATTCAGTGGCGACAAGTCATCGGTATACGACGTCCATAAGCTTATAGCCGATTTGGAGGCATTATTCAAAATTACCGAATGCAATGACATTTTTAAATTTATGGCGCTGCGAAGCCGATTGATAGATGCAGTACAGGACCATATTGCTGGAAGCACTGCGGTGACTTATGAAGACCTGAAGAAGGAGTTAATTCGCGAATTTGGCCAAGTAATGACCACAACGGACGTAATCGAATGACTTCAAGGAAGAAGTTGGAGGAGCGAAACTGAATCCCTGCATCGCTATGTGCTGGTTATGCAGGGTTTGGCACGTCGTAGCACGTTAACTGAGCAGGAATTAATTAACCTAATGGTGGATGGAATGAGACTTCCGCGGGAAGATACCACATTGCTCCTGGCGAACAGCAGGACAGTGGAATCGTTGAAGGAAGCCGTAGTTGCACACGAGAAGAGGATCATGGCGAACAGACAAGCCAGACAGAGGGCCAGAAGGACTGATGTTTCCATCATCACAACTGGGCAGTCGGCAGGAAGGTACAATAGAGGCCAAAGTATGCTGCAGGAAGTCCCTAGGATGGTTACGGAAGCACCCGAAGACCTGCGGCAGACGCGCTGCTTTAACTGCTGCATGTTTGGGCACTACCAGAGCAAGTGTCCATATGAGAAGAGGCCGCTGAATTCGTGCTTTAGATGTTGGGGCATGGGCCACAACCACAGACAATGTAGGAACCCGCCGAAGGAATTGAGACCGGTGAGGAGTCAGGTAGCTTGTACGACGCACTTTCACAATTCGAGGTCAGACGACATAGACGAGGATGACGACGATGCCACCATTACAGGAGAGCCAACGACGGTCAGTGCAATAAATTATGTAAGTTTATATTTTAGAATCAATTGTGGTAAAACTAAATTATTGTCTTTGTTTGATACGGGTAGCCCCGTTAGCTTTGTCCGAAAATCAGAGGTCCCTTATGTATTCCGAGAACGACGAGTGAAAACAGAACTGCGAGGTATTGGCAACAAGCGTATCGAAGCCCTAAGCGAGATTAGATGTCATGTAGAATTTAGAAATGTAAAGCGAAAAATTAAGTTACATGTAGGTATTACCTAACAGTGCCTTAAGCATCCCGCTCATTTTGGGCCGAGATTTTTTGAGAACTTTAAGAATAAGATTGTGCCAAGTAGAAATAAATAAAGAAGTAAGAAATATACTAGAAGAATGTGAGTCTGTATTTCCGTCTAGTTACCCAAAAACCACAATTGATTCTGCATTAATTTCTTCTGATAAAAATAAGAAGCCCATGAATGTTGGGGAGGAAAAGCCCAGTTCCGCCGCCACTATTCTGTCAGAAGGTAATGTTGAAGGAAGAAGCGCTAGGCTAACTGGGGAAAAGTCTGGTAGATGTTCATCTCCGCTGCTGATAGGCACTGTTATAGATGAGGTCGAAGATTATGTTTCAGAAGGTAGTTTGAAAATAGGGAATCAGCTGTCGTTAAGTGAGAGAATAAGAATTTAAGAGATAGTCTATACTAATTATGTCTGCTCATCAGAAACTGAGGTTGAACTATATGATTATCAGATGAAAATCAGGTTGTTGAATGATACGCCGCTTTATTCGGCCCCTCGACGTTTGTCTTATAGGGAAAGAGGTCTAGTTCAGGAGCTTTTAGACGATATGTTGGCAAAGAAGATTATTAGGCCAAGCGAGTCGCCGTATGCTTCGGCAGTTGTTTTGGTCCCTAAAAAACAAGGGGAAGTCCGAATGTGTGTCGACTATAGGAGCTTGAATAAGGTTACCGCCCGTGACAATTACCCACTACCACTGCTAGAGGATTGTATTGAATTCCTAGGAAATAAGAAGTACTTTAGTACGCTCGATTTGCGGAATGGATTCTTTCACGTAAGAATGTCACCAGAATCAGTGAAGTATACTTCTTTTGTTGTGCCGCAGGGACAGTTCGAATACCTTAGGATGCCTTTTGGTTTGAAGAATGCTCCGTCTGTCTTTCAGCGTTTTATTTCAGAAATATTCAAAGATTTTATTAAAGCAGGCAGATTGATAGTTATATGGATGACTTGATCATTGCTACCGAATCGTTGGACGAGCATTTGGAGGTATTGGGAAAAGTGTTGCGTCGGGTACGTCAGAGGCAATTGGAGTTGAAGTTATCTAAATGTCAGTTTGGATTTGAAGAATTAAATTACTTAGGGTATTTAGTGTCTAAGGAGGGGATAAAGCCTAACACCGACCATATTGACGCTATATCAGGGTATCCGATGCCAAGAAACATTAAGGAATTGAGGTCGTGCTTGGGACTGTTCTCCTATTTCAGGAAGTTTGTCCAATCCTACGCTGAACTCGCGAAGCCCCTTACCGCATTAACGAGAGAGAACATACCATTTGAAATGACGGATAGGTGTCGAGAAGCTTTCTTCCTGCTGCGTAAAAAATTAACGGAAAGTCCAGTATTAGCAATTTATGATCCGAAGAATGAGACTGAGTTGCATTGTGATGCCAGTTCTTTAGGCTTTGGCGCCGTTCTGCTTCAGAGGCAATCGGATAATAAATTCAATCCTGTGATGTTTTTCTCTAAAACAGCTACTCCCGCTGAAAGCAAATACCATAGTTTCGAAATGGAGACACTCGCCATTATATATGCTCTAAGAAGATTTCGGGTATATTTGGAAGGGATATTATTTAAAATAGTAACAGATTGCAATTCTGTGAGGCTTACGTTGGAAAGGAAGTTGGTGAATCCAAGAATTTCTAGGTGGGCACTGGAGCTGCAGTCTTATGATTATATCTTGGAGCACCGTCATGGTATTTCCATGGGACATGTGGATGCTTTAAGCCGCTGTCATGAACCAAGTAGATCGATTAAGGAGCCTGAGGTCATGGATATGCCTGTTGCCGCTGTCCAGGGAAGGAAAAACGAAAGTGCCCCAGAAGTCCGATGTCGATTTGTCGCCGCTGTCGATGAGGAAGAGGGTAGTCTCCAAATACAAATTACTCAGAATAGGGATGCTGATATAGTTAGAATCAGGGATGCCCTTGAGGTTGGATCGGTGGATAAGTTTGAAATGCAAAACGGATTGGTATTTAGGAAAGATAGGAATGGACACCTTGGTCTTTACGTTCCGCGGGAGACTGAAGACAATATTATGAGGCTAATTCATGAAAAGATTGGGCATATGGGAGTGGAAAAAACATATGAACAAATTAGACGTAATTATTGGTTTCCAAAGATGTATGAAAAAGTAGATAGGTTCATTAAGAATTGTGTGAAGTGTATTATGTACTCTGCACCCGTGAGGTCTTCAGAAAGAAATCTTTATAGCATCGAGAAGAAACCTGTACCTTTTGATACGTTGCACATAGATCACTTTGGCCCCCTACCCTCAGTTAGGTCCAAGAGGAAACATATTTTGGTGGTAATTGATGCTTTTACAAAAATGGTTAAGTTATACCCAGTTAACAGTACTAGTACTCGGGAGGTATTGGCCTGTTTGAATAGGTATTTCGAATATTATAGTCGGCCCCGCCGTATCGTTTCAGATAGGGGAACGTGTTTCACGTCCTTAGAGTTTAGCGAATATTTGAAGAAACGGAATATAGGACATATTAAGACCGCTGTCGCATCTCCGCAGGCAAATGGCCAGGTAGAAGGAGTGAATCGAGTTATTAAGAGCATGTTAGGGAAAATTACTGAGCCCCTTGAGCACGCAGACTGGACGCAGATGTTGTCTAGGGCTGAGTATAGTTTGAACAATACGCGGCATAAGTCTACGGGTTATAGTCCGAGTGAACTCTTGTTTGGTGTATGTCAGTGGGGACCAGAGGTTGATGAGATGACTGAATTTATCGCGGACATGACTAACGACGGGGTAAAAAGGGACTTAAAGCAAGTAAGGTTCGCTGCCCAAAATGCCATTGCGAGGTCCCAACGGTATAATGAGGACTACCATGCCAAGAAGAGTACAACAGTGAAGCGATATAGAGTTGGTGACTTTGTAGTTTTGCGCAATATTGACGTGACCGCTGGGAAAAATAAAAAATTTATACCTAAATATCGCGGCCCCTATGTAGTGAAGCAGGTGTTCCCCCATGATCGTTATAGAGTAACCGATATTGAGAATAGCCAGCTTACCCAAAGGAATAGTGGAGGCCGCGAAGTTGCATAGATGGAAGGAAGCAAGCCTGAGAAGAAGTTAATGCCAATAATTACATTAGTATTGGTCGTGGTCGACCTGCTGTCAGGTTGGACGAAATGTAAGAGTAGAATTGTACATATTTGAATATAATTATTAGATCTAAGTATAGATGTCGCTAGTGACAGTAAGTGTAGAATGAAAAATGTCAAAGAAGAAGAAGAAGTCTTTGTTCAAGAATAAACGAGATATCGGCGTGAGTACGCGTGTTTTAATTTCGGCCTAACTATAAAATCCAGTATTATAATATATATATATATATATATATATATATATATATATATATATATATATATATATATATATATATATATATATAAATATATATATATATATATATATATATATATATATATATTTATATATATATATATACTTTTAAATATATATATATATATTTAAAAATATATATATATTTAAAAATATATATATATATATACATATATATATATATATATATATATATATATATATATATATATATATATATATATATATATATATATATATATATATATATATATATATATATATATATATGTTTAAAAATATATACATATATATATATATATATATATATATATGTATATATATATATATATATATATATATATATATATACATATATATATATATATATATATATAAATATATATATATATATATATATATATATATATATATATATATATATATATGTTTAAAAATATATATATATATATATATATATATATATATGTATATATATATATATATATATATATATATATATATATATATATATATATATATATATATATATATATATAGACAGGGTGTTTGGTACTCGGTAGACACTTTTGTTAGGACGCATTCCTTGATATACTTTGAGCAATATATATATATATATATATATATATATATATATATATATATATATATATATATATATATATATATATATATATATATATATATACAGGGTGTTTGGTACTCGGTAGAAACTTTTGTAAGGACGCATTCCTTGATATACTTTGAGCAAAAAATCGTTCAACAGGATTTTCCGGTTTTCAAAATCTGCGGAGTTACAGGGTGGTCAAGAAAAGTTTTTCGGACCTGTACCCTGACTCACTTAAATCTTTATATCTTGAAAATTAATAATTATAACGTAAAGTTTTGTAGCTTGTTTTTTAGGAAATTAAACTGTCTTTAATTTGATGTAACATTCTTAATTGTTACTATTAGCAATTTTGAGATATTTACTTCAAAGCACAAAATGTTGGCAATTCTGTCCCGAAAATTTTATGTTCAGTGTCGTTTTTTTCAGAAAATCTCATAAAAAGAGGCCATATTAATTTTATATATTTATAAGCCACATTTTTTCCCCCCCTTGTGTAGATGGCAAATCAAATCTGCATACCAGATCCCCGGGTAACCTATCACCACGGGGTATGTGAGGTTTGACTCACTAAAAAAAAAGAACCATCTACAAGCCCACGAAGTTCCGAGTCGGGACCCGCCTAAGCACTGCTTCGACCCGGTCGTGCTCACTCACCCATTGGTAACCACGGACTTCAAGAACTACCACAGCTTATGGGTCGGTAAGGCAACCCTCCTCCCGCTTCATACGCAGCACTTTCTCAACGTACGTTGAGGCTGCGCGCCAGTTCTCCTCGTTTCGCAGCATTGCATCCACGATCGTCTCAGGCGCTACCAGGCCGATCGTGGACTCGATGGTGCGCCTCAAACTTACGAAGCGACTGCACATAAAGAATGTGTGCTGAGCATCATCGAGCTCAGGCGCACAGTACCGGCAGTACGGTGTCACCACCTTACCCATTCTGTTCAGGTATTTCCTGAAGTAGCCGTGCCCTGTCAAAAATTGACAAAGGTAAAAGTTTACCTCTCCGTGGCTCCGGCTAAGCCAAGGCTCAATAAGACCAATTAGCTTAGCCGTCCAGCGTCCTTTATCACTTTCTCTCCAGCGTTGTTGCCAAAGTTGGAGGGTCAGTGTACGCGCGTGCGTCAAAGCCTCAGTTCTGTCCAGTTCTGAGCGAAAGAGGTATCCTTCCTTGCGTGTTCGCGCCAGCAGATCGATCGGGATTACTCCCGATACAACTATCATAGCCTCTTCTGAGACCGTGCGGTAGCTACACGCGATTCGCAGGGCACCCCTGCGCTGGACGCTGGCAATGCGCTTCCGGAAGTTCCTAGTTCGAAGCGCATCTCCCCAAACTTCGGCGCCATATAGCAAGATGGAATTGGTCGTCACCATCAGCAGTCTCCGTCTCGTCTCACCGGGTCCGCCAACGTTGGCCATTAGCCTACTCAGCGAAGTGACGACTACCAGAGCCCTGTCATATGCCCTGCGGATATGATCCCAATACGTCAGCTTGGTGTCCAGTGTCACTCCCAGATACCTGACCGACTTGCTGGTCTGGACCCCGACGGAGCCAACCGTCATGGGTATGACAGTTGGTATCCTCCGCTTCGTCAGCATGACAATCTCTGTCTTTAAGACTGCCAGCTGGAGGCCGTGCTCAGTCATTCACCGATCCACCCTTCTCATAACTTGGTTAAGTCTAAGTTGAGCGAAATCGGCAGATCTAGAAGTGATTACAGCTGCAACGTTATCAGCGTAACCTACCAGGAACACATCCGCAGGCATTTCCAGGCGCAGCAGATCATCATACATGATGTTCCAGAGGTCAGGTCCTAAGATTGACCCCTGTGCCGCACCTGAGGTGACAGGCCTCCTTCTGACTCCGTCCTCAGTGTCATAGAGCAACCATCGGTCCCTGAGGTAGTCCCGCATCATGGCCAGCAAGTAGCCAGTAATACGGAACCTCCCTTCAAGGGCCCGAAGGATGTCCGTCCACCTCGCCGAGTTGAAGGCGTTTTGCACGTCAAGCGTTACCAGCAAGACGACCGGTCTGGCCCGGTAACATGCCTCTTCCGCTCTTGCTACAGCCCCAACAACCTCTGAGATGGCATCGATTGTTGAATGACCCTTCCGGAAGCCGTGCTGCCTGCAAGAAAGATCACCGGCTGATCTCACAGCTGACAGCAATCGCGGCTTTAGTAACCCTTCGAGAAGCTTCCCAGCAGTGTCCAGCATGCACAGTGGGTGGCATGCCGATGGGCAGCCCAGGTTACCCTTCCCCTTATCTACAAGTACTAGTCGAGCCACTTTCCACCGCGACGGGAAGACCCCCGCGACTAAACATTAATTATACAGATCCAATAAAAGACGCGGTTGACTCTCCGCCACTACTTTAAGTGCCTCGACCGGCACTCCGTCAGGCCCTGGGGCCTTCCGGTTCTTCATCCTGGACACCGCACTGTTCAGCTCCTCGTCCGTAAAAAGAGGAACATCCGCCTGGTTAACGAATATGAGCCCATCAATCCTTGGCGGGTGCACCGGGAACAGCGAACCAACGATATGCTCCATGGATATCGCGTCCATGAGAGTGCTTGATCGCATACAGCCAAGTCTGCGAGTGACCAATTTGTAGCCATCTCCCCATGGGTCTGAATTGACCTCCTCACAAAGAGCCTGCCAATTTTTTTTTTTTTTTTTTTTTTTATTGTGATTCCCAGACAAATGGTTTGTTGGTATAAGGGAAAGCACAAATATTTTACGTTCCAACGACACGCGGTGTTCCCAAGTGGTCTTCCATCTAGGTACTAACCGGCCCAACACTGTTAACTTCGGTGATCGGACGAGAACCGGTTATTCCAGTGTGGTATTGCCGTGTTTACTCCTTGTGATGGCCTTGGTCAGCTCCCTCTTTGCCGCAATGTGAGCAACAGATAGCTCTGCCACTCCCGGCCTATTTCTGGCTCGCTGTGCCCTGCGCCTGCACGCCAAAGCGATGCGTCGCAGTTCGGCGATTTCATCGTTCCACCAGTACGCATGTTGCCTCCTACGAAAGGGTTTCCGTTTGGGCATTGAAGCCTCACACGCCCTGCGAAAACACCCCATGGTTCTGTCAGCAGCGGCTTCTGCTGCTGCACGAGTCACTGGGGGCCCAGATGCTAGAGGCTCCCCTCCCAAACTCGAAACGAGCGATGCGACCATTTCGTCCCTGTTAAATTTAGCGGCATTCCAGCCTCGCCACTTACAGGAAGAGCCTTGGCGTTTTTGCCTGCTCTCAGCAATTTGGAAGGTGGTGTAGCTATGATCACTTGCAGTGTAATCTTCCATCACCCTCCAATCGCTGACGAGTGCCGCAAGTCTCTCCGATGCCATGGTGACATCGGGAATGGATTCGCCAAAACCGGGCCTTCGGAATGTTGGCGTCGAACCCGTATTCAACACCAACAAACCCAACCTCAATGCCATCTCGGCTATGCTCCGTCCGCGAGTGTTTTTGGTAGGCATTCCCCACTCCAATGCCCTTGCATTAAAGTCACCCCCTACGATGACATTGCCAGCGATGCCGCGGAGAGAGTCTTCTAGTGAGCTAAGTTTGACTCCGAATTCCTGCATTGAGTCATTCGGAGACAGGTAGTAGCTCACAAAGGTGATCTCTCCATATGTCACCCACACGTGACCGTTGCCTGAGCCGCGGGCGCCGATACGAACCCTCTGCCCGTCAGCGCTCCAGATCGCCGCGTACCCCGTAGCATCTGCTAGCCAAGCGGACGAGTTCCTCCCCCTATAAGGCTCGCTGATCAATATGATCTGAGCCTTATGTTCGCAGACTAGTTGCGTGAGGAGGTCGTCCGCAGCTCTGCAGCCCTGCAGGTTGCCTTGAAGGACTTTCATGTCCTACCCTGCTTTTTCTTGGCATCGAGTGCGTCTCTGGAAACTCGACACGTACTCGATCCCATCAGATGCTTGGCGTCATTCACGCCATGTTTCTCAGTGCATAATATGCACTGAGCCTGCGCAGAGCAGTCTGCTGCCCGGTGGCCAACCTGTTCACACTTCCAGCAACTGGTGCTCCGGTCCGGACCCTTGCAGCTACGCCTTGTGTGGTCGTAGCCTAGGCACCGGTAGCAGCGTGTCACCTCAGCCCACCTTTGCACTCGGGCACTTATCATTCCTACCCGGACTCGACCAAACTTGAGGATTTTGGATGTTGGTGCCTCATCCAGCTCCACCACGGCTCTCCTCTGCTCCCTTGTGTTAGGAGGGAAGAGTGTGCCATTCATTCTTCTTTTTTTTCTTCACCACTACTTTCTTATTGCCCTGTGTTTTATACTCTTCTTGGGCCTTTTCCGTCCCAGCGGGAGTCACTGGTGTTTTTGCGACGCTTCCTTTTTCTTCTTGTGGTCATTCACTTCCTGAGGTCCGAAACTGGCACCTCCTTCCTCACCCGGACTTCCTGAATATCTTCAGGGCTAGATTCAGCCACGCGCTTATTCTGCCGTGGCCGATCTACCCCCGGGGCCCCTGCAACAGGGGTTGACTAAGCGATCTTTTCCTCCTAGACCCGCTGGTAATCTACCTCTGCCTTCAGTCAGTTCGTTCGGCAGGTGAAAATGACCTCAAAGGCCTCCTCCAGCTCCAACATACCGTCCTTGATGTGCTTTGAAATATTTCTCTGCACATTGGCGGCTTGGAGCATTTTTTGTAGGATACGTTGACACTTCTTCAACATATCCTCCTCAGCCACTCGCTCACGCTTTATGTACTCCCTCCTAGGGGACACACGTGCAAGTGGCATATATTCTTCTGGAGCTCTTGTTTCAGTGCTCTCCCGTTGATGACTTTTTGGGGTCTCCAGATCACTGCGAGCGGATTCAGCAGTTTGAGGTTCCTGCACCTCTACTGAGCATCCGGAACTAATCAATCCCTCTATTTGCGTTGTATTGTGCGTCGGAGGGGGAAGAAAGAAAAGAAAGAAGGAGAAATGGAGACAGGATGGAATTTCCGAAGGAATCATTCTTATAAAATGTTTTACTCCAAGTGTATCATGTTATATCTACATATATTTCATGCGAAAATAAAAGAAAACAATAGTAAAATAAATTACAATCAATATCAAGACGAATCAAAACTAAAACTAAAAATTTTTAAAATTTGGGTGGGTAAGATAAACCCAATCCCGGCCGGGATCAGTTAACACTGATCATACAATCGATAATGATAATAAATATATAATAAAATAATTCAATAAAATATATGCGCCTAAAATAAATAATTCAATGCAAGCAATAATGTTCAAGTCTCAAAAGAGCCGACAGTGAAATTCAAAAGAAGAAATGAAGACAAGCTTTCCTTTCTTACAAAAAAAAACTTACCCACACCATCTATTTGAAAAGAAATTGTTTTGGTTAGTTCTAATTAATTTTTTCAAAAATAAAATGAAAAAGAAAAATGATGTTCGATTTGAAAATTCAATTCTAGATAATAGATTTTACAGTTACATTTAACATTGATACATTGATGCAATTATTTTTCTGTTAAAAAGATTCGTTGTCTGATTCGCCTTCGGCAAAAATCCGATTTCTTCTTGAGATACTAAACAAAGTTATAGGGTACTTATCTTCTCAGTCTCCACTGTATTACCAAGAACAGCCTCGGTTCTCCCCGATTTAATCAAGGCTGGCCTTTGCAACCGTTTAGCCCTCTCAAATTTCACACCATGTTGTATATATCGCTCTTTGGTCCAAAAATTCGTACGCCGATAAATTTGATCAGACTCAACGGATCTCTGGATATAGTCGCAACTGCCGTACCAAAATCCGCTATGCCACCTCTCCACTAAATCACGCTTTCACGAACAAATGCACAACTGCTTAAAGTTCTTTTTTCCGCCTATTATCCAACATTTCTTTACTATTCAGCAACTTTAACCCTCCCGCTCTTTTTCGATCGGATTTTACACAGAAGTTTCTCCAGTTAACTCTTTCGTGCAATTCCCAAAAACTCCACAAAAAATATCATATGATCACAACCAGCTAGCGTTATTTTTTTCTTTTCACTTCTCCACGCCAGTCTAAATTCAAAAATGCTCCTGCCGCAATTTAGATCTCAACAACACTGTACCATCAGTCCCACAAGCCTTCTTTCAAATTTCAACAATCGATCTCACTCCAAGCTAACTATATTGCACACTGATATTCCAAGCCGTTCGCGTTTTATTTCAAAAACACACCTTCTCTTTCAAATCCAAAACTGAACTCCTCCACTTTTCATTTCAAAAAGCCAAAAAACCTCTACCGCCGCTGTTCAGCTGGGTCATAAACCTCCGGCCAGCACGCGAACACTCCCGTTGCCGCCAAGTCCCGTATTTTTTTTTTCTCCCCAGTTGTGCAGCAAGTCTCTCCACACCCAGCATCAAACCCAAATATCCCGTTTTCGCTGGCCTGATAACGCAGCTGATGCAAGTATTGTTTCAAATCAGCTGCGCTCAGGTCAGCGAACCTGATGAAGTGCAATGACACATGCGACAATCAAATGCATTAGCGAAGCCTGTTTTCCAATGCCAGTGCAATACATATGACCGTCGCACGCAGCATTGCACTCACAATGTTTGTGGGTGTGGGTGTGTGCCGGATGAGCGAGGCTGTTTCGCAATAATCGTGGGGAAGACCCAAACCCTGAGATGTCTCACATGCCGGGCACAAATAAGGCATACCACAACGCTTCAATTCCGAAATTCGTGCGGAATCCGATAGCTCAGTCTTCGGCTCCGTCTCGGATGTCCTTTGAGTGAAAGACCCCCAACACTATGCCGCTTGCATCTTCCAGTTCATATGTCACTTGACCAATTTTCCGTTTCATGAAGGCAGGAACAAATCACGGTGCGAACTTTGCTGCAAAGCGATCTTCTGCCTTGCTCACAACAAAGTTGCGAACGAAGACCTTTTGACCCAAAGAGAAAATCCGTGGTCTGGCTCGCAGATTGTAATTATGAGCGCCTTTTTTATAAGCTTCATTTAATTTGATTTTAACACGATCCTGTGCCAAGCGCTGCCTATCAACGTTTGCTCGCAGTTGAATTTTTCCGTCCTCAAATGCATTGAGACTTCTGAGCAGAGCGTACTCTGAGCCATGCTGAATAGGATGATATCCGAACATGAGGAAGTGAGGCGAAAAACCAGTCGATTCATGTACTACCTTGCGAAAAGCAGAACACGACTCTGGAAGTTTTTCGTCCCAAATCGCATGATCGGATCCTATGTAGGCCTTTATTGCATTCAATGTTGGCACGTTGGTACGCTCTGCAGCATTCGCTTGCGGAGAATACACTGGAGTAAAACAGTGTTTCACTCCATAGCTAAGCATCAATTCAGCAACCGCCTTGGACGCAAATTGAACCCCGTTATCTGAATGTAGCCACTCCGGCACTCTAAAAGTTAGAAAAATTTCCCGCTCGAGATATTTTACAACAGCATCTGCTTGTTGACTTTATGGGCCCATAAAGTCAACAAAAAGGCGTTGTATAGGTCGCTCCGTTTCTCGCTGTGCGCGCATTAACGGTCTTTGAATGGAATTCGAAGGCTTGATCTGCTTACAGGTTACACAGTTCTTTATATGCCGCATGACATCTTGCCCCATACGAGGCCAATAAAAATACCTTCGAAGCAGCTCAACGGTCTTTCGAATTCCACAATGAGATCCAAGAGGATCATTATGAGCTCTTTTTATGAACGCCCCGTGCTGACCATCAGCGACCCATAGTTTGGTTTGGGGAATATCTGAAATAGAAGCATCAAGAGAACTCAGTGTTATGTAGATTTTATCATCTGCCAGGTGCAGATTCTGAAACCTTTGGGGTTGCTTCAAAATCTGCTCCCTCAAATGCTTATAGGGAGACTCTTGAAATGCCGATTCCGGAATAACTACACCCAAATGCCTGTGTTCCGGCAAACATCCAACAACCGACGCTACTTGAGCATCAGAAGAAGAAGCTCTGGACAGAGCGTCTGGGACAACGTTGAGGTTACCCTTCCGATGTTCTATCTTAAAATCATATCCCTGTAGCTTCAAGCTCCAGCGAGCCAATCGTCCAGACAGATCCTGCTGCTGCATGGGCCACTTTAGGCTGGCATGATCTGTGATGATAGTGAAGGGTAGCCCCTCGACGTACGCCCTGAACATCTTAATGCTTTGCACCGCAGCTAAGCATTCTAATTCGGTAACACTGTAGTTGCGTTGCACCGCGTTAAGTTTCAGTGACATATACGCGATGGGGTGCTCCCCACCATCATCATCCTTCTGGAACAAGACACTTCCAATACCCAATGTACTAGCGTCACATTGAATATAAAAGTGCCTTGTGAAATCTGGATTGGCTAACACTGGAGCGGAAACCAACAGTTTCTTCACTTCATTGAAGGCATTGTTAGCGGTCAAAGACCAGTTGAAGGAACGCTTGCCTTTTAACAGATCCGTGAGTGGTGCGGTGACGGAAGCGAAATTCGGGATAAAACGCCTGTACCATCCCGCCATCCCCATGAATCGTCTCACGTCTTTTACCGTTCGGGGCTCTGGATATGCCAGGATACCTGACACCTTCTCCGGGTCGGTTCGCAAAATACCATCACTAACTACGAAGCCAAGATAATTGATCTCCCGTTGGACAAACTTGCTTTTTTCAACATTGATGGTCAAATTAGCATCTCTGAGCCGTTTCGCAACGGTGCTTAAGAGTTCCAAATGCTCATCAAATGTTGAGCGGGTGACGAGCAAGTCGTCCAAGTAAACAAACACCTTGTCCAGCAGCTCGTGTGGTATGACTTTGTGCATTAACCGACACATAGTCTGTGGAGCGTTGCACAAACCGAACGGCATGACCGTGAAATGATACAAAGGTCTACCTGGGACAGTAAAGGCCGTTTTCTCTCGCGAAGCTTCGTCCAACGGAATCTGCCAGAAAGCGTCGTTCAGGTCTAAGCTCGTGATGAAACGAGTATCTTGTAAACGCGCCAACAGTCCCTCAATGAGAGGTAACGGATATGCATCCTTTAAAGTGACCTCGTTCAAGCGCCGAGCATCAAGGCACAAACGCACCTTGCCAGGTTTTCTTACCAAGGTGACGGGAGAGCTCCACGCACTATGACTCTCTTCTATCACACCCAATGACAACATCCGATCAAGTTCGTCAAACATCAGCTTCTGAATAACCGGCGACATAGCATAATTCCGCTCCTTGATGGGCCGAGCGGAGCTCGTATCGATATGATGCGACACGAGTGTTGTTTTACCCAAGCCTTCCTTGTTATACGAAGGAAACTGATGCTTGACAAGGTCGAGTCGTTGCTGTTCTTGAGCATTCAACAGATGATAACCAGTCTTTGCGGGTTCTGTTGGGGCATCGACAGAATGAACTTGAATTGGTGTGATTTGGAAAAGGTCCCAAAAGTCCATGCCTAAGTAGACAGGGTAGGTCAGTGATGGAACGACCAAAAACCTCATCCATCTACTCTTGCCATTAAATCGCACCAGAGTGGCCACAAACCCAACTACTGGACTCTTCTGACCCGAAGCTGTCTGAACGTGGGTCTGCATCGAATGAAGATACAGACCCAAGTCCGAGAGCAGTTCCAAAGAACCAGCGCCGAGTATGCTAACACTAGCCCCACTATCAAGTAAACCTGTTAATTTCTGTCCCGTAATGATAATTTCTGCAAAAGGCCGATTATCTCCAGTAACCGTAACAATTGACTCAATACTGGCGTGCTTTAAAAATTTTCTTGTGGCAAAGAATCACCAGAATCGATGGAAACGCTTGAAAGGGAATATCTTAGGATGAGTAAAACCTATCAAACCGGAAGATGCAGGCTCATCACCAGAGTCTAAGGTCGAAAGGACACGTGGATCACGAAAATTAGAGCGTGTGTTGGATACCAATGTATGTGAATCTGAATTATTCGTCTGAAAAGTAGTAGGTCTGAAACATGATGGACTTAGTCACGATGATCGTCGTAGCTCCGGGTCAAACTTGGTGGCGACATCAACTTTTCCGTGATGAGAAATCACTCGAGGAGCCGTGGGTCGGTTCCTTATCATAGGGCCTCCTCTTCTGCTATCATAACTTTGGCATTTGGGACACTAGGGCTTCATCACTCCTTGCGTGCCGCATCCAAAACAAAAGGTCCTTTTGATAGGCACCGAACAGTCTAAAAAGGAGTGTCCCAAATCTTTGCAGTTCCAACATATCCTGAGATCTGTCGAAGAATACGCTGGTCGAGGGTTCGATACTGACGGTTGCGGGAGGTGACGTAGGACAGGAGGTGTCCGGGATGAAGGTGCGACTGCATCCACAGCGTAAGTGGAACCGTCGTAATGAGGCTCATGCAGCTCGTGAACCACTCGTCGACTGTGAGTGCCTGCGTCTCTTTGACCTGACGGATACCATACACTCTCAGTACCGACACACCGCCGCAGCAACTCTCCAGCATTCCTGAACTCAAGTCCAGCCAAGTGTTCCCGTAAGCGTCGATTCATATTGCGCAACAATATGCACTGCAAGTCAACATCTGACAAAGGATTGTTGAGCTGCAGTGCCATTGCTTCGATTGCATCGAAGAACACTTGTATCGGCTCTCCTGGTTTTTGGACACGGGCGTCAATTTCCCGCCAAATATCCACATCACAACGTCGATCTTCGAAGCCCTCCCGTAATTCTCGCTCCAGTTCAGCCCACGTCACCGAATGATGTAGCTCCATGTACCGCCAAATACCATTCCTCTGCTGGGCCTTGTAAAAGTAGGTGCAGGTCGTGAGCTAGAATATATAATGAAACCCCATAGCTCGCCGCCATGGTCTTTATCCGAAACAAGAATCGGGTAATATTGAGGCCGGAAGATGTACCATCAAATCGAATTGACCACTTTGAAGGGGGCATGACCGTCGCAGATCTGCTGGAACTGAATGAGTTCGATAACTCAGTTTTATCCAATCTGACAGGAATTCCACGGCCTTCCGTGTCTGCTCCATCCCTATCTAAGTGACCCGTCGAGTGGAAGTGGTCAGGTGCCGATGATGGTCCAGAAACAACACTTGGAACTATTGGTTGCGGAACAGTGAAATTGTGTGGGAGATGCTGTTCTGCGGGTGGAGCAATTGACAAACGTTCTAGTGCTCGGCTAAACCGTTCAAATCCAGAATCATTGGCGGTTGGCCGTCGATTGCGTTTCGCGCGAGGCATTTTTAATTTATTTCTAATCTAATTTTATTATATAATAATATTATCCTTCACAGATAAATACGGCGAACTTGCCAGAAAAATGTTCAGTTCAACAGCAAGATAAATTTTTAATGCTACTATTAAAGAACACAAGCATGTGCCGAAGGAAAAGCTCGAGTAAGCACTTTTGAATCGACAAAAAAACTTATTTCGTAAATACTAAATTTAAATTTTCAAATCATAAAAAAAAATAATGATTCCTTCGGAAACTCTTCATTACGGGAATTTGAAAGGGAAAGGAAAAGGTGAAAAATTTAACCTGAAATGATAAAATGAGGAGAGGATACAGGAATATAACGAACAGTAGTTGAACTACTCAGCTGAGTCAGAAAAATTCAATGACCCTATTTCGTGAACTGCTCACAAGGTTTACTTTCATGTAAACTACACCATACCGCCACGATATAGTGCCACTGAACTTCCCTAGAAAAGAAACAAAAGGCTCGAGGCGCTATAAAAATCAAAAATGCTTGCCATATTGGCCAAGCGACTTCGCTAGCGAAGGATATTTACGCGACTTTCACCCGAGTGTTTCCTTTTGCTTCGCCTCAGGCTGAAAGTCAATTATACACAATCAATAGAGGCATCCCTCTGTCCAACACTGCACGACACAAAGTAGCACGAGAACGGGCGCCAATGTTGCACTGACGACCGCTCGTCCGAAATGAAATAAAGGAAAAAACGAATTAAACTACGAAAAGAGAAAAAAAAATTTATTAAACTGAAATCCAATATGAATAATCTGATACGCCAAATACGCCAAAGAGAAGAAGGAAAACCCTAGCGCATCAGAACCGCTAGAAATACTAATGTTCGAAGAACAGTAGAGGATTTGTGCAGATTTTGAGTGTATTGTTGTATATTATTGTTATTCTGTTATTGTCTTATATATTATATATTGTACGTATTGTCATATATATTGTTATATATTGTATATTCACGAAGTGAATACTTAATGCAAGCATTTATTGCTCACGTTGAAGTCAACCTGCTCTGCAAATTTCGTGTTGATCCGATCACTGCATTGGATGTAATAGGGATACTAAGAAATTTAGGGTTACCATTCGCAAGAGCTTTCAAATTTTCTAGATCTTAGTATTTTGTGTGTATTCTCACTACAAGACCACTACGATTTGAAAATTTTATGATAAAATCCCTTACTAAAGCTATTTCAAAAAATACAAAAACAATCATAGCTGGCAACCCTAGCATTGTTTTTCAAAATAGAATTATACTGAATATTGTCTACAATAATTTAAATTTGTCATATGAATTTCGTTATGATACCATGACTGTACTGGAGGCTATAGGGCAAAGAGCTTTATTCAAATAAAATAACATTATATAAACAACTTGGTG
This sequence comes from Nemotelus pantherinus, assembly GCA_963978885.1. Lineage (NCBI taxonomy): Eukaryota > Metazoa > Arthropoda > Insecta > Diptera > Stratiomyidae > Nemotelus > Nemotelus pantherinus. The sequence goes on from OZ022264.1 coordinate 143,538,884, forward strand.
CAGTTGCACCAATTTTTGTCGATTCTAAAAGCATATAGATATATAACTTAGATGCTTTGCTTTTATATAATCTTTTAGTGCTTTTATATAATCGAATTCGTTTGTCATACATTATGCTTACCATAGAAGGGGATGATGCAGATGAATAAGCTAATAAACTCGGTTATAGGTTCAAGTAACAAACAATGAAATTTCCAAAGCTAGGAATATTTAAATATCGGTTGCTTATTTTATTGTAAATGCTTTGCTGATGAATAGAAAATGGAAGCATCTGTTGGTGCGATGTTTACGAAACTGTCCGGTGCTGGCAACCATGTGCTAGCACCATAGCTGCTTCACGTTGTGTTAAACCCACCCTATGAATTTTGTTTCGATTGAATGGCTGCGCTGTAAGTTCTAAATTTGTGAAACGTAAATATTTGATGTTATTTGTCATTGCAGGATCATGGTAACCCACTTGGAAATTTTATGACAACATCTCTCGATCAAGAAATGTCAATAAATTACAAAATCCATCATAGCTGGCAACCCTTTCACGGTTTTTCAACAAAATTTCTACAGAATTAGAAACGCAACAAGATATGCTTTTCACAAGAATTTCGTTTTAATTACATCGGAAGTTATAGGGAAAAACCTTTATTTTCCTGAGCAAATTTACAATATTTAAGAGACGAAAATTGCCGTAGCTAGCGTCCATATACTAATTTTTCAACCAGATTTCTATGAAATCTATCTTAGAGTAAAGTTCACCTACTGCGTGAATTTCGTTAAAATCTGGTGGCTCAATCGGAAGTATAGGCCAAAAACCAGTTTTTTTTCTCAGTGATTTTTCCAAATGGCACCACAACCACAGTATTGCCCGTATTTAAAAATCGCTTCTATCAAACCTGGTCCTAATTAATGCAAACATGTTCTGTAAATTTCATATTGATCGCATTATCCGATTGTCAGTTCTCGTGAACAGAATTTTTGGGTGCTGAAAATAGAGGTAATTTGATCATGGGTTGCCGTTCTTGTTTACCGCGGAATTTTTGAAATTTTTATTTGACTTGGTGGACAAAAGTCAAGATTTATCAATGCTTTGAATTTATTTTCAAAAATCAAAATATTTTCAGGAGACTCGATGATTTGAAGGATTTGTTTTCTGGAGCCTGCTGTAGCTACAGAGTTGCCCGCACAGTCTTGAAAGTGCTAAATTCTAGTTAACATCAATACGCTCTGCAAATTTTACGACGATTCATTGTTTTTCTTAGAAGTTATGACAAATCGAAATTTGAAAAAAAATCCTTGCCTACTGTTAGGCACTCAGCGCCTACACCTAGCTCAAAATTTTCAATTCTTTATCATAAACAAACTACAAAAATAGTAAGTTTTCATTCCTAGTACGTTTTTTAACGAAAATTTACACTGCTTGGAAATATAGGTGTACCTGAAAATTAACTTAAATGCCCGTCGCCGCCAAAAGATTTAAGATATCTGAACTCTAGCAAGTCATGGACCTACCTGTTATATACATCTATGTTCTCAGAAAGTTTCAGCTCAATCGGATCGGCCACTCCAGAGATTATCTCTCTTAACCATTTTGTTGATATATATATATATATATATATATATATATATATATATATATATATATATATATATATATATATTATATATATATATATATATATATATATATATATATATATATATATATATATATATATATATATATATATATATATATGTATGTATATATATATATATATATATATATATATATATATATATATATATATATATATATATATATATATATATATATATATATGACGAATTTTCGGCGAAGCGATTTTAATACTAATGTTCTTCGAACATTAGTAAAAACAAACATGGCTGAGGTGATCAAGTGCTCCAAGGAACAGATCACCCCAGCCCATCAGATTATTCATACGGAGCAAGAAATGAAAACCGAAACTAATTAAACAAAGCAAAATATACTAATGCATAAATCCCGAAAGAAAATAAGAAAAATTAAAATTGACAAATCTAGATATACGCCATTTGTTACAATATAAAAGAAAACTGTACTTAAACGGAAAATCTACAAGCCAAGCCATTGTTGGGCGCCGTTTGTTGCGAAACCCTGAAGACAGCCGAGCCGTCATCAGTGCAACATATTTTAATTTGTTTAGGAGATTTTCGTTTTTATTGCCCTGCGTGCCTTTTCACAACCGGCTAGCTCAATCTGGCGTGGGCGGTGGCAAGAAAGTCTCCTACATGCTACGGCACGCCGACGACACAACATTTAGAAATAAATAGAATTAAAGAAAGAAGGAGAAATGGAGACAGGATGGAATTTCCGAAGGAATCATTCTTATAAAATGTTTTACTCCAAGTGTATCATGTTATATCTACATATATTTCATGCAAAAATAAAAGAAAACAATAGTAAAATAAATTACAATCAATATCAACCCGAATTGAAACTAAAACTAAAACTTTTTAAAAATTTGGGTGGGTAAGATAAACCCAATCCCGGCCGGGATCAGTTAACACTGATCATACAATCGATAATGATAATAAATATATAATAAAATAATTCAATAAAATATATGCGCCTAAAATAAATAAATCAATGCAAGCAATCTCAATAAATAAATCAATGCAAGCAAGTCTCAAAAGAGCCGATAATAAAATTCAAAAGAAGAAATGAAGACAAGCATTCCTTTCTAACAAAAAAAAACCTACCCACACCATCTATTTGAAAAGAAATTGTTTTGGTTAGTTCTAATTAATTTTTTCCAAAATAAAATGAAAAAGAAAAAGGAAGTTCGATTTGAAAATTCAATTCTAGATAATAGATTTTACAGTTACATTTAACATTGATACATTGATGCAATTATTTTTCTGTTAAAATATAAATTTTCCTTCTGCCACAGATTCGTTGTCTAATTCGACTTCGGCTAAAATCCGATTTCTTCTTGAGATATTAAAGAAAGTTAAAGGCTACTTATCTTCTCAGTTTCCACTGTATTACCAAGAACAGCCTCGGTTCTCCCCGATTTAATCAACGCTGGCCTTTGCAATCGTTTAGCTCTTTCAAAATTCACACCATGTTGTATATATCGCTCTTTGGTCCAAAAATTCGTACGCCGATAAATTTGATCAGACTCAACGGATCTCTGGATATAGTCGCAACTGCCGTACCAAAATCCGCAATGCCACCTCTGCACTAAATCACGTTTTCACGAACAAATGCACAACTGCTTCAAGTTCTTTTTCCCGCCTATTATCCAACATTTCTTTACTATTCAGCAACTTTAACCCTCCCGCTCTTTTTCGATCGGATTTTACACAGAAGTTTCTCCAGTTAACTCTTTCGTGCAATTCCCAAATACTCCAAAAAAAATATCACATGATCACAACCAGCTAGCGTTATTTTTTTCTTTACACTTCTCCACGCCAGTCTAAACTCAAAAATGCTCCTGCCGCAATTTAGATCTCAACAACACTGTACCATCAGTCCCACAAGCCTTCTTTCAAATTTCAACAATCGATCTCACTTCAAGCTAACAATATTGCACACTGATATTCCAAGCCGTTCGCGTTTTCTTTTCAAAAACACACCTTCTCTTTCCAATCGAAAACTGAACTCCTCCACTTTTCATTTCAAAAAGCCAAAAAACCTCTACCGCCGCTGTTCAGCTGGGTCATAAACCTCCGGCCAGCACGCGAACACTCCCGTTGCCGCCAAGATCCGTATTTTTTTTTCCCCCCAGTTGTGCAGCAAGTCTCTCCACACCCAGCATCAAACATATCCCGTTTTCGCTGGCCTGATAACGCAGCTGATGCAAGTATTGTTTCAAATCAGCTGCGCTCAGGTCAGCGAACCTGATGAAATGCAATGACACATGCGACAATCAAATGCATTAGCAAAGCCTGTTTTCCAATGCCAGTGCAATACATTTGAACGTCGCATTCAGCATTGCACTCACAATGTTTGTGGGTGTGTGTGTGTGCCGGATGAGCGAGGCTGTTTCGCAATAATCGTGGGGAAGACCCAAACCCTGAGATGTCTCACATGCCGGGCACAATTAAGACATACCACAACGCTCCAATTTCGAAATTCGTGCGGAATCCGGTAGCTCAGTCTTCGGCTCCGTCTCGGATGTCCTTTGAGTGGAAGACCATCAACACTTTGCCGCTTGCATCTTCCAGTTCATATGTCACTTGACCAATTTTCCGTTTCATGAAGGCAGGAACAAATCACGGTGCGAACCTTGCTGCAAAGCGATCTTCTGCTTTGCTCACAATAAAGTTGCGAACGAAGACCTTTTGACCCAAAGAGAAAATCCGTGGTCTGGCTCGCAGATTGTAATTATGAGCGCCTTTTTTATAAACTTCATTGAATTTGATTTTAACACGATCCTGTGCCAAGCGCTGCCTATCAACGTTTGCTCGCAATTGAATTTCTCCGTCCTCAAATGCATTGAGATTTCTGAGCAGAGCGCACTATGAGCCATGCTGAATAGGATGATATCCGAACATGAGGAAGTGAGGCGAAAAACCAGTCGATTCATGTACTACCTTGCGAAAAGCAGAACACGACTCTGGAAGTTTTTCGTCCCAAATTGCATGATCGGATCCTATGTAGGCCTTTATTGCATTCAACGTTGACACGTTGGTACGCTCTGCAGCATTCGCTTGCGGAGAATACACTGGAGTAAAACAGTGTTTCACTCCATAGCTAAGCATCAATTCAGCAACCGCCTTGGACGCAAATTGAACCCCGTTATCTGAATGTAGCCAATGCTAGTGCAATACATTTGAACGTCGCATTCAGCATTGCACTCACAATGTTTGTGGGTGTGTGTGTGTGCCGGATGAGCGAGGCTGTTTCGCAATAATCGTGGGGAAGACCCAAACCCTGAGATGTCTCACATGCCGGGCACAATTAAGACATACCACAACGCTCCAATTTCGAAATTCGTGCGAAATCCGGTAGCTCAGTCTTCGGCTCCGTCTCGGATGTCCTTTGAGTGGAAGACCCCCAACACTTTGCCGCTTGCATCTTCCAGTTCATATGTCACTTGACCAATTTTCCGTTTCATGAAGGCAGGAACAAATCACGGTGCGAACCTTGCTGCAAAGCGATCTTCTGCTTTGCTCACAACAAAGTTGCGAACGAAGACCTTTTGACCCAAAGAGAAAATCCGTGGTCTGGCTCGCAGATTGTAATTATGAGCGCCTTTTTTATAAACTTCATTTAATTTGATTTTAACACGATCCTGCGCCAAGCGCTGCCTATCAACGTTTGCTCGCAATTG